>CM069241.1:43567184-44767184 GCA_035582765.1 Acer negundo
TATCATCAATTCAAGGCGATAAGCAGTTTCAAACCGAGGTATATATCATATGTTCAGAACTTGCACATAACTTTTTCAATAAATTAATGTAAGGCTGACATGGGTTTTATTTACAGGTTGAACTTCTTTTGAGAGTTCATCATAAGAATCTGACAACACTTGTTGGGTATTGTGACGATGGCACGAACATGGGACTAATCTATGAGTTCATGCCTAATGGAAACTTAGAATCAAATCTCTTAGGTTTGTGCATTAGTTTGTTAATTTGCTTCATTGCTGAATTTGGGTTCATTTTATGGCCCATTAGGGTTGACGGTTGGAGTTAAGTTTGGCTTTTGCATATTTATACCACAAATTGGTCCTAATTTTGTTTACTGAGTCCCACCCTTTCTCTCCCCCTTTTTTTATTTTTTCGTTTTGCACTGGTGCAGCGGGTTCATCCTCTGTTTTCACTTGTTTTGCTCCTGTGGTCCGGAGAGTTTTTGTGTGTTTGCTCTGTTTGTCTTGTGGTCGTTTTTTTATTCTTCTTTTCTGGTGTTTTGGTGTTTGCCTGTGGTCTTGAGCTGTTTTTGTTTTTCTTTAGCTTTTTTGTGTTTGCTTTTGTTTGGTCAGGCTCTGTTCTGCTTCTTCTGGGTTTGTCTTTGGCCCTCTTTCGTTTTGTAGGCTTGCCTGTTCCTTGTTGTATTGTCTGTTTCAGTAATGAATTCTTTACGGTTCAAAAAAAAAAAAAAAATTGGTCTTAATTTTTCAACTGATGGGAGAGAAAACCACCAAACAACAACAATATAAAGTCTATGCTGGTTTTTATCTTTGGCGATCCACATTCTATGATTATATCAAAGTTTTTTGATTAATTAAAAAAAAAAAAATTATAGTTTTTACATTTTTTTTTTTTTATAGATGAAGGAAGTAGTACTGCAGATATCTTAAGTTGGGGAGGGAGGCTTCGAATAGCAACAGAGACAGCACAAGGTTGGGACATATTTGTATGATTTTCAAGTTTTACTTTTCAATTTATTGGCCACATCTCTTCTATTTATGTAGATGGTTAATAATGGGATATCTAATATAAATTAAATTTGAACTGTAGGATTGGAGTATCTCCATAGCGGCTGTAAGCCACCCATAGTCCACAGAGATGTGAAGCCTGCAAACATCTTATTAAATGAAAAATTTCAGGCAAAGATAGCTGATTTTGGCCTCTCACGAATTTTTCCGGTTGAAAGTGAAACTCATGTGTCAACAATCATTGCAGGCACTCCTGGATACCTCGACCCTGAGTAAGCTTTTTATGGAATGAAAGTAACTTAATTAATTTCATTTACTTGAGTTAAAACAGACCGAGTCATGTGTTAATGGCCTTGCAGGTACTATAAATCAAATAGATTGACAGAAAAAAGTGATGTTTATAGTTTTGGAGTGGTTCTCTTACAGATAATCACAAGTAAACCAGCTATTGAAAAATCCGAAGCCAGGACTCATTTAATTGCATGGGTGAGTTTCATGCTTGCAAAAGGAGATATTAAAAATGTTGTTGATCCAAGATTACAAGGAGATTTCGACATGAACTCTGCCTGGAGAGCTATAGAAGTAGCTATGGCTTGTGTTTCTCAAAGTTCAGCAGAAAGGCCAACCATGAATCAAGTAGTGATCGATTTGAATGAGTGCTTCGCAATTGAGATGGCTCGTACAAATACTAGCCGCGAGACTGAACATTCTATTTCGATTAGTTTGAATTTGCATCCTGACTTTCTTCCCCTAGCAAGGTAGTACTTTCTTGGTGTATCCAACTTCACTTTATATATATATATGTTTGTGTGTATGTGTGTAGGTATGAACATTTGTGTGTCTTCTTGTGTATGTAATGACAGATCATAACCATATTGTCTTAATAGCTTCTAGCAATTAAGAATGTCTTCTTGTGTATGTAATGACAGATCATAACCATATTGTCTTAATAGCTTCTAGCAATTAAGAATGTGGCTTTGTTCTAGTGCCTGAATATAATATTCTAAAGCTTTCATATATTCTAATAAAGAGAGAAGAAGTTAAAAGACACGATTTTTACATGGAAAGTACCCAAACTAATTAAGTAAAGAATGTGTTTTGGACTCAACACCTCTTCAACACAGACCACCCATGTCTTCCGGAAGTTCCTGTGCCTGTATGTGCGTGCCTCGTAAGACCCAGCCATGTGCTCCAACAATTCTCTGCTCCACATGTGACCTCAGCACAGCCAGCTTCTGCTGGAGCATGACGATGCGTCTAGGCTCCAACATTGATGCCATTTTTGCCGTTGGCTTCATCTCAGTAGCGTCTTTCCAACGCCACTTTAATCACATGCATCCGAAACCATTTGGTCCACTTATGCATAAGTTGAGTCGTTTGATTCACTTGAAAATACAAGTCAAATCTTAACAAAATAAATATTGTAATGAATGGGTTGAAGGATATGATTGTTTTCAAATATTACTTTATTAATAATTGTTAACGTCAAAAAATTGACACACTTTGAAAAGGAAAATTCTTCCATAAGGGTAAGAAGGCAAGCCCTCATTAGGGAGGATTAGAATAGAACCCACGGGATTGCCAAGCAGAAGATGCACTGCAGGGGATCGCTTGTGGCAGATGAAAAAGTGGTGGAAAGAGTTGACGGCCCATGGTTTTTTCCTTGATTTAGGGTTTCCACATATATCTTGTGTTCATGTGTGATTGGTTTATTTTCTCTCATCTTATTTTTCTACTAGTAGACGTTGTTTGTTATATGGTGAATATTAGACATACGTTTCCGCATTCGTCGGTTGAATTTCCAACATAACTACCTTTTTTCCCTTGTAGAACTTTTCTATTTAAATCAGATTCATAGTGACAGATCGACGTATGTGCAATATTGTCGATTCATTGAAGATTAAACGGCTCTTCATTATAGAGCGCGCATGTCATGTAACTTGTGAACTGGTGTAGTTTTAGCATATTGATCAGAGGAAATGTCTTGAGAGATATAACATTAAAACAAATTACTGTTCTCTGATTCTCTTCCAATTGCAATTAATTCTAACAGTCTAGATTCTATAACCTCACAAGGTTCAAAGCATGTGCACCGTGCCCACTCCATTTCTATTTTTCTGTTTTTGTATCGGTTGGGAAAGTCATCTTACTTGTTGTCCAAAGCTGTTCGTTTTTGTTTTATCAAGTTATTTGTAATGTTAAGCCTCTAAGGTGAATTTATGTATATAATGATTACCTGTTAAATTATGTAAAAAAATTTATATACAAGACATGATATAATTTTATTGGATAGATATATTAAATTACCAAGTATATGCAACTAACCCAAACGGTTAATAAATACATGACATGATATGATTGTTAATCATTCTGTCTAATACTTCAAGTCCATTTGTATCAGGAAAATTGACATCTAAACTAATCAAATTAAACGTATCAATCCCATGAAAGTTGGATGACAGGTTTGGAATTTGAAGACTTGTACTTTTCAATAAATCAACAATATGATCTCTTCGTAAACACACATGCTTATAGTCAAAAGTAATGCCGTTTATGATGGTTTAAAAGCCAGTTAAGAGAGACCTCTTTTATTACATTGACATCTAAACCAATCAAATTAAACGTTCCAATCCCATGAAAGTTGGATGATAGGTTTGGAATTTGAAGACTTGTACTTTTCAATAAAACAACAATATGATCTCTTCTAAATATGCTTATAATCAAAAGAATGCCATCGGTTTAAAATGAGAGAGACTCTTTATTACACTTCGACATCTAAACCAATCGTTCCAATCCCATGAAAGTTGGATGATAGGTTTGGAATTTGAAGACTTGTACTTTTCAATAAAACAACAATATGATCTCTTCGTAAACACGCATGCTTATAGTCAGAAGTAATGTCGTTTATGATGGTTTAAAAGTCAGTTGAGAGAGACCTCTTTTATTACATTGACATCTAAACCAATCAAATTAAACGTTCCAATCCCATGAAAGTTGGATGATAGGTTTGGAATTTGAAGACTTGTACTTTTCAATAAAACAACAATATGATCTCTTCGTAAACATGCATGCTTATAATCAAAAGTAATGCCGTTTATGATGGTTTAAAAGTCAGTTGAGAGAGACCTCTTTTATTACATTGACATCTAAACCAATCAAATTAAACGTTCAATCCCATGAAAGTTGGATGATAGGTTTGGAATTTGAAGACTTGTACTTTTCAATAAAACAACAATATGATCTCTTCGTAAACACGCATGCTTATAGTCAAAAGTAATGCCGTTTATGATGGTTTAAAAGTCAGTTGAGAGGGACCTTTTTTACTTCCACTCCAAAAGTTTTAACCATCTACTAGGCCTAGCATGACTCGTTTATTACATTGTGAAGTTATCGTACTTCATTACATTGTGGCAGTATAAATAGTCTGATGATAAATACTTCATTGCCTTTCTATCCTGAGCAACGTATCAAGAAGCAGGAACTGGAAATGGAGATTCTCAAGCTGTTGATATTTTCATTTCTTGGTATACTTGCTCTCACAGTTCTCGTCCATGCCCAGACTCAATCAGGTTAGACTTGGAGTAATTAACTCAACTGTTTTGAATATGTATTAAGACTTTGTTTTTAATTTCTCTCCAAATTTATCTCTGTCAGGCTTTATTAGCATTGATTGTGGATTGCCGCAAAATTCTGCATATACCGACATCAAAACAGGCATAAATTACACTTCAGACTTAACCTTCACAGAGTCGGGTGTAAGTTACAATATATCAAGTGAATACAACAGGGACACCCTGGAACAATCATTCCTGACTGTTAGAAGCTTCCCTGAAGGAATGAAAAATTGTTACACTCTAAAACCTACCCTAGGAGATGGCATGTTTCTTATTAGAGCAAGTTTCATGTATGGGAATTACGATGGCCAAAATAAACTACCGAGTTTTTATCTCCTTCTTGGAGCTGATGTGTGGGATTCAGTGGAATTGGCAGATGCATCCACCATTCTTTCCAAGGAAATCATCCATTTCCCTCCGAAAAAATATGTACATGTCTGTCTTGTAAACAACGGGTCAGGAACACCTTTTATATCTTCATTAGAATTAAGACCCTTGAAAAATCCCAGTTATGCGGCTTTTCCAGAAATATCATTACTCCTCTATCGGCGATTGGATATTGGTTCAACTGCCAATGATAATGAAACATACAGGCAAGTTTTTTATTGTAACAAAAGTTTTATTATTGAATATTAATTTGTTACTAATTTAATTATTTAATTTTCAAATTGAATATTTGTTACTAATAAATTTAATTAAAACTTTAACATGTAGATTCAAAGATGATGATTATGATCGCTTATGGTCTCCCTTCACCAGATCCAACTGGGTGACAGTACATAGTTCATTCAATATCAGCCAAGGCACCAATATATATTTTAACGAACCACCATCTACGGTTATGCAGACAGCCGCCATGCCAGCAAATGGTAACGATTCATTGGTATTTGACTGGAAGCCTAGTGATTCCACATTACAGTTCTATGTATGCTTGCACTTTGCTGAGCTTGACCAGAGACAGGCAAATAACCCGACTAGAAAACAAGATATCTATGTGAATGGGCAGAATTGGACAAGAGTACCTTTCGTTGTGCCTTACTTAACCTCATATGCTTTAATTTACCCTCTACCCATTAGTGGAGAAAAAAATGAGATTTCAATTAAAAAAACTTCGGATTCACCACTGCCGCCCATCCTCAACGCCCTTGAGTTACATGTAAAGAAACAATTTCTACAATTGTTATCCAACCAAAAAGATGGTATATATGTTTCTATCGGCTACTGTAGAGGAAATCAGTTTTTCTTTCTATTTTTTTTTAATGGATTTTGCTTTCATTTTTCTATTAGTTGATGCTATAATGAATATCAAGACAAAGTATGGAGTGAAAAGAAATTGGCAAGGAGATCCATGTGCCCCTGTACAATTCTTGTGGCAAGGTCTTAACTGCAGCTACCCTGAAAATAATCCTCCAAGGATCATATCTCTGTAAGTTTTATTACGCCCTTTAAACGTGCATCCTGATTTCTAGTATTATAACTAAAATTACTGCGCAAGCAAATGCAGGAATTTGTCTTCTAGTGGAATATCTGGGGAGATATTTCCTCATATATCTGGTTTCAAGTTGATACAATCTCTGTGAGCATTTTAATCTGTCATGAATTTGAATGAAAGTTAATGTTAACATACTATATATTGATCTAGCTGAATTAACATTTTCAATCACATTTTCAGGGACTTATCGAACAATAATCTGACCGGTCCAGTGCCTGATTTTCTGTTAGATCTACAATCCTTGACTCTGCTGTAAGTCTACCCGATTGTGATGCATAATAGAAGTTGCTTTGTCAATAAAATAAACAAATAAATAAATAAAATTATATATTATTCTCCAAGGATCACATCTCTGTAAGTTTTATTACGCCATTTAAACGCACATCCTGATTTCTAGTATTATATCTAAAATTACTGCACAAGCAAATGCAGGAACTTTTCTTCTTGTGGAATATCTGGGGAGATATCTTCTCATATATCTGGTCTCAAGTTGATACAATCTCTGTGAGCTTTTTAATCTGTCATGAATTTGAATCAAAGTTAATGATAACTTACTATATATTGATCTAGCTGAATTAACATTTTCAATCACATTTCAGGGACTTATCGAACAATAATCTGACCGGTCCAGTGCCTGATTTTCTGTTAGAGCTAAAATTCTTGACTGTGCTGTAAGTTTACCCGATTGTGATGCATAATAGAAGTTGCTTTGTCAATAAAATAAATAAATAAATAAAATTATATATTATTCTCTTGCAGAAATTTGAGAGGAAACAATCTTCAAGGTTCAGTTCCAGCTGGACTTACTGAAAGACAGAAGAATGGTCTTCTGTTATTAAGGTTAGCTTTCAGTCTTTTAAGTTCTTGATCAATATGGTCTGTTGTCATTACTCATTAAAAGTCTGTATGCATATGCTTAAAGCCTTAAAAGTCTGTATGATTAAAGCCATTTTTGGCTTGGCCCTACCCATTTCTAGAAGCATTGATGAGGTGTCATCCTCTCCTCTTTTGTGGCAAGAAGGCATGCAAACAAATGAGGTGTCATCATGCAATGGAATGATGTGGCTTCTTTCTTTGACACATGGAGCCTAAGTGTCATCCGATGGAGGCCATCACTGCTTGCCTATAAATATAGTGATATGATGCTCCAAAAATCTTCTCAAAATTCCTAAAATCTCATTTCCAAGAATTTTTCCACTTCAAGTAATTCTTCAAACCTTGCAAACTCTGGCGGTCATAAGAACTCCATGCTTTTACATCCTCTTAATTGCAACAACCCAGGCCAACTAGAAACATATCAGAAACTCCGGTGGCTATTCCTACATGTACAGAAATAAATTATATACTCTGAAATCATAGGCCAATAAAAAATGTTCCCAATCTCAATGACCTACCCCAACACTTGAAATTTCACTATAGCATTCGTATTAGTAGGCCAAGAAGAGTACTAACCAATTCACCATCTCCGTTTTACTACTCGTGGTCTCTGTTAGTCTTTTCAGGTTATTCTTTCTTCTTCTGTTCTTCAAGAAAATAAGAGGTGGTTGAGAATCGGGGTTTGGTTTGACTGCTATACGATCGAATAATGAAAGTAACAGAGGGTTGTGGTACACAAGTGGGGTTCTGTGCGAATGATCGAGTAGTGGGAGCAGATTTTTTAAATTCAAATGGGTGATCAACAACAGGGTTTAATTATCATATTAGTTGAAAAAAGTAAATAAAAAAATTAAAGGGTTTAAGATAAGATGGGTGTAGCTAATAGGTGTATATAGTATTTTGATCGACTTTTAATTAAAATAATTTGTCTTTATTTGTAATTTTATGTAGGAATGTGATGCAGATTTGGTATAAGTGATCAATCTCTGTTGATTTTAGTAATAACCAGAACTATGAACACTTTGTAAACTTATTTGATTCATTAGAACACTGATAAAGCAAACAAAAGAAATTTCATAAACATAAATTTTATTATCAACTCCCGTCCGCCATCAAATGGCTGCAAATCTACCTTAAATAGGATTAAAACAATGAAAAGTAGGAAACAATTCAAAATTAAAACAAATAATAATCATCTCTCAATTAAGCCATAAATCACAACTTGAGTCCTACTTTTCCATAATTCGTAGAGCCATATTAACCACATGATCGTCATCAGAATGTTTTTGTAATTAAAATTTTTAATAAAAAATGGGTGTGTAAATTATATTTATGGATGACAATATCGGCATCCTTTATTAAATTATTTTCATACTTCAAAATTTAAAATGTAAATACATAATAATTAATAGTTAAAAATGCGTATCTTGTTTACAGTTTAGATGGAAATCCAGATCTTTATCTTTCAACACCATCCACAAAAAAGAAAACCATTGCTGTTCCAGTTCTGGCATCATTTCTCGCAGTTTCAGTCCTTGTAATAGCTGCATTATCTATTATGTGGATCCTCAAAACAAGAAGCCAAGGTACATTAAAACATAGACTTTGCAGCACAAAAATTATCAGAAAAAATATTCTATGAACCATGCTTTTGAGACTCATTCATGTATTTTCCAGGCATCACTCGGAACAAAAATAATAGATCATTCGAGCTGAAAAATCGAAGGTTCTCTTACACTGATGTTGTCAGAATTACTAACAACTTCGAAAGGATTGTTGGACAAGGTGGTTTTGGAACAGTTTATCATGGAAACTTAGATGATCACACGCAAGTTGCTGTGAAAATGCTTTCACTAGCATCAATGCATGGGGATAAGCAGTTTCAAACAGAGGTATATATCATATATATGTTCACAACTTGTACAGAATATTTTCAATAAAGTAATGTAAGGCTGACAAGGTAAGGCTGACAAGGGATTTCACTTACAGGTTGAACTTCTTTTCAGGGTTCATCATAAGAACCTGACAACCCTTGTTGGGTATTGTGACGATGGTACGAACATGGGATTAATCTATGAGTTCATGGCTAATGGAAACTTAGAATCACATCTCTTAGGTTCGTCCATTAATTTGTTAATTGGCTTCTTGTTCATTGCTGAATTTAAGTTTCATTATTGTTTTCTTAAAGATAATTACATGTGTGTTGACCCAAAATTGGTGAATTGGTGCGAGGTTGTAACCCAACAGGTATTAACCACTTTAGTCCATTGGGTCTCACGGTTAAAGTTAAGGCTAGTTTTTTTTATTTATACCATGAACTAGCTAGTTTTAACTAGAACGAATATGAGAGAAAACCATACATGTATAAGTTTGTCTTTCACAATCCACAATACATTAATATATCAAAGTTTTTTGATTGATTAATAAAAAATGATAGTTTTTCACATTTTGTGACAAATGAAGGAAACAGCACTTCAGATATCTTAAGTTGGGGAGGGAGGCTTAGAATTGCAACAGAGACAGCACAAGGTTGGGTTATATTTGTATGATTTTCAAGTTTTACTAGATATATATGGTTGATAATGGGATATCTAATATTAATTGAATTTGAAATTTAGGATTGGAGTATCTCCATAGTGGCTGTAAGCCACCCATAGTCCATAGAGATGTGAAGCCTACAAACGTCTTATTAAATGAAAAATTCCAGGCAAAGATAGCTGATTTTGGCCTTTCACGGATTTTTCCTGTTGAAAGTATAACTCATGTGTCCACGGTCATTGTAGGCTCTCCTGGATACCTCGACCCAGAGTAAGCGTTTTTATATATGAAATGAAAGTAACTTAATTACTTTTGTTTATTAGAAGTTAAAATAGACTGAGTCATATGCTAATGGCCTTGCAGGTACTACAAATCAAGCAGATTGACCGAAAAAAGTGATGTGTATAGTTTTGGAGTGGTTCTCTTACAGATAATCACAAGTAAACCAGCAATTCGAAAATTCGAAGAGAGGGCTCATATAATTAAATGGGTTAGTTTCATGCTTGCAAAAGGGGATATTAAAAATGTTGTTGATCCAAGATTGCAGGGAGATTTCGACATGAACTCTGCCTGGAGAGCTGTAGAAGTAGCTATGGCTTGTGTGTCTCAAACTTCAGCCAAAAGGCCAACCATGAATCAGGTAGTGATCGATTTGAAAGAGTCTTTGGCAATTGAGATAGCTCGCACAAATGTCAGCCATGAGACTGAATTAAGATCGATTAGTTTGAATCTGGGTTCTGAACTACCTCCCCTTGCTAGCTAGGTAGTTATTTCAATATGCTTGTAGGTATGAACATTTGTGTGTCTTCTTGTGTAGTGATAATCGATATAGTGACAGATCACAACCATATTATTCATAAATAGCTTGTGGCAGTCAGGAAGTGGTCTAGTTCTAATATGCTTGAAAATAATATTCTAAAGCTTTTGTTTACCTTGCCCTGTCTTGACAAAGTAATTTAATTAATTATTTATTATTTAGTAATCAATCAGATCAATTTAGTAGGTCCTCAAAAATACAATATCCTATTGTTGAGCTCCTCAAATATATTATTTTCAACCGTTTTACTTCTCGAAAATACATTAATACCGACCTCTACACTTTCCTTGGTGATAGACTGACAGTGATGATCCCCTAACCTTGTTTTCAAAACCATTTGCGACGGTATGATGCATTTGGTACGAGGACGGGATGGGACAGGATGAGATGAGACGGGACATGACAGTTGTTCTATATTGTGTTTAGAATGTCTGAGACAGAACTATTAATTGCACTGTTATGCGTTTGGTATTGCTAGAACATGACGGGATAAGAAGTTCAAATGACCAGAACGCCCCTTATATATATATCCAGAATAATTTACTTTCAACTCGAATTCAAAGCATTCATACAATAATATATATAATATTATAATTATTATATATATATATATTATAATATTAATATATATAAGGATTAAAATTGAAACTAACCATATAATTAGTGGATTTTTTATTTTTACCAGGCATTAGTGTTTTGATTGTTTTTACCAAACTTTCCACTAATGAGACAAAAATATCCTTAATGATTTCTCAATTAAATACACCGGTCTTTTTCAATTAAACACATCAGTCTTCTTCAAGTAAACATACCACATGTTTTCTTAAATTAAACACACGAATTTTTTTCAATTAAACACACCACCAGTTTTCATCAATTAAACACACCACCGTTCTTTATCAATTAAACACACCAGCAATTTTCATCAATTAAACACACAACCAGTTTAATTCCTAGTGTGTTTAATCCATATGTTTAATCTAGTGCAGGGGTAAATTTGTTTCTTCAGTGGAAAATTTGGTAAAAACAATGAAAACACTAATTCGGATAAAAATATAAACCCCCCTTAATTTTTTGGTTAAAAAGTGTTATTTCCTTTATATATAATAGTATATATTATTATTAAACATGTTTGTACTTTTTTTTTAATTTTAAAGGGTAAAATAGTCTTTTTGTTCTTGTTCCATGACCTGGGAGGCTGAGACAACCTTGTCCTAGGGTCTTGGGTGGGATAAAAATTTGGTGTTTTTTATCCCACCTTGTTCCATCCAATCCCATGTTAAAGACGTGCCAAACGTGGAACAAGAAGAAATTGTTCTACGATGTCCTCTCTCGTTCCATGTACCAAACGCACCCTTATCTCTAACAACTCATTGCCCTCGAAGGCTTATAAATGTTATATTTTTCTTGTAATTAATGCCTGTTGTTGAGTGGTTCTGATTAAGCAATATCTATCGCTAACAATAAATTCTGACATCGAAATTAAGGTAAGGTCAGAATTTGGTGGGCCCTGCCAGCATCAAATAGTGTGTATTCCACCAGGATATTTGCACTTATAACAAGACATATCAACCCACACAACCGGTGGCGAGACCAGCTCTCCATCAATCTGGCATCAATAAGGGGGACCAATTTGAAAAAATTATAAAACTTTCAATAATGTAATTGACAAAAAAAATTGTTATGTAAAATATAAATAATATAATCCGTTAAACTATTATAAATAATATAATCCGTTAAACTATTATAAATAATAGAGATTTAATCATTTTCCCCCTACTGTTTACTATATTAGAAAGGTGAGAATAGAGTTGCTCGACTTTAGAAAGGTGACCCCTCCCCCAGAATAGACTTATTTAACAAACAACCCCTTTGTCAGAAAAATCATCAACAGTGAGGGTTGACCGTTACTGTTAAGGGTAATTCCGTAAACTCCCTATAGGAACAGGAATCTAATTTGGATTGAGGGTTATTAAAGTAATTTGATATTTACAATTAATAATATATTAAAAAAACAAATGGGTGGAGGAGATCATGCCACATCACTCCTCCAATGAAAATAATTAAACAAATTATATATTAAAATTAAAAATGTAATCATGACAAGTAAAAACATCAACAAATTCTACACGCCAAGTTCTTCTTTCTTCTCCACGCCAAGTTCTTCTTCTTCGTTCTTCTCCACGACCAGTCGACCACCATTATCAAATTAAGTCCAACACTAAACATAATCAAAACAACTTGATTTTACATGAAATCCATCTAAGAAAATCCCATGAACCCAAACCCTCTAAACTCCAAAACAACCAAAACCCTTATACACAACAAAATCACAAACCCAACAAAATCTTCATCTCTTTTTTATTTCTATAATCAGAATTTTTTGTTTCTATACCAAAATCACAAACCCAAATCATCACTATCCAATTGCTCCATCTCATTAGAGATGGAGTAGTCTGCTACATCTACAAAACCCACCACCGTCGCTGAAGGTTCGATTGAAGGTTGGTTCGTTTCTAGGGTTTGGTTCGGGGTTTGGTTCGGTTGAATGTTCGATTCTGGGCTTGAGTTGGGTTTTGGGTCTGCTTGGGGCTTCTGGGTCGATCGATGGTGGTTTGATTTTTTTTTTTTTGTTTGTGAGAGAGTGAGAGAAGGTGGATTTTGAAGAAGATTTTGGTGGTGTTGATGATTTGAAAATAAATTGATGTTGATGATTTTGCCGATATGAAGGATCGATGGAGGATGAGATGGATTAGGGTTAGAGGATGAGATGGATTGAAGGTGTTGGTTTGGCAGTGTGGTGGTGGCAATGGTGAACCCAGATCTGGGTTTTCTAGATTTCTTGAGTGCCCAGATCTGGGAAATTTTTTCTGGGATGAAGTTTGATAAAATTAGGGAAATTAATTTTAATTTTAATTTATTTTGATAGACGGTGGAGATCCAATTTGGACTTCCATCAAATTCATCTGTTTTTTTTAATGTTTTTAAATTCCTTTTAAACATTTTAATTTAGATTTTTAAAAATAAATAAAATCTCCACCGTCTATCTTAAAGATGGTTGGTGGAGATTTATCTTTATTTTTTAATTATGTTTATTTTAATTTTTTTTTTCTAATTTGTTAATATACACATTCAAGCAAAATTAATTAGAGGGTAAATTCATAATTTTATATTTAGAGGGCATTTTGGTCTCTTTATATACCGTAAATGGTTGCATCACAAGTAATCTGTTTTTAAAAGGCACAGGAAGGTATTTTGGTCGATTCACATGCAAAAACATGTCAGAGTTAAACAGAAGGGGGAGTATTACTTTGCTCACTCACAAACATTTTTATGGGTAAACATTATCTATCTCCCTAGAACTTGACATGTGTTTAAGGAGGGATGTTTTTGTAAAATCAATTGTTCTCTAGAAAGGGGAGTTTCAATAATATTTTCATTTCAGGGGTAGACCGGTCAATTTTAAAAAACCCTGTCCTCACTTTAATGATAAGGTAAAGGTCGGGGGGGGAAACGATCTTTTCCCTAAATAATATAATCTGTCATTTTCATTTGTGCTTGAGATATTGTAATCGGCACCAACATTTTAATGGTGAAACATTCAATCTCATAAACTTAATAACAAATTTGTCTATCAGAAAAAGGCAAATTTTGGGTTTCTCACAAAATGCCTTTTTTTGAGATTCTTTTTTTTTTTTTTTTTTTTTTTAACATATAAATTTTCTCATTAGCCCTCCATTAACTTATATTTCACCATGCATATACATCTTTATTACAAATACTTTGTCAATGATTTTTTTTCTAAAAAATTTATAACAACAATAAATATATTACTAGGGACGTAAATAGGATTGAAGACCATAGTGGGTTATCAGAAAAAAAAAATTTTGACTAAACATCAAAATTATGAGAAAAATTTATTAATTAAAAATAAATAAACATCTAATTAGGATGATATAGTTAAATGCATCTTTTAAATATATATTCTAAATAAATACATTACCAATATTTAAAAAAAAAATAAGACAAAATAAATTATAAAAGAAACATAAAATGAAAATACTAATTAAATTATATGCTACTATTTTTTAAAAAATAAAAATTAATATCAATTATGAAATCAGGATCAATGACAAAAACAATTGAGTTTGTTAAGAACTCATTTTTCATTTCAATTTGAAGTCATGTCTTGATAAGTTTCTTTGATGAAAAAAAATATATATTTAAATATATTGTATTCTTATATTATTATATTAGTTTGATTCATTTGAAATATAACAATACAATGTTCTAAGAAATTTAATTTATTTGATTATTAAATTAGTTTAGTGATGCTATTGGAGCATTAGGATAGTTAAATAAATAACTATATTGTTAGATTGTTCTTACTAACAATTCTAGAAGACAAAACTCAAAAGAATAATTTAAAAACAAAAATCCAACTTAATAAGCATACAACTAAATTTCAACCAAATTTAACAATACCGTTACTTTTTAAATTTAAAATTAGATTAACTAATAATTGGATTATTCCTAAAATCTCTTAAACTAAAAATTATGGTAACTCTAAAATTTCAAAAAAATAAAATAAAATATTTAATCCATAATATTCACCCGAACATAAGTAATAACTGTTGGTGTTGATAAAGATATTGAGTCAAATTTAAGCAAATTTGGAGAATGTGAGAGAGAAAATTTTATTATAAAAAGAAGGAAAAAGAAACAGAAAAATTAATTTGTCTGCTTTGAATAGGAAATAAAATATGTACTTTATTAATTATATTTTACTTTTTACAACTTTAAAATATATATATATATATATATATTTAAGCCCACCCTAGCCCCTTCTATGGTCCCTCCTCTCTGTGTATTACCAAATAATCTACTAATTAAATATTTTTATTTTTAATTTAATACTAAACAATATATGTCTTCTTGTCAAAAGATCTACTCCAGAAGATCTATTAAAAAAGTCATTCTAAACACAATATTAATCATTTCTAGTTTTGTATGAAAATATCTCTTTCATATTAAACGTACAAAAAGACTTCAAGAAGATCATGTTTTTAGTCATAAATCATTTCATATAATTAATAATTAACAAGTGCGAAAAATCTTACACGTTTTCTTTTTGTATGGAAATGACTTTTTAACGTTACACAGTCCACCATTATATAACGTTACTAAATGACATAAAACATGGATACTTTTAGGAAAGTGTGTAAGTCACTCTGTAACTGACAAGTGTCGTTTTGCATGTCAAAAAATTTATATTTAAAGTTCACTTTGTTAATGCAAGTGACTAGAGACTAGTATAGCAACAAGCAAGGGTATCGTTCCGCAAGGAGGTGTCATCCGTCAATCGTATCAAGTTCTAGTGTTTGTTTAAAGCAATATAAATAGAATGCGGATGTGGTGAGAATGGTGTGTGTGAGGTGTGTGCATATTGCGGTGTGATGTGTGTGGAAATGTAAATGAAAGGAATGCTAATAAAATAAAAGGAATATGGAGGGGGTGAGAATGGTGTTTAAAATGACAAATGATGAAAGGGTGGTTTGGAGAGATGCATGATAATGATCACACAGGGTTTAATAGGTTTACCATATATAAATGCACAAATAGTGGTTGTTAGGCTTTAAGGACATCCAATTCAAGTTATGGGCTTATTCTCTCAATTAAGAGATTCGCAAACACAAATCACTCCCCAAAGGTCATGGCTAAAGCAATTGTGCTTGTAAGCTCAACTAAGGGATTCGAGACACGAATCACTCCCCAAGGGTCATGGATAGAACAATTGTGCCTCAAGTCTCTACCATTGAGCATATGAACATAAGCCAAAACCTACTCTAGCAAAGGTCATGCATAGTACAAGTTTCATCCATTCTTTAGAGCTAAGTGGTTAAGGTTATACCCGGATTGGTCCTCCTAGGCACAACCAAAAACCCACAAACACTCGATACCCATTCATACAAGTTAATTTCGACCTTCCAAAGACATGCACACACAAATGGGATATTTGATTACAACTACTCCTACATTTAAGTTAATCTACTCCTAATCTCATTCATGAACACATATCAATTTCCAATCTCCACACACATGCATATCAAGATAAGAGATTATGCAATAATAACAAGAATAAATCAAAAGCCAAATAAATATACACAATCAAGAAAACATGAAATATAAAGAGAATGAGTTTTAAAGAGACAACCCTTAAAGAAATCCCTCCAAGAGCTCCATGAATCCCTAGCTCGAAATTGGTCATAGACCACTCCTATCTCCTTGCAATCAACTCTCAAAAGTGGTGGATGATGGGTAGAAAGTGGTGGTGGTGAGCTTCCCATGGAGGAGAACCTCCATGGGAGCTTTGGAAGCCTCTCTCTCTCTCTCTTGGTTTGGTGAGAAAAAATGAAGAAGAAGATGAAGTGCAGCTGCTGTGGTTTCTTGTCTGAAAAGAAGAGAGGAAAGAGTTGTTTATATAGTTAGGGAAAGGTTAGGAACGAATTGGGGTGCGAAAAGATGCATTTGCCCCTAACAAATGGCCTAAAATCGACCTGCCGCAGTCTGGGATCAAGTGTGCCGTCGTGCCCAACCGTGTCAATAATTTATGCGGTTGAAGTGACGTTGCCGCGGTCAAGTTTTCAGCCTCGCGCACCGTTACGAAAACTTGCATATCTCCCTCTAGAAAACCCGGAATCGCATTCCATAAAAACATCTAGAAAGTAGACTTTCGAGGCTTTCCGAATATATATAGAGATCAACATGGTTCGATCTAAGGAGGGAGATATGTTCCCCGAAAATTGGGTGTTCTATACAAGGTTCTCTGCCGCGGTCATATTTCCAACCTCGTGCACCGTTACAGAAACGGCCATCACTCCCTCTAGAAAACTCGGAATCGTGATCCGCAAAAATCATTAGAAAGTAGACTTCTGGGGCTTTCCAAAAATATATAGTAAGAAACCCAGTTCAATATGAGGAGAGAGATATGGACCCCGAAATATGTGTGTTCTGCATGGGCATTTGCAATTTCAGCCCATTAACCTTTGGAAAACAGAGTTGACTAGTGCTGCGGTCTCAATGTCGCGTTCTAACTCAACGGTGGATCCACCACTAAACATGATTTTGCTTTCCGTGGTTAATCATGAATCACGCCGCGGTTTGGGTCAATGGCGAGGCCGCGACAACTCTGTATGCCTTCCATTCTTGACTTCTTTTCACTCATTTTGGCTTCCCAACTTAACTTTAAGCTCAAACACCAATTGTAGAGAATATTACCTACACATGGCTCACAACACCCATAATATACAAAAACATGCTCGAAAAAGAGAACAAACGATGGGAAATTGGGACCTCAAATAGGTATATAAATCGTCTGATCAGTAACATTAATGACTATACCAAGAGAATTGTTTAGGAGACCTTTCTTGGAACTTTTGGACTGAATATTCTTTTATTTCTCTAGAGTCTAGATTTATACTTTGATCTCCACCATATATTTTTACTTTCCGCGACAATCAGTCAAGTGTATAGGACCACAAACAGTAAAGTGTCTAGTCTTGTTTTCAAGGCTGATCGAGTTAAATCATATTCATAGTTGGACATATATGCAATGGTCTTATTAACTTATTAGTGGATGCATATCATGGTGTCGTGTGGAATCGTTTAGAACACCTTTCTTGGTAATTTTGGACTAAATATTCTTTTATTTCTCTAGAGTCTGGATTTATACTTTGATCTCCACCATATATTTTTACTTTCCGCGGCAGTCAGTCAAGTGTCTAGGACCGCAAACAGTAAAGTGTCTAGTCTTGTTTTCAAGGTTGATCGAGTTAAATCATATTCATAGTTGGACATATGTGCAATGGTCTTATTAACTTATTGGTGGACTCATATCATGGTGCTGTGTGGAATCATTTAGAAGACCTTTCTTGGTAATTTTGGACTAAATATTCTTTTATTTCTCTAAAGCCTGGATTTATCCTTTGATCTCCACCATATATTTTTACTTTCCGCGACAGTCAGTCAAGTGTCTAGGACCACAAACAGTAAAGTGTCTAGTCTTGTTTTCAAGGCTGACCGAGTTAAATCATATTCATAGTTGGACATATGTGCAATGGTCTTATTAACTTATTAGTGGATGCATATCATGGTGTTGTGTGGAATCATTTAGAAGACCTTTCTTGGTAATTTTGGATTGAATATTCTTTTATTTCTCTAGAGTATAGATTTATACTTTGATCTCCACCATATATTTTTACTTTCCGCGACAATCAATCAAGTGTCTAGGATTACAAACAATAAAGTGTCTAGTCTTGTTTTCAAGGCTAATCGAGTTAAATCATATTCATAGTTGGACATATGTGCAATGGTCTTATTAACTTATTAGTGGACTCATATCATGGTGCCGTATGGAATCGTTTAGAAGACCTTTCTTTGTAATTTTGGGCTGAATATTCTTTTATTTCTCTAGAGCCTGGATTTATACTTTGATCTCTACCATATATATTTACTTTCCGCAACAATTAGTCAAGTGTCTAGGACCACAAACAGTAGAGTGTCTATTGTTGTTTTTAAGGCTGATCGAGTTAAATCATATTCATAGTTGGACTTGCACATATGTGCAAAGGTCTTATTAACTTATTAGTGGACTCATATCATGGTGCCGTGTGGAATCGTTTAGAGACCTTTCTTGGTACTTTTGGACTAAATATTCTTTTATTTCTTTGGAGTCTAGATTTATACTTTGATCTCCACCATATATTTTTAGTTTCTGTGACAGTCAGTCAAGTGTCTAGGACCGTAAACCTTAAAGTGTCTAGTCTTGTTTTTAAGACTAATCGAGTTAAATCATATCCATGGACATATGTGCAATGTTCTTATTAACTTATTAGTGGACTCATATCGTGGTAATGTGTGGAATAGAGTACCTTAAACACATTTTCATAGTGAGAGGGAGTCTACATTGCAGTGTGCATACAAGTTTTTTCCTTTTCAAGAGATAAGGTTGGCAAATAACTTGGGCTTCTAATAGGCTAAAGTCCTTGTCTAACTTATTCTCACATCTCAACTATTTTACAAATACAATGGAAAGTTTAATTTTCCACACAACAGACACTTTTGACTTTTGAGCGGTAAAACAATACCCTCTCTTAAGGGTCATTTATATTTTTCACTTCACACATAATTTGTATGAATTGAATTAGACCTATTAAGTTATTTTTTGTTTGTTTTTCGAGTTGCCAAACAATTTAAAAATAACTAAAAACAACAAAAATAAATTCTTCCTATAACATTCTACAATTTAATATATTTTTTTCCAAGAATATTCTACATACTGAGATAACACATTTCTTAAAACAATAATATTAGACAACCCAAAAATTTAGGCGAAATGGTATGTGGCAAGTGGTTTTTCATTAACCACATCATCCTATATTATAGTGATAACAACTCACTTGCTACATCATTTGGGTTAATTTATCTGAGTTGTATAGCATTACTCTTCTTAAAATATCAAATGAAAATACATAACAATTAAATTAAATATGGTATTAATGTCAAATTAATTGTTTTCAAGCAATTTTACACTGTATTTATATGTGAGGAAAAAAAAAATATGGCATTCGGGTTTCAGGGTTTGGTCCCTATTCAATCTTTCTGTAAAATTTAGGATTGTTCCTGTTAGCAATAATCGCTACGCGAAAGCGTTACCGGATAGCCACAAACAAACAATAGTAAGGAAAAATACGATAGAAGAAAAAAAATAAATCCAATCACACACACACAGACACAAGATTTTAAGTGGAAACACAAGAACAGGGAAAAAACCACTACCGTCAAGACGATAAAAGAAATAATTCACTATGTAGTAAATTGTTACAACCACACACTCCCAGGATTCCCTATCTAAAACCCCAAAACCAATTACAACAACACACATAATAACCTAGCTATTATGATCTATTTTTACTAGTTACAGAGAGTTTAAGTCCTACAAGGAAACACTTTTCTTTTACATATAAGAATTCCTATTTAGCGAAAAGTCCTACTCCTCTATGCACAAGAACTTCATAGTCCATGCAAAAGTCTTTTTCCTTTGTGCACAAGAACTTTTAGAAGAAAAACTTTCTTTTTTCTACGCACCTTTTTCTTTGCAAAATACGTTGTTACCGCGGTTTGCAACCCACCCTCGTACTGCTGAATGTCTCTAGAAACGACCGCTCAGAATACCGCCGTCTGCGCCTTTTGCCAACGTCGCGGTCTACATTGTGCTATGCTCTCTAGAATTATTCACGGTCCGTGCTGCGGTTCATTGATCAGTCCACTAACACACGGTGCGACTCTCGCAAGTGTATGAGGTCGAAGTGTAATACAATGGCCGAGTAAGGATCGTTCCCACAAAGACTAAGGATTTATTACCGGTTTTTATCAATTTATATACTATTTGGACAATCAAAATTGAAAGTTTCTAGATTATTAACACTAAAATGATTAATTCTAAAGTAAGTAAAATACCAACCACAACAAGAACGAATGTGATAATATGATGAAAGAGTGCTAGAACTCGAATCCACCTCACCCTTCTAATTAACTCTTGACTCACTTAATCTCTCATTTGTGCAAGTATAGATTATAGGTTCATATTCCCTTAAAACAATCTCTAATCTCTCTCGATGTCTTAGAGATTGTATTCATACATATAAAATGAATGAACTCATTAAGATATGTGGAACACACACATGAACCATATATGTTAGCCTAGTGTATCTCTCACTTTCTAGTCATATATAGTGAATATTTTGTTTATCTAGTGATCATTCAACAATATGGCCAATCAAGACAAAAGCATTAAGCATACAAAACAATCATATAACTACACAATCACTTATAGAGAAACTAAGGAGTCATTAACAATAGATCAAAGGTTTGGTTTCATCTTTGTTCTAGCACAAGGGTATTTAGCTCATATTACACAAATAAACCAAATGAAATCTCTAATAAACACAAACCATAACTAATACAAGAAGATAAAAGATAAAGTATATAGAGATAAACTAAGATGATGATCTTCTTCTTACAAAGCTTGGTCTCCAATGGTTTCCTTCTCCTAGAATCAACTCCTACAAGCTCCAAGGTTAACAATGCACCACCAAAATCAAAGAGAAAAAAGAAGTATTCTGCTTGGAGAGTGTGTTGTGGCTGATAGTTCTCTAAGAATCAATGAGAGAGTCCTTCCAAATCTCCTCCTAACCATTCCTCTTAGGAAAAGCACACCATGCTTATTAAATGAAAAAAGCATACCAAGATCTTCAATAATTACCTCATTTTCTCTCAGCAAAGACAAGATATGATTAGCCCAAATTTAGGGGCTCAAGAATCCAAGTGAAATGACTAAAATGGGCAGCATCTAGCTAAATCTGCACCCTTGTTATGCACCCTGTTTTGCGGCCATAGGGCGTAGAATTGAGAAATGATGAACTTCTGCCAACAAAAATGTGCCCTTGTTCTGCGGTCCCTAACCGCATAATCAAGGGCGCATAAATGGTGATAAAAGTGGACCTTATGTCCTAATTTCTGTGGCCCCTAATTGCATAATTGCAAGGGCGCATAAATACTTTCTAAAATTACGTTTTTACCCCATAATTTCTACATTTTTGCACAATAGCCCCTCTACTAGAAGAAATCCTGAAACATTTATTTAAGCCATTAAAAACACGGCTTTACCTGGGAATTGAGCATAAAAGATATAAATAAGGGGGCTACACTTCGTGTAGAAATAAGAATTATCATTTATACAATGCACATGTGTCGCGATTCCTTTCAAAATCCGATTATTGAGTTCTTCTCCGATCTTCAAGCCTCATTCAAACACAATCTCCTACTTCCAAACATTTCTTACATCTCCAGGAACATTGGTTGAACCCCGTTTGGTAACCATTGAGAATACGAGTCATACCCAACAATACTCCCTTATGGCAAGAATTATCAAACCTCCGTCCACAGCTACGACTCTCAAACCGAGAATCATCATACCTCACCACAAGCCCACAAGGTATAACCACTTAGGAACGGGTCATCGTAAAATTTCTTCTGGCAAATGTCAAAAAATATCATGATGAAATTGTGGTGCAACTCCTCACGTGAGGTTCAGGGGAGTTCATCCACCATCAACATCCTTGTCTACCACATACCTTGCATCACCTCCTAACCAATGCCCATGCACAATTCTAGACTTGCTATTTGATCGTATTATTTTTATACCTATTTTTAGGTCCCCAATTCCTATTATTTTGTGTTCGTTCTTCAAGTAAAATCAGGTATTTAATATGTTAAAGTAAGTGTTTTAGATATTTGTTGAGTTCAGGGGCATTGGTGTAATTTTGGAGAACTCAGGGATAAAAATGTAAAATGTGAGCCAGGATTAAAGTTTGGGTGATTTTTGAGGAAAGCAGGGCCTTTTAGGAAAATATTCAACAAAAAGTCGATCCATGCAGCAGCCCAATTGCATCAGCTCGCCATCCACTAAAGATGGCCCAAGACGTGGCCCAATCTTATGAAGTAAGCTCGCCCCAGCAGCCGTCTTTGACAAGCCCACAAGCCCAATTTTTCCAAGCCATGTCATGCCCACAGCCCACATAAGACTTCTTGTCCGAGGAAGATTAACATAAAGATGTTTTTTGATATATATTTTTTTTGTTTACAGGTTGAATCTTAATGTTGATCCCTCATAAGACTTCTTGTCCGAGGAAGATTAACATAAAGATAGGCGATGGGTTTTTTTCGGTAAGGCTGAACGAAGATCCATGTCCAGTGGATTTTCAGTGGTTAAAGGAGGTCCTGGAGCTGAAACCGAGTTGTTCTTTGGGAAGTTTGAACAATTTGCAAGAAATGGAAAGTGTTGACTCTTTAGCTAAGAAGGTGGTCTGCAATATTTCATCTTTTTTTACAGACCAAAAAGACATAGCTTTGGGGAATGTGGAAGACAAAGGGCAGTTGCAGGTCAGAAAAGTAGCAAAGAAGGTAATGGTGGTGAGGATAGGAAGAGAAAGATGGTCTCTGGTTGCTTTTCTAAGCTTATTTTGGGCAGTGTAGCTGGTGTTTTGTCTTAGATAAAGACAAGGATAGCTATCATCATTCAATGAAAACAAAGCCTACGCATGGCTTCTCATGCAATGCCAAGCTGTCCTTGAAGGAAAGCCAAGGTATCGATGCTGATGAAGGCAGGAAAGTTGAGTCATGGTCTGGTTCGAAGGAAATGGATTGCACATATGGGCAGCTTTTTTATTTCCAGATTTTGAAGGGTGGAAATGTTAATAGGATAAATGAAGTTGGGCCAGAATTTTGCATTAATCTAAGGTCCAAATTGTAAGGTGGGTTTTGGGTTTGTTGGACCAGAGCATAAAGGTAAAAGTGATAGCCAGTTGGGCCTTGAGCCACTGAATTTCAACTTATTTACAGCTACTTTATATAGCATCTTCATTGCTTAAAATTATATCTCCTTTTTATTGTTATTTATTTTTTCTTATAGATAATTACATTGCCTGCTGCCTTTTATCTTTGACAAACTCATATTTTATCAATAATTCAAAGATTTTTCATTAATTATAATATAATTGATAATTTTGTACATTTTTCTATTGATGAAGAAAGCTATGTATCCTATTTCAGTGTATTTACATAAATATGAACATTTGTTTTTCTTCTATGATTAGTACCGATAGCTTGTGGCAATTAAGAACAGGTCTTGTTCTAGTGTCTGAAAATAATATTCTAAAGTTTTTGTATATTCCCGTATTTGCAAGTTTTCAAGCAGTGCTTCTACGCTGATCATTACACTGAAATCAACTCAGAATTGGTTTGAAACTTTAAGGAAAAAAAGATTATAAATTATGTCAATTTAAGTTCACATTAACTGCTTAACTAATATACCCATCATGGGTATTATGGAAACCATCATGGGTAATTTATCCTTAATAGAAAATTACGAAAATACCCTCAAGTGTTCTGGGTGTAATTTATCTGAAGTTGATATGAGGGAAAGCATTTATCAGTGGACTGGGGCGCGTTTAGAAGCAACCGTGTATGGCTGCTTCTTGGCCTGATTTGATGACGAATTACCTTTAGTTCCCTTTATTCTTCTAAATTCACCGAAGCTTCCTTGACTTGAAATATTTATTTTCGCCCCTGATTTCTCCAAAATTTCACCAATCCTTTCCGAAACTCTATTTTTACCTGAAACACACCATGAAATACCCTATTTTACCCAAAAAAACAAGCATAAAACAATAGGTAATGATGGCTTAAAATAGGTATATAAGTGGTGTGATCAATAACTTTACCATTGTAGTTTGTCATCCTTAAATAATTGCATACGAGTAGACTTGGCACGGTTCCAGTTTGGTTTTGGTTTCGGTTAACCAGAACCGACGGTTTCGATTTCTGTTCCGCGGTTAGGAGGAACCGGAACCGACAGTTTTGAACCCGGTAATTTTACATTTTATTTAAAAAATTAATTAATTAATTAAAAAAAAAAATGTTATAAAGAACATTGTAGAGTATTGGACCATGGGCAATAACCCTTATCTAAGTAATTATGTTTTCCCTTCCCTACACTTCTCCTCTTCTTTATATACGTTAGGCATCTCATTCATTTATCTATTTATCCAATGTGGGATATACCCATTTAACACATTTTTGTGTGTATATCATATTCACATGATATTGCAAATTTGTCCTATTGACATTAAATTGGTAGGGCTGGGTTTGTTACTTTGTTATGGGGTCATGTAGATGGGGTGAATTTTATATGTTGACTCAAATTGTCAATCCTTAGCAATTGAAAGCTGGTTGATTGGGATAGGTTTATGTAAATATAATTTGCTCTGATTTGTACATGTTGGCTGGATACAACATTATACGTGTTGAATTTCAATCGTCGTCTTCTCTTCTATGTATAGCTAATATAATTTAATTGGTACAGTATAAAAAAATAGACTAGAAGTACAAATAATTTGCTCATTTTGTTAGGAAAACCCCCCACCATTCAATTCAATTCAATGAATATTCTCAATAGATTAAAACATCTCAATAGAAATGATAACTTTAGGCATTAATTTCTTGGGAATCAAAAAGATATCAGATATTCAGATCATCCCACCAAATCAAAAAAAGAACAAGACAATCTCAAAATAGTCAAAATAATCAGCTCCTATCACTCCATAAACAATCCAAATTAAGTAATGCTGATGCATAAGAATTTATCAACACTAGATTGAATTCGATTAGTGGGAGTATATATAGAACTAATTAAAAATAGCATCTGCATTCGACAAGTGTATTTAAATTAAAAATAAGATGACTTTATTTTTTTTTTAGGGATAAATGAAAAAACTATACTAAAAGTTCATTTATCCCACATCCCACATTGGATAAATAGGATAAATAGAGAAGTGAATGAAATACCTAACCTATATAAAAAGGAGGAGAAGGGAAGGAAAACTATAATTAATTGGACATGGGTTATAGGTCATGACCTAATACTCTAGGATGCCATGTTAACATTTTATTTTTTTATAAATAAAGTGTAAAATTTTGTAATGTAAGATAAAAAAAAAAATAAAAAAAAAATAAAAAAAAATAAAAAAAACCCTAGAACTTCCGGTTTGAATCGGAACCGGAATCGCCGGTTCCAATCTGTACCAGGAATTATAACTGTCAATATAACTGTCAAAATTTTGTAATGTAAGATAAAATAAGCCAACAGGAATTATAACTGTCAATATAGGATAGAACCTAGATAGAAATACACAAGAGTAGATTTCCAAGATATTACATGTAATCTGAGAATTAGGATCAAGAGATTAACAGAAAATAGAACAAGATATGAAACAGAAAAGTAAGCAAGAAAGTAAAGAACACTAGAAATTATAGTGGTTCGGCCAAATGACCTACATCCACTTTGAGCTCCTCACAGGAACTCTATCCACTATATCAAAATGCTACAAGCCTCATCACACCCCAAATACACACCAATACAGCCTAGAAAATCTCCAGAAACCTTGATCTACTCACAAAGAATCAAGATCTAGAAGAGACCACACTCGATCACCACAACATATTACAAGGCCTCACAACAGAGAATACACACTCAAACCTCTCTTAGAACAAAAACGATCTCACACAATTACAGAGAACAAACGCTTGTATTCACCAAGACCACAAAGAGAGCTCAAGAGAGAACTTTTTAGAGAGAGAGAGAACAAGCAAAACGAAACCTAATCTGTGAACTTGAAAAAATCCAACGCCCTTTCTCTTTCATCACACCTTTTATATCCTTATCACCAAAGTCACGAGCATAATCTCAGCTGCCAATCAATTCATGCCAAATAAGCTGAAGTCACGTGACCTTATCAATCCATCAGACTTCATCTGATATGCAAAACGTCACTGTTTTGTTAAGTAAAAAAGTAGCTGATTTAAGTTGTATATGATGTGGGCTGCTGGTTGTTGGTACAATTATTTGGGCTTCTAAGAAAGCTTCATGTTGGGCTAACAACATCACAATGTTAAATGATATAATTTTAGTACCGATAACTACTCGAACTCAAAAAATTATATAAAAAATTATCAAATTAGATGAGTATTATTTATTATCAAATCACATTGGACACCGGTATACATAAATTTGATTAGTTATTCATATACTTAGCATAATATTATCGAGGTGGTCGGGTTCATATATGAGTTTAATTAATTATCAATATATATGGATGCGTTTTTTGCTTTGTGGTGGTCTGCTGTTTCTTGTTTTCATCCGGTTTTGGTGTGGGCTCCTTTGTTGCTTTTGTTCAGTCGTTTTGGAGAGATTCGAACCACTCACCACCGATATAGGAGAGAGGTGCACTACCACCTGTGCTAAGAAATGATATGCATTCTCAGTTGTTAGTATCTTAAATCTTACCATTTAATCATCAACATTTGATTTTAGTTGTTGCAAAAAAAAACTCAAAAAGAGCATGTTGGGAGAAACCCAAATTTAGACAAATATGTTTAATGAAAGTTACTCTTTCATAAAAATAAAAAAAAAATAAACTAAAATAAAAAAGGGACAAATATGTTAATAAGTTTATGAGATACGGCTTAGTTTGCCCCAGCTTGGCGAATCGCATCCCCGCGCAACGACATTGTTTGTGCACCCCTTCCCCTTACCGTTCTCGCTCAGTGTTTTCAACGGCTAGGGAGGCTGTCGTAAAAGCAAAGCCTATCGCCAAGCTGACTATTAAATACGAGATTGGTCCCCTTCTCAAAGATTTGATGGAATGGCCCAGCCCACCCAAGAGCGCTTATGTCATATGGAAACTCATTGCTTGAAACAATCCTTATGGTTTTTATATCTGGTAGGAATAATAAGAATCAAAGTCCAGGTTGGTTGGTGAGCCTAGTGATATGAGACTATCTAACTTGGTTCAGAGAGCACTTGTTGGGTTAAAGATTTTTTTTTGTTGCTAAATGTTACCGCCTAAATGCTGAACTATTGACCCTACTTGTTCGGATGGGTGTTCACCCCAAAGAGTTCCCGGACTGCATGCATACATCCGTAAGTAACTTTGTGCAACATGGCAAATTTCATTGAGAGGAATCAGCAAAGAAAAGAAAAACGGGTCAACATATTTCAGTAAAGAGAGTTGTAGATTCGTAAGATCATGATAGAATCCCCTTTACCTTGTATTCTATTAGTAAAGCGCTAGCGCGCTACAACTAGCATAGCAGCCTGCGGAAAAGGCTCTAGAGCCCCTACTCCTAAGTTGGAGCAACAAGCAACGAATTAAGCAACTTGCGCGAAAGGTTACTTTTCTAATATCTAATATAAGGCGCGTTAGCCTATCTATAGTAAGTAAGGGGCCTTTACGGTACTTATAGTTTAACGGTTATGCTTTAGAAAAAAAAAAATTATTTAAACGGATTATAATATTTATATTTTACGCAACAATTTTTTTTTTTTTTTTTTTGTCATTTACATTAGTCTATTAATTTAAAAACAATTAAAATCAGTGGGGGGTCGGGATTTCAGATGTAATTTGGTTTGATTTTGAGACCAAGAAGATGTAATCTGGCTCTCAGACCTTCTAGAAGCCAAAAGAATAATTTAAAAACAAAAATCCAACTTAACAAGCATGTAACTAAATTTCAACCAAAACAATACGGAAATTGATTAAACAATATCGTTACTTTATAAATTTAAAATTAGATTAACTAATAATCGGATTACTTCTAAAATCTCTTAAACTAAAAATTATGGTAACTCTAAAATTTCAAAATAAAATAAAATATTTAATCCATAATATTCACCCGAACATACCTAATAATTGTTGGTGTTGATAAATATATTGAGTCAAATTTAAGCAATTTTGGAGAACGTGAGAGAGAAAATTTTATAAAAATAAGCCCACCCTAGCCCCTTCTATGATCCCTCCTCTATGATATTACCAAATAATCTACTAATTAAAAAGTTTTATTTTTAATTTAATACCAAACAATATATGGTCTTTTGTCAAAAGATCTACTCTAAAAAATTTATTAGAAAAGTCATTCCAAACACACTATTAATAATTTATAGTTTTATATGAAAATATCTCTTTCAATTCATATTACACATACAAAAAGACTTCAAGAAGATCATGTTTTTAGTCATAAATCATTTCATATAATTAATAAGGGCAAATTGCACTGAACCCCTTGAGGTTTGGGCAAGTTATACTTAGCTGGAAAAGTTTTGTTATTATTCACTAAACCCCCAAGACTTAAATTTAACTTTAAAAATGCCTAAAATACCCCTAGTTATATTATTTTATACTTTATTTTTTTACCTTTTAATCAAAAACTTTATAAATTTTAATAAAATAAAAAATTAAATAAAAGATATCATTCATTAAATAAATAAATAGCTTTAAAAAATCAAATAAATAAATAGTTTAAATAAATAAATGAAAAAAATTTAAAACATTAATTTTTTTTTTAAGGATATCCATTAATATAGACAATAAAAAATCTAAATATCCAAACTTTTACGGTATGGATGATAGTGAGAGAAGCTTCAAGGTTCCTAACTCTAAAGGAACTAAGGAATTGGTTGAAGAAGGCAAGAAGACTCCCAGTGTTAGGAACCTTGAAGCTTCTCTAATTATCATTCTTACCGTAAAAATTTGGATATTTAGAGCTTTTTTTGTCCCTATTAATGGATATCCTTAAAAAAAATTTAATGTTTTTAATTTTTTTCATTTATTTATTTTTTATTTTTAAACCCTTTATTTATTTAATTTTTTAAAACTTTTTATTTATTTGATTTTAAAAAATATTTATTTATTTATTTATTTTAAAAATATATTTATTTATTTAATTTTTGTAAACTATTAATTTATTTAATGAATCATATCTTTTATTTTATTTTATTAAAGTTTATAATGTTTTTGGTTAAAAGGTAAAAAAAAAATAAAGTATAAAATAATATAACTAGGGGCATTTGAGGTATTTTTAAAGTCAAATTTAAGTCTCGAGGGTGTTAGTGTATAATAACAAAACATTTCTAGTTAAGTGTAATTTGCCCAAACCTCAAGAGGTTCAGTGCAATTTGCCCTAATTAATAATCGGAAATCTTACATTTTTTTTTTTTGGCGAAACGATTTTGTAACGTTACGTAGTCCACTATATAATATTACCGAGTGACATGAAAAATGGTTTCTTTTCGGAAAGTGTGCATGTCACTCCATATCATCACAAACCATACCAGTAGAATCGCTTAGGAGACCTTTCTTTGTACTTTTGGATTAAATATTCTTTTATTTCTCTAGATTTATACTTTGATCTCCAGCATATACTTTACTTTCTGCGACAGTCAGTCAAGCGTCTAGGACCACAAACAATAAAGTGTCTAGTCTTGTTTTTAAGGCTGATCGAGTTAAATCATATTCATAGTTGGACATATGTGCAATGGTCTTATTAACTTATTAGTGGACTCATATCATGGTACCGTGTGGATTAGAGTACCTTAAACACATTTTCATACAAGTTTTTTCCTTTTCAAGAGATAAGGTTGGCAATCAACTTGGGCTTCTGATAGGCTAAAGTCCTTGTCTAACTTATTCTCACGTCTCAATTATTTTACAAATACAATGGAAAGTTTAATTTTCCACACAACAGACACTTTTGAGCGATAAAACAATACCCTCTCTTAAGGGTCTAATATATAACTCCAAGTTGAATTTTCCACGAGATAGAAATCTGAAAAAAAGAAAAAAGACAAAAAAAAAAAAGCGAATGAATTCATACGAGTTGAATTTTCCATAATACGACTTCTTCAAATTTCGAGTTGAATTTTCCTCTTGAATTCAACACTTAAGTCGTGAAAAGTCTTTCCACAAATAGAGTTGCTAATTAATTTCTTTGGGCTTCTGACAGGCTATAACTCCAAGTTGAATTTAGTATTGTAAAATACTATATTTGTTACATCAATTTAGTATTATGTTCCGATATACAGTTCTATTTAAAATGCTATTTTTATTATTTTATTAATTAAAATTATAAAAATAAATACTTACCATTAATATATATATATTTTTTTTTAATGCTCCAATGAAAAGTTCTTTTAATGCTTTCATTTTTTTCATTTTAAAATATATAGATAATGGTATTTTTGTAATTAAAAAAGGAGGATTTATTGTTGTGCCAAATTTGACATTTGCTATATTATATTACAATTTAACCTACGCAACTTATTCATCTATTATATGTCTGACTCAAATCAGCTGTCCAAAAATAGCATCCTAATTTATGTCTAAGCAATCTAATTGGGACATGTGTCTATATTTAATTATTATTATTTCAATTTTTTCCATAAATTTAAACGCATGTCCTAATTTGATTGGTTAAATACAAATTGAGACATCATTTTTGAACAATTGATTTGATTCTTTATATGTCATGTTCAATAGATAAACAATGAAACATCAAACATGGTTTTTATGTTGAATGATATAATTTTAGTGGTGATAACTACTCAAACTCAAAAAATTATAGAACTTAAAAAATTATCAAATTAAATGAATATTATTTACTATCAAATCGCATTGGACCTGTATACATAAATTTGATTAATTATTTATATACATAGCATAATGTTATCGAGGTGGTCTGGTTCATAGATGAGTTTAATTAATTATCAATATAAATGGGTGCGTTTTTTGCTTTGTAGTGGTCTGCTGTTTCTTGTTTTCAGCCGGTTTTGGTGTGGGCTTTTTTTTTTTTTTTTTCAGTCGTTTTTGTTTGTTTTCCTGGCCGTTTTGGCACTTTGAATAAAATTTATACCGTTTTAAAAAAATATTAAAAAAAAACCCTGCCACGATATAAAAGTTGGACACTTTAGAATACAGATTTGTGTTATAGAAAGCTGTACCCTGTAAGCCATATTTGCAATTCCTCAAGCAGTACTTCTCAGCTGATCATTGGCAATTAAAACCAACTCAGAATTGTTAAGAACCTTGGAAAAAATAGAATACCAATTCTGTCAATTTTGGACCATTTCAAAGGCTGAAAAATCTATGAGGCAAGAGAAGATATGTTTCAAAAAATCTTATCAGTTCAAGTTCACCTTAAATAATAGTATAACTCAATTGATATAGCTCTACATTGATGTGTGTGCGGCCCATATGGTTGTAAAATGAGCATGGAGAGATTCGAACCACTTACCACTAGACATGGTGCCGGTTCGGTTTGAACCAGTGAACCGATTTGGAATTGGAAGCGGTTTTCTAGTTCCTAAACCGAAATCGGACCGTGAACCGTAAATAGGGCGGTTCCGGTTTCGATTCGAACTGGCGGTTCCAACATATATATTTTATATATATTTTTTAAAAATGGCTTGAACGGTTCAATTTTAATTTTTTATGGTAAAAATTAAGTGCAAGACCAATTTTACATTTTTTAGTTTTATTTTTATTTAATTTTTTAATTTGTCACTTATTTATTTTATTTTATTTTCGGGTGACCCAATAAAATGTATTTACAATTTTACGTATCTAATTTTTTTTTTATTAAATAAGATTAAATATAAGAAGAAAAAAAAAAAGGAACCGAATCGCTGGAATCGAAATCAGAACCGGTGCCATGTCTACTCACCACCAACGTGAGAGAGAGGTGTACTACCACATGTGTTAAGAAATGATATGCTACAATCTTAAATCTTACCATTTAATCATCAACGGTTGATTTTTTTTTTTTTTTTTTGGTATCGAGGATCCCGGACTTCGTCTAGGCACCCATCTGCCTATCCTCCCCAACTGCGTGACACACCCATAGCCAACTTGTTGGTTTTGACGATCTATATTGTTGGATGTTATGGAGTAGGACAGATAGGAAACCTCGGCCCACACCCCCGGCCACACAAAGATGCAAGCGGGTAAATCAGAACTCGCCTTCACCTGGGTGGGATTCGAACCGCTGACCAGGGAGTTACCCATGCCCAGTGTTCGAAAACGCGGCCGCCTAGGCCAATTAATTGGTCCAATTTCTCTAGGCGGCCGACAACTACGGCAAAAAAGGGAAAATCAGACTAATTCTACGGTGGCCACGTAATTGGGCTAGGCAGGTCAAAGCCGTTGACTCCGATGTTCTTCTGCACCGAAAATCAACTGGAATAAGGCACGGGATTACTGTTTCCGATGACTGGACCTGCTGGTTTGGTCGGCAATGGAGACAGGCGTGAGGTTGAAGATAAATTTGTGGAAGGTTGGGTGCCTTTAGCAGCGGGCTGGGGTGCACGCAGGCTTCACTTGAGTCAGGATGGGCCAACGTTTGGGCTTGTGTTTGGGCTCGTTACGTGAGCTCTGATTTGCATGGCAAATTACAAAACGCCCCCTAATCTCTTATAATATCACAATAACTTCAATCTTCCTTCAAAAATTACACTTAGACCCCTAATTGACCAATATTACTCCAATGCCCCTGAGCGTTATAAATACCTAGAAAGAATTTTGTTTGGATTTATAATTGGAACAACTGAGGCTTATTGGGCCAATTGAAGCTTATTGGGTCAGATGCAACATTGGGCATGGGCTTAGTGAGTTTTCTTTGGATTTGATATGTGGAATTTGCTTGTAATTGTGTTTTCCGATTAATCCCTGATTAATCGCCGATTAATCGGCCTAGGCGCTAGGTATTGGGTCTCCGCCCTACTAGCGCCTAGTGCTTAGCGCTTTCTAGAACACTGTTCGTGCCCCAAACCCGTCCTTCCACTAGCTAAGCTAGCGCCTTGATGGCTGGCCATAATGTAATTGTCAATAGTCGAACCAAGGACTGGAGATTTTCATCCCAAGTCTTGGACCACCAAGGCAACCACCTCGTGGTTTTTTTCTTTTAAAGGGGTGCAACACGAGGACTTCCTAGGAGGTCATCCATCATAGTATTGCTCTCGCCCAAGCACATTTAACTTTGAAGTTCTGATGGGATCCGGTGCATTCGTGCTGGTATGGTCGCACCCTATCAACAGTTGATTTTAGCAACTTGCAACATTAACACTTTCTTGGAATTATAAATTTTTTTAGGAATTGAAAATTTAATTAACATTGAATTAATATATTTTAGGAAGTAGATAAATTAATGTTTAAGGAAATAAATTAGAAATTTTTTGAAATTACAGTTGAAATAGAAAATTATTGATACGAATTATGAGATTCCATTTTAAAATTGTAATTGTAGTTATAACTGTAAATATACTAGTCAAAAATAAATTTGGGCCTTCAGTTTTGTTGCTACGAGCAAACTAGTAAAGTCTATTTGGTTGTTTTCAAGAAAGCTCAAAAGCTGAATAATATTCGCCGATGGACATCGACTGATATTTACATTTATGAAAAATTGTAATATAGGCAAAAAAAAAAAAAAAAAGACTTTGAAAATATGTGCATATGTCAGTTTTTTATTTTTTTATTTATTATTTTTTTTTTTTGAAAGCCAAAAAAAGGGACCTTAATTATAGGTCATGTCATTTAACTTGTGGAATGGTGTACTTTTAGCATTTTGAGAGTAAAAGTCTCGATCCATGTGACATTAAAACAAACTACCGTTCTCTGAACTCTCTGCCTAGTTGCAATGAACTCTAACATTCTAGATTCTACATGCAAGGTTCAACTTCAAACCATGTGCACCGTGCCCACTCCATTTCTCTTAGTGCCGTGATTTTTTTCACATTCGATTCTTCAGTTCTTCTTCAGTTCTTCTTCAGTCTTCAAGCCTCCCTCAAACACGATCTCCTACTTCCAAAAGATTCCCACATCTTCTGCATTAGTTGAATCCGGTTTGACAATCATTGGAAATTCGAACCATATCTAACATACACTTTAAATCAAAGTATGTAAATATAATAGTCTACATCCAATTATATATATAGCAGTTCTTGTAAGTAATTTGATTAAAACTAAATCAAAATGCATAGGCACATAATACATCCAAAGTTTAACTTAAACATGTTTCTATATCATGCTTTAATCAAACCTTAAATACATGTTACTAACTCATGTCAATTCAAGGAGAAAGCACAGATAAGTGAAAGTAGAAGCGTACCTGAATCCATTGCCGGGGGTTGGTGGACGGGTTGAGATTTTCCAAATTATCAAGATCTTTGTGAACCCTAAAGTGTTCTCTTTTGCTCTGTTGATGGGGATACAGATAAACCAAAAGTATTGTGTAATTTGGGGACCATAACCCTAATTTGATGAGGGCCAAATTAGAAATAGCACTATGGTATCTACACATTAATTCCAAGACAATTATACCCTTAAACCTTAAAACTTTAAATCTTGATTAGATCACTTTAATTTAGGCTTAATCAAAGATAACATAACACATTTAATATTTACATGTATGGCCCCACATGATGGAATTTTCCAACAATCTCCCACTGGGCCACATATGTAACTATACAAATGTGTATGACTTTATGAGCTCCAAAATTTTGCTATCACAATTTTAATGTATATCCGAACAATATCGTCCATTGATTATGCCGTTATAGGATCAAAACGGTTTTCATCACATTGAGCGTGACTAAACCCATCAATGGTCACATATACTAACATAACCAAATGGCATAGATCAATCATGGATGAGTAGCATGTAAATTACATGCAATATGATCTATACATGTCTATTTCCAACTGGTCCTACTTTATTCCTTAGTGAGATCAATACTTAACATAATGTAACAGAGTGAAATGAACTGAATACTTTATTTCTGATTAGAAAAATATCCAAATACATAAATGCATAAGTATGTCCAAAATCAAACATAAAGAAATAAAATACAAAAAAATAAAAACTCCCACTATAATGTGATATCCTCACACAAAATAACACTTATATGAGCAATGTGCTCATGAAAGACCTTGGGTGGTAATCCCTTTATAAGTGGATCTGTTACCATGGAGTTTGTCCCAATGTGCTCTATGGATATCTGCCCACTCTGCACTCTCTCCTTCATAACTAGGAACTTAGTATCAATATTCTTTAACCTAAATGAGCTCCTGTTATTGTTGGAATATAGCACTGCTGACTTATTGTCACAATATAGTTTGATTGGTCTTTCAATACCCTACAGAATGCGCAACCTAGTAACAAAATTCCGCAGTCATATACCATGGTTGGATGCCTCATAGCATGCTACAAACTCTACTGCCATGGTGGAAGAAGCTATGAGTGTCTGTTTGGCACTCCTCCAAGACATAGCTCTACCAGCCAACAGGTATATGTAGCCTGATATGGATCTCCTACTGTCTTGGCATCCAGTATAATCGGAGTCGGAATACCCTATGATCTCCAACTGATCTGATCTCCTATATGTGAGCATGCGATCTTTTGTTCTCTGCAAATATCTCATAACCTGCTTGGCTACTTTCCAATGATCCATCATAGGGTTACTTAAATATATGCCTAACATACCAATAATGTACATAGTATCCGAACGCGTACACACCTGAGCATACATTAGACTCCTTACAACTGATGCATAAGGAATATTCTGCATTTCCTTAACTTCAAGGTTATTTTTAGGGCACTGATTGAGATTGAACTTGTCTCCCTTAGCAACAGGGGTGTCAGCTGGTTTGATGTCCTGCATGCCAAACCTTTTGAGCACTTTATCGATTTAGCTCCTTTGTGATAATCCAAGAATACCCCGAAGCGATCTCGTTGTATCTGAATCCTTAATACAAATGAGGCGTCACCAAGATCTTTCATCTCAAAATTCTTTGATAGAAATCTCTTGGTTTCGTGTAACATGCCTATATCATTTGTGGCAAGCAATATGTCATCAACATATAAAACTAGGAATATATGCTTACTCCCACTAAATTTGTGATACACACAATTATCAACAACATTTACCTCAAAACCAAACGAGATAATCACTTGATGAAACTTGTGATACTACTGACGGGAAGCTTGCTTGAGTCCATAGATGGACTTTGTCAATTTGCAGACCATATTCTTTGGGTCTCCCGACTCAAAGTTGGATGCACCATATAAATTGTTTCATCAATGTCACCATTGAGAAATGCCGTCTTGACATCCATCTGATGAATCTCATGGTCAAAATGTTTAGCAAATGTCATGATTGTCCTAAAAGAGTTTTTCATTGAACATGGAGAGAAAGTCTCTTTAAAGTCAATCCCTTCCTTTTTGGTAAAGCTTTTAGCTACAAGACGAGCCTTATACCTCTCCACATTACCTTTCGAATCCCTTTTGGTTTTAAAAATACATTTACAACCAATGGGCTTCACACATTTTGGTAATAGAACAAGTTCCCAAACCTTATTGTCTTGCATAGACTTATACTTCTCATTCATGACATCAATCCACTTTTGAGAGTTAGAACTTTTCATGGCTTGATGGAGGTTGATTAGATCGTCTTCCACCATTCCAATGTCTTCCTCGTGTTCTTGGAAAAATACGATAAAATCTTTCGGAATAGCATTTCTCCTTTCTCTAGTGGATCGCCTTAATGGCACTGGTTCTTGAGGTTGTTGAGTTTGTTCCGCAAGAACAATTACCTCATTTTGAATAGGGGGTTAATCAACATTGTCTGGTTGAGGATCCAGATTCACGTATTGATCAATGACATGCATAGAAACTTGCACATTGTCAAAAGCGATAGTGGGAATCGAAACCGAGTCCTCCTCAAAGACAATGTCTCTAACCTTTTTTCTCCCCCCAAACTTAATATCCTCAAAAAATGTTGCAATTCATGTCTCAAAAATTGACTTAAGTGTGGGATCATAAAACTTATAGCCCCTAGATCGTTCAGAGTAGCCAATGAAGTAGCTGTTTACAGTTTTGGAGTCCAATTTCTTTTCATGTGGCCTATAAGGCTTGCCTCAACTGGACATCCCAAAATGTGAAAATGTTTTAGACTAGGCTTTCTGCCTGTCCAAAGCTCATAAGGTGTTTTTGCAACTACTTTAATTGGCACTCTATTCGGAATATAAACTGGTAAGTATAGGGAAAAACGGTTTATACACGCAGCAAAATACGAAAATTAGGTTTAGTATATAACAAAAATATTTCCCTTTTAATAGATGAACCTTAACATTTGATTAAATTAACATATAAATAAAAGTATTGTACCTTTGTCACGTGATTCGATTGACGTTGAGTTGATGGTATTCTGCAAGAACTTCCAATTCAATCACGAACGTGAATCACCTAGGAGTGTGGTCTCCCTTTCTTTGAATTGAGTACTTGAGGATGGATAACAAAAACTTTTTCTTTTCGTTAGTCACAAAACTTTTAAGAGATAACAAAGAACTTTCCGGTCACTTTTGAATTATCAATCTTTTGATTGAAACTCACGTGAACCTAATTCCAAGTGTTGCACAAAGCCTTTTGATGTAAAAGCTTTTAGTGCACTATTGAAATAAAACGTTTTTTCTATTTTTCTTTCTCTTGGCTGAATTACACACTTATCTTTAGAGTTAGATTTCTTTTTCTTGAGCAAGAATAAAATTCTCTCTAAAGCAATTAGGTCATGGCCGAATTCTATATTGTGTAATATATAGTAGCCGAAATCCTTCTTGCATTAATAATTTAGGGTTGGCCGAATTCTTCCTACGTTAGGATAGGGTGGCCGAAATTCCTTCCCTAATTTAATTAGGGTTGGCCGAAATCCTCACTTGAAGAGGATTTGTGTTTCCACCAATGACTCCTATCATTCTTTAGGATTCTAAACCCTAATCCGACTCTTTAGTGTATTTGTGACTATATCAAAGACTTCCTAATTTGACTAGATAAATAAATTACTTTTATTTATCTACTTTCCAAATATAATCTTTAATATTTATTATACTACCATCAATAGTATAATACTAAGAAAAATATTTCCTAGTCAGAAATGATTTAGATTCTTAATTAAATAATAAATCAATAAATTAATTAATTCCTATTTAATTAAATAATAAAATAAAACAATATAATAGGCTTTATATATAGCCTTGCCTCCCAACATATGTATATAGGCTTATATAAATCCATCAGACTTTAAATAAAAAACTCACATGTGAACTAGACCTATTCTTACTAAAAGAAACAAGCCCACATGTCTTTCATTAATACATTAATATAATTTAACAGCCTATTAAATAAATAATGTGCATATTATATTCTTAATGTATTCAATACAATTCTAGATGGACCCATAATTAGTCCGGTAGAATATATCAAGTGATCCATGCAAGTCCTTGTGGATTGGGGATCTTAGCGGGCTATCTGAATTTAAGCTTCAATAGACATAACCCAATCACAATCAACAAATGATTCACTTAGGTCCGATCCATTAATTTTAGCTCATTCCACTAAAGAGCTAAAACTATACTCTTAATTAAAGATAGAACAAGTAAATGTTTTTCATTCCAACCCTAGAGAATCTTATTGAGGATAGTGTATCCTCATGAATAATATCAGTAATCGCTAAGAGCTTATAGACTGTCTATAGCTCTCCTAATTACCATATTTACTTATATGACCACATTTTGAACTTGGATATTTTGACTTGTCCAGAAGCTATGCTTCAATAGTCACTATCGAAAATTTATTGTTAAGATTTAATATCCAATACCTCAAAACATCCATATGACAATAATATTCTAAAGCTTTTGTTTACCTTGCCCTGTCTTGACAAAGTAACTTAATTATGTATTATTTTATAATCAATCAAATCAATTTAGTAGGTCCTCAAAAATACAATATCCTATTGTAGAGCTCCTCAAATATATTATTTTCAACCATTTTACTTCTCGAAAATACATTAATACCGACCACTACACTTTCCTTGGTGATAGTGATGATCCCCTAACTTGGTTTTCAAAACTATTTGCGACGGTATAGTTCCTTTAGAATGCGTTTGGTACGAGAATGGGACGGGACAAGACAGGATGAGGTGGGACGAGACATGACAGTTGTTCTGCATTGTGTCACTACAAGAAAAAAGGGCAATAGCAAAAAATCAAAATTGTTACAAAAGCATTAAATTCGTCACAAAAGATCTTAGGCAACAAAATTTTTTTGTCGCATACTTCGTTATAATAGGTCGAGCAATTGCAATAAAATTTGGATTCGTTACAACAGGTATATTTACCCACGAATTAGTTTCATGGCAAAAATTATGTTAAAGCAATGAAACTTTATTGTCGCTATGAATAGTTTTACAAAAATATATATTGTCGTAAAAAGATAGGTTTTAGCGACACAATAAATATCGTTACAATAGCTCGAGTTATTGCAACAAAATGTGGTTTCGTTACAAGTCATTATGGGGAATTAAACTTTCAACCTCAAAGTCAAAGTGGTAAGTCTTTAACGTCTAACTACAAGATTAGATGTGTTAACAATTGTGCAATATTTATATATAACATATATAAATGTGTTATAGTAACTATATTTTTTGTTGCTAAAATGATATATAGTAACGAAATGTATATATTGTCACAAGAACTTATATCTATTGTAACAAAATTTTCGTTTTATCACTACAAGTACTCTCTGGTGACAAATATTTTATTGTTGTTAAAGATCTATTGTTTGTTCTTGCACAAAACAAATCTCTACCAAATTAGCTGGAGTATCTCATGAGCAAGATCTCCACTGTTTTATTTATTTATTATAATTTCATTAAATTTTAAAATTGTTTAAATATTTTTTTATTAAATAGAAAGGATAAAATAGTATTTTAATGAAAATGCTAACAAATGTTAACAAATGGTAGAAAATGGCCAATACTGAAACAAGAGGGTGCAAAATGACCAATAACCTCAAAAGTTATGAGAGAAATAATAATACCCATAAATCTATTTGTCCCTGTATCTTAATTTTCTTATAGTATTAATTTTAAAATTATTATTAAAACTTAGGTAATGAATTATATTTGTCTCTAAAATATATCTTTAACGACAAATCTTGTTTTCGTGACAAAAACACATGTTGTGGCAACGAATAATTTAGCGTCACCATAAATATATTATAGCAACGATAATTTTTGTCGCTAAAACGGTATGTGGTAACGAAATTTATATAATCGCAAGAACTTATATCTGTTGTAACGAAATTTATGTTTTGTCACTACAAGTACTCTCTAATTACAAATATTTGATTGTTGTTAAAAATTTGGTGTTTGTTTTTGCACATAACAAATCTCTACCAAATTAGCTGGAGTATCCTATGAACAAGATCTCCACTGTTTTTTTTTTTTCATTAAATTTTAAAATTGTTTAATTGTTTTCTATTAAATAGAAAGGGTAAAATAGTATTTAATGAAAATGCTAACAGATGTTAACAAAGGGTGGAAAGAGAGCTTCTCCTTATAATTCATAAATTATCTATTCACACTCCAAATTTTTTTTTATTAATGACAATTTTAACCTAAATTAAAATTACTAATCTATTCACACTCCAAATTTTTTTTTATTAATGACAATTTTAACCTAAATTAAAATTACTAAACAAGACCAAAAAAAAAATTAAAGACATTCTAGACTAATTAAATTATTAAAAAAAAAAATCTCTCTCCCAAATCATTAGATTAAATATTACATGTTAAACTCTCCCTCCTAAATCTATTATACCATTTTAAACACTCTCCTAATTAATCTCTCTCCATTAAAAAAAAAAAAAAAATCATATTTCCATACTTTCTCTATCAATCTCTGATTAATAGTTAAAGAAAATACACTTAAGAATTTTTTACTAACAGAATATATATATTAAGTCAATTTAAAAATAAAAAAATAAAAAGATATATGAAAGCTTGAATTATTTCAACTAGATTCGATTAAACTCAGAATTTCTAAGACTAATGAAAGAATTAAAGTTCTCTAGATAATCACATACCTACAAAAGTAACAAAAATCATTTTCATATTTCGATTTTTTTTTTTAAAGGTACTTTTTTTTTAATATATATGTACATATGGTTCCTAAAAATCAAGTTTATTAGTAAATTTTTTTTTTTTCCCTTAACTATTAGTCTTGCTTGAGAAATAATAGAGATAGAAAATTAGAGATATGTATTAGAAGAGAAAGTTTAATATGGTAATTAAAAATTTAGGAGAGAGTATTTAATATATAATAGTTAATTTAATGATTTAGGAGATATAATTTTTTTTTAATAATTTAATTCAAAAAAGATAAAAAGGATAATCTTGTAATAAAATGAAGTGTCTTTAGAATTTTTTAAAATTTAAATTTTGAGAATGAAGTGTTTTTAGAAAATAAGTGTAAAAAGAAAAAATTGGATTGTCAAAAAAAGCTCTCGAGTGGAAGAAGGCCAATATTAAAACAAAAGGGAGCAAAATGACCGATAACCTCAAAAGTTATGGGGGAAATAATAATACCCCTAAATCTTTTTGTCCATGTATCTCAATTTTTTTGTAGTGTTAATTTTAAAATTATTATTAAAACCTTAAGTAACGAATTATATTTGTCTCTAGAATACATCTTTAACGAAAAATCTTGTATTCATGGCTAGAACACATATTGTGGCAACAAATAATTTAACATCACCATAAATATGTTATAGCAACGATATTTTTGTCTCTAAAATGATATATAGTAACGAAATTTTTATCTATTGTAACGAAATTTACTTTTTGTCACTACAAGTGCTCTCTAGCGACAAATATTTGATTGTTGTTAAAGATATTGTTGCTGAAATTCTTTAATAACGAAATTTAATTTTCCTCACTAAAAGTGATCTTTGGCAACATAAATTAAATTGTTGTTAAAGAATTTGTTGCTATTGCCCATTTTTCTTGTAGTGTATTTAGAATATCTGAGACAAAACTATTAATTACACTGTTATGTGTTTGGTAATTGTGTATGCATTTGTCAAAACTAGTGGTTCACATTCAATATTCTGATAAATTTATATCATGATGCACTGACCAGATCGGGACTATATATATATCCATAATAATTTACTTTCAAATCGAACTCAAAGCATTCATGTAATAATAATAATAATAATAATATATAATATCAGAATTATAATAATTAATATATAATATATATAATATTATAATATATATATTATTATTATAAAATATATACTATAATAATAATATATAAGGGTTAAAATTGAAACTAACCATATAATTAGTGGAGTTTTTATTTTTACCGGGCATTAGTGTTTTGATTGTTTTTACCAAACTTTCCACTAGTGAGACAAAAATACCCTTAATGATTTCTCAATTAAACACACTTGTCTTTTTCAATTAAACACACCAGTCTTCTTCAATTAAACACACCACATGTTTTCTTAAATTAAACACACCAATTTTTTTCAATTAAACACATCACCAGTTTTCATCAATTAAACACACAACCAGTTTAATTCCTAATGTGTTTAATCCGTGTGTTTAATATGGTGCAGGGGTAAATTTGTTTCTTTAGTTGAAAATCTGGTAAAAACAATGAAAACACTAATTCCGGGTAAAAATAGAAACCCTCTTAATTTTTTGATAAAAAAGTGCTATTTCCTCTATATATATAATAGTATATATTATTATTATTATTATTATTATTAAACATGTTTGTACTTTTTTTTTAAATTTAAAAGGTAAAGTAGTCTTTTTGTATTTGTCTCATGACTTGGGAGGCTGGGACAACCTTGTCCTAGAGTCTTGGGTGGGATAAAATTTGGTGTTTTTTATCCCACCTTGTTCCGTCCAATCTCATGTTAAAGATCCATCAAATTTAGAAAAAGAAGAAATTGTCACACGTTATTCCGTCTCATCCCGTGTGCCAAATGCACTCTTATCTCTAACAACTCATAGCCCTCGGAGGCTTAGAAATGTCATATTTTCGACAATTCGTCAAAAAAACGACCCTATTTCTTGTAATGTCTGTTGTTGAGTGGTTCTGATTAAGCAATATCCATCACTAAAATAAATTCTGACTTGAAATTAAGGTAAGGTCAGAATTTGGTGGGCCCTGCCGGCATCAAATAGTGTGTATTCCACCCGGATATTTGCACTTATAACAAGAAATATCAACCCACACAACCGGTGGCGAGACCAGCTCTCCATCAGTCTGGCATCAATAAGGAAGGCCAATTTAAAAAAAATTATAAAACTTTCAATAATGTAAATGACAATTTTTAATATAATCCGTTAAACTATTATAAATAATATAATCTGTCATTTTCATTTGTGCTTGAGATTTTGTAATCGGCACCAACATTTCAAGGGTGAAACATTCAATCTCATAAACTTATTAACAAATTTGTCTATCAGAAGAAGGCAAAATTTGGGTTTCTCCCAACATGCTCTTTTTGAGTTTCTTTTTTTATTTTAACATATAAATTTTCTAAACATCTTTATTACAAATACTTTGTCAATGATTTTTTTATAAAAAATAAAAAATAAAAAAATAAAAAATAAATAAAAACTATAACAACAATAGATATATTACTAGGGACGTAAATAGGATTGAAGACCATAGTGAGCTATCAAAAAAATTTGACTAAACATCAATATTATAAGAAAAAATTATTAATTAAAAATAAATATACATCTAATTAAGATGATATAGCTAAATGCATCTTTTAAAATGTATATTCTAAATAAATACGTTAACGATATTTTAAAAAAATAAGTCAAAATAAATTATAAAAGAAACATAAAATGAAAATACTAATTAAATTGTATGCTACTATTTTTTTAAAGATAAAAATTAATATCAATTATGAAATCAGGATTAATGACAACAACAATCTCTTTCAACAACCATTGAGTTTGTTAAAAACTCATTTTTCATCTCAATATGAAGTCATGTCTTGATAAGTTTCTTTGATGAAAAAAAATTATTTAAATATATTGTGTTCTTATATTATTATATTAGTTTGATTCATTCGAAATATAACAATACAATATTGTTCTACGAAATTTAATTTATTTGATTATTAGTTTAGTTTAGTTATGATATTGGAGCATCACGATAGATAAATAAATAACTATATAGTTAGATTATTCTTACTAACAATTCTAGAAGCCAAAAGAATAATTTAAAAACAAAAATCCAACTTAATAAGCATACAACTAAATTTCAACCAAATTTAACAATATCGTTACTTTGTAAATTTAAAATTAGATTAACTAATAATTAGATTACTCCTAAAATCTCTTAAACTAAAAATTATGGTAACTCTAAAATTTTAAAATAAAATAAAATATTTAATCTATAATATTCACCTAAACGTACGTAATAACTGTTGGTGTTGATAAAGATATTGAGTCAAATTTGAGTAAATTTGGAGAATGTAGGAGAGAAAATATTATTATAAAAAGAAGGAAAAAGAAAAAGAAAAATTAATTTTTCTGCTTTGAATAGTAAATACAATTTGTACTTTATTAATTATATTTTACTTTTTACAACTTAAAAAAAATAATAATAATAAAAAAAATTAAGCCCACCCTATCCCCTTCAATGGTCCCTCCTCTATGTATATTAACAAATAATCTACTAATTAAAAAGTTTTAATTTTAATTTAACACCAAACAATATATGACTTTTTGCCAAAAGATCTACTCCAAACGATCTATTAGAAAAGTCATTCCAAACACAACATTAATCATTTCTAGTTTTGAATGAAAATATCTCTTTCATATTAAACATACAGAAAGACTTCAAGAAGAACATGCTTTTAGTCATAAATCATTTCATATAATTAATAATTATCAGGTGCGAAAATCTTACACGTTTTCTTTTTATACTGAAATGATTTTGTAACGTTACATAGTCCACCACTATATAACGTTACTGAGTGACATAACACATGGATACTTTTAGGAAAGTGGGCAGATCACTCCGTAATATTACTGAATATACCAAGAGAATCGTTTAGGAGACCTTTTCGGTACTTTTGGACCGAATATTATTTTATTTCTCTAGAGTCTAGATTTATACTTTGATCTCCACCATATATTTTTACTTTCCGCAACAATCAGTCAAGTGTCTAGGACCGCAAATAGTAAAGTGTCTAGTCTTGCTTTCAAGGCTGATCGAGTTAAATCATATTCATAGTTGGACATATGTGCAATGGTCTTATTAACTTATTAGTGGACTCATACATGGTGCCGTGTGGAATAGAGTACTTTAAACACAGTTTCATAGTGAGAGGGAGTCTACATTGCAGTGCGCATGCATACAAGTTTTTTTCTTTTCAAGAGATAAGGTTGGCGATTAACTTGGGCTTCTGATAGGCTAAAGTCCTTGTCTAACTTATTCTCACATCTCGACTATTTTACAAATACAATGAAAAGTTTAATTTTCCACACAACAAACACTTTTGACTTTTGAGTTATAAAACAATACCCTCTCTTAAGGGTCATTTATATTTTTCACTTCACACTTAATTTGTATGAATTGAATTAGACCTATTAAGTTATTTTTGTTGTTTTTTTGCCAAACAATTTAAAAATAACTAAAAACAATAAAAATAAATTCTTCCTATAACATTCTACAATTTAATATATTTTCTCCCAAAAATATTCTACTAAGATAACATATTTCTTAAAACACTAATATTAGACAACCCAAAAATTTAGTCCAAATGATGTGGCAAGTGGTTTTTCATTAACCACATTATCCCATATTGTGGTGATGACAACTCACTTGCCATATCATTTAGGTTAATTATTTGGATTGTATAACATTACTCTTCTTAAAATATCAAATGAAAATATATAACAACTAAACTAAATATGGTATTAATGTCAAATTAATTGTTTTCAAACAATTTTACACTATATTTATATGTGAGGAAAAAACAAAAACAAAAACAAATATGGCATTCGGGTTTCAGGGTTTGGTCCCTGTTCAATCTTTCAGTAAAATTTAGGTTTGTTCCTGTTAGCAATAATCGCTGCGCTAAAGCGTTGCCGGATAGCACAAACACAAACACAAGAATAGGGAAAAAACCACTGCCGCAACCACACACTCCCAGGATTCCCTATCTAAAACCCCAAACCCAATTACAACAGCCCACACCTCCGTCGACCATCGCCGACCCAATAATGACAATTTGTCATTATGTGGAGTTAAACTTGTAACTTCAAGTCAAAGTGGTAAAGCATTTACCACCTGACTACAACACTTGATTTGTTAACAATTGCACAATATTTATATGAGTTGTTAGAAATTAAAACAGAAATTAAAACAAAAAACTTGTTAGATAAATTTAAATTTATTCAACTAATCAAAAATCTAATTTGAATGATAAACATATATTGAAAAATATTTATTGGATTGCAAATTGGGTTTGGTGATAATGTTTTTTTTGTTAATTTCTGTTATTTAATTAAATAATCAATACCTCAAAGTGATAATCAATTAAGATGGTGCTAATCGGGATACGAATACGGCACGATATGGGGATATGGTAAATCTTCAAAAACTAGGATACGGATACGGTAGGATATGTCAATTAAAATAAAATATATTTATATTTAAAAAATAATAATAATATATGAAAACAGATTTGACAATTCATTCAAAATCATAACATATTCAGAATCCAAATAAAACATGTCACATAACTACATAAGTAATAACAACGTAACATATTACAGAATCCAAATAAAACATAATTATAATTTGACCCCATTTTATACTAAAATAATTATAATATTGCCCCAAATGTATAGTATAGTATATATTTTCTTTAATCAAAGTTTTATGTACCGGGTGTCTACTACTGATTAGTTTGGTGGTGGTGGATTTATCCAAAAATTTTAATTTTAATTAATTAACTTTTATTATTTTTTAGCATTTTTTTTAATTAATTAATTAATTTTAGTATATATATTTTTAATTTTAATTAACGTTTCCCTTCAAAGACAATGTTTGTTGAGAAATTTTCCATTAACTTTTCCCTACGAATTTTGAGTTTTGTGGGGAAAAGTAACCTATCCCGACGAAACTCATTTTATGGGGAAAGAAAGGTTAGGAAAATTTTTGTACCATTAACCGACGAATTTTGAGTTTTGTGGTGAAAGGTTACCTTTCTCGACGAAACTAGTTTGTGGGGAAAGGTTGTGAAAAAATTTATACCCTTAACCGACGAATTTTGAGTTTTGTGGGGAAAGGTTGGAAAATATTTTATACCCTTAACCGACAAAACTAGTTTGTGGGCTTTCCCAAAGAAAATCATTTTGTGGGGAAAAGTTGTGTACCCTTAGCCGACGAATTTTGAGTTTTATGGGGAAAGGTTGTCTTTCCAGATGAAACTCGTTTTGTGGGGAAAATTTTGCCTTTCCCGACAAATCTTGCTTTGTCTCCTAAAGTTTTGTATGGAAAGACTAAAATTCTTGTAGTGAGAATAACTTTTAGAATAAAAACTTTCCTTTTTCTGCACACCTTTTTTTGTGCAAAATACGCCGTTACCGCGGTTTGTAACCCACGCCTGTACAGCTGAATGTCTCTAGAAACGACCGCTCAAAATACCGCCGTCTGCGCCTTTTGCCTACGTTGCGGTCTACACCGTGATGTGCTATACTCTCCGGAATTATTCACGGTCCGTGTTGCGGTTTATGTAATGCGCATGTGTCGCGGTTCCTTTCAAAATCCAATTCTTGAGTTCTTCTCCGGACTTCAAGCCTCATTCAAGCACGATCTCCCACTTCCAAACATTTCTCTCATCTCCATGAAGTTTCCGCATTGATTGAACCCCGTTTGGTAACCATTGGGAATACGAGTCATACCCAACAATACTCCCTTATGGCAAGAATTCTCAAACTTTCATCCACAGCTATGACCCTCAGACCGAGAATCACCATACCTCACCACAAGGTATAACCACTTAGGAACGGGTCATCATAAGATTTCTTCTGGCAAATGTTAAAAAATAACCCGATGAAATTATAGTGCAACTCCTCACGTGAGGTTCAGGGGAGTTCATCAACCATCGACATCCTTGTCCACCACAAACCCTGCATCACCTCCTAACCAATGTCCATGCACAATTCTGGACCCGCTATCTGATCTTATTATTTTTATACCTATTTTAGGTCCTCAATTCCTATTATTTGTGCTTGTTCCTCGAGTAAAATTGGGTATTTAATATGTTAAAATAAGTGTTTTAGATATTTGTGGAGTTCAGGGGCATTGGTGTAATTTTGGAGAAATCAGGGATAAAAATGTAAAATCTGATCCAAGATTAAAGTTTAGGTGATATTTAAGGAAAGCAGGGGCTTAGAGGAAAATATTCAACAAAAAGTCGATCCATGCAGCAGCCCAGTTGCATCAGCTCGCCATCCAGTAAAGGTGGGCCAATCTTATGAAGTAAGCTCACCCCAGCAGCCTTCTTTGACAAGCCCAAGAAACCCAATTTTTCCAAGCCATGTCATGCCCACATGAGCCTAGATATATATTTTTTTTGTTTACAGGTTGAATCTTAACGTTGATCCCTCATAAGACTTCTTGTCCGGGAAGATTAACATAAAGATAGGCGATGAGTTTTTTTCGGTAAGGCTGAACGATTGAACGAAGATCCATGTCCGGTGGATTTTCAGTGGTTAAATGAGGTCCTGGAGCTGAAACCGAGTTGTTCTTTGGGAAGTTTGAACAATTTGCAAGAAATAGAAAGTGTTGACTCTTTAGCTAAGAAGGTGGTCTGCAATATTTCATCTTTTTTTAGAGACCAAAAAGACATAGCTTTGCCGAATGTGGAAGACAAAGGGCAGGTTGCAGGTCAGAAAAGTAACAAAGAAGGTAATGGTGGTGAGGATAGGAAGAGGAAGATGGTCTCTGGTTGCTTTTCTAAGCTTATTTTGTGCAGTGTAGCTGGTGTTTTGTCTAAGAGAGATAAAAACAAGGACAGCTACCATCATTCAATGAAAACAAAGCCTACGAATGGCTTCTCATGCAATGCCAAGCTGTCCTTGAAGGAAAGCCTAGGTATCGATGCTGATGAAGGCAGGAAAGTTGAGTCATGGTCTAGTTCGAAGGAAATGGATTGCACAGATGGGCAACTTTTTTATTTCCAGATTTTGAAGGGTGGAAATGTTAATAGGATAAATGAAGTTGGGCCAGAATTTTGCATTAATAATCCAAAAGTGGTGAAAAAAGGCCCAAATTCTAAGGTGGGTTTTGGGTTTGTTGGACCAGATTACAAAGCTAAAGTTGATAGCCAGTTGGGCCTTGAGCCACTGAATTGTAATGGTTTAGGTGATGGGCTTGTCAACTATCAGGCTGAGGTGGGGGTTTGGGACAATTTCAAAGAGGGACAATTTCAAAGCCCTATGGAAGGTGGTTGTCCAGATGAGGTTTCAATGGAGTTGCCCATAGCTTCAAATCTAGTCACTGTTCCGGTGATGTGGGATGGCAGCATTATGAACTTTCGTCTTGCGGTTAAGGGTCATGGAATGAAAACTAGGAGTTTCAAGAATAATTTCAAGATTTCGTGGATCTTAGAGGAGTAGTTATCTAAGGTGGTTGAGACTGGTGTAGCGTTGGGTTTTGATTTTGAAGGCAATGAAGTGGGGATGTTAGAAATCCTAGCAGCCCCGAAGAAGAGCTTAAAGTTGGGGTGTCTGAAAGAAGCAAAAATTAAGTAGCTTATTAGTTTGGCTATCAGTGTGTGTGGGGTTTCTCTGGAATGATGGCTTGAGTGTGTTGTGGGTTGTTTTGTCCGGCACAGGCTATTTGGTTTTACTCTGGTGGGCATATTCTGCGCAGGGTTTTGTTTTTCCTTTTTGGTTTTCTTGTGTGGCCTGTTTCAGTCTTTTGCCCTTGTGGGCCTATTGTTGGGTAAGTTAGTTTTGCAGCAAGTTTGGGGCTTTGTGTTGCCTTTGGACTATCTGTAGCTTTCATCCGTGCCTTTCGGGCCTCTTTAAAAAAGTTTACAGTTCAAAAAAATAAAAATAAAACTTCTAATGAGGGGTCATCATAAAAACTTGACAACCCTTGTAGGGTATTGCGACGATGGCACAAACATGAGACTAATCTATGAGTTCATGGCTAATGGAAACTTAGAATCACACCTCTTAGGTTTTGTACATTAATTTCAACTTATTTATAGCTACCTTATATAGCATCTTCATTGCTTAAAATTATATCTCCTTTTTATTGTTATTTATTTTTTCTTATAGATAATTACATTGCCTGCTGCCTTTTATCTTTGACAAACTCATATTTTATCAATAATTCAAAGATTTTTCATTAATTATAATATAATTGATAGTTTTGTACACTTTTATATAGATGAAGAAAGCAGTACTATGAATCCTAATTCAGTGTATTTACATAAATATGAACATTTGTGTGTCTTCTATGATTAGTACCGATAGCTTGTGGCAATTAAGAACGGATTTTGTTCTAACGTCTGAAAATAATATTCTAAAGCTTTTGTATATTTCCATATTTGCAAGTTTTCAAGCGAACAGGTCTTGTTCTAGTGCTTGAAAATAATATTCTAAAGCTTTTGTATATTCCCATATTTGCAAGTTTTCAAACAATGCTTCTACGCTGATTATTACACTGAAATCAACTCAAAATTGGTTTAAAACTTTAAGGAAAAAAAATTATAAATTATGTCAATTTAAGTTCACATTAAGAGCATGACTAGTATACCAATCATGGGTATTATGGCAACCAATTTTGGGAACCACTCAACCTTAACTTAGGAATCGCAATTAATATTTGGGAACAACCGATAGAGATTTTGGATCTCACAATAGCATGAATAATTTGATTCGTATAGTGTTAAGTAAGGGATCGTCCTCGGAGAAATGTGGTATCTAAATCTAGTTCTCGTCTCAATTTATTAAAATCTAACTACACGCATTAAAAATAAAATCAAGATTGTTGATGGCAAGATCAGAACACAATTACAACTAAATGCAAATTAACTAAAGTAACTACAACTCAAGTAATGGTCATACGAGATTAATGAGATGGTCAATTTAAAATTAAGAACATAAGCTTTTGTCTTTAACCAATCAATATTCCTACTAACCACCTAAGGTTATAGAATGGCAAGCATAATCAATTAACCAATTTAGACACAAGTTCATCAATCTCTAACCACCTAAGGTCATTGAATGGCAAGAGGGATAACCTTCAAGGTCAAGAGCACAAGAATCACTCAATCAAGCATGTTCATGCACAAATCAAACAATTCTTCATCAATCTAGCTTAATTAGAATCAAGACCCATGCATCAATGGTCATTCGAACATGAATTTCGATTTCTCAAATGCTAGAAAACATGTTTGCATGTCAATAATTCGTCAACGATTAACATGCATTCACTAAATTAGGCACAAATAAACAATAGCAAAACATAGATGGATATATTTAGAGATGGCTCAACCAATTACATGAATAATTAACAAATACACATCAATCTCCCAAGTTTAATTACACATTTGACATGAACAAAAGGAAAATAAGAGAGAAATAGAGAAAGAACCCATTATGGACATGGTGAGCTCTTGTCCAAGCTTGATCAAGCTGGTTTTCTTCTCCTTCTTCCAAGCCCAAGCTTCAATGTGTAGCTGTGGAGGTTTTTATGGTGGAGTTTGTGATTTTTGTGAAGAAATATGTGGGTTTTGTGTAGAAATGGGTAGATTTGGTGAAGAATGGTGTTGTGGAGAGTGAATGAGAGCTAGGATAGCAGATAGCTCTCTCTTGGTGTCTTTTCCGAACAAGGAGGCTAGGTATTTACGGAGGGAAAATGCTTAAGTGTTAACCAGTCATTCAGTATCCAAGATACTGACCCACCAATAGAATGTTGGCATGTGGTATTTTTTCTTCCACTTTTTACATTTTATCTACTTGCATTCTTTCAAAATGGGTCATGTACCAACACCCCATTAGTGAGATCAGTATCACTAACCAGTCAATACCCAAACATTGTCCTTTACAGAGGGGAGATTAGGGCACGAAATTGAGAAATTCAAAAACTAACCCTTAATTGAAAATTACGGAAATATCCTCAAGGGTACTGGGTGTAATTTATTTTAAATTGAGGGGTGCGTTTAGCAGCGGATTGGGGCGCGTTTAGAAGCCACCGTTTGTGACTGCTTCTTGGCCTAATATGATGATGAATTACTTTCAGGTCCCTTCATTCTTCCAAACTCACCAAAACTTCAATCATGCGTCTATGTTTTCACATTTGCCCTTGATTTCTCTAAAATTACACCAATCCTTTCCAAAACTCCATTTTTACCTGAAACACTTATTTACACCATAAAATACCCAGTTTTATCCAAGAAATAAGTATAAAACAATAGATAATGATGGCTTAAAATAGGTATATAAGTGGTGCGATCAACAACTTTAATATTGAAGTTTGTCGTCCTTAAATAATTGCATATGACAATTGATATAGCTCTTAATGACTCATTCAAGTTGGTAAGAACTTGGACTAACCCGTTTTATAAAAGTGCAAAGAAATATGAAAGATAAAATAAATGAGAATGGTAAAAGCTAGGTCAAAACCTGTAAAAATCCTCCCTGCTAGGTGAAGAAATAGGTTGAACATATATATGACTTCAAGTGCCTGGTGATTGGTCCACTTGGTACTACTCATCATCTGTACTAGCTTGCACCGTTTTCAGCTCTATATCAACACCGTTTTAGATGCTCTCTCCATCATCAGTTCAAGGTTATGAGCGCAGTTCCAAGCTGAGGTATATAAATATAACTGGTACATTGGTTTTTTATTATTATTTTACTTGCTTTTTCCTGTAATGAGACTCTTACATGTAAAGTTTTTTCATTTACAGGTGGAACTTCTTTTTTTTTTTAATCAAAACAAATTGTTATATAGATTCTTGTGAATATTATTTTATTGATTCAGGCAATACTAGTGCAAATATACTGAGTTGGGAAAGGAGACTTCAAATAGCAACAGAGGCAGCACAAGGTTTTACTTTCCACTTTCTACATTTTTTTTTTTTTTTTTGTTTCTGTGGTGGTAACTTGTAAGTGAACTAGGATGCATTGAATGTGAAATGCAGGACTGGAGTATCTCCACAGTGGTTGCAAGCCACCTATAGTTCACACTTCACAGAGATGTGAAATCCACAAACATCTTATTAAATGAAAAGTCACAGGCCAAGTTAGCTGATTTTGGCCTTTCCAGGATTTTCCCAGATGAAGGTGGAAATCATATGTCGGATGAAAATTGTTGGCACCCCTGGATACCTTGATCCGGAGTAAATTAAAGCAGACTGAATCAAGAGATTCAAGTGAATGTGAACTGATTTGTTTGAATCCGCATACTAAATCATCTCCCTTAGCATGGTGCCATCTTCTCAATATATAATAATTCTCTAGTAATTAGGACGATTCTGAAAATAAAAACAAAATCAGGATCTTTGTAACGTTAGAGAGCCTTTTCAGAATCTTTGTTTTGTAAATTTTCAGATCCATCCTGATCCCTGAGCAGTGGTCTAGTAAACGTTAAGCGCTAGTCGGACGGCAAACCAGCGGCTAGCGCCTAGGCAATACCTAGACGGCGCTTAGGCGGCCAGGAATTTATTTATTTATTTATTTTAATTATTTTTCCTACACACAAAACCAATATTCTATGTCTTCAAAAAAATTCAATATTCAAATTTTAAAGAGTGTAACTAGGATATAAAAATGATTTTGATTCCATCTAGACCGATTTATCGGTATAATCGGCTGACAAATTGGCATAATCACCCGTTTTTTTACCCACTATCTAATACGGCCGATTTTGTCATAATCAGGTCGGCGGGAAGCCACCTAGGCGCGTTTTTTTTGGAACACTGCTCCCGAGTCCTGACTAGTGAAACTACTTATTTTATTTTGTTCTTCAAGAAAAATAAATAAATCAGCTATGTTTCTGTTAAATGTGTACTACTTCAAATGTTGCAAAAAATTATGAAAGAAGAAAAATATGGGCAGAAGAAGATTTGTTTCTTACAATATTATCAATTCAGATTACAATCACATAATATCTCGATTTTAAAGAAATGAGGAAATTTATCGTCACTTTTTACTTGTTCTCTCAGGACGGTTCAAACATTAAAGCAAAACTGAAGAAAACAGGGGAAAAACAGGGGAAAAACAGGGCTATATAATTTGTGTTTAAAAAAATTTTATCTTTAAAAAAAAATTTGGAAATAATTTGTGGTACTACATAAACTATTTAGTCCTTCCAGTCATTTTAATCGATGGTAATATTAAAATTAAAAAAATATATTAATTTGGGATATACATTCCGTTACCGCTCTTAAATGTTTTTAACGCAAATGTCTTGGGTCTGACTTGACCCGGTTAACCAACCTTAGGAACCCAAAAACGCTTAAAGGGCCCAAATCTCTCTTCTTCTCTTTTTCTGTTTTTTTTTTTAATTATTATTATTATTTTTTCATTACCAAACTGGAATATTGTCCATCAAATAAGTGTTTTTACTGTAAAATTTCATTGGACGGTGATTTTTTTTCATTTTCTTTTGACAACACAGAGAATTGAAATCAAATTGTGCTACGTACATATGACAAAATGTAATAGCTCACAACAGTTAAATTAAAGATTGACCCTTGAACCCCCTCCAACAATTAAATTATTTACCTTTATAGATTAAATGAATATTAATTATATTTTCTTGTATTTATTTGAAAACAATAACGAATTAATCACATAGTCTTCTCTAACTTAACATGTGAATTTTGAATTTTCTAACCGTAAGTATTTTATAAAGTCTAGTCCACTGTCCACCCCTCGTCATCATAAATTCATACAATGAAGACGACACATGCATATTTATTGATCAAATGAAAGTCAAATTTAAAATTTGGATACATGAACTATATATTAATTAATGATTAATCAATAGCTAGATGGAATTGAGGAAGTAATAATATGAAGAAAGTCAGCATTGTCTGCAGAAAATTTAATTCAATCATGATTGAAAGCCATTTGTGTTAAGGGTCTCGTGATTTGAACCTATATATAAATATATTCTGTAAATGAAAATGACATGTCCTTAGTTTTTATTGGTGAGCTTTTGTAAGTCAGCTCCCAAAGTAAAGTAGCTGTCCAAAGCAATAATATTACAACCACCGAATTTTATCACAAATGATCACAACTTTTCAATAATTTAAGTCAATTTTCTCCAACTTGTGAAAGCCTACAAAGCTTGAGGTTTTTTTTTTTTTTTTTGAGAATTTTTATTTCTAACACAAGCAAATTTTGTTAATTTTGTTATAAATTATATGTATCGAGACTCTAGCTTTGACACATTATTGTCAAGTTGATGTAGAAATTGCATAAAAAAACAAAAGCAAAAGAGAGATCAGGGGTTGTTTTCGTAACAGAATGTCTAAATTTAGCAAATAGCATCCCCCACCTAATAATAATAGCTCTACTTTAATCCAATCAAAACTTCTTTTTCAACACCATGGCAAAACCAAACATGACCCACTTACCAAAATTCAACAAAACACACTTTTTTTTTTATCCTTTTCATATTATTCTTTTTTCTTTTTTTTTTTAAATATTATAATAAATTCTAAAAACCGATCGGTTGGGTTAGGGTCTATCGGGACCTATAGAGTTCAGTACATGTGAAATCAAAATATCTATTCACACTACAATACCGGACTCCGTATATTTCTGTAAAAATACGGATGAAGAGATTCAAACCCACCGCCATTAACATGGAATGAGAGGTGCACATGTATTAAGTGGTGATGTGTAAAAATATTAATACATAGTTTTGATATCGGCTAGGGTCTATTGGGACCTACAGAGTTCAAACAGTATATATACGACAAAAGAATTTTTTTTATTTTCTTTATAAACTTAAATATATGACAAAAATTTCAATAGTTGAATAAAGAGTTTTGATGAATTTCAAAACTGTAGTCTGTAGGTATGTTGTATGATTAATCTCCATTTAACATATAGTGTAACAGATATCAAAACCAAAATTATCATTTTTTGACTTCTTTGTTTTTTTTGTCTCTTTATTGAAGCTAAGTCGTTATATATGTAATCAAGTGCTATATAATTAGATGTAAGGTGTTCTTGGGTTATGGAATATTAATTAACATTAATCAATAGAGTGGTTTTTTTAACTGTTAATTCTATTATAATTTATATAGATGATCTCCTGCCCAAAGAAAAGCATAAACATGTGCTAAGCAATATATGAGAATGGATAGATTTTCAAGGGCACGCTTTGGATTGATTTAAGGAGACAAGACCACTGACTGGGGCTCACGATTCTTAAGAGAATGTCTCTTTGCATTGGTTAGATAAATTGACAAAGTACACATTAGTTAATTAAAATAAATAAACACACCACAAAATGATCTCCAAGACAAAGTGAGCTTTCAAATTAAGTACAATAGAATTTCATTAAAGATATAATTAATTATATATTAGACAAAAAGCTAATTAAAGTGATATGATCATAATCAATACTTTTCTAGCCCTTGGATCTTAATCATAGGTGCTATAATTGATAAAACCTTTCCATATCAAAAAGGTTTGCCAAAAAGCTAACTACACTATTTAATTTTCCACTCTTTATATTTGCTATTCCACTAAAATAATTAATATTGCATTCTTTTTAATTATAATTAATAGTGGAATCAGCAAAAACAATAGTGGAATAATAATTAGCTACAAGTCGTACTGCCCAAAAAAAATAAACTCTCTATCTTCTTGTGTGATGCAATCTAGCTCTTGGGGAGGGAGGGAGGGAGGGAGGGAGGGAGGGAGGTGGGTGGGTGTCATCAGTGAATGTTTTTAATAACATACACTTGATCAGAGAATTAAGATGTAATGATGAAGGTTATGATGATCAATCAATCATTAATTGATGATCATGTGGGTAATCAGAATTTCTAAATGGGGTTTGGATTATTATTAGGGTTTTGAAGATGATGGTGGTGGTGGGTTTGCATGGGAAAAGTATTAGTGTGGTAATTATAATTGAATGGTAGAGAAGAGAAAGTAGTAGTCGGATATGAGTTATTGATGATGGTAGGTGGATCAAGATCAAGCTTGTGGCCAATGTTTTCTAGTGCTTTGACCTGAGATCTCAAGAATTTGAGATAATTTGCAGCCTCATCAAGCATTGAAGCAGTGTCCATTTTGCTTCCACCAGGAACCAGCCTCTGCAAAACCCTAATTCTTTCACTTATTCTCTCTCTCCTTTGTCTTGCAGCCACTGTTTGTGGGTCAGATGATATTCTAACATTCTTCCTCTTAGGCCTCTCCACCACTTCCATGCCCAAATTCACTGGCCTGAATGCCGCGGCACGATAAATCATCTCCTTCATCTGAGCAATGGCCTCTGGATCAGGCTCCTCTATCGAAGACGACACCGATGAATTATTATTACTCAGTTGCTGAAAGTTGATGTTTGATGAGCTTGGACGCTTATCTGATCTTCGTTTCTTTGGCTTTGTTGGGTTCTCGGAAATCAGCCTGAAACCACCTTCTGTGAATGAAGAATGATCATTAGAAGTTTGAAGAAGATGGAACTGATCAGGACCGTTAATGCTTCTCAGTCTTTTTTCTTGAATTCTGCCACCATTGTTGAAATACTGATGATGATCTGAGGAGCTTTGGGACATTGTTTCTTCAAGCTCTAATTTGTTCTCGGACGACTCTCCTGATGAAACAGTTACTGCAGCTGCAGTAGTACTAATATTATTATTGGCACCAAAATTCCACAAGTGATGATTTCTAGAATCAGAGAAGATCATGGAGATCCCATCATCATCATCTTCATGATCAACCGACGTGTCGGTGTTGTTGTTGCTATTACTAGCTGAGAGCAAGCAATCAAGAGACTCTAGAGAGCATGCTGTTGTTGAAACACAACCACCACTAGCCTTGCCATTATTATTTTTCATCAATCCAAAATGATCATGATGATCATCAATACTAGTACCCACTAAAGCCATTGATGAAACACAAGATGGAATATCTCTCCAACCAGCTCCAGCTCCACCTCCTGATTTTGCAGCTGTAGTCATCATCTCTTGAGGCTGCAATAACAAATTTAAATTCATGTATGAGACAAAGCTTATTATTTATTATATATCGAATTGAATTCGTGATCGTGATCATCATCATTAGCTTGTACTACTAGTACTACTTACCCTTTGATCAGGATTTGGATTGATCATGAGTAGTTGATGAGATGATTGATGAGCTTTGTAGAGCAGTTGATGAATTGGATTGAACATGTCTTCATGAGTACTGAGATCCATGATGCTTTGATGATGATCTTCTTGTAACTGCTGGTTGTTGCTCCATAAAGATGATGATGATGATGGATTGGTGAGAACTACTTGTGATGAGCCATGATGCCATCCCATACCATCCATGGATAAAAATTATTCTCACACGGAAGAATTTGTATGTATAATCTTAGCAAGATAAGATTATATTTGAAAATAAAAATGAATCTGATTCTTTTATGCCTGCAAAATATCCCAGAACCCAAATATTAGAACTATATCATCAAAAAAATAAACTATATATAGCTAAAGAACTAGAGTTATAAACTTATAACATAATAAGATAATTACATACCAATTTCAGATCTTGCACAGTCTTTTAAGAAAATAAAAGAACCAAAGTTGGATCAAACCTCAGCTATTGATGATATATTCATATATCAGCCTCTTTAATGCTTTATGATCATGAAAACTGTGATTAAAAAAAAAAAAAAAACATAACAAGAAACAGATAAGCAAAAAAAAAAAAAAAAAAAGCTTTGTTTTGATGGAAATTTATGGAGAAGTAGTTACCTTGAGCAGCAGTCATGGAAGAGCAAGATTGAATATGAGAGAGTGTTATAAGGCATGCTTATATATAGATAGATAGGAAAGTACAGATAGTCCAATTTCAAAGAACAAAATATTTTGTAATTAGAACTTAATTAAATATAATATTAATATGAAAGGAAAAAAGAGAAGATGATGATGATAAAAAATATAAAAAGATAAGGCTTTTTGGTCAGTTTGGTGGGGTGTGTAAGAGTATATTTCTGCAGATGGGGAGCATGAGATTTCAGAGCAGCGTTCTGAATCCTAACCAATTCATAATTTATGTTTATTTTATTTAATAATTATTTTATTATTGTTTAATATCTCTAAGTGGGGAAAGCTAGCTCTGACTCTCCCTTTTGGATTTCTCATGCTATTCCATGCGCACTGTAAAGTTTCAGTTGGAAATATATATAAAAATATATTGCTTTTTTTTTTTTTTTTGAGAATATAAAAATATATTGCTTAGAGAGTGCATGAATGTGCATCTTTTTAGTCTAATATTAAAAATGTTGTTCTCTTTTTAAAAGTTTTCTATTAATCATAGTTATAATCATAACTAGCTTGTCCATATATATGTACTAATGTTCTGATCATCACTTTCTGCTACACCACTTTTAATTCAATCTGTTTCAATATAATTAATATAAGAAAAAATATTCAGAATGAATATGTGCTGATTAATTATGGTTCAATTATAGGGTTTTATTGCAAAGAATTTATTCTAAAAATGAAGAAAAGCTGTAGATACGTACATATACATCAATTCTTGAACATTGGTTAGCATCCCAAGAGGAGTCCATTGATTGAATAAAATTCCTTCAATAGGTAATGTATTCAATGCCAATATATATATATATATATATATATATATATATTCTGAAAATGAAGATAGAAGATTCTCAATAAAACAAATGTTATTTCATACGTTGCAAGTTTTAGGGAACAAAAATTTACTATATGTAATGTAGCTCTTGTAAACTTTAGACCTAGTGGCTAGTGCTCATTAATGGTATACTTCTAATGTGTAGATATAATATATATGTTTTTGTATGTGATGATATTTATTTTTGCATTTCTCTTCTTGTTAGAAAATATTGTAAAATAAAAAATTTATATAATAATTAGAATTTGATTGAATCTTATTGAATTTTGACGTCTTGAAAAAATGAATTTTGATGCTTTGAACAAATAATGATTGACGAAAATTGAGGTACCTCGGTGGTAAATCTATCATACCCATATGTTGAAGTCGTGGGTTCAAGTTTCATCCCATTTTCAAATCCTAAATTTGTAATTAAATAAATAAATAGAGATTTTTTTTATCTAAATTTACCAATATTTTTTGAGTGATGCTATTTACCAATAGAGATTGTTTTTATCTAAATTTACCAATATTTTTTATTTATATGCTATTTATACTCATTGCGGAACTATTTATATCTATGTATTTTAAAATTATTTAGTATTCTTTTTTTCTTTTATCAAATTATTTAAAGAGACATACAATTTTTATTAAAAAAATCATATACAAAGCAAAACTAATAAAACCCTACTTTCCTTATTTCAAAACCCTAATGACATAAATTATTTTAAACAGCTGAATAATTACTATTTTTGTTTATAGTTTCTTTCAAATCTCAATATCATGTTTTTCATATTTAGTATTTATTGATTTTATTGTTTCACATATTTCTTTTCAAATTCCAGATCCATGTTTGCTATTTTTTTCTTCTCTAGTTTAGTTTCTTTCATATCTTCCGGACATTCTATATATGATTTGTATCAATCCTTTTGTAAATTTTATTATGGATCTTCCAAAGTTAGTTTAATGTTATTTTAAAAATAAAAAAACTAACGAAATCGCACCAAGAATCGGAAACTAAGAAAACCTAATCTCTGACGAAACGAAACCACACAAAAACCCTAACTCAATTGTTTTAAAAAATCATCAGACAATCAATAGCACATTCACAATCTATATCTATCACTAACAATCCAATCAACTAAAAAAAAAATTAAAAAAAAAAATTAATTAAAATAAATTGCATCTAATAAGGATGGTTTCACCATGAAATAAGAAGAAAAAACAAGTATTGCAAATGAATGCGAGAAAACTGCATATAAAGATTAAAAATGAACTATATTTTTATTTTTACTTTTACTTTTTTGAAAAAGATATGTGATGTTTTAAGTTTGAAAAATATGTAATAGAGCACTCTTGAAAATAAATCAAAAAAATTTATAAAATCATATAATTTTATATAATTAAATCAAAATTTTAAAAAATGAGCATAAATAGTTTAGCACTAGGGTATCCATAGCACCACTCATATTTTTTTTATTCTTATATATACGGTGAGACTACTCTTTATAATCAACCAGGCTATGACTTACATAAAATTAGAAATTTTTAGGACATTTGAATTTTGTTAGAATTTAATTAATAGATACATTTGACATATGAGATTTGGATTTTTTTTTTTTCTTTCAATTTTTTTAAACTGAATAATAATAAAAAGTAAATTAAGTACACAGTTGTTAATTTTTCAAATACAATAAGATTTAGCTGTTGATAACTGATTTTTTTAAAAATAAAATACCACATACGTACAGTGGCGACGATTCGGATATCAACCAATCGTACAATGTAGCTGAATAAGAGAGACACATTGTGTGGTTGTCAAGGGCGTATCCTTGAAAGGGCTAACCAGGACTACAACCTAGGCAGCCTTCTAAAAAAAAAAAAAAAAACTATAATTACACAATTTCCCTTTAACCTTTTTATTATTAGTAAATTACATTTAATTTCAACCAATATTACTAAACTTACCCTTAAATATAGTATTATTCATTACATTGCCTTTTATTTCCATCCAATATTATTTTCAAACTCCACTTTTAATCAATGTTATTTTCATACTCTATTTTTAATTTTTTGTATCCGGCATGTGATAATTGTTCATTTGTTTGGGTTGTGATTTATAGAACTTTAGCCTTAGATTACTTCTAATTTATAGGTTTTAGTGTGTTGAATGCTTGATAATTTACCAATAATAAAAACCAAATTCAATCAATTACCTGCTCTAACTCAATATAAAAACATTGCATGTGTTAAGTAATCTTTATAAATATGTAATTTTATGCATGTTTTATAGAAAATATTTCTCTGATTTTGTTTCAATTGTTTGATTATACATTCCATATTCACTTGATTTTGTTCTAATTGTTATATTAAGCATCTAATATTCACTCTATTTCTTTCTAATTGTTATATTAAACAATTCAAACTAGTCTTTAAAAGTAAATTTTCATATGTGTAGAATCATTTATATCAAAAGAAGAATCTATTTATATCCCTACACATATATAAGTTTAGCCCGAGTAACAAATATTTTCTAGGTTCGCCCCTGGCAGTGGTGGTTGATATCCAAATTTTATTAAGTTAAAATTTAAACATTTACATTAAAAAAATATCTTGATCTAATATGTGCAAACATATAAATAAAAAATTAGTCTATTTTACCCAAAGAAATAGAGAGAAAAAGGAATGAATAAAACATATATATGCCTTATGCTGCTGGTAAATTCTGAAGGAAGAAAGTAAATGAAAGGGATATGTGCAGCAGTGCAGGCACATTTCTTAGGATTGCCATTTTGAACATAAAACTAGGTAGTGGGGAGGTTAAAAAGAAAAAATAAAACATAAAAGATGTTGGCAGGCAAAGTCAGAAGTCAGAAGAGAAGATTGCACACAACACAACCAACTTGCTTATAGAATTTTGTCTCTTTACTTTACATAGAAGATATAATATATAGTTTCTTTATTTATATATAGATATATAGTTGTACTTGTAATGAGTTCTAGAGAGAGAAGCATTTGGGTTCTGAGTCCTACCCACATGCACCCCATCAATATTACAGCTAAAGTGAATGGGTTCCCATATGACATTTGCTTCTCTTTTAACATAATTCTCTTAATCGTCGACTCTCATGTTTTTCTTCACCATTTCTCTGCAGATCAAGCAATAAGATATCTCAAAAACTCAGTTTTTGTTCAATATTCCTAATTAACACATGCACTGTATATGAATTCATATATAATGTGAAAATAAGAAATACCCACTTGAAACCTAATGCCTAGCACATTCTCAAAGCACACACAAGAGAAGGAGAGAAGGAGAGATCGATTGACTGAATAAATGTAAATTAATTGGATATATATATATATATATATATATTATATACAAGAGTCATTATCTGGTCAGATTGATAGATACTATAAAATAAAATTTTAAGGCTAAAGTTATGGTTCCATAACGTTAAAAAAAAAAACAAGATGTTTAGTTATATAACATTGTGAAACCAATTCCATAACGTTATGTAATTTCAATCATAAAAAAATATTAGGACCCACCTGCCTGATGAAAAGAAAAATGGAATAACCAAGACTGTCTAATAGGTAAGTAATTAAAAAAACAAAAAAAAAAAAAAAAAGCCCCGCTAATTAGTCTGTCTTCATTGATATTTCTGGTGATGCCAAAGGTACCGATAGAGTCAACAATTAATGGTTGTGATGTCTTTTTTTTTTTTTTTTTTTTTGTGACTAGCAGTGTATAGTCTGTAATTTTTGATATGAATGCAAATGATGACAAGGTGTATTTTAACATTCTTGGCTTTGTGTATAAGGAATGGAGAAATATCCAATCCCGTGAAACTAACAAACATTAGAATGCCATAAATTTAATCCGATTTTGATCACCTTACAGAATGTCTTATCTTGATAGTCGAGATGAAATGATTTAGTGTAACATTACTCTTTATATATTGAGGTAATCACACTTCAAAGGTGTTGTAATTTATTTCATGGCTTTCTTTCCAAACTATTTAACCATTGATTTATTACCCATCTATAAAGAGTGATACCATTATATCTAAAAATTCAATAATGCTGCACATTCCACCTAAAATCCCACATTTTTCATCCCACTACATGTGGTATATGAGGTGTGAAATGGTGAGTGGATACATGAAAAAATTTGGATTTTAGATGGGATGTTTAGCATTATTGCTAAAAATTTGATCAAATGACTAGTAACTACCGCATCATCAATCTCATAATTAAAAAGGTTAAATATTTTTGAGTTACCATTATTTTTATGTAAATATCAATATCTATTATCCGCTAGATAATTATAAACAATTTTTGTGTCCATATAATTTACAGGGAATATAGATATACAACATTCAAGAACATACTTAAAAGTTACTTCTATAAAAGGTGCTTCCTTTTTGAAGATTATCTTATTTTTGGCTTCAATTACCGATGTTAATATCTTTAATAAAAATAAAACTTTTTGTTGATCATAAAAGCATCTAATGTCCATAAAAATTAGAACTTCTTTTATCCAAACAACAAATGTCCAAACTTTTTTTTTTTTTTTTTTTTAAAGATACTCACATTAATTATAAGGGAATCTTTAATTTCATTTATAATAGTGTTGCTTTGCAAGTATTCAAAATGCTTAATAGGGTTTCGATCATGTAAAATATATATTTTTTAATTTTAAAAATAGAATAAAGAAAGTATTAATTTGTTTTCAAAGCTCTTTAAAATCGCAAAATTTCTTAGGCATATTCAAGAGCGGAAAGTGCCGGAAACCATAAATTTAAGTTTGGAAAAAACGAAAAATTTGGGGAGAAAGTGAAAAAAAATTGAAATTTTAATTATAATTTTATAAATTTCTAAGATTTTCTTTTTAGGAAGTGGTCGCCTAGTCGGGTCCTTCTTAGCTCCTCTCCCTCCGCCGCTAGTCATACTATAATCACTTATAATTATCTTTAATAAAAATAATAATAATAAAAGTTCAACTAATATATTGTTAATTGAGTGAGAGAGAATTAGTTTTCTTTTATTTTAATTTTTATACATTCTTGAATTGAAATTTAAAAACTAAAAATTGATACAGTAACTATAAAAATTTAACAAAATTAAGGTTAACTTAACGATAAGTTCCCTCACATCCACATCAATCAAATTACAAGTCGTGTTTTGTTCTCTTAAATCTTAAATTTGTAATATTTTAAAAATCGAAATTAAGAAAAAAATACGATACGCCTCACATACTCACATCTGATCCTGATTCCTGGGTTACTATTTTTTTAAGGTGTGGTCCTTCACAGGATAACACAACCCCTCCCCACTAGATTGTCAAAGTCTCAATCAATGAAAAAAAAATTGGCTGCCGCGTTATTTCTGCAATTTCTCTGATTCTCTCCCGATCCAAATCAAGAAATTAATTATATATATATATATATTTCATATTTTGAGAATATTAATATAAAAAATATCCTTAAATAACTTCAAATGTCACGTATATTTTAAAGATTTCAAGAATATTTTTGATATTTTAAATAGTTTAACTGATATTTTGATAATTTGAACTCTTAATATTTTCATTGAAAACAATATTTATCCGTCGGATCACTCTAGTACTTCCTTCCTCCACAGGACTTGGGAGTTGGGTCGGCTCAGCTAAGCAAACCACCGTTGGTCCCCCAACGGAGCAAAGTAGGCCCCACTCCGGTTCTCACTTCTTCCACTTCTATTATTAACCTAATCACACGTGAACTCAACCTCCTCTGCAGACGTGGCATGTTCCCATTGGTGAATCTGATGAGGAGATAGGCGTATCCCATGTGGAGAAATCAAAACAGTGTAGAGCTGGAACTGGGACCATCTGATCTGATGATTACCCAATCTTCTCTCCCAAACAACTTTAACATTATCTTCTCAGGATTGTAATCTGCGTCTACATCTTCTTTGATGTGGATGTCTTGTACCCTATTTTTGTCCTTTTTTCTATTTTATTTTTCATAAAACATAATGGTAATATTAATCGGGAAAGATATCCTCAGCTCAGATCATACCATTTTTTTTTTTTTCAGAGATTGCATCAAATGTTTATCAGTATAACAATATTTATTAATCTGGAATCAGTTATTTTATTTATTTTTTTTAATTTTACCCAAATCTTAAACTCGTCCAACTACCAGCTACCAGCTACCAGCTGAACTATACATTTATTGGCAAATGTCTATCAACATAAAATTATTACATGAATGACTCAAATATCTAACGAAGCTTATACTGGTTAAACTTTAAACCCTCCACCACAAACTTGAAGGAGGCATGTACAACACTCTTGACAAGATTGAATGTACATTTACACCAAATCTTATTATAGGTTGGAAATGTGTATTTCTAATAAAATTTAATCTTTTTTTTTTCTTAAGAAGAAAAATTAATTTGATACGGATTTATTAGAATTCACTGTTGTTTAATTCAAATTCCAACCAATTTTTAATGTATTATTGCATTTAAAATCGGAAAAAATATTGATATTTAGATTTCAATTTATTGGATATTTCAATTTCATACGGATCGAAAAAATTTGAGATCCAATTAATGAATTCATGACTTGATATCTTAATTGATGATCGTAAATTGGTTGAAGTAATATTGGAAAAATGAGAGAAAAAAACTTTGCACACCAAAAAAAAAAAAAAAAAAAAAAATTAACAACAATAATTTCCACTCAATTACTAAAGTCAATAACAAATGAAAGAGAGTAACATAGTTTATAACAATTTTGAAAGCAAAATTAAAAGAAAAATACTCAACATTCATAACTCATCTTCAAATTCTCATTGTTATTCAACTAATCATGTAAACAAACAATAGTCAACTAATCAAATAACCAAGCAAAGCTATATATAAAATATTGAAAAGAAAAAAAAAGCATAACCCTAACCCTAACCCAAATCTTGTTACAACTGACCAACTTTTGATTCACGATTTTTAATTTATTCTCTATAGCTCCAAATCTTACTAAATTTGACATGGATAATTTAGACATATAGGGAATGCTACAGTAAAATTATCAATTTAATCCATGATCATTTGTGTATAAAAATATTCATTAGTTTCTTATTTCCCGAATCTGTCCAGCAGAAATCAATATTGACTTTTGTCCACTCCAAAAATTATAACAATTTTTATACTCATTTATAAATCATGAAATTTTTTAGAATAACAGTAGACATAATATTATATCCTCATATAAATTTTCATAATTTTCTAGATAGAAGAACCCACCCAAATAAATTTACGAATTATGGGCATTTGTCATAATAGAGGGGTTCCAGTAAACCTTTGTATATTTCGAAAACACATAAGAACTAATAACTGACACTATCAATTGAATAGGCTATAAATCATCATCATGGTTTCTACTGTCATCAAGTTAAGCATATCAAGAATCATAATCTAGCATATTCTAGAAGTTCAATCATGAAAGAGATAAACAAAGGCAAATAGAAGCAATGAACCCTAGCAACAAAAAAAAAACTCAAAATCATTGGGGAGAAGACTAGACTTGTTATGGCATTTGATATTTATACCTCTCACCATCAAGTTAACCAAAATCCATGATATAAGAAAATCCTTTAAAATCTAATCTCAATTGAATACACCTTGATTTTTACAGACATTTTTAAAGCCACAGTTCAATACATCCGGATTTTGAAGGACTCTTTAAAAGTCCATTAAAATCTGAATTAAATACTATTGGATTAATATAGACTCTTTTAAATGTCGAAATTAAATATATCCGGATTTATAAAGTCTTTAAATATCCCCGAGAATCCTAATTCAATACACCCTCCTTGATTGATGATTGTCGATCGGTTGAAATGATATTGGAAAATGAGAGAAATTAACACTTCCGAGTTCGAAATGAAAATCCAAAAATGAATCAATATTATTGAACTTTCTTTATGTTAGGATTCTGAATACAGGTATTTATGCACAAAAAGATTATCGATCAAGACATACAATAGCAAACAAAATGATATCCTTGGATGCATATATATATTTATGTCAAAATTCAGTCGTTTTTGATACTCTTGAAAGGGAAATACATTTATAGATATCAGCCCGCCATGTCGGCAATATCCATCGACAAAGGGACAAATGAAGTGACCACTACTGCCGGGGAGGAATTGACGGCGATGGCGACCAGTCACGGCAGATAAAAGTCGGCCGGCAAGCCAGCTCAACTTATTGGAAGTCAGCTAGCTAGGGTATTAACAAATACATACATGCATGAAGAGAAGAAACAAAGAATTGAAAGCAGATAGCTAGGTTTGTCGCATTCAATGGCCTTAGTTCAACCAGAATTCAGGTGGGCCCATTTATTATCTCTTTAGCAAAAGAATCCCAAAGAGGTCATTTTCTCAACATTTTCTAGAACTGGCAGGGCAGGAGGAGGAGTTGTAAGTAATCCTAGAATTCACAAGCTGGATTTGCAGGCTCCTTCAGGGTCATGATGCTGACCTCCACATGCACACAACATCTCTGGCCCCTACATACATGCATGATCATAATATGTATATCCAAATTATCCCAATAGCTTTCTTGTTGCTACAACTCTTTCAATAATATTTCTTGTCTCTTAATGGGTTTGATATCCAATCATGCATATATGCACTGATTGCATTAGTATAAAAAAAAGGCAATTGCAGATTACAACAGTGTCTTGTTGCTGTATGTAATCAGTAGAGAGGTGTCTAACGGGTTGGGTTGAGTTGAGTTGGTTTGGATAATATTGTATTTTCTCATATCCGATTGAGTTTACATACTGATGAATGATTTTATATATTGTAGTAGATTATCATATGGTTTTGTTTTTATGTATAAATATTGATAACTTAGCCGGTGAAATATTGATAACTTAGCTGGTGAGATCTCCTACAATTACTCAAATTCCTGTCAAAAAAGTGAGAGATGAAGTGCAAAACCACTTAACTAAAAGTAGATATATGTAATCGATCGAATTCTTTTCATATGTGTTCTAAGCTAGGAGACATATTACAAATCCAAATAATATATAAAAAAATAAAGAACTTATCTATTCTTTTTAATACACTAATACTCAACTTTATATATATATTAATGATATATATGCTTTTGTTTTTATTCATTTTTTTTTTTCAATTTTTTAACATGTATAGATATCAAAACAGAACAAACTATTGAGCCAGGGTCACTGATTCTGAGATTAACCCAATCCAAACTATTCAGGCCAGTCCTAGGCCCACATTGAAAGTTGAATCTATTTATCCTCTACCTTCTGCATTGGATTCTTGTTTAATATGGAAAATTTTAAAGAACAGTATCTCTGACTTTGAAAGCCATAAAATTAAAAGAAAATAATTTTATGAAATTAACCAAACATTAAAAGAAAAATACAGTCTAACCTCTCTAAATTAATAACCTTTGACACAGTCTAACCGCGTTCCATAGGTATAATTTAATATTTCTGCTATCTAATAATTAATACAAAATATCAAAAAAAAAAAAAAAAAAAAAAATTAATCAACATAATCATTTTCCTTAAAGAACCATTTATCTAGAGTGGTCTGTTTCTTTTCGGTTGTTCTGATCTCGAACTGCATACCTCAGAGTACCTTAAGTTGTTGATGGTTCCTTGTGTTAGGACTTTTGAAAGTTGAAATTGCTCAATTGCCTATTTGGCAAGGGCGAACTGTGTGATGGAGGGATTTCTTGCTTTGTGCAAACAAACTTCAAGTCTTTGAGCATTGATGAGTTAAGAAGAAGGTTTTATTTTGGGAAGAAATGACTAGGTATAATTGGAGAAGATGAAGTTTAGAACAAACTTTCACTATTCTAGATTTTATAGATTTAACTTTTACTTGATGTTGGTCTTCTCATATTCCTTGCATTTAATTTTTAATTAGAGATATGTACCATCACATCTAATTTTTTATTAGAGATGTATATCATGCTCATTGGTAACTTACAAACAATAAATTTATAAGATTAGATTAGCATGATAACGACTTTCTAAGTACCTAGAAGTAGTAGCATTAGAAAATACACATAATTTTTTTTTTTTTTAAGTAGATGTTCTACAAATTAATAATCTCCACTAATTAATAAATTACCATGCAACGGATCATATTATTATTATTATTATTTTGACAATATGCATTAATCCAGGACTATATATATATATTTTTTTGAAAGCTTTCGTCATTGGTAGGATTCAAGCTGCTGATATGAGAATTATTTACCTAAGCCCAAAGCCAGTCTATCTACCAATTGAGTTACACACTTGTTGGCCATATCGTATTAATTTAGAGATGTCAAACATAGATATAATGTTATCTGGTTTTATAATATAAAAAATTAATTATATTATGGGTACATATGGACCATTAATATCACGTCATGTGAAGTTAGCAACCAATCACATAAAAATAATAATGCTTATTTTCTCTAAAAATGCAATCCCTTTTAAAGACATATATAAACTTAGATGCTGCTTACAAGGGCATAAGAATATTTAAAAATGCAATCCCTTTAATGATTCCCAGTGTTCCCATGTTCAGGTATTTCTGGTCGCTTTAATTAAAATTATATGGAATTGAAAATTCATTCTTCGAAACTAAACAACCCAAACCAGCCCATTTTTAGATTAGAACCATTTAGATTTTCCATATTTTTACGTTGATGTTTATGGCCCATTAGTTAATGTTCTTGTTTTCTGTTTTCTGTTTTCTGTTTTATATATTTTCATTTAAAAATGAAAATTTTATTTTCATATTTTTAGAAACCGAAAACAAAAAAAACACGTCCGACAGTAAAATTGGATTAAACCCTTTTTTTTTTTTTTTTTAAAGTATTACAAAAACTATTACAATATGACTATCATGACTAAAACAAAGAAAAAAAAACATATTACAATAAACATATTTTTAATTTTCAATATGGTAAGAGTAAACCATTTTTTTTATTTTTTTATTTTTTTAAGTATTACAAAAACTATTACAATATGACTGTCATAGCTAGAAGAAGAAGAAGAAAAGACAAAAAAAAAAAAAAAAAAAAAAAAACACATGTTTGTAAAATACGCATGGTAGAATTTGAACATTTGAACCTCTAACCACTAATGTGGGATGGAGGTGCACTGCCACTTATACTAATAGATGATGTGTAAGAATAAACCTTTCAAAAAAAATATTTTAAGAATAAAAATAATATATTTTGGTAGTTGTATTATATATGTTATTAATAAAATAATTTAATTTATTTAAATTTAATTGTATTTTTTAATTTGTTTCCTAAAGATATAATAAAAAAAATATTTTTTTTTTTCATCATTGTATAAAAATAAACAATTAGCTATTAAACGTGAAATAATGTTAGACACATCATTTTTGTATCCCACCTAGATCAATTGACATATTATGAGTTGAGATATATATATAAAAAGATAATGCGAGATGTTTAACATTATTGTTATAAATGATATATATTTCATGGGTTCAGCTTCTATAAATGAATTGTATAGTCAATGGGTTAGTCAATGGGTTAGTTTCTTATTCATTGGATTTCAATCCAATAGTCTATAAAAATTAAATATTTGGAAATTCAAAAAATTAAAATCAAAAGAAACCAACTTCCTCTCACATGACGAACCAGCAACTATACAAGTCTTATATAGTAGATAAATCCATATTATTATTATTATTATTATTGTGCAATGTGGTAAAATATCATGAGTAATGCTCGGCTTCTAAAAAAAATTGTCTCAAATTCATTATTGATAATAATGAGATTATGGGATGAGTGATGTGATGTTGATAATTCATATATCATATCATTTAGAAATGAATTTGGGATAATTTTTGTAAGGAATCCAGCGTTACTCAAATATGTGTGGGTAAAAATAGATATACTTAAAATGATATACTTAAAATGTTTTAAGTATATCTATTATCTCTAAAAAAAAAAGTAAAAATAAAAACTTTTCCATTATCTCTTAAATCTTAATAAAAAATTGTAAAATTATCTTTTTATATAAAAATAAATAAAACAATTAATTGGTGTGCCATGAAAAATATATATATATATATATATTGAGAACGTCATTTTGATGTTTCCATTGAAATGTCTTTTCAACACTTTTAAGAAAAAAAAAAACTTATTCCATCATTTTCAATTGAGGTAATTACTAGGAAACCATATGGGGTTTGCTGATTAACACTCAAAAACAACTTTATACACGATTGATACTTACCTCCTCTGTTATTAAAGTTTGATCAAATTTAACCGTTAACTTTGAAACTTCAATGGGTATTTTTGTCTTTTAACCTTATAAAATAAAAAAAAAATTAAAAACAAAAACAAAATCAATTAAAAAAAAAAAGGATCTCACGGGGGAGATCAAAAGAAATTAAAAGCAAAAACAAACAAAATCTGAAGAAAAACAAAAAAATTAAATTTGAGTTGGGTGGCGATTTGGATCTCCATGAGATCTGGGATTGATCTCACCCATTTTAAGAAAAAAAAAAAAAAAAAAAAAACGAAAACAATTTTCAACCAAAAGCAGTTTACAACACTTGAATTATTCATTCGATGGCCACACTTGAATCCAGTATTCAACATAAGCAGTTTGCATAACAACTATCATCGATGTGCTTATCAAATCACACAATGCTCAACAAAATCGACGGCTCCACCACTGTCGCACCAACATCTCCATTTCCATTTTGGAGGAGATCGCACCAGAACAAATATGTGCAATTTCCATGATCGCACCAGATCTGTGAATGGAGTAATCTTCTCCATTCAACTTCTTCGACGAACATCAACACAGGAACGACACGAAGACGAGAAAGGACCCACTAACAAGGAGGCCGATTCCAATGTTCAAAACTCAAGAGTTTGGCACACATCAGAGATGGAAAATCAATTGGAGGTTGTTAGCTTATTTTAGAGCCAGGTGTGTACGTTTTGGTTTCTGGGTTTACTTTTAAAGAACAAAAATATTTCAATTTGAATTATATATTATTAAAGTATACGGAAAATAGCTAATTTGAAAAACCCAGAAACTAATGGGGAGGGTTTGTGTTTGATGGATCTGATAAGAACTTGGATTATTGAGTTTGTTCCCTGATTAGATAATTGTTAATTGATGTGGTTAAGATGTTTGATGACTGTGATTTTGTCGATGTAATTTGTTGAATGAGAAGTTGGATGGAGATGAAGATCTAGATGGAGTTGTTTGTCGGATTTTGTGAATGAAAATTGTTGATCGGACTTGTGTGAGAAGCTGGATAAAGATGAATTGAAGTAATCGTAGGAAAATTTTTCCATATCTTTTTTCTTTCCAGATCTCTGAATTTGTTTCCAGATTTCATCGTTCTTTACAAAATAATTAAGATTTTTGTTTTAATTTTTTAATTTTTCTTAAATTAGTTTTTTTTTTCTTTTTTTTTTAGTTATAGGTGTCAAGGGTAGTATTATGTTTTTAGATTTTTTAAAAAGTCAACAGTTAAATATAACGGTCAACACTAACGGTAAAGAAGATGAATGTCGATTATCGATAAAGTTATTTTTGAATTTCCGAATAGTTTCCTAGTAATTACTTCTTTTCAATTTTATTTCTTGAAAAACACTGTCGGACAAGTTCCGTTTATTTTTGGACTAAAAAACAAAAAAATTATTCTTCGAAAACGATGCCGAACAAGCCGTTAGAAATCTTGTTTTAAATTACATAGCAAGCATTTTTCATAAACACTAGACTATAGGCAAAAACACAAACAATTAAACAAACACGAAACACATGTACATGCATCACACACGTTATTTAGAAATTCTCTATGCCATGATGTTTGGTTTTAAATTTCAGTTGATTGAGTTTTCTACTGTCTTAAAAGGTTAATGAACGTCTATTTGAGTTTTTTTTAGAGTTTTGATTAAGCTTTTAAATTGAATATAGGCTAATAGAGTTTAAACCTTTACTAGACAAAAGGTTATGGATATGTGCTTCTCTAAATAGAAAAAAATAAAATAAAAATAAGTCTATCAATAAAATAATTATAAACTTTTTTTCTTAAAAATTCTATCTCTAATATATCTACTACAAGTAAATCGAATAGAGATTTTTCAAAAGCCAAACCAAACAAGTACTAAATGCATTAACTTAAAGAGTTTTGTCAAAATACTGTATTAACAAATACAACCAAATTCAAATATCAAATAACGTGTGTAGAGAAATATGGATCCAATTTTCATTAAAACACATCGTATATATATATAGTATGAAATTAACTACGGATCCGATTTTCATTAAAACACATCATTTCTACCGGAGGTTATCTCTCTCTCTATATATATATATAAACATTATTAATAAAAAACTGTAAAATTATCTTTTTATATAAAAAAAATAAAACAATTAATTGGTGGGTCCATGAAAAACAAAAACAAAATACAGTAATGAGATTCTGAGAACATCATTTCAATGTACTGATGTTTCCGTTGACCACTACTACCTAAAAATTAAATTGATACACCTGACTACTCCAACCTAAATCTCGGTAGAGATAGCAATAGGCCGGGTACTATTAGACCAAAATTCAAATCCAATAAAAAAATTTAGACCTAAACCCACGAAATTTTTTGAATTTGGGTTCGGGTCTAGACCTACAGGTCTTAGGAAGATCTAGACTCGATTGAGGACCCGTGAAAATTCAGAGGTATAGGTCTGGACCCACGATAAAAGAAAAAAATACAAAATATATATACTTAAATATATAAATAACTAAATAAATAAATAGATAAATGACATAAAAGGGAAATATTCTTATTTACATTCGATTTCAATTTTAAATTCTTAAATTTTTTTTTTTTTTAACTCACTCACTATTCGGGTCTACGGGTTCAGATCTGGGTCTATAGACCTAGACCCAACCCGCCCTGCCTCGGGGTCTAATATTCTGAATCCAAACCCGACCCATGACCCGAATGTGAAGATCCATCCCCGACTCACGTGGGTTGGGCCGGGCCTGGGTCTAATTGCCATCCCTAATTTTGAGTGCATAATTTTGAGTGCATTTGATGCGCACACACCTCAATTATGGCATGATCACATATTCACATGGTGCATCCTGATACACTGAATCTCATGTTGATCTACTATAAAATATGATTTGAATACAACATGCATATCAGTGATATCACATGCATCTCTATACACCAAGTTTCTCTGCAATTGTTTAATACAATTGATATTGTTCATATTGTTGAACAAATTAACATGCAAAAAAGATAATGTGTTATTGGATTTTTTTTTTTTTTTTTTTAATTTTATTTTAAGTATTACAAGTTACATTATATATGTGATATGTGGTTCGGATTACGACTCCCACAAATCAGGACAAAACTCCTAATATATATTTGTAAAGAGTTCAAGTTTTTTTTGTCACTATTTGAGCCTGACTTTGTAAGAAAATCACCACTTTAATAACTTACGTTTAAAAGGCACATATTATGGTGAACGGACAAAAATGCCCCCACAGTAATCTTCTTCACCATTTTGTTTTTGTTTTTTTTTTTCCTTTCAAAATCCTCCAACAATGGATGACGGTGGGCTATGAACACGACCAAGATCAAACACAATAACAACTTTTTTTATGTCCGAGCCTTTTTTAGTTGCATCTGAGATACAAATCCTCTTGTTAATTGCTTTTTTTTTAAAAAAAAAATTAAAAACCCTCTTGTGTAAACCTTAAGGTGATTGTGTGGAAAAAAATTATTGTTAAAAGCCTTAGAGATTCAAAATTAACAAAAAAAAAAAATGATTGTTGTAAAGGTTTGAAAAACAAAGGAAAAAGCTCGGAGATTCAAAATTAAAAAAAAAAATGATTGTTGAAAATGTTCGAAAAACAAAAGAAAAACCTCGGAGAAGAAAGGAAAAGACTCGATGAACAAAAGAAAAGGCTCGGAGACTAACTGAAAAGGCTCAGGAAACAGTTGAAAAGGCTTGAGCCTTTTCATTTAGTCTCTGAGTTTTTTCAATTGTTCTCCGAACCTTTTCCTTTCTTCTCCAAGCATTTTCATTCCTTCTATATGCCTTTTCAATTAAATTCAAAATTTACACAACTAGCTTAAAGTTTATAAAAGACTTAGAGAATAAATGAAAAGGCTCGGAGAACTTGGCTTTTAAATTGAAAAAACGCTCTGGGGGCGCTGCCCCATGCACCCCTGCAAGCTGATCGGGCAGCTTGACCACCGCAAGCTCAGAGGCTCTGAATGCGTCTACATAGCGCCACAAAACTAATTATACAATGAAGTTGTATTGATAACGTTATGGTATTCAACCTCTATTGGAGGTCTGTTATGGAGGAAGGTGAAAGAATAAAATATCAGAAAATGTCAAAGTAAGAAAGAGAATGTGTAAAGTAAGGGCAATTTTGGTAGTTCATCATAATAGGTGCCTTATAAACTTAACTTATTAAAGCAGTAACTTTGTCACCAAATCAGTTCAAAAAAGTGACATTTTCCACCAATTTCACTATCTGTAAAATACACATAGTGGGATTCAAACCCCTCACTATCACTGTGCAAGGAAGGTGCACATATCTCTGCTAGGAGGTGATATGCAAAGTGTTATTGGATTGATTTGCAAAAGTTTGGTTTTAATTAGTTTAATTAAGGATATATATATATTATATAAGTATGACTGTATGACCAATCATTCAGGAGTTTTGAGGTCAATGAAACCATTATTTCTCTCACTAATTCGATTGTGATCATGGCGTGGTGTGGTCGTGTTCCTACTACAACCAAAAGGAAGATGCACCCGTTCTCGTCTGTGATAAGAGAGAATCTCCTGAGCACCTATGCACTTGCTGAGTAATACATCCGGCTTCTGAAAATTGACACATCATCAGTGTCACAGCTTTAACAAAAAAAAATCAATGGAATGAAAGAGGAAGATGGAAAACAGAGAAAGGTAGGTGTGAAAATCCAGATAAAAAAACTGATATTTAGTCGTATGTCAACTTTTCAGTGGTGGAGATGTATTTCTTAGAAGATGCACAAGTATTTTCTCATTAATCTGATCAGGTGATCCACCTGAACCTAATATATAATAATAATAATAATAATAATAATTCTCTAGACAGATCTTCAACTTCTCGGCGGTCTAGAAGATGTACAAGTATTTTCTCATTAATCTGATCATGTGATCCACCTGATCCTAGCATATACATGCATATATATTTATTTATTTATTGTGGTTTGCAACTCAAAAACAGAGACTGCCAAAAGCAGAGACTCTACTGTAGAGTCAATTATTTTAAAGAACGACTCTTTCGCTGACTCTGTTGCAGACTCGGTTAATTTTATCATCGTCACATAAAAAAACACACACACAACCCAAATAAGGAGGAGTCAGTTTAGTGGTGGGAGTAGATGAGGAAGCCAAGAAGCTCACCAGCAATTTCCAGGCCATCCGAGCTGTGATTGATGATGCAGAGAAGAGACAAGTGGAAGAAACCGCCGTGAGAGATTGGTTGGACAAGTTCAAAGATGCTGCATACGAATATACGATATAGAGGACGTGTTGGATGAGTGGAACACTGCAGTCGGGCAATTACAGTTGAAGAAAGCTACAAGTGCTTTTCAACCTATGAGAAAGGTACGTTCTCTTGTCTGTTCGCATTTCTTGTGTTGCAAGCAAGTTGTTTTACGTAATGACTTCGCTCTGAAAATAAAAGATCTAAATAGAACCCTAGATATTATTGCTATGGAGAAAAACGGGTTCGGATTCAGCTCGATGAATGGTACTGCAGAACTTGAAAGACCTGCAACTACTTCTTTCATTGATGTATCTGAGGTTTTTGGAAGAGATCAACATAAGCAAAAAATAGTAGACTTGTTGAGAGAGAGTACTTGTGGAGGACCAGCCCTCCCTGTCATTTCCGTAGTAGGGATGGGAGGGATTGGAAAGACGACTCTTACTCGTCTTGTTTTTAATGACAATGAGGTTATTACCCGTTTCAACAAAAAAATATGGGAATGTGTCTCAGATCCTTTCAATGAGATTAGGGTTGCCAAAGCGATCCTTGAATCTCTTACGGGTGTTGCAACAAATTTTGTTGAATTGGAGATTGTATTGCAACATATACGTCAATCAGTCGAGAGAAATAAATTCCTTCTTGTCCTAAATGATGTATGGTGCGATGATTCTAAATATTGGGAACATTCTTAAGTGTGGTTCTCGAGGAAGTAGAATTTTGGTAACCACGAGTAAAGTGAATGTTGCGATTATGATGGAAACCACTAGCATGATCCCATTAGTGACACTAAACAAGACAGAATGTTGGTCATTTTTTAGTCGAGTTGCACTTTTGGGTCGGACCAATGAAGATTGTGAAGAACTAAATGGTATTGGCAAAAAGATTGTAGAAAAGTGTAAGGGTTTGCCTCTTGCAATAAAGACTCTAGCAAGTCTTTTGCGCTTTAAGAGAAAACGAGAGTGGCAAAGCGTCTTAGATAATGAGATATGGGAACTTGAAGAAGTGGAAAACGAGCTTTTCCGTCCTTTACTATTGAGTTATTATGACCTATCTCCTACCCTTAGAAAATGTTTCACATACTGTGCCATATTTTCAAAGGACTACGAGATAGAGACAGATAAACTGATCAAGTTATGGATGGTTCAAGATTATCTTTGAGAAGAACGTAATAAAGATATTGAGTTAATGGGTGAAAAATGCTTCAAAAATTTAGCAATGCACTCGTTCTTTCAGGATTTTGAAAAACATCGTGATGGTAGAATAATAAGATGCAAGGTGCATGATGTAATTCATGACTTTGCTCAATTTCTTGCAAAGGATGAATGCAACACTTTAAGAGTTTATGGTCTTCAAGAGTTCCGATTAGAATTTTCTTACAAGAAAGCTCGACATACAAGTGTGATTTTTGATGGTGAGGACTCATTTCCTATTCCCATTTGTAATGAGAAAAAAATGCGTAGTCTTGTGGTTCAACATACAGGTAGATTTTTGTTCGAAGTAACTCTACCTAATTTATTTGATCGGTTGACATGTCTGAGGACACTTGAGTTGAGTGACAGCACAATACACCTACTTCCCAGAAATATCGGGAATTGATACATTTGAGATTCTTTAACTTGCGTAATAATCTACTGATAAAAGAATTGCCTGGAACATTATGCAAGTTATTTAATCTGCAGACTTTAAATATTTCTGGTTGTCGTAGTAATGTACAGTTACCTCAAGGGATCGGAAAGCTAATCAATTTAAGGCATGTAATGAACTACCAGACTTCATTTAGTTACATGCCAAAAGGGTTCGAGAGATTAACTTGTCTTCGGACACTACAGGAATTCGTTGTGAGTGGTGATGGGTTTGGTAGTAGTAAAGTATGTAGTAACCTTGCAACTTTTGAAAACTTGAACCATCTTGGAGGGTATCTAAGCATATCAGGTTTGGGAAATGTGGTAGATTTTATTGAGGCCAAGAAAGCTGAACTTAAGAGAAAGAAAAACCTCTCACATTTGGAGCTGTTTTTCAACAGCAACAAGGAGATTGAAGGGAGGACAAATGAAGATGACAAGTTTCTTCTTGAAGTCCTGCAACCACCATCCAATTTAGAGGAACTAAAAATAGCTCAATATGGAGGAAAAACTGTGTCTCCCAGTTGTTTGATACCACTAACTAGGTTGAGAAGGTTAACTCTTTCTTACTGCAAAAATTGTGAGCATTTGCCTCCTCTGGGAAGATTGTCATCGCTTGAATATCTCTCGTTGAATAACATGAGCAGTTTAAAAAGAGCGGGGGACGCGTTTTTGGGAATAGAAAGTGAAGTCGCATCATCGTCTTCTTCGTTTATTATCGCCTTTCCCAAGTTGAAATCTCTCAAGTTTGAGTCTCTTGATGAATGGGAAGAGTGGGATACTACGAGAAGAGAAGATGAAGATGTTACAATCATGCCATGTCTTCGTTCCTTGACCATCGATTTCTGTATCGAATTGAAGGTACTGCCAGATCACATTCTTCGGAAAACAACCCTGGAAGAACTGAACATCAACCTGTGTTCGAAGCTAAAAGAACGCTACGAAAGAGAGATAGGAGAAGATTGGCCCAAGATCTCTCACATCCCTACTGTCAACATTGAATCCACACTTAGGCGAGCATATGAAAGCCAGAGAGATTCATTCTATTCAGAATGAATTCGGGGACAAACAGACAGCTAGCTAATATCAAAGTTTTTGCAATTGTCCTGTCCTACAGGTAATTTCTTGTCATTCTCTCTTTCTTAGTTGATTCTTATTGTATTCTTTTGGATATCTGAATTATTGCAACTTGAATTTCCTGGTGAAGCAGATATCAAAGTTGTTGAAAATGTCCACACAGCGATCGAGGAGTTCTTCAGGCATATTAGCCCTGAATTTGAGAATCGATATCATCAATGAAAGCTGCCAGCTTATGAAATGATCTCCAGAACTCCGAAGTTCAGGTATTTCTGTTTTTCAAGCTTGTGCTGCATAGTCGTGGACTATTTGTTCATCATTGCCATGTCTTTGTTGCATTGAAATCTATTTGATTTGATTTGGGGTAATAGGAAAGGACTACTGGCTCTGGATTTCTCACATCGTGGACATGAAAATTTTGTTGTTGATTTAAACAAAGAAGAGATGGTCATTGACTTTATAAATTACTTCTCAACTGTCATGAACTCACAGGTAATTTTCAGTATTCCATCGATTTATACTGTAGAAATTTGGTTTTCAAGTATAATTTTGCCTCATTTTCTTAATGTCACAGCCTCAAACATACAACTGGGATGTCTTGATGCAATCAATCGAGCATCTCAGGCCTGCTTGGACAACAGCTATATAAAAATGGTTTTCGGAATCTGCATGATCGATGAAAAAGGCTAATATAGTGAAAAAGACTATTAAATGACTGCGATGTGTTCAATTTCTTGTGTGCATTTTGTCTTAAGACAATAGAGCTTTTCAATTATTGTCTACTGAAAATTTTCATTCTCAATAATATGCAAAGCTTACAAACTGCAATTATATAAACTGTTCAATGTTAATTTTATGCCTAGCAAAAGTGTCACCAAAACTATATAATATTTCGCATAAAACTATATAATAGTTATAAGGTGTGGGATCCTGTACGTTTTTTTTGTTATGAAATTTCGATTATGTGATGTTAACATTATAGAGTTTACTTGAATCCCACAAAAAAAAACGTAGAAATTCGTTTAAATTTCGATCAAATTAAGGAAACTTTATACGGTAGTAGGACAAGAGTCACAGGACAGAATGCAATTAAATTCACCGTACAGGCGTACACAATTAAAAATTTGGGTTACTAATCGAACCCGAATCCGTGACAACCCGAACCGAGTCCATATCGATTTCTTGGTCTGATCCACGGTATACTTTATAAAAATATACTAAAACTCTGTTTTAACTTTTAGCAGTCAAAAACCATCTTGAAAAAAAAAAATATTTACATGGCCACGCCCCCGCCAGGAGCGAACTTCGAGGCGGTGCCACCTCCGCCGGTGGCGCCGCCGGGAACGGACATGACGGGGATATGCTTCAGGGACCAGCTGTGGTTGAACTCGTACCCGCTTGATCGAAACATGGTGTTTGATTACTTCGCTCTGTCTCCGTTCTACGATTGGACTTGCAACAACGAACAGCTCCGGATGCGGTCCATTCACCCACTTGATATTTCTCAGCTCTCGTGAGTTTCATCAATTTAGTGTAAATAAAAAGTACCCAATTTGTATTTTTGCTATTTCTTCTGGTTTTTTGTTGAGGTTTATTTATTTATTTATTTATTTATTTATTATTATTATTATTATTATTATTATTATTATTATTTTAATTGTGTTTGTATGTTGAATGTTGGGTTATGTTCTGTTGAATTACTGATTTTCTTGGCTTGATTGATTGGATTGATGAATTGGGTTGAAGGAAAGTTTGGATTTTGTTGTTTTAATTTGGTTGAAGATATGATTTTTAAGTAAAGATCAGATTTTTATGTTTGGGTTATTATTATTATATTTTTTCTGTTGAATATTTATGGTGAATGCGATTCAGTTAGTTTCGATTGAATTACACATAATGTTAGCTTGATTAAGTGAAATTATTAAGTATAGATTTGGATTGTTCATTTGATCCTCCGTTTGATACCGGAAAATTCTCAGAAAATATGGGAGAATGATGTTTGATGAAATGTAGAAGAATGATGTTTTGACTTCTGGAGCAATAAAGCATTTAAAAGTTTGAAAGACATATGAGGAAACAAGCATTATGACCATAGAGACGAGAAATATAAAATTTCCTTGTTTTTGTGATAAAAGTAACTGAATGTCCATAAGTTCTGAGTTCTAGAAAACTTTCGAAGACTATATTCTTTTGAATTAACTCGAATTCCCATAATATTTTGCCTTCTCGAGTTGAGTTTGCCATCTAGTTTTAAATTTCCATACTGTGAGTTGGTTAGATTTCTTATCTGGTTTCCAAACTTGTTTTGAGAAATATTAGCAATGCCCTTGGTCGTAGGGCACTTTGTTTCATAATGTCTGTTTGTCGTTGTGCAAGTCCAACTTGGAGATCACTAAAGAACTAATTCAATTGGTTAAATAAGATTTATTGTGAGCCAATTTACCACATGTAGAGTTGAAAGTAACAATTCTAGTACTAAAAGTTTCCTTGGATGTCACACGATAATGATACTCTGATTAAAAGGAGAATAATTCATGTAACAACATCATGGTTCAAAGGTCTAGGAATGTCAAAAGGTAAAAACTAGAATGGTGTTAGTGGCATGAAAACTAAAGGCAAGCAAGGACATTGGTGTTCTCAGATTTTAATTCATGAGTACAACTTTGTGTAGATTATCATTCATTTTACATCATCTTTCCTTTGGTTACCATATCTAGCAGTTCACACAAGTTCATATCTATTACATGTGAAAGCTTTGTAATGGTTGATAGACTAATTAGGACTTGAATAATTGATGACTGAATCTACTAAGTTTAGTTTCTGTTTTGTTTTTTCACCATCACTAAATACCTTACTCTTTATGGTTTTCCCTGAAGATATTTGTAGAGTTTATAGAATTGATATTTTCCTGCTCCAAAAATTTGGATTGAGATGCATAACAGGGATCAAATGCTTTTGTTGTGCAGGAAAATGACAGGCATAGAATACATGCTGAGTGAAGTTATGGAGCCCCACCTCTTTGTTATTCGTAAGCAAAAGAGGGATAGCCCTGAGAAAGTTACACCAATGCTGAGTTATTACTTATTGGATGGTTCAATATACCAAGCACCACTGCTTAGCAATATCTTTGCAGCTAGAATTGTGAGTTTCTCCTCCCTACTTTCTTCTGTAATTATATTAATGTGTAAATCAGTCATCTGATGCCTTTTCTTTCCATCCGTAGATTTTTTATTTTGTCTGATCTTAATTGTATACCCAATGTGACAGGGACGAGCCCTCTATTATATACAGAAAGCTTTTACTACCGCTGCCTCAAAGTTGGAGAAGATTGGATATGGTATTAATGTGCTTTAACTTTGCTCCCTTTTTACATCAATGGCTCAAACTGTTTGGCAGTAGAATATCGCTTCTTTGTTTGTTTTTACTGCGATGAAGAGAGAATCTTCAATTCAAGCTCATGTTATCATACCTGTTGAGCTTCACTTAACTGAGCAAGCTTCAGCTTCTAGAAGGAGAGATGATCTCTCTGTAAAGCAATCCATGGTATTACATGTTGAGGTGATCAAGAAGGATCATCTGATGCAGTCATCATATTGTAATCAATATGATGATCATGGTTAAGAACTTAAGATCAATAGCTAGCAGGAAGTTATTGATTAGTTAGTTGTTTCAGGTTCCACTTGGCACTCATTCTGTGATATTAGGAGGTTGTTAGAGGTAGTTAATTCTATCCAATATTTATAATCAGACAGAGCATTCTTCTCTTCTCCATTGATGAGCTCCTAGAGCTCTATGTTTCTTTTATCTTCTTGTTGTGCATTTCTTTATACAGCTTGTTACTTTTAACAAACACCTTCGTTTTCACTATTACAACAATAGAGCTAAGTTGTTGCAATTGCTTTGCCTTTTGATTTTGTATTTGTATGTCATTGACTGCATATTTTGATCATGCTACTTGGGAAAGCCATAAAATTTTTTTGCCATATCATAGATTAAAGTATAATTTCATATGCATTTATGGATTGTTCCAACTTTAACTTCTGCATCTTTCCTTAATAACACCGGTTAACAAGTTTGTTGCCATCACATCCGGTGACTTTTTATTACACTTAAGTATATAATCTTGTATAACATTCATTTCATCCTTTAAGTTTTCTTCTTTCACTTCATGTACTTATTGGTTCTTCTGTAGTTGATGCTGAAAACGAGGGTGCAACTCTTGAATCAAAGGTCACTAAAGAGACTATTGACTTTAAAGAAGTCAAACGAGTAGATCATATTCTTGCCTCCTTACAACGCAAGGTAAATTTAACATCTGAATAAATTCATGCCCCAGTGGATAGATATGCTTTAAATGTAAGAAAATCAAAGGAGTATTATAGAACTTGATGTCGATATGTAGTCACTCTAATTTATGATTCTTATATTCGATAACATTTCGGAATTTTAATGGAGTTATACATTGAACTTATGCTTCTTGCTTGAATGAACATTTTGTTTTGCTTTTGTTTGATTTGGGGTCTCAGATGATACAGCTTCTTTACAATAATAAAAAAATTGGTAGAAGAATCCCAATGCTTGTTTTTTATAAGAAAGTTTTTCTGTTCTGTTCTAAGCTGTAAGTTTGTTTTCACTTTTCACCACAAAAACATAAAGAAGAATGCTTTCTATTTTGCAGTTACCACCAGCCCCTCCACCTCCTCCATATCCAGAAGGTTATACGCCTCCAACAACCGGAGAAGCTGAGAATGGCCCTGAAACCCAACAAACAGGGGAGCCGCAACCTCCTCCTGTCGATCCCATCATCGATCAAGGTCCAGCTAAAAGAATGAAATTTTGAATACTACAGGCCTTTCTCTTCATTTAGTGCAGCAGCAGTTGAAAACAAGTGGAATTTTGAAGACATGACCAAAAATTAATGTCGACCTATTAATGTAGACTTACTAATGTAGACCTTGTCCAAAAAAAAAAAAAAAGCCAAAATTAAGGGAGTGATTTGTATATAGAAGCCAAGAAAGTCTCCTCAGCCGAAACCTGGAGGGCCATTGTGGAGTTCTGTCTATTTGAAGGACCATTGGATCGATACAGATTAGCCTTCGACGAAATTCGACAGCAACCTGAAGCATTTGAAGGATCAGCCACTGGTTTCATCAAGGAAATTCTTTTACAGGGTGGAAAATACAGTGACCCAGCAAGCCGATAACCCGATAGTCTGTGTACAGCCTGTGACATCTTGGATTCATGGTTATGCTAGGCTGTTCATAGCTCAGTGCCACTCTCAGGGATGTGCTGATCGGTTGCAGATTTTCTCCACAGATTTCATTGATGGGGATTTTGTTGATGCTGGTGCTGGTGCTACACATGCCAGGATTGAAGGCAAGGCATGAGAAATTTCTGTTTTTGGTATTTTTATTTTTTGGGGTATGTTAATATGTGCTGTGATGTAGTTTATGATGTAAAAAGAGTGAATTTTTTTGGTGGATTGTGCAAACATTTGTGGTGATCCTTTCTTGAAAATTTTCTCAGATTTAGGTGCATTTTCTGGGAAAAAACCTTCAATATGACAAAATCTATAAATGGTTCTAGTAAATATGTTGCTAGAGGAATAAAATTCTCATTAAATTTCTTGCAAGTTTTATTAGGTTAGAACCTGCCTTCATATCACATTTATTTGGTTGATAGATTTTCAGTTGTGCAGGGAATTTGGGGCCATAAAAAAACTTATATCTTTTAATGAGCTATAGACTTATTGATGTAGACCTTGTCCAAAAAAAAAATGACTTGTTAATGTAGACTGATCAAAAATTCCACAAAGCAGGCCACCCACCATTACTGATCCACACGGTTCCATTACTTACATATTTTATTTTAATAGGTAAACCAAAAAGTAGGTGAAATTCGGTGAAACGTTAGATCATTCTATCTTGTAGAGAAAAGAATAACAACAGAAAACTCCTGTCCGTTAAGTGAATTCCAACAGAAAACTAGTCTCTCTTTTGCTTGATTGCTCTCATCGTTTTTCCTCTGAAATCAAAACTACGATGCCAGTGGCAGAGATGCTCTTTCTTTCTGCTGTCCTTCCGGTGTTGTTTGAAAAACTGACCTCTCCTGAACTGCTCAACTTTGCAACAAGAGAGGGCGTTGGTTCAAAGCTCGACAAGTTGAAGAAAAAGTTGGGGTTGATTAATGCACTGCTCATCGATGCAGAGCAGAAGCAGCTGACGGATGGAGCTGTGAAGATGTGGCCGGATGAGCTCCAAGACTTGGCTTATGATGTGGAGGACATCTTGGATGAGTACGCAACTGAGGCTTTGACAAGAAAGTTGAAGTTTGAAGAGCATCATGCCAGCACCAGCACAGCTCGGAAACTCATTCCTGCGCTTCAATTTTCGTATTGGGTCCGAGATTGATGATATTACTAGCCGATTAGAAGATCTCTTCAAAAGAAAAACTGAACTTGGGTAGTTGGGTTGGAGATCAAGATTGCTGGTGAGAGATCCGGTGTTTCACTGCAAACACCATTCACTACATGTTTTCCAACCGAACCTGTTGTTCATGGAAGAGAAGAAGACAAAGCCAAAATACTTGAAATGTTGAGGAATGAAAAAATTAGTGCCACCTTTGGTGTTGTTCCCATAGTGGGAATGGGAGGAATCGGCAAAACAACGCTTGCTCGGCAGGTGTACAATGATAAGGCAGTTGAAGATTTCAACCTGAAAGCATGGGTTTGCGTTTCCGATGATTCTGATGTTACTAGAATCTCCAAGGCTATTCTTGAGTTCATCATTGGTCAGTCTTGTGATCTAAAGGATTTTAGTGCGGTGCAGAATCAACTCATAAAGGAAATAGATGGGAAAAATTCTTGCTTGTCTTGGATGATGACTTGTGGGAAAAGCTCAAAGCTCCGTTTATGTGTGCAGCACCAGGAAGCACGATGATTTTGACGACCCGGCTTCAAGGGGTAGCAAGAACTGTGAGGCGTAAAGGATACAAGTTAGATCTTTTGTCAGATGACGACTGTTGGTCATTGTTCAAGCAATGTGCATTTGACGGTAGGGATGATGTTGCACATTGGAATGCGGAGGCAATTAGACAAAAATTTGTTCAAAAGTGCCACGGGTTGCCTCTGGCAGCAAAGGTTCTCGGTGGTCTTCTACGTCGCGAAGAATAAAGGACAGCTGGATGGAAATTTTGGACAACAAAATAGGGGATATATCCAGAGAAGATAAAATTCTTCCGATTTTAAAGTTAAGCTACCATCATCTTCCTTCGAATTTGAAGAGATGCTTTGCGTATTGTGCAATTTTCTCAAAAGACTATGAATTTAAAGAGAAGGAGTTTGTGTTTTTATGGATGGCTGAAGGTATTATTCAGAAATCAGGAGATAACGAGCAGCCTAAAAAGTTAGGCGGTGAGTATTTTCGTGAACTAGTATCGAGGTCAAATTTTCAAATATTAAGTATTAAATGCATGACCTTGTTAACGATTTAGCTCAAATAGTTTCTGGAAAACTGAGTTTTGGGTTGGAGGGTGAGTTGAAGTACTCCAATAATCAGTCAAAAATATCTGAAAAGGCTCGTTATTCTTCCTACATTTCCGAGCATTATTATAACAAAAGTAACTTCTCTAGCTGTGCAGCTAGAGAAGAATTACTTTAACGATTTTTATATTAGTAACAGTGTTGTTTCTGGCTTATTGTTGAAGTTCAAAAAATTGAGGGTGTTATCTCTACAAGGATATAAAATCATTGAATTACCTAATTCAATTGGAGGCTTGAGACTTTTGAGGTACCTTAATCTATCTAACACTGGGATAATAAGTGTACCTCAGTCGATCAATTCAATGTGCAACTTGCAAACATTGTTATTAAGGAACTGTCGTGCTCTCTCGAAGTTGCCTTCTAATATGGGAAATTCAATCAATTTACGTCATCTTTATATCTTTGGTGCAAATTTAATTGAAAAGATGCCATTGGGAATAAGAAAATGGAAATACCTATGAACATTATCTAACTTTGTTGTGGGTAAAAATTTGGGATCTAGTTTGAAAGATCTGGAGCACTTGAAGTTTCTTTATGGACAACTTCATATTTCAAGATTAGAGAATGTGATTGATTTTGAAAACACACGAGAGATCATTTTAAGTGATAAGAAGGATTTAAAAGTGCTTTTACTAGAATGGAGATCTGGGTTTGATGATTCACGAGATGAGGAAGTAGATAAAAAGGTTCTTAATATGCTTCGACCTCATGAAAATCTAGAAGAGCTCACAATAAGAAGTTACGGTGGCACAAAATTTCCATCTTGGGTTGGAGATCATAATTCATTCTCTAAGATGACAGTCCTAACATTAGAAGGTTGTATGAAATGCACATTCTTGCCTTCTCTTGGGCTGTTAGGCTCGCTTAAAGATCTCATGATTCGAAAGATGACAGGACTAAAAAGCATTGGTTCTGAATTTTATGGAGACGGTTACTCAATTCCTTTTCAGTCTTTGGAGACTATTAGTTTTTATCAGTTAGAAGAATGGGAGCATTGGGAATGTGTCAAAGGTAACGGGGGTGTTGAAAGCTTTCCAAAGCTTCGAGAGCTTTCCGTTGTAGGATGTTCCAAACTCTCTGAAACCGTACCTAGCAATCTCTCTTTGTTGGAGAAGCTCGTGATTCGCAACTGCACAAAGTTGGTGGTTTCAGTCTCAACATTTCCAATGCTATGCAAACTGGAGATCGATGAGTGCAAGAAAATTGTGTGCAGTAGTCCAACTGGTTCCAAGTCATTAAACACTGTGACCCTTTCAAATGTTTCAGATTTTGGAAATTGGCAGGATTTTCAAAGAGTTGATGTTTTAGAGGTTAAGGGTTGTGATGATCTCATAAATTTGTGGCAGAATGGGATTTTTCTTGAGAAGCCGCCTCATGGGTTGCATAGTCTGATCTCCATCAGAAAGCTCTATATGGTAAATTGCAAGACTCTTACAACTTCTTTACTTGAGGGGATTAAACAGAAGAATGAACATCTTGAAACATTGGAAATTATGGATTGTCATTCTCTAACATTCATTTTTAGAGGACAACTACCTCCATCTCTAAAGAAGCTTACTATTAGGGATTGTGAGAAACTGCAGTGCTTGTTGGATGATAATGAGACTACTTATTCTTCTTCATCAATCAATGTCAACAGCTACTCATCTAATCTCACGTGCTCACAAATCTCAAGATCAGAGATTGTTCAAATATCACGACATTGTGGTTACCTGCCAGACTCAAACATCTTGTTGTTACTGAATGCCCAGAGCTCACAACCTTATTACTAAGAGACCAATTACCCGAGACACTTGAATCACTATGAATTGAGAGCTGTGGAAAGTTAGAGTCGATTGTTGAGAGATTTCATAATAACACAGCTTTTTACAAGATTTGGATCTCCAGTTGTAGTAATCTGAAATCCATTCCGGATGGCCTATACACCCTTAGGAGTCTTCGTGAAATCCATTCCGGATGGCCTATACACCCTTAGGAGTCTTCGTGAAATCCATATACTGTGTTGTCAAGATCTTGTTTCGTTTCCAAAAGGAGGGCTTCCCAACAGTATTTTACATGTTTCAATCACTGCTTGTGAGAAGCTAAAAGCCCTACCCAGCCGAATACACGCTCTCACTTCTCTTCAACATTTAGAAATATTTCAATGTCCAAGTTTGTCATATCCGGAAGAAGGATTTCCGGCTAACCTTTCATATCTAAATATTAGCAGTCCCAATCTTTATAAACCACTGACGAATTTGGGGTTTCACAATCTCACCTCTTTGGGAATTCATGAATTGGCTGATGCAGAGTCTTTCCACGAGGAGGAGATGGAAATGACTTTGCCACCCACTCTAACTTTGCTGTCGATTGAAAATTTCCCAAAATTGAAATGCCTGTCTTGCAAGAGTTTGGAAAACCTCACCTCTCTTGAATACTTGTGGTTCAGTAATTGCCCAGAGCTCACATCTCTTCCAAACCTGCCATCCTCACTTTTGGATTGCTGAAAGAATGATGCAAAAGAGATAAAGGAAGAGAGTGGTACAAGATAGCCGACATTCCTTGTGCGGAGATTGATGGAAAATTCATCTACAATCCATGGGAAGAATTAGAGAAGTAACAGTTCTTATTTCAGGTATGCCAATATATATATAACAGTCTCTGTCAATTATTTCTCTTCCTTGAATTCAAAATGCCACTAACTTATTTCCAATTTCACTTATCAGGATAGTTTGTTGAGGTAATCCAACTCTGAAGATGTTTGCATTAACGTACAGATTTTTGATTGTTATATTTCTTCTGTTTCATTTTTGATTGAATAAGTTAAATCAATGCTTTGTATCTGACATGTACATCATAACAAACAGAGCAGAGCAGAGCAGAGCAGTAACATCATAACAAATGAAGATTTTCAAATTGTCTACCTGTGTGAAAATCGGCAATATAAATTTCCAGGGTCAGGTAATAGAAAAAATGCTTCATTTCATTTTATGTAAACAGTTTCATATAAATCTCCAGAACTCCTTGATTTCGTATCTTCATTTTTAGAAACCATCTTCTTTCTCCCAGATACTAGTTTCTTTGTTTGATATAATTAAGTTCATAAAAGTTCTCATCTTTGACTAATCAAATTATAAATTCTAGTCTTATTTCACGTTCATAGTATAAATTGTTATGTTTCATTTTATGTTTATATTGAATATGTTTATGTGATCCTTGTGTGGAAGGATTCTTCCTTCTTGGAAACTGATTTAATTATAATTAAATTTACAGAACAACAATACAGCAATCCAAAAATTCTTCCTTGTCATTTTTTTGACAAGTCCTTGTGGTTGTGCGTTTTAATTGGTGATGATGATGCACATGCGTTTTGCTGTGGCCAGATGGCCCGGACCAGGTGAGGTACAGCGTTATATGCTTGAATTTTGATTCAGCGTTAAATAACTCAAACAAAAAAAAAAAAAAAAAATCTTGCTCACAATATTAAACATTTTCTTAAATGTTTGATATTAGAATTTATTAAGGTTTACATAATCACTCTTATTATTTTGAAATAAGTTTTTTATTTTTTTCATCCATTAATGTTTATTGCTCTCTATGTTTTGGATCTTCGGTTTTGCAGACTACCATCTTAAGCTTGAGTTGACTTAAATGAGGTAAAATAAAAAATTTCCTCTACAAGTCTTAGAAATAATACTAACAAAAAGCTTTCCTACGTAGTAATTTTCTACTACTGTTCAAAGTTTGACAGGAGAATGTGTATGCTATATCGTTATTATATTTGCTGAGAAATGCTGGAACCAATTCTTATTATTTCTCCAGCGGCCCCTGCCATTGTATTATACAAGCTCAACAAGGCTTCCTCCAACATTTTTCTACACAGCAAAGTACTCAAAAATCACATCTCCAGTTCTAAAAGTAAGTATGATGACTTGTATCATAGATTCATAGAGTAACAATGTCCAAACAGAGAATATTTGCCTACCAGCTTCAACTGGCTGAAGAGAATATTTGGCTTGGTTGGAGAAGATAATTACTGGTGAAGAGAAGAGTTGAGTTCGTGGAAGAGAGAAGAAGAGTTAAAGGAAGGGATTTTTTTTAGATGGCCCCTTTTATATAGGGGCATTACGGTAATAGCATAAAAATTAGGTTATAAACGATTAAAATTTAAAAGTAGGTTATAAACGATTACTCAATATTTCAAATGGTTAGAATTAGAAATGAACTTTTCCTTTAACTTAATTCAAGAGATAATTAACTTAAAAGAAAATTCTTTTTATTTTATAGAAATCTTTCATGTGCCATTGATCATATAAAAAGAGAAGTCTTTCTTTTTTATCTCTCTTGTACCTTTTAGACCATTTAAATTCATCTTCCAATCCCTTGACTTGTAAATAGTCAATAAATGTAACAATTTAGTTCTATTGCAGACTAATTTTTTTATTAAAATAAAATAAAAAAGAAAACAAAAGAAAAGAAAAAGAAAAGCGAAATCAAAGTGGCACACATGCACTAAAACAATAATCTAAAAATGTATTGTTTCTAATTGGGCCGCATTATTTGAGGCAGAAGGAAATGGTTAATTTTATGCCTTTTTAGACTCTACTGCAAACTAATTAAATAAATGTAAACTAGAATTGTTTTGGTTCTAATGGCTGAAATACTTGAATCATATTAAACAAAATTAAATTAATAATAATGATAATTTAAATAGAATAAAATTATTTATTTTCTTGACATGCTTATCATAATTTTTTTTTAATAAATCGTTTAAACCTTATTTTTATCAAACTTCACTTCTTTTGAACACCATAAAATAATTAGTCTGTCTCGATCTACTAATACATTTTTGTAATTTTGTAACTATACAGATTTAGGTCACATAAGTAATATGTAATATGTTATATAAAAAATAAAATATTAAAATATTATTAATTATTAATGTATTATAGTAATAATGTAATTATATAAATCCAGAATTATTATAATATTTTAAAATAATAATAATAATAATAATGTAATTGTATAAACGGTTGATCCAGTTTGCAATTTACCATCAAAGAGTCACATAGCCATATTAATAAATGGACCGGGCCATAAACCATTTCACATCAATAATTATTAAAATTGGACTGGGCTTTGGCTGGGCCGACAATTTTAGCACCCACTAATCACCTAAAGACACCCCAAATGCACATGTATTATTCTCTACATGCGTGAAGAATAGTTTTTTTTTTTTTTTTTTTTTTTTTTTTGAAATATTACAATAATTAGGGTTTCATGGGGGGAAAGGGAAGAGACTCGAATCTACAACCTTGTAGTGTGGGTGTGAGAGACTTTACTATCGGACCAACCTCATCTTGTTAATCGGTAAGAATAGTTAAATATGCATTTGTGATTAGGGTTTAAAGTAATCAATGGATTTAAGGTGGGTGATTGTAAAAGAAAATAATTATATGAAGAATTCTTAATTTTATTTGAAGTGAGATATTGGTTATAAGTTATAACTTGTATCACTAATATAATTTGAGGATAATGAAGTGGTCGAGGGTATTAGCTCGGTGTTAATCACACTTATCTCCTAACACCCCCCAAGTGGAAAAATAAAATAAAAAATCTAATTGGCTGAAATCTCAGAAAAACAACAAGGCAATCAATTTACAGAGTAGTGACTATGCCGCAAAACTCATAGATTATCTTCATTACAATATCATGACCGAACAAGAAAGAATCGATCTTTAAAATATTTATTATTTTATATTGACGAAACTAAAGGGTGACATTGAGGATTTTCATGAGTATTTCAATGAGATTATGAATTCGGGTTCTGATGTTGGTGATGATTAGGACATGGACACTCTGGCAAGTATATTCTGATCAAGTTATGTCCAACAGTACTTGAGAAGATAGCAGTATTTTGATTTTTTATTAATTTGTCTAAAATTTGTCTAAACGGTTAATTTGTCTAAGATTTGTCAAGAACAAAAGCAAAACCAAGGTTCTGATAACCTCAACCATTACCAACTCAAGCAAAGCAAACAGATTCAACACAGCAGCCATTGAAGACTTGACCAATCTCAGTATTTCTGAAAATGTATCTAACTTGTCATTTAGTTCTCAATTTGGTGTGATCATGTGATTAATTGTACAATTTCATAATAACATGGCTCTTTACGAGATTTGGATCTTCTATTGTAATAATCTCAAATCCATTCTGGACGGCCTGTACACTCTTAGCAGTCTTTATGAAATCAATAAAGTGGGTTGTCGAGATCTAGTTTCGACCATTGGATGTGAGAAGCTTAAATTCCTACCCAGCCCAATTCACACACTCACTGATCTCTACAAGATTTGCTGATATCCTGAAGAAGGTTTTCCGGCTAACCTTTCATTTCTAAAAATTAGCAGTCCCTGTACACTTTTAAATGATGTTTTGAGGGGGCAAAATATGTTGCAGAATCATTTGCCCAGCTTTCAGTAGATCTAAAGGTTTTCTTGCGTCTTTTATTCCCTAGAACTCTCAAAACAGGCATAATTAAGCAGATTCTTGTTACAACATCTTCAACCGATAATAATGCAGCGGCTGCCACCTTAGCTTTCCCCGATCGTATGTAGAATTCTGAATGAGTTCTTCTAATTTACTGTTTGTTTCTTTTTTCTCAAAATACTCATAAGATAAAAGATCTTCTTGCTCACAATATTAAGCATTTTCTTAAATGTTTGAAATTAGAATTTATTAAGGTTTTCATAGTTTTGTGGTTTTATGCATCCATCTTTTTATTTATTTATTTATTTATTTTATTTTATTTTTATAACATTATCTATCTATCATTACCATCATTCGAACCTAACCTTGAATTTATCAAAAACCCAACTAACCATAAAATCAGAGGATGGGTTCATGCATCCATCTTGATAATAATGTCTTTGTTCTTATGTTAGGAACATGTGATGTTGTTTCATTAATTTTGTCAGTTGCCAATTGTCTATGCATTTGCTTTCAGGGCAAGCTTCCTCACATTGGTCAATATGCAATTATGGGTCTGGCATCCACTCTTTTCTATGTGACAGATGGTTTGAGGTTAACATCACTTTTCATCCAAGGAGATTCTTGTTATTTTGTTTTACTAATTTATTACACTTTTGACCTCCAATGTCTTGTGATTAGAATCTAAAATGTGTTCATATCTATGACCAATTCAAGACCTTTTTTGCTCTAATTTGCTGCTGAAGTCTAAAGTTGCAGTCCGCATCAGCTTTCTGTTGCTGAGTTGAAGTCTTTTATGTGGATTTCTTATGCTTTCAGAGAAACTGTAAAGCCGTCTTTCTGCTGCCGCTAGCTGATGTGCGATGCATGGTTCATATTTCTCGAATTTCAATGTCGGGGATTTAACAGAAATGCTGATATTATCTGTTCTTGGATACCGTGAGATGGAATAATGCTGCAAGGTTTTAATTTGTATGCAAACCTATTACCAGATATCAGAAACCGATCAATAAAGCTGCTATATATGCTTGCAACTTCTGTTTTCTTCTTGGAGGAAAGATGTAGAGTTTGTTGGAAATATCAATACTCTGATGCCAATGTTGGACAATCAGATCATTAAACATCTATATATACCATCAATAACAACCATCCATACCATCCATACCATCCATACGTACCATCAATAACAACCATCCATACCATCAATAACATCAATTACATCTGATAATTAAGCTATACATTCCAACATAAATAGTTTCATACACATAAAACTAGAGACATTTGAATATAACTAATTTCACATACGTGAAAACAAGAGGAAGACATTAACTCAACTGGTTTCATACAGGTGAAACTAGAGGTAGAGATTCAACATACCATAAACATCAATAACCATCAATAACATAAACACCATCCATAAACATGAAAACATACTCTTGGTTTAGAAGAAGAAAACCAAAGAGTTCACACAGTATTTTGCTGTAAAACTTACTTCCATTCATTACAATTTTTCCATATCAGATAACATGGACAGAGCGTATATATACAAAATATAAGGGAAAGTGCAACCATTAGATCACACATCATCATTGCCATCTAACAGACATGGTGCTACAAGAAACTGGCATTGCCAAACCTGAGCCAATGACACAAGAACTGACACAGCCACCCAATACATTGATACAATCAAAAGTAAATCTAACATATTTCAAAGCAATTTAAAAAGTAAACTAATAAGTACAAATAATTCTAATTAAACTAAACTAACATAAACAAACTAAACTAATATAACCATACCAACCATAAGCCAGAGAGTATTTAGAAAAGTTTCACATAGTTCAACAGAGTTCAAAACATGGTAATGTTGTAAAAGTTGAGTGGTTTCTTCTTTTGTAATGATCATATACACAATGTTTTAAACACTTTTCAAATTTGAATCCAATCCTCTAAATTTTTCGGACTCATCAACTATTGCCCTAATATGATACATACAATTTCGATTATAGGTCAAAGCTTGATTACATTGTCCGTTGCTATGTTTAAGATTGATGTAGCTTAAAAATAATAACTTAAAACTTAATTCTAGAAATAATTAAATTAAGTGAAAAGTCCTTTTCTTTTAGTGACATCTTTCACATGTCATTAATAAGATCATAAGAAGTGTTGAAAGTGTTCAAATAAATGAATTTGGTCTATTTATTTGGTCATAATCTTCCATATCTCTTCTACCTTTTAGTATTATACCATTTAAATTCATTGTCCAATCCCTTAACTTGTCAACAGCCAATGAATGTAATAGTTTAGTTCTATTGCAGACTGTAAACTAGATTTATCTTACATATAATAAAAATATCTTTGTTTTTGTTCTAAAAGGCTCAAATATTTAAATCAAATTAAAGTAGTATAATGATAATTTAAATAGAATAAAAAAATTAATTATTTTCTTGGCGTGCTCATCATAATTTTTTTCAATAAATCATTTACACCCTTTTTTATCAAACTTTTTTTTTTTTTAAAGAATTATCAAACTTCTTTTAAACACCTTTAAATAATTAGTTTGTCTCTATCTAATTTAAATCAATGTATTTTTTTTCCCATTCAAAATTTGAAGTTTTCTAGTCTCAAACTAATTTAAATCAATGTATTAGTTTGATTTTGCAAGGTTCTTCCTCCACTGCAAACTGCCCCATCCTCTCTTACATCTTAAATTTTGTCATCTATACCTTAACTTAAACGAAAAGTCTTTTTTCTTTTAGGCCATGTTTGTTTGTCTGTATTGTATTGTACTATCCAATTAAAATGTATTAAAACAATACAGTACAGTGTTCTGTATTATATTATTTTAGTACATTTTAATTGTTTAATACAACAAACACCGTATTAACTAATACATTATATTTTGTGGTATTAGGTTGTATTGTATTAGAAAAAACATTTTTCTTTCCTCTCTTTTTTCAACAAATATTGAATATTGATGAAATGTGTTATGTTGTTAACATTTTTTTATAATTTCAAAATTATATAGGAAATATTTATTTTATTTATAAGAATATTAGTTATTTAAATTTATTGTTTCAATTAAAATAAATATTTATTGATTTTTTATATAAAAATATTTATTGATGTTGGACCGAAAGGCAACCCAAGAGGGTGGCAATTTAAATACAATTAAGCACTTTCCAAACCACAATATTCAATTCTAATAATGTATATGAAATGAACAAATACAACTATGAGCAATATAATTAAATTGCACAAAGTAAAGAGATAAGGGATAGAAAATCAAACATAATGATTTTTACGTGGTTCAGCCTCTCCTACTCCACACCTCCAAGCTCTCCTAGCTTTCTAAAGGAATCCACTATCAAGGGTCCTTAAGACCCAATCTTTACAACTTACAACAAATTGGTGTCTCTCTACACCAAGCTCACTAAGAGAACACTCTTCTCTTAGTCTCTCACACTCTCAAATAAATAGTCTCACACTTACAAAGTGTATTTCACTCTCAAATACAAATAATAGAAATTAAAGCTCAAGACAACAACTCTCTCAAAAAGAGAATATAACAATCTTAGCACATTCTAGTCTTTGATATGTATGGATTGAAGATTTTGGCTCAACAAGACTTTACACGCTTCATTTGGATGTTAAAGAAGTTGGTTAGGCTCTTGGAAGTAATCAAATGGGGTTGAAGGCATTGATTTATAGCCAGAACCGAAAATAGCTGTTTTTTGCCCGTTGGAATGGCTAACTACATTTTAGTCCTTTAGGTTTCAACAATTTCATTTTGACCCCTGTAATATCTCTTAACGGAATATTACATTATGCTCCCTAAACTATTTGAAATTTCATTTCGACCCCTGACTCAACGGCAACTTCAGAATTATGACCGTTGCAGTAGAAAATTCTATTTTGGTCCCCCATATTATGAAAATGCCATTAAGGCTCAAATAATTTTGAAATCATTCTCATAGGTCCCTATAGAATGACAGTTTTCGCCCCAAAGTTTCAAAACTGTACACTTATACCCTTGATTGACTGTAATGCATTCTAAGTTGGTTTTTCATGTCTGAATGACCAATCTAAATCTCAACCAATCTAGATAGGGTTTAAGAACACTTAGGATCAATAGATAAACACAATTAATGGATCCTAAGGTCCAAACTAAGTCACTTGAGCTAATCCATTCACATCACATGCAATCAAAGACTAATTTACAAAATATTAAAAATAGTAAGCCTAAAACTAGTCTCGCTTACTTCAAGCTTCAATAAGTTATCCCTTTGATGTCCAAAAGCTTGATATTTTCTTCTTAATGCATGTAGATGAATTCTTCAAAGTATTAGAACTTTACATGGTGCCTTTTGCTCTAATTTCAATATGATTGAAACTTTACTATAACACATTGAAATCAAACTTTGTTAGAACTTCATCAATATTTGTTATCATCAAAATCAAGCATTAAAGCCTTGAGGCTAACAATTGATTTTTTTTTTTTTAAATATTAAATTTTTATAATATAATAAAATACAATAAAATCATATATGAATAACTTAATACGATATAATACAGTGCATTACCAAACGATTTGTATTAATGATAATATAGTCCAATACAATACAATACGGTATGCTAAATGAGCCCTAAGGGAGTGTTTGGCATCCCACATTACGTTGGATAAGAGGCTGGTATGTATAAAGGTAATGCAATGACAAATGTTTGGCAGCTACTATGTATTGTATTAATTAATACAAAGTAATTGATCTAATACGAACATTGACAGGCGCACTATGTAATACAATGAGGAATGGTGGTATTAGCTTGTATTGGACTATTAGGTGTTGCTTCACTTTTTGGATGCCAACTTTTACTTATTGCACTGGAATTTTTTTCATAGTAAAATAAAATTATTATTATTTTTAAAAAATATTACAGTTATTTGGGGTTTGGGAAAGGGAATACGACTTGAACCGATAACCTCATGGTATAGACGTGAATGACATACTACTAGATCAATATCATCTTCTCATAAATTAAATTAATAAATAAATAAGTTTTTTTTTTTTTTTTTTTTTTTTTGACATACCCCATGTGGTAAAATCAACTCGAATTTAAGACATTAAACACTCTTACCACCGAGTACAGACTTGATCGAGTTCTACAACTGCTTAAAAAAAAAGTTCAACAAGATTACAACTGGAACAATTTTTTATTCAATAACAAAACAATAATAAAAATAAAAGTAAACATACCTGAATGCATTTAGAATCCATGAAATTAATTATTTGCTCATCCATTCCTTGACTATATGTGAAAAAAATATATTATATTTCCTGATTGATGTTGCGTTTGATTAAGCATATATTATTAGGGTTTATGATAGATTGGATGTTCAACTTATGATTATAGGAAGTAAATTTAATTTTCAATTATAAAGCCATGTACTTAGAGTCTCTAACTATCATCTAACTCACAGAGGGACTAAATTGATGGGTTTTTGAAAATATAGAGACCACACCAATGAAAAATGAAAATACAGTTAAAAATGTCATAATTCTTAAGAATATAGAGACCGAAATGTTAAAAGCCCTAAAACAAATGGTTAATGACAAATTCGGAAGCTCATAGAATAAAATATTCAATGGCTGGTGGCTCTAGACAGAGCCGGCCCTGGGCCGGGGCTCCAAGGGCGCCGACCCAGGACCCATGATTTTAAGGGCCTTTAGACACATTAAATCAGTAAATGTATGAGTTAAAAAAGGGCCTTGTGATAAAAGCCCAAACATTAATAAAATAGCTATTCTCGGGCAGTGGGCTGTGGGCACCAAACAAAAAAAAAAAACAGCTACATGTAGTTTAAGGCAAAAAAAACAGCTACTTGTCATCTTTAATCATTACACATATTTTAATATTTTCCTTTAATAATTATTAATAACTCATCTTTATCTTTAATAATTAATCATCTTTTACGAGTTTACTCACCTAAGTACCTTACAAGTCACACCTCTCTCACCCTCACTCTCTCATCTCAGATCTCAGATCTCAGATTCTCAGTTCTCCCTTCCTTTATTTTTTTTATAATTTTTTTTTTTTTTTAATATCTCAATTATCACACTATCAGTTTCATACTCCCATTCTCTCACACTCTCACTGCCCATGTAATTTCTAATTTCGTTTTTATTTGTAAATTTTATTTTAGTATTCTATTGTTCTATAATTTCTATTTATAATTTAATGTTTATTTTAATGTTCTATTCTAACGATCTAAATGTGTTTTATTTGTAAATTATAATGATCTGTTTATTTTATGATGTTTCTGGTGACATATTCAATTTTTATTTAATTGTTTGTTAACTTTTGTTTTATATTGTATTTTCTAAAAAAAAAAAAAATCAATCTTGTAAGATAGCCGAATAAGAATAGTGAGACTGTCGGATTGGTGGACTTACTGAATCTAGTTGCTAGAATGTTTGATAGTGGGACTACCCCTTAAAATGTTGCTATAGAACATTTAAAGGGGTCTATTTTTTATAATTTCACCATTTTTACTTTGAGTCTCAATAATGTCAGGACCGGCTCTGGCTCTAGACTGTGCTACCCTTTCAATAATATAAATTATATTATTGTTCGATTTGCAATCTTTAATATTCTATTGATCTCTTTTAAAAGATTTGTCAAAAGTATTCTGTTGTTATGTGAGCCAAAATTTCCAGAGCCATAGAAAATTACAAGAATAAGTTGTCAAAGAGAACATGACAACTTAAAAAAAAAAAAAAACATATCATGAGAACGCTGCCACGCTGGTTATTTTAGTGGTGGGGTCCACACGGTCTGAAAAAACTAAATAGTAGCTTAAAATTATTATCGATGACATCTTTTCTTTGACCAAGTAAAACAGTAATAATTAATTGTGAAAAATTAATCATTGATCTAAAGATGCATTTCTGTCGGTGGAATGAATTCCAGCATTCTTTTCTTTTGATTGCTCTCATCGTTTTTACTTTCATTTCCCTTGTTTCGACAAACTACGAATCCAATGGCAGAGCTCTTTCTTTCTGCTGTCCTTCCGGTGTTGTTTGAAAAACTGACGTCTCCTGAACTGCTCGACTTTGCAACTCGAGAAGGCGTTGGTTCCAAGCTCAACAAGTTGAAGAACACATTTGAGTTGATCAATGAACTGCTCGTGGATGCAGAGATGAAGCTGACGGATGGCCCTGGAGTTGTGAAGACGTGGCTGGATAAACTCCGAGACTTGGCTTATGATGCGGAGGACATCTTGGATGAGTACGCAACTGAGGCTTTGAGAAGAAAGTTGAAAATAGATGAGCATCAGGCCAGCACCAGCACAGCTCGGAAACTCATTCCTGCTTGTTGTTTTGGTTTTACTCCAACTGCTATGTGCTCCAATTTTCGTATTGGGTCCGAGATTGATGATATTACTAGCCGATTAGAAGATCTCTTCAAAAGAAAAACTCAACTTGGGTTGGAGATCAAGATTGCTGGTGACAGATCCAGTGTTTCACAGCAAACACCATCATCCACTACATGTTTTTCAACGGAACCTGTTCATGGAAGAGATGAAGACAAAGCCAAAATACTTGAAATGTTGACGAATGAAACTAGTGAAGCGACCTTTGGTGTTGTTCCCATCGTGGGAATGGGAGGAATCGGTAAAACAACGCTCGCTCGGCAGGTGTTCAATGATAAGGCAGTTGGAGATTTCAACCTGAAAGCATGGGTTTCCGTTTCCGAAGATTTTGATGTTACGAGAATCTCCAAGGCCATTTTTGAGTCCATCACTGGTCGTTCTTGTGATCTAAAGGATTTAAATGCAGTGCAGAGTCAACTGGTAAAGGAAGTAGCTGGGAAAAGATTCTTGCTTGTCTTGGATGATGTCTGGAGTGAGGATGGTGACTTGTGGGAAAAGCTCAAAGCTCCGTTTATGTGTGGAGCACCAGGAAGCAAGATGATTGTGACCACCCGGCATCAAGAGGTAGTAAAAACTGTGAGGCGCCGTAAAGGAGGTTATGAGTTAAAACTATTGTCAGATGACGACTGTTGGTCATTGTTCAAGCAATGTGCATTTGACGATAGTGATGATGTTGCACATTGGGATCTGCAAGCAATTCGACAAAAAGTTGTTCAAAAGTGCAATGGGTTGCCTCTAGCAGCAAAGGCTCTCGGTGGTCTTCTATGCCGCAAAGGATCAGAGGACGAATGGATGGAAATATTGGATAACAAAATATGGGATATATCCGGAGAAGACAAAATTCTTCCTGTTCTAAAGTTAAGCTACCATCATCTTCCTTCAAATCTGAAGAGATGCTTTGCATATTGTGCAATTTTTCCAAAAGACTACGAATTTGAAGAGAAGGAGCTTGTGTTTTTATGGATGGCCGAAGGTCTTATTCAGCAATCAAGAGAAATCAAGCAGCTCGAAAAATTAGGCGGTGAGTATTTTCGTGATCTAGTATCAAGGTCAATCTTTCAAATATCAAGTAACAACAGTTCTAAATTTATAATGCATGACCTTGTTAATGATCTGGCTCAAATGGTTTCTGGAGAACTATGTTTTAGGTTGGAGGGTGAATCGAAGTCCAATAATCAGTCAAACATATTTGAAAAGATTCGTTATTCTTCTCACATTTGCCATTATTTAAATCACAAAAGTAATTTTGAAGTCTTTAACAATGCTAAGCTCTTAAGGACGCACTTGTCGTTGAGGCTAAAGAGCTATGACTTTTGTTATTACATTAGTAATAGTCTTGTTTCTGATTTATTGTTGAAGTTAAAAAAATTGAGGGCATTATCGTTACAAGGATATAAAATTGTTGAACTTCCTAATTCAATGGGAGACTTGAGACTTTTAAGGTATCTCAACCTATCTAACAGTGGGATAATAAGTTTGCCTGAGTCTATAAAATCAATGTGCAACTTGCAAACTTTGTTATTAAGAAATTGTCGTAAACTCTCGAAGTTGCCTTATGATATGGGGAAATTAATCAATTTACGTCATCTTAATTTCTTAGGTGCATCTTTAATAGAAAAGATGCCATTGGGAGTAGGAAAATGGAAATCCCTCCGAACATTATCTAACTTTATTGTTGGTAAAAATTCGGGATCTAGTTTGAAAGAATTGAAGCACTTGGAGTTTCTTTGTGGACAACTTGATATTTCACAATTAGAGAATGTGAAATATTTTGAAAACACACCTGAAAGCATTTTAAAAGATAAGGATCTAAAAGTGCTTTTACTAGAATGGGGATCTGAGTTTGATGATTCACGAGGTGAGGAAGTAGATAAAAAAGTTCTTGATATGCTTCGACCTCATGAAAATCTAGAAGAACTCACAATAAAATGTTATGGTGGCGTAGAATTTCCATCTTGGGTTGGAGATCATAATTCATTCACTAAGATGACAGTCCTAACATTAGAAGGTTGTATGAAATGCACATCCTTGCCTTCTCTTGGGCTATTAGATGCGCTTAAAGACCTCACCATTAGAGGGATGACGGGACTAAAAAGCATTGGTTCTGAATTTTATGGAGAAGGCTTCTCAGATACTTTTCGGTCTTTGGAGACTCTTTGTTTTGAGAATTTAGAAGAATGGGAGCGCTGGCACCCTGTCAAAGGTAATGATGGTGTTGAAAGCTTTCCTAATCTTCTAGAACTTTCCGTTGTAGGATGTCCGGAACTCTCTGAAACCTTACCTAGCAATCTCTCTTTGTTGGAGAAGCTCGTGATTCGCAACTGTGCAAAGTTGGTGGTTTCAGTCTCAACATATCCAATGCTATGCAAACTGGAGATCGATGAGTGCAAGAAAATTGTGTGCAGTAGACCAACTCGTTCCAAGTCATTAAACACTGTGACTCTTTCAAATGTTTCAGATTTTGGAAATTGGCAGGATTTTCAAAGAGTTGATATTTTAGTGGTTAGGGGTTGTGATGATCTCATAAATTTGTGGCAGAATGAGATTTTTCTTGAGAAGCCGCCTCATGGGTTGCATAGTTTGATCTCCGCCTCATTGCTCTATATGGAAAATTGCAAGACTCTTACAACTTCTTTACTTGAGGGAATTAGACAGAAGAATGAACATCTTGAAACATTGCAAATTAGGGGTTGTCATTCTCTAACATTCATTTTTAGAGGACAACTACCTCCCTCTCTAAAGAAGCTTTCTATTAGGGACTGTGAGAAACTGCAGTGCTTGTTGGAGGATAATGAGAGTACTCATTCTTCTTCGTCAATCAACGTCAACAGCCACTCATCTCATCTTGTTGAGTTGGAAATAAGTAGATGTCCATCTCTCACGTGCCTACCATTACCGGACCAATTATCTGCCACACTCACAAGTCTCGAGATCAGAGATTGTTCAAATCTCATGACATTGTGGTTACCTACGGCACTCAAACGTCTTCATATTCTAGGATGTCCAGAGCTCACAACCTTATTACCAAGAGATCAATTACCCGAGACACTTGAAACACTAGAAATTTGGACATGTGGAAAGCTAGAGTCGATTGTTGAGAGATTTCATAATAATACATCTCTTTACAAGATTTGGATCACCCTTTGTAGTAATCTGAAATCCATTCCGGACGGCCTATACACTCTTAGGAGTCTTCGTGAAATCACTATATTGAGATGTCAAGATCTTGTTTCGTTTCCAAAAGGAGGGCTTCCCAACAGTATTTTAGAGGTTTCAATCTCTGATTGTGAGAAGCTAACAGCCCTACCCAGCCGAATACACACTCTCACTTCTCTTCAAGATTTAGATATATCTAAATGTCCAAGTTTGTCATATCCTGAAGGAGGTTTTCCAGCTAACCTTTCATTACTAAATATTAGCAGTCCCAATCTTTATAAACCACTGACTAATTTGGGGTTTCACAATCTCACTTCTTTGAAAAAACTCCGCATTTATGAATTGGATGATGCAGGGTCTTTCCACGAGGAGGAGATGGAAATGACTTTGCCCCACACTCTAACTTGGCTGTTGATGGGAAATTTCCTAAAATTGAAATGCCTGTCTTGCAAGAGTTTGGAAAACCTCACCTCTCTTGAAACCTTGGCGTTCATTAATTGCCCACAGCTCACATCTCTTCCAAACCTTCCATCCTCACTTTTGCGATTATATATAGAAGGTTGTCCTTTGTTGAATGAAGCATGCAAAAGAGATAAAGGAAAAGAGTGGTACAAGATAGCCGACATCCCTCGTGTTGAGATCGATAGAGAATTCATCTACGATCCATAGAAAGAATCAGAGAAGTAACAGCTCTTATTTCAGGTATGCCAATATATATAACAGTACAACAATTCTTGTCAATTATTTCTCTTCCTTGAATTTAAAGTGCCACTAACTTATCTCCAATTTCACTTATCAGGATAGTTTGTTGAGATAATACCACTCCGAAGATGTTTGTATTCACTTACAGACTTTTGATGTCAGGTGATTGTTATATTTCTTCTGTTTCATTTTTGATTGAATAAGTTAAATCAATGCCTTGTATCTGACATGTACATCATAACAAACAGAGCAGAGCAGAGCAGTAACATCATAACAAATGAAGATTTTCAAATTGTCTGCCTGTGTGAAAATCGGCAATATAAATTTCCAGGGTCAGGTAATAGAAAAAATGCTTCATTTCATTTTATGTAAACAGTTTCATATAAATCTCCAGAACTCCTTGATTTCGTATCTTCATTTTTAGAAACCATCTTCTTTCTCCCAGATACTAGTTTCTTTGTTTGATATAATTAAGTTCATAAAAGTTCTCATCTTTGACTAATCAAATTATAAATTCTAGTCTTATTTCACGTTCATAGTTTAAATTGTTATGTTTCATTTTATGTTTATATTGAATATGTTTATGTGATCCTTGTGTGGAAGGATTCTTCCTTCTTGGAAACTGATTTAATTATAATTAAATTTACAGAACAACAATCCAGCAATCCAAAAATTCTTCCTTCTTGTCATTTTTTTGACAAGTCCTTGTGGTTGTGCGTTTTAATTGGTGATGATGATGCACATGTGTTTTTCTGTAGCCGGACGGCCCGGACCAGGTGAGTTTCAGCGTTATATGCTTGAATTTTGGTTCAGTGTTAAATAACCATTGATACTATTTCAGTGTTATAATGGTTCTATTTCAGTGTTAAATAGAAAAAATTTCATCTACAGGTCTTATGTTTCCGGTGCCATCTCACACAACATATGTAGTGCAAAATATTTTAAATGGTGACTTCTTAAAGATTACTGAAAAATGAATTTACAAAATTAGGAACATATGATACTAATAACAAAATTAGGACAAGCTTTCTCACATCGGCCAATATGCGTTTGTCTTTCACTTTTTTATGCGATAGATGATCTGATGAGGCAAAAATCAATCAGCATTGAATATAAATTTTAGCTTAAAAGAGTAATTTCATCTATTATCACTAAAGAAAATGATTAAAACAATTGCTTATTAATTATTTGTTTTACAAATTTATTACACTTTTGACCTCTTATGTCTAGTGATTGGAATCTAAAATGTTTGGCTATGACATTAGGTGTCCACTTAATGCAATACTTTCTTGAAATTTAAGCAAAACAACAAATTACATTTGAGAGTAATAGGATTAATTTTTGTAATGATTATTTGGTTGTAATGTTAGAAATAATACTAACTAAAAGCTTTCCTACGTAGTAATTTTCTACCACTATTCAATACTTGAAAGGATAATTTGTATGCTTTATCGTTATTATATTTGCTGAGAAATGCTGGAATCAATTCTTATTATTTCTCCAGCGGCCCTGCCATTGTATTATACAAGCTCAACAAGGCTTCCTCCAACATTTTTTCTACACAGCAAAGTACTCAAAAATCATATCTACAGTTCTAAATGTAAGTATGATGACTTGTATCATAGAGTACCAATGTCCAAACAGAGAATATTTGCCTACCAGCTTCAAACAAGTAGCAAGTTTTTCTTCGAATCCAGTTAATTTATGTTTGTTGCTGCTCTTTCATCTGCTGCTGCTGAAGTCTAAAGTTGTGGACTTCACTCTATCGACTGCTGGGCTGTGTAATATATCTGCTTCAAATTTCTTGTTGCTGAGTTGAAGTCTTTCATGTATCGGATTTCTTATGCTGGCAGAGAAACTGTAAGTGCGACTTTCTGCTGCTGCTAGATGACGTGCAACACACGGTTCCTATTTCTCGAATTTCAATGTCCGGCCTTTTAACATAAACCTTTAAAAATGCTGATATTATCTGCTCTTGGATACCTTGAGATGGAAGAATGCTGCAAGCTACTATGCTTGCCACTTCAATCTCTGATCATAATTAGTGTTTGGAATTTGACTTCTTTTGAGTTGCTATTTTCTGTTTTCTTCTTGGAAGAAAAATGTAGAGTTCAAAAAATGTTGATGTTGACATGCTGTGGAAGTTAAGTGGTTTCTAATTATGTTTTAAACAATTATCAAATTCCAATCTCAATCCTCTAAATTTTCAGGTTCCTCAACTATTGACTTAATAAGATGCAATATGGATTCCTTTAGTAATCATCATCGATTATCAAAGCTTGATACATTGTCTGCTGCTATGTTTAATATTGTTTTAGCTTAAGAAATAACCTTTTATAACTAGAGAAATAATCAACTTATAAGAAAAGTCTTTTTCTTTAAGAGACGGTATTTCATGAGACGGTATTTATTTGGACAATGGTTGACGCCTTCATGAGTTAATAAATGTAACAATAAATGGTTGATGCCTTCATGAGAATTTTTTTTTCCTAAACACCAATTCGGATTTTTGTACATCCGGCCCCAATCAAGTTTGCTTTCCAAATAATAATAGGAAACGAAATCCTACCAAATAAAAGATATGTATCCTAATTAAAATTTATTGCTTTGTAAAAAGGATATTACATGAGACTAATTAACGATCCCTTTTCCTACTAGGAAACCAACCAAAATTTGCCAATCAAGGTTTCGCTTTTTAATTTGATTTTACACTGAAATTGTCACAGGCTTCTTTTTCAGATTTCAGCAAGACATGGCTGCCTGTTGCTGGGAGCAACTTAATTACGACCTTTTGGTGGAAATCGCAAAACGAATAAGAAGATGTGAAGATTATGTTGCCTTCCGTGGACTATGTACTTCTTGGAGATCGGCTGCTACAGCCTACAAAGGAGAATTTTTTTGTTTTGTCTGATTCCATTCCTTATGTTCATGCGCCTAGAAGACAGCCATGTACGTGATTTATTCGATTTTTCAAAGGGTACTAGTCAACAAATTTCATTGCCTGAATTAAGTGGTAAGATATGCTTTTCTTCAAAGGGATGTCTGATATTAATTAGATGGGATGATTTGAGTGTGAATCTTTTTAATCCATTTACACGTATACAAATCCAATTTCCACAGCGTCCCTGATATGAGAGTATGATCTCCAATTGTGTTTTATCTTCTAGTCCTTTATTAGCATCCGATTATACAATCATGGCCATTAACAGAATAAATGGAAAATTATCATATGCTAAAGCTAGTGATGAAACTTGGACCATGGTAGACTCACGGTACGGTCCTTACAAAGATATTACTTATTATAAAGGACGGTTTTATGCAGTAAATCTTCACTGTATAGTAATGGCTTGTTATATAAGAGACTCCGATAATACGAGTGAGGCAGAACAAGCAGTGGCTGAGTTGCCACCACATAGTTCGTTTACAAACCAATACTATTGCAAATTCTATATAGTAGAATCTGCCGGAGCATTATTGATAGTTTCACGAGCTATAAGTACGAACTATGCTTATGGAACTTTTGGATTTAAAGTGTTCAAAGTCGACTTGTCTTCTAATAAATGCATGGAGATAAAAGATTACAAGGTTGAGTTGATCAATGCACTGCTCGTGGATGCAGAGACAAAGCAGCTGATGGATGACCATGAAGCTGTGAAGAAGTGGCTGGATGAGCTCCAAGACTTGGCTTATGATGCGGACGACATGTTGGATGAGTATGCAACTCAAGCTTTGACCAGAAAGTTGAAGATAGAACAGCATCAAGCTAGCACCAGCATGGCTCAGAAACTGATGCAGCCGTCAAATACGGTACAGCAAACAAAGGTTTGGATTTCATGGAGCGGAGGAATCGACTCAAAGACGAAGGGTGCGGAAAGAAGGAAGCAAAGACTCGGAATGGTCGAAACTGTCAGAATGGACGAATTTCGGGGGCCTTTTCAGAGGGCAAACGAACTCAAAATAGACAATATAATATGTTTCCGGAAAGCCCAAGACGATCCCTACAAATGTTATGAAGACTCCATCTTCTATAACGGGCTGCAGCATATCCAATTTTGGCCATCTAGTTTGTTGCGCAAAGACATGAGCTGGACGAGAGCTAGTCGCTATGAGTTGGACGAGATGATCCGGGCTAAACTTCGTGGACCTCTACAGAGAGCATATGAGGTCGGATCGTCCATTATAATATATTTCCGGAAAGCCCAAGACGAGACCTACAAATGTTATGAAGACTTCATCTTTAATAATGGGCTGCATCATGTCCGAATTTGGCTGTTAAGTTTCGTACACTGCAAGACAATGTCCGGCCTTATAACATAAACCTTTAAAAATGCTGATATTATCTGCTCTTGGATACCTTGAGATGGAAGAATGCTGCAAGCTACTATGCTTGCCACTTCAATCCCTGATCATAATTAGTGTTTGGAATTTGACTTCTTTTGGGTCGCAACAAATTATTTTCTGTTTCTTATGTTGTAAATTTGTAATGATCATATATACAATGTTTTAAACACTAATCAAATTCCAATCTCAATTTTTGAGGTTCCTCAACTATTGCCTTAATATGATGCAATTTCAATTCCTTTAGCATCCATTTAATTGGTATCTAAGCTTGATTACATTGTCTGTAATCTGTTGCTGTAATTTAATTCAAGAGATAATTATAGCTTAAAAAATTAATATAACTTATAATTTAATTCAAGAGATAATTAACTTAAAAGAAAATTCTTTTTAATTTATAGAAAGTCTTTCATGTGCCATTGATCAGAAGTGTTCAAATAAAAGAATTAGGTCTATTTATTTGTTTATAATAATCTTCCATCTCTCTTCTACCTTTTAGACCATTTAAATTCATCATCCAATCCCTTAACTTGTAAATAGTCAACAAATGTAACAGTTTAGCTCTATTGCAGACTAATTAAATAAATGTAAACTAGATTTATCTTACATACGGAAAAAAAAAAAATATTTCGGTTCTAAAGGGTGAAATATTTGAATCATATTAAACAAAATTAAATTAATAATAATGATAATTTAAATAGAATAAAATTATTTATTTTCTTGACATGCTTATCATATTTTTTTTTAATAAATCTTTTAAACCCTATTTTTATCAAACTTCCCTTCTTTTGAACACCATAAAATAATCAGTTTGTCTCAATTAACCAATACATTTTTGTAATTTTGTAACTATACAGATTTAGTTCACATATGTAATATCGGTTTTGCCCACCCTTGTATTTACTATTTAGGAAACGTCAAATATTATATTTAAAAATATATAATATTTGACATTTTCTATTTAATAACTTGAATTTTGAAGTCAGTTGATTATTATATTTTTTCTATTTCATTTTTGGATGATTTAGTTAAATCATTACCTTGTATATATGGAAGGAAGATTATCAAACTTCTGGTTAATATAAATTCCCGAGGCCAGATAACAGAAAAAAAAAATGCTTTCATTTCTTTCTTCCAAGTAGCCATTTTCTTTGATATTGGAAATGAGTATCGATATTGACACTCATAAATATGATAATCACACCTATATTTTAATAAAAAAATTTAATTATAAAAATATCATAATAGAAATTTACGAATAAGAACAAATTAGTCTAATTAAAAATAAATCAAATACTATATATACCCATTAGTTACACCAATTTCTTAGCCTATATCTCTTTATAAAAATAAAATAAAATTAAAAAAAACTTATGATAAACCGTAATTTAGAAATAATTAGCTCTATGTCATATCCTGAACACTTGTTGAATAGTATAATACGTAAGAGATGTTCAAAAGTTATATTCTCAAGGCAAAAAAGTAGAAATTAAACAACTATCGGAAAAGATGGTGTCTTTAAGAAGATGGTCGTCACCTATTCTAACTCTCCCCGATAATGTTTAAATCCAAGAATCCATATGTCTGCCTCGCCATGCAAACTTTCTACCATATAAATACAAGTTACCTCACTGAGAACATCAACTTATGACTAAAATTGCCATCTATGTCAAGTTAATGCATAGGAACCTCGTGGCCTGAAAATGAATTCAGAAGAGACTTTTATATAACTATAGCTCTACTTGTATGTCGTGTTTTACCGAAATCAACAAATCATCAAAAGACCACCTAAAGCATGCACCATAGTACTTGACTACTCAGGCATCTTAATCTGATTAGCTCAATATTCTCTAGTACACTAAAAGCAACTTCTTGTTTCGGTTCTATCTAGTTTGGCTAGACATCATCACAAGCATTGGAAATTTCTGCACTGAAATAGGGTATTCAAAGTTCAGATGCCCAATCATTGGATTCTGTAGAGAGCTTGTTTGATGACAAAGATGATACCTCTGCAATGATGATAGACATAACTTTTGAATTTTAATTTAAAATTTTAATATCATTATTACTATTTTTATTATTTATTAAATACAATACAATACGATAACATATCAAATATTTATATTATTTAATGTAGTCTAATACAATACATCACCGACCATGTGATTATCTTTTATATTCTATTGATCTCTTTTACAAGATTTACCAAAGCATTCTGTTATGTGAACCAAAATTTCAACAGAGCCATAGAAAATTACAAGAATGAGTTGTCAAAGAAAACATGAGTTCATGGTAGGGTCCACAAGGTTTAGAAAAACTAAAAAGTATATGAAACATTAATATCGATGCCATCTTTTCTTTGACTGAAGTGAAACAGCAATAATTAATTGTGAAAAAAAATCATGGATTCAAAGATGCACTCCTTTCCGTGAAAGCGAATTCCAACAACCTGTTCTTTTGATTTCTTCATCCAACAAACTATCGACGCTGGTTCGCGTAACTTTTACAGTCCTGTAATATATTTTAAAAAATATATATATAGATTTCATGCATTAAATATGTGGACTCTATATGTTTTTTATAAAAAATACACTATAAGATCGTAAAGATTGCGCGATCCTGGTTACATATAGAATCACTCTAATTAATTTGATGATCCACCGTTAAAATGGCAACTAAATTGATTAATTCAGAAAAACAAAATGCTGATGAAGCAGAGTTCTCTGTCATGTGGATCAAAATTTCAAAAGAGCCATTGAAAATTATAAGAATGAGCTGTCAACGAGAACATGATAATGTTCATTTTAGTCGAGGGGTCCACACGGTCTGAAAAAAGTAGCCAAAGATGCCATCCTTTTGATTCAAGCGAAAAAGCAGACACCGATATTTGTGAAAATCAGAGAAGAGAAGTGGATTGCAACATATAACCAGTCTTTATTTTGCTTGATTGCTCTCATCGTTTTTCCTTTGAAATCAAAACTACCATTCCAATGGCAGAGCTCTTTCTTTCTGCTGTCCTTCCGGTGTTGTTTGAAAAACTGACCTCTCCTGTACTGCTCGACTTTGCAACTCGAGAGGGCGTTAGTTCCAAGCTCAACAAGTTGAAGAACACATTTGAGTTGATCAATGAACTGCTCGTGGATGCAGAGATGAAGCTGACGGATGGCCCTGGAGCTGTGAAGACGTGGCTGGATAAACTCCGAGACTTGGCTTATGATGCGGAGGACATCTTAGATGATTATGCAACTGAGGCTTTGAGAAGAAAGTTGAAGATAGAAGAGCATCAGGTCAGCACCAGCACAGCTCGGAAACTCATTCCTGCTTGTTGTTTTGGTTTTACTCCAAGTGCTTTGCGCTCCGATTTTCGTATTGGGTCCGAGATTGATGATATTACTAGCCGATTAGAAGATCTCTTCAAAAGAAAAACTCAACTTGGGTTGGAGATCAAGGTTGCTGGTGAGAGATCCGGTGTTTCACTGCAAAGAACAACACCCACTACGTGTTTTCCAACCGAACCTGTTCATGGAAGAGATGGAGACAAAGCCAAAATACTTGAAATGTTGAGGAATGAAACTAGTGATGCCACCTTTGGTGTTGTTCCCATTGTGGGAATGGGAGGAATCGGTAAAACAACGCTCGCTCAGCAAGTATACAATGATAAGGCAGTTGGAGATTTCAACCTGAAAGCGTGGGTTTGCGTTTCCGATGATTTTGATGTTATGAGAATCTCCAAGGCTATTTTCGAGTCCTTCACTAGTAGTTCTTGTGATCTAAAGGATTTAAATGCAGTGCAGTGTCAACTGGTAAAGGAAGTAGCTGGGAAAAGATTCTTGCTTGTCTTGGATGATGTCTGGAGTAAGGACGATGACTTGTGGGAAAAGTGGGAAAAGCTCAAAGGTCCGTTTATGTGTGCAGCACCAGGAAGCAAGATGATTGTAACCACCCGGCTTCAAGAGGTAGTAAAAACTGTGAGGCGCCGTAGAGGAGGTTATGAGTTAAAACTATTGTCGGATGACGACTGTTGGTCATTGTTCAAGCAATGTGCATTTGACGATAGTGATGATGTTGCACATTGGGATGTTGAAGCAATTAGACAAAAGGTTGTTCAAAAGTGCCATGGGTTGCCTCTGGCAGCAAAGGTTCTCGGTGGTCTTCTAGGCCGCGAAGAATCAAAGGACAGCTGGATGGAAATTTTGGACAACAAAATAGGGGATATATCCGGAGAAGACAAAATTCTTCATATTCTAAAGTTAAGCTACCATCATCTTCCATCGAATTTGAAGAGATGCTTTGCATATTGTGCAATTTTCCCAAAAGACTATGAATTTGAAGAAAAGGAGCTTGTGTTTTTATGGATGGCCGAAGGTCTTATTCAGCAATCAAGAGAAAACAAGCAGCTCGAAAAGTTAGGCGGTGAGTATTTTCGTAATCTAGTATCAAGGTCAATCTTTCAAATATCAAGTAGCAACAATTCTAAATTTATAATGCATGACCTTGTTAATGATCTGGCTCAATTAGTTTCTGGAGAACTGAGTTTTAGGTTGGAGGGTGAATCGAAGTCCAACAATCAGTCAAACATATTTGAAAAGATTCGTTATTCTTCTCACATTTGCCGTTATTTAAATCACAAAAGTAATTTTGAAGTCTTTAACAATGCTAAGCTGTTAAGGACGCACTTGTCTTTGAGGCTAGAGAGCTATGACTTTTATTGTTACATTAGTAATAGTGTTGTTTTTGATTTATTCTTGAAGTTCAAAAAATTGAGAGCGTTATCGTTACAAGGATATCAAATTGTTGAACTTCCTGATTCAATGGGAGATCACTTGAGACTTTTAAGGCATCTCAACCTATCTAACAGTGGGATAATAAGTTTGCCTGTGTCAATAAATTCAATGTGCAACTTGCAAACTTTGTTATTAAGAAATTGTCGTAACCTCTCGAAGTTGCCTTATGATATGGGGAAATTAATCAATTTACGTCATCTTGATATCTTAGGTGCATCTTTAATAGAAAAGATGCCATTGGGAGTAAGAAAATGGGAATCCCTCCGAACATTATCTAACTTTATTGTTGGTAAAAATTCGGGATCTAGTTTGAAAGAATTGAAACACTTGGAGTTTCTTTGTGGACAACTTAATATTTCAAAATTAGAGAATGTGAAATATTTTGAAAACACACGAGAAAACATTTTAAGAGATAAGAAGGATCTAAAAGTGCTTTTACTAGAATGGGGATCTGAGTTTGATGATTCACGAGGTGAGGAAGTAGATAAAAAAGTTCTTGATATGCTTCGACCTCATGAAAATCTAGAAGAACTCACAATAAAATGTTATGGTGGCACAGAATTTCCATCTTGGGTCGGAGATCATAATTTATTCTCTAAGATGACAGTCCTAACTTTAGAAGGTTGTGAGAATTGCACATCCTTGCCTTCTCTTGGGTTGTTAGGCTCGCTTAAAGATCTCACAATCAGCAATATGACGGGACTAAAAAGCATTAGTTCTGAATTTTATGGAGAAGGTTGCTCAATTCCTTTTCGGTCTTTGGAGACTCTTAGTTTTTATCGGTTAGAAGAATGGGAGCATTGGGAATGTGTCAAAGGTAACGGGGGTGTTGAAAGCTTTCCAAAGCTTCGAGAGCTTTCCGTTGTAGGATGTTCCAAACTCTCTGAAATCGTACCTAGCAATCTCTCTTTGTTGGAGAAGCTCGTGATTCGCAACTGCACAAAGTTGGTGGTTTCAGTCTCAACATTTCCAATGCTATGCAAACTGGAGATCGATGATTGCAAGAAAATTGTGTGCAGTAGTCCTACTGGTTCCAAGTCATTAAACACTGTGACTCTTTCAAATGTTTCAGATTTTGGAAATTGGCAGGATTTTCAAAGAGTTGATGTTTTAGAGGTTAAGGGTTGTGATGATCTCATAAATTTGTGGCAGAATGAGATTTTTCTTGAGAAGCCGCCTCATGGGTTGCATAGTCTGATCTCAATCAGGGAGCTCTGTATGGAAAATTGCAAGACTCTTACAACTCTACCTGAGGGAATTAAACAGAAGAATGAACATCTTGAAACATTGGAAATTAGGGGTTGTCATTCTCTAACATTCATTTTTAGAGGACAACTACCTCCATCTCTAAAGAAGCTTTCTATTAGGGATTGTGAGAAACTGCAGTGCTTGTTGGATGATAATGAGACTACTCATTCTTCTTCGTCAATCAATGTCAACAGCCACTCATCTCATCTTGTTGAGTTGACGTTAAATAAATGCCCATCTCTCAAGTGCCTACCATTACCAGACCAATTCTCTACCACACTCACAAATCTCAAGATCAGAGATTGTTCAAATCTCAAGACATTGGTGTTACCTGTAGCACTCAAACATCTTCATATTGATGATTGCCCACAGTTCACAAACTTATTACCAAGAGACCAATTACCTGAGACACTTGAAACACTAGAAATTAGGGGATGTGGAAACCTAGAGTCGATTGTTGAGAGATTTCATAATAACATGGCTCTTTACAAGATTTGGATCTTCCATTGTAGTAATCTGAAATCCATTCCGGACGGCCTGTACACTCTTAAGTGTCTTCGTGAAATCAGTATAGAGAGTTGTCAAGATCTTGTTTCCTTTCCAAAAGGAGGGCTTCCCAACAGTATTTTAGAGGTTTCGATCGTTGAATGTGAGAAGCTAAAAGCCCTACCCAGCCCAATACACACTCTCACTTCTCTTCAACATTTAAATATATCTGAATGTCCAAGTTTGTCATATCCTGAAGAAGGTTTTCCGGCTAACCTTTCAAGTCTTTATATTAGCAGTCCCAATCTTTATAAACCACTGACGAATTTGGGGTTTGACAATCTGACCTCTTTGAAAGAACTCGAAATTCACGAATTTGAATTGGCTGATGAAGAGTCTTTCCACGAGGAGGAGATGGAAATGACTTTGCCCCACACTCTAACTTGGCTGTCGATTGAAAGTTTCCCAAAATTGAAATGCTTGTCTTGCAAGAGTTTGGAAAACCTCACCTCTCTTGAATACTTGTGGTTCATTAATTGCCGAGAGCTCACATCTCTTCCAAACCTGCCATCCTCACTTTTACGATTATATATAATTGGTTGTCCTTTGCTGAAAAAAGCGTGCAAAAGGAATAAAGGAAAAGAGTGGTACAAGATAGCCGACATCCCTCGCGTTGAGATTGATGGAAAATTCATCTACGATGCATAGGAAGAATCAGAGAAGTAACAGCTCTTATTTCAGGTATGCCAATATATATAACAGTCTTTGTCAATTATATCTCTTCCTTGAATTCAAAGTGCCACTAACTTATTTCCAATTTCACTTATCAGGATAGTTTGTTGAGGTAATCCAACTTCGAAAATGCTTGCATTCACTTATCGGTTTTTGAAGTCAGGTGATTATTATAATTCTTCTGTTTCATTTTTGGTTGAATAAGTGAAATTAGTGCCTTGTACCTGACATGTAGATCATAAAAAACAGAGCAGAACATCATAATAAAGGAAGAATTTCAATTTATCTCCAGGGCCAGGTAATAGAAAAAATGCTTCATTTCATTTATTGTATACAGTTCATATAAATCTCCATAACTCCTTGATTTCGTATCTTCATTTTTATAAACCTTCTTCTTCCTCCCAGATACTAGTTTCTTTGTTTAATTTGATACTAACAAATCATAAGTTGTTATTAATAAGTTGGTGTGAATAAGTTCTCATCTTTGACTAATCAAATTATAAGTTGGTGTGGAAGGATTTCTTCCTTCTTGGAAACTGATTTATTTATATTTAAATTTACAGAACAACAGCAATCCAAAAATTCTCCAATTGACCAGATGTTGCTAGAATGAAGGGCCGGGCATTCTTGTTCAATATCTATCTATGAGGATATCAAAATATGTTCACTTTCCATTAAAGGTGTTTTGAGACTAATATATTAATAAAGACTGACAATCAAAGTTTGCAAGTTGAACAATGAATTTATTGATTTGGGTAAACTTATGATATTACTGTCTAGAAGTAAAAAAAATTCGAACTTTCATAATTTTACTACATCTTCTTAAATGATGTTTATGAGCTTTCGGTATATGTCAACGTTTTCTTTGTTTCTTTTATTCCCAGATGAAGCCGAAATCTATGGACTGCTATCTACTGCCAGAGACTTTATTCTACTCCATTTTTCTTTTCTAAATTGGAGTTCTTGGTGTAGTTTTCAATTTTTTTTTTTTTTACTAGTCCTTGTGGTCGTGTGTTTTAATTGGCGATGATGATGCTCATTTTTGGATGGCCCGGACTAGATGAGATTCAGTGTTATATGCTTGAATTTTGGTTCAACGTTAAGTAATGCGAAAAAAAATCTTTCTCACAATATTAAACGGTTTCTTAAATGTTTGATATTAGAATTTATTAAGCTTTACATATTCACTCGTATTATTTTGAAATAATTTTTTCATTTTTTTTATCCATTAATGTTTATTCCTCTCCATGTTTTGGATGTTTTGGATCTTCGGTTTTGTAGACTACCGTCTTTGGCTTGAGTTGACTAAAATGAGATAAAAGAAAAAATTTCCTCTACAAGTCTTATTTTTCTGGTGCCATCTCACACAACATATATAGTGCAAAATATTTTAGATAAAGTGACTTCTTAAAGATTATTGAAAATTGAATTTACAAAATTAGGATTGTTAATAACATGCCACTGTTCTTATTTTAGGAACATGTGATCATGTATTCCTGTTTCATTTCATTAATAACAAAATTAGGATTGCATTTGCTTTCAGGACAAGCTTCCTCACATTGGCCAATATGCAATTATGTGACAGATGATCTGATGAGGCAAAAATCAATCAGCACGGAACATAAATTTTAGCTTAAAAGAGGTAATTTCATCTACAATCACTAAAGACAATTGCTTGTTAATTATATGTTTTACTAATTTAATACACGTTTGACTTCTTTTGTCTTGCGATTGAAATCTAAAATGTTTTACTATGATCACTATAAGGCCTTTATGACTCTAATTTGCATCCGGTGACATTAGGTATCCACTTTATGCAATACTTCAATGAAATTTAAGCAAAACAACAAATTACGTTGAGAAATATGTAAGTACTAGACTTGATTTCTGTAATGTTCATTTGGCTATAATGTTAGAAATAATACTAACTAAAAGCTTTACTACGTAGTAATTTTCTACCACTATTCAAAGCTTGAACAGAGAATGGATATGCTCTGTCGTTAATATATATGCTGAGAAATGCTGGAACCATTTGCTATTATTTCTCCGGCGGCCTCTGCCATTGTATTCCACAAACTCAACCAGACTTCCTCCAACATTTATTCTACACGGGATAGTACTCGAAAATCACATCTCCTGTTCTGATGGTAAGTATGATGACTTGTATCATAAAGTCCAAACTTTCACATTCATGCTTATTATTAAATGATGTTTGCTTACCAGCTTCAAGCAGATAGCATGTTTTTCTTCAAATCCAGTCAATTTATGTCATCTGCTGCTGAAGTCCAAAGTTGCAGACTGCTATATATCGACTGCTGGGTTGAAGTCTTTTATGTGGATTTCTTATGCTGTCAGAGAAACTGTAAAGCCATCTTTCTGCTGCCGGCTAGCTGATGTGCGACGCATGGTTCATATTTCTCGAATTTCAATGTCGGGCCATTTAACAGAAATGCTGATATTATCTGCTCTTGGATACCTTGAATTGGAAGAATGCTGCAAGTTTTTAATTTGTTTGCAAGCCTATTACCAGATATCAGAAACCGATCAATAAAGCTGCTATATATGCTTGCCACTTCAATCCCTGATCATAATTAGTGTTTGGAATTTGACTTCTTTTGATGTACTATAGTTCAAAAAATGGTGATGTTGTGGAAGTGATAAAGTGGTTTCTTATGTTTTAAACAACTATCAAATTCCAATCTCAATCCTCTAAATTTTCAGGTTCCTCAACTATTGTGATTGGTTTGTTGCTGTCAAGTTTCAAATATAGATTTCTTTTTTGTCTAATTACTCTTAAGTTGCAGACTAATTTTATTTTATTTGTTTTCAAATTCTCTGTTGGCATTTGTGTCCAACCCAAATAACCTGGTCCATAGTTGAAGACCTCATGAGTCAATAAATGTAACAGTATGAGCTAGCTATATTGCAGACTGTTTAAAATCTTTGATTAAATAAATGTGAACTAGATTTATTTTACATAAAAACAAATTTTGACATTATTATAGCTAAAGGGTTTGTCGGGATCTAATAAGATTGGACTCTAGAGAAAGAGTCTCCCTACACTTTATGTTTTAACGGACAAAGGTGGACATATATTTAAATAAAACGGAACTAATTATTTTCTTGACCTGCATATCATATATATATATATATATATATATATATATTTTATAAATCTTTTACACCTTTTTATTATTAAAAGTTCTTTTGAACAATTGAACATCAATACATTTTTGTAATTGTGAAATAAGTGAATTTAGGTCACATATGTTAATGACTCTAATAACTTTTAGGAAACCGATATTGAAACTCATAAGTATGATAAACACACCCATATTTTAATAAAAAAATTAATTACAAAAATATCCTAATAGGAATTTATCAATAAAGACAAATTAGTAACAAAATACTATTTACACCCATTAATTACACCCATATCTTCAACTATATCACTTTATTAAAAAAATAATAATAATAAAACCCTAATTCAACTTTAATTCTATTTCTTTAAAAAAAAAAAAAGAAGAACTATTAAAATATACAAACTATTATACATGTAATTTAATATTATATAATATACTCTCTCAACACAAAATATACAAACTATTATACATGTAACAAATGGTATTTTTGTTCTTTTACCTTGGTTCAATTTCAGTTGAGAACAACCCACCCAGTTGTAGTATGGATATTGCCCCCTCAACGTACCTTCTAAAAGAAATAAATAAACCAAATAATAATAATAATAATAATAATGAACACAACAAATATTGAGACTAGACTAGATCATAGATGATGAAGTAGCAGCAACAACACATCCACATAGGAAAGATGGAGACAGCACGACGAGAAGCAAGTCCAAACCCCGGTAGGGTATCGGTCTCCTGCCTGCTTTTCGTTTCAGCTTCACAATGAAATTATGCCGACAAACAATTCTTTTCAAACATCAAACCGAAAAAGAAAAAGAAAAAAATCCAAGTCAAAACTTTAGAGCGAAGCTCAATTCAATGGCTTAACTCAATCTGGCGTCAGCTTTTTTAGGGCAAATGCTGCTAGTACATTATCATGTGTAGGTGAGAGGTTACTCAACAGCGGTTGCATTACAGAGAAATTAGATGAGAAAAAGCCTGGCCAATTTGAGCTTTAACTTCAGAAGTTTCCACAGGAGAAACCACAACTTGAGCAAAAAGATTAACTGACTCAGGAACAGTTGAAAGGATATGGGGATTTGATGAGTAAAATTGGGTGTGTTAATAAGTTACTAGGGTTTATAAATAAGTTGTATTAAAATGAAACCATTCATTTAAATAAGGGTACTATTGACATTAAGATGAGTGTTTCTAGTAATGTTTTAATAATAAATTTTAGATATGGATGTACTTATAAAAATGGATGTGCCTATCATTTTTATGGGTGTCAATATCCGTACTCTGACTTTTATAGTATGTTATTCTATTTATATATGCAAAAATAAAAATTGGTAAAATTTTGTTGATTTATTTTTAATATAAAAGAGAAATTTATAATATTATTAAGTATTATAGTAATAAATTAATAATGTAATTACAAAAATGGTTGATCGATCCAGTATGTAATATATTATCAAGAAGTTACGTAGCTATTTGAGACCAACAATTATTAAAATTGGATTGGGTCTAAGCTATGCCAACACTCTCACCCATTAATGACGACACTGCATTACTTCTACATCTGTGAAGAACAGTTAAATATGCATTTGAAATTAGTGTTTAAATTAATCAAAGGACTTAGGCCATATCCGTTGGTACTTGGTACGTATTCAATAGTATTAGAGATTTAAAAAGTATTTAAAATAATACAATACGAAATGTATTTAGTGTTAATGCATTGTATTAAATTAATTAATACCCATGGTGTCACTAGTATATCAAATATCGTATTACTTAATACATTTCAAAAGGGTGGTATTACGTTGTATTGGAGCTGAACATATATATTTTCTTTTAAAAAAACAAATAAAAAAATAACATAAATTAATATTTTATAATGTTATTCTAATTAAGTTATTATGTTTTTGTTTTGAGAACTTCTCCTTACAATCCACAAATTATCTGTTTACACTCTAATTTTTTTTTTTTTTATTAATGACAATTTCAACCTATATTAAAAGAGTAATGCTACATTGTACAAATTTGGTGTCTAAATCTGGTGCCCAAATAATGTGGAAACACCGTGGGCCATTCATTTAAATTGTATTAGATTTGCATGTTTTAAATGAATGGCTCAGAATGTTGCCACCTCATTTTGGGTACCAGATTTGGACACCAAATTTGGGCAATGTAGCATTACTCATATTAAAATTACTAAACAAGACAAAAATAAAATAAAATTAAAGACACTCCAAACTAATTGAAATATTAAAAAAATAATAATTCTCTCTCCTAAATCATTAGATTAAATATTACATATTAAACCCTCTCTCCTACATCTGTTACTACCATATTAAACTCTCTCTCCTAAATGAAGTGTCTTTAGAATTTGTTAAAATTTAAATTTTGAGAATGAAGTGTTTTTAGAAAAAAAAAGTGTAAAGAGAAAAAATTAGATTGTCAAAAGAAGCTCTTTTTAGTTTTTGTGATTTTAAACATAATATTACTTTTTTACCCTTTATATTATAGAGAATAGAATAAATCTTTGATCAATTTATTAATCAATGTTGCGGCACATATATATACAAGAAGGTCACGTAGAGGACTTGTACAAGAAACCTTGAAGATTGCGATTGAAAGAGAATGAGTTAGACTAGGAGACCAACACACGGTGGGCGAGATTGAGCTAAACTGTACATAGTGAGGATAAATACAAAGATAAAAATAATTATATATGATTATCCTTTACACGCACCCGCAAGACAGTGGGCATTTCAGAAACACTGATCTTGGACCATAATAGACAAAACCGTGTCTTGGAGAGCGGTTTGGTGAGAGAGTCAGCCAATTGATCTGTAGAAGATACATGGGAAATTCGGAGCTGATTACTTTGCACCTTTTCTCGAACAAAATGGAAATCAATGGCAATGTGTTTCATTCGAGAGTGAAAGACGGGATTGGAGCATACCTAGGTAGCCCCAATGTTGTCACAGTAGATGGTTGGTGGGTTAGGTGTAGGAACTTACAATTCTTGCAGTAGGGAAGTGAGCCAAGTTACCTTGGAGGTGGCGGTTGCAACAACTCTGTATTCAGCTTCAGTTGAGGACCTTGCAACTGAACGTTGTTTGCGAGAGCACCAGGATATTGCATTGGATCTAAGAAACACTACATATGCACTTGTGGACGTGTGGTCATCGTGGTTGCCTGCCCAATCTGAGTCGAAAAAAGCATGTAAGGAGAGAGGAGAGTTGTGGCGGATCATGAGGCCATGGCCAATTGTGCCGCGCAAATAGAGCATGAGTCGCTTCGCTAGAGACCAGTGTCCAGTGGTTGGGCGATGCATGAATTGGGCAAGCTTATTTACGGCAAAGGCGATGTCAGGGCGAGTGAATGATAAGTATTGCAAGACACCAATTACCTGACGAAACTCAGTTGCATCCGTAAGTGACCTGGCATCAAAAAGCTTAAGATCATGATCCGTAGGAAGAGGTGTTGAGATCGGTTTGGAGTCGAGCATTTTTGTCCGAGTTAGAAGTTTGGTCACATACTGTTGCTGAGAGAGAAACAAACAGGTAAAGCATGGTAGAACCTCAACTCCAAGGAAATAGGATAGCGCACCAAGGTCTTTGATGGAGAACCGCTGGGCAAGTAATTTAACAAATTGGTCAACAACAACGCCGTTCTACCAGTGACAATAATGTCATCAACGTATACCAATAAAAAAAATCAAGCAACCATCATCATTAAATATGAATAAAGAAGTGTCAGAATGAGAGTTAACAGACCCATTTTGGACAAGAAATTGTCGGAGTTCATTGTACCACGCCCGAGGTGCCTATTTCAGACCATAAATGGCATTTTTAAGGCGACACATATGTGATGGAGAGGTTGGATCCATAAATCCTAGTGGTTGGGCCATGAATACATCCTCAGTTAGATGACCCAAAAGAAACGCATTGTTCACATTCAATTGGCGAAGAGACCATCCTCTTGATATAGCAATAGTCAGGAGGACCTGATTATTGTCGTTTTGACTATTGGACTAAACGTTTCTTTGTAATCCACCCCCGCCCGTTGATGAAATCCCTTGGCCACTAAACGAGCTTTATAGCGAGAGATGGACCCATCGGGAGATTGTTTTATACGGAACACCCACTTGCAACCTACAACATTTTGCGAGGAATTCGGAGGAACTAGAATCCATGTTCCATTTTGTATGAGCACATTAAACTCATCTGACATCACATGCCTCAATTCCGAAATTTTCAGTGCCTGAGATGCACATGTAGGCTCAGACTGAGGAGGAGATAGAACACTGCAGAGGGATAGCTTGGTGAGAGGCTTGTGAATATTATTTTTTGACCGTGTAAGCATTGGGTGACCGGTGGTGGAAGTCAAATACCTGCCATCTCATTCTTCCAAAAACCTGTATGATCAAACAGACCTTGAATCTTATTGCGTCTCTGTCGAGAAGATGCTCGCTAATGAAAATACTTCAAATTTCTGTCACCACTCTTGAGCCAAGTTTCTCTAGAACGTTGCCTCCAAAATTCCTCTTCTTGCTCGAGAAGGCTATCCAGCTCCACTTCTAACCTACGAATTCTTACCCATGCACCATCTATTAAAGTAATACAATGACAAGTGTTTGGCAGCTACTATGTATTATATTAATTAATACAAAGTAAAAAGTAATTGGTAATTGGTATTAATCCTCTACAAGAGGAGTGCTAGATACACTTTCTTAATCCACTCTACCAACCCACTCTCTGTTCATGTGATGACATGTGGACAACATTAACTTTTTCACATTAAATTTAAGCTTTTAAAAATAGCCTCATTTTTTATTTTATTTACAATGTAAACCAACAACTTATTTCCTAAATTGCTCTTCTTCTTTAACTTTGACCATGCCATTTAATATCAGCTTTGTAAATATATATATATATATATATATATAGTGTGTGTGTGTGTGTTTTTAAGACTTTACAACATCTTTTATTTCTTGTGTGTACGGTCTCAAATTGAATTATTCAGATATTTCTCTTTACTAAATTTTCATTACCAAACATCACTAGCTAACTTGATAGTTACCGTAGAATAAATAAATATTAAAATAAATTAGAGTTAAATAGTTGTAAAATATATTATTTTAATTTTTAACATTTAAGGAGAGGAACATGAACATCAAGCACCCTTATTGGATCCGCCCTAATTATATATGTTTTTGAACCAAAAATCTTTACCTTTCAAATTAAAGCAAATCAATTTTAAATTAAAAGATAAAAAATATGTAAGTATTTGTTTAACAGCTGATTTTTTCTTTTTTTTTTTAATTTTTAATTTAGATATAGACATTAAAGTTTTACTGGTCTTGTCTTATGAATTTTTTATAATATATTTTAAAACTATTTAACTCTAATTTGTTTTACTATTTATTTATTTTATACAATAACCATCAAATTAACCAATGATGTAAAAAGAAATGTCTTAGTAAATTTGGTAAAAAGAAATATCTGAGCAATACATATATTTTTTTATAAAATAAAAAAACTGATATTAAATGATAAAATTGTAAATTTAAAGAAGAAGGGTAATCTAGGAAATAAATTATTGGTTTGTATTGTAAATAAAATGAAAAATGAGACCATTTATACGGGCTACAAATTTAATATGAAAAAAATTAATGTTGTCCATATATCAGCATATGAATAGAGACTGGGTTAGGAGAGTAGATTGAGAGAGTGTATCTAACACTCTTCTTAATACAAAGTAATTAGTTAATACATTGATTGGTGCACTATCTAATACAACGAGGAATAGTGGTATCTGCTTGTATTAGTCTATTTGGTGTTGCTTCTCTTTTTGGATGCCAGCTTTTACATATTGCACTGGAATTTTTTTCATAGTAAAATTAAATTAATTATTATTTTTTGAAATATTACGGTTATTGGGGATTGGGAAAGAGAATACGACTCGAACTGATAATCTCATGGTGTAGATGTAATGTGAGGGACATACCACTAGATCAACATCATCTTTTCATAAATTAAATTAATAAATATATAGTTCTTTTTTTTTTTTTTTTTTTTTTTTGACATTAAACATTCTTACCACCGAGTGGTTGTTAATAAATAGATAAGTTTATAATTCTTAAAATATTTTTATTAATAAAAAAAATAAACATGTTGTATTCATTTGAAAAATATTTAAAATAATTAATATTTCATATATGATCTTTTTCATGAATTAATTAATTTTAATTTTAATAATAGAATTTTCAATAATTTAAATTTTAAATTTATTAATATATCATCATTATTATTTTTATTATTTATTAAATATAGTACAATACGGTACAATAACATATCAAACATTTATATTATTTAATACAGTCTCATATAATACATCAACAAACACACGGTTAATAATACAATTCAGTCCAGTAAAGTATAGTTTAATACTATACAATACAAAATGGTGTGCCAAACAAGTCCTCGTGAATTGCTCAATTTATTAAAGACAGTCTTTCATTTACCAGGAAAGATTGAAGTCATTACGATTTTGGAAGAGTACAGGGGCGAAAATGTAATTCACTAGAAATCCATGCCACGTTGAGTTTTGGGGTGGCACTATCAGGTGATGTGAGCTCACCAAGTCAACACCAAATACATCCAAGAGAAAGACCCAAATGTTGTAGCTCTATCCGGTAATTTGAGCTCACTAAGTCAAGACCAGAGTCTGCATATTTCTTCTCTCCAATTTGGCGCCCAGACCATTCAACGGTTGAGGACTGCTAATTTACTCAAAGGACTCGACGTCCACCCAATTCGGTGCCCCATGGTCGTCGAATTATGGCAGATTTCTACCAATTTTTGGTAGAGGGTGTTTTTGTAATATTTTATTAAAACGTTTTTGTTTTGTATTGTTACCATTGTACCCTAACATGTTTGACAGAAACCGATTGGAATTTGTCGATAGGGATAAAAAATAATAATTACTAGTTAAGGTTTGGACCAAACGAGACAATACTGGAACTAGAGGGACCAAAATGGATAATAGGACAAACCATATGGATGTTTTTCATTCTTGCTCTAATAAAAGAGAGAAATATTAAAAAACAAAAAAGGATGTTTTCGCTAGTTATTACTTTTTTAACTGTTTTACCATTTTTAACTAGTATGTTCTCTATGTTTTCAAAAACCTATCAATTTGGTTCCTTTAATCAAATTATTAACGGTCGACTGTCACAGAAAAAAACGAAATGACATTGTTACCCTTGTCCATTTAATTTCTCTTAAAAAAGAAAAGAAAAGAAAATAAAATTGAGGGAAAATTAAAATATATGAAAAAGACAAAAAAAAAAAAAAAAAAAAAAACTGATTTTTTCTTAAAAGAAAATAAAAAGGAAAAAAATCAAAAAACAAAAAACAATCTCTGCCGGAGAGATGAAGAATAAACCACCATCACATATTCACAGTTGACCCGTGTGCCAACATTCGCCTCCGCGAATCATTGCCACCACCCGTCTAGAAATCTTCGCAAGTCACCGGTTACCAAACCCCAGCCATCAAAGCCGTCGATTTGTTCGTCAGAAACCATGAACAAAATGCTCGAAGGATTCACTTTCACATCCCAGATTCGTCGCAATTCAACATGACTCAAGTCGAAGGAGGCTTTCAACGGCAGAAGATGAAGATGAAGAAGATGGTTGGTTGTTGGGTTGCATTTGTTGTAGATGGAATTTGTTGAATGAATTTTTGTAGAGATAGGTGAAGATATGAAGATGAAGTCAAATTGAAGTTGAATTTTTAGTTTGTTTGGGCATTTTTTTTTCTTCCAGATCTTTTGACTTTTGAGCAATTTTTTTTTTAGATCTTTGAACCCCCTTTTTTTTTCGGGATCTTTTGAGCATTTTTTTTTCTAGATCTTTTGACTTTTCAGCTTTTTTTTTCCAGATATTTTGATCATTGTTTTCCGGATCTTTTGACTTTTGAGCAATTTTTCCAAAATCTTTTGATTAATGTTTTTTCTATATGTTTTGACTTGTGAGTATATTTGTTCCAGATTTTTTTATATATTATTAGATCTCCACAGAAATTTTTTTTTTTAACTTTTTTTTTCGTTGAGAAGAGTTTGAGCATTAAAAAAAACTGGACAAGAAGTTTATATATATATTAAATATTCAAGACAATCCCGAATTCGATAATAGCATCTAGGAGTTTTCTTCGGACTTTATAAAATTGTCATAAATTTACTTATGATGAATTATAATAAAAAACGTGATTCGCATTAAAAAAAATTTCAAATTTTTTTTTTCATGATAATAATTTTTTTCAAGAAAATATTTATTTCTCAAGATAAAAAATGATATGTCACAAAATATTTGTATTCATAACAAAAAAAAAGAAAAACAAAGAATTGTCATGAAAATAAACTAATATTTGAGAAAATTTGTTGACCTGTCACGAAAATTTGGGTTAAATCATGGTGGTTTTTTATTAGAGTGACTCTATTGCCACCCAAGAAATATCTTCATACACCTATTTTTCTTCCTATACTTATATTAAAAAAAAAAAACGCTTCTTTTGATAATTCAATTTTTTTTTTTCATATATTTTTTTTCTAAAGACACTCGATTATTAAAATTAAAATTTTAAAAAAATTCTAATGACACTTTATTTTGTTCCAAAATTATCTTTTTTTTTTTCGGCACTTCTATTCTTAAGACACTCCATTTAAAAAAATAAATTTCTAAAAACACTTCATTTTATTTTAATGAAAGTTAGGACGAACCATCGTAGTATTTGGATTCATCCAATGAGTAATCTTTTTTGAATTAAATTATTAAAAAAAGAAATTATCTCTCCTAAATCATTAGATTAAATATTGAGTAATACTAGGCTTTCCAAATTCCTTCCCAAATGGTGTTGGCACGTGAGTTGTCAACATCTTGTAATCTCATGATTTACAAAATATTGACATCTCACGTGCCAACACTATTTGGGAAAAAAATTTGGGAAGCCTTACATTACTCTTAAATATTACATATTAACACTTTCTCCTATATTTTTAATTACCAAATTAAACTCTCTCTCTTCCAATACATATCTCTAATTTTTTATCTCAAGTAAGACTAACGGTTAAGGAAAAAAAACTTACGAATAAGCTTGATTTTAGGAACCGTATATATATATTAAAAAAACTCTCAAAAAATAAGTACCTTGTTAAAAAAAATAAAAAAAAATCAAAATATGAAAATGTTTTTTGTTACTTTGGTAGGTATGTGATTGTCTTGAAACTTTAATTCTTTCATTAGTCTTAGAAATTCTGAGTTTAATTGAATTTAGTTGCAACAAATCAAGTTTTTATATATCTATTTGTTTTTTTTTTTTTTTTTTTTAAAATTTACTTTTTAATATATATATATATATATATATATATATTACTGTTAGTAAAAAACAAAAAATATTCAAAAAAATTTTTTCTTTAACTATTTAAAAAAAAAATGGAAAGAGCGAGAGTAATTAGGAGAGAGTGTTTAATATGGTAATAACAGATTTACGAGAGAGAATTTAATACGTAATATTTAATCTAATGATTGAAAAAATATTACTAAACAAATCAATTTTTTTTTTTTAGAACCGTGTAGACTTGATCGAGTTCTACGACTGCTTTAAAAAAAAGAGTTCTACAATTGTACAACTGCAACAATTTTTTATTCAATAACAAAACAATAATAAAAATAAAAATAAAAATAAAAATATCTGAATATATTTAGAATCCATGAAATTATTTATTTGTTAGTCCATTCCTTGACAATATGTGAAAAATATATATTATATTTCCTAATTGATGTTACGTTCGATTAAGTATATATTATTAGGGTTATGATAGATTGGATGTTCAAATTATATGAAGTAAATTTAATTTTTAATTATAAAGCCATGTACGTAGAGTCTCTAACTATCATCTAACTTACAGAGGGACTAAATTGATGGATTTTTGAAAACATAGAGACTACACCAATTAAAAATGAAAATACAGTTAAAAATGTCATAATTCGTAAAAATATAAAGACCAAAATATGAAAACCCCTAAAACAAATGGTTAATAACAAATTCGGATGCTCAAAGAATAAAATATTCAGTGGCCGGTGGCTCTAGACGGTTGTTTCGGGCTACCCCTGCTATGTTTAATATTCTATTGATCTCAAAAGATTTATAAAAGTATTCTGTTGTTAAGAGCCAAAATTTCCACATTGCCACAGAAAATTACAAGAATGAGTTGTCAAAGAGAACATGACAACTTAAGAAAATAAAAATAAATAAAGAGTTCATTTTTACTTACCTCCTTAACGGGGGTGAGCATTACCCCCATCCAATTCGATGTCATGTGTACCTAAATTAACTAGAGTTAACAGATTAGAATATGCCAAATTAGCCCTTTATTTCTATAAAAGTAAAAAGAAAAAGAAATATCTACACTAGAATAACACCCACACCATCAATACCATAAATCAACAACAGAAATTAACACCCTTTAACACTAGAAATCATCAAACAACCATCAACTAAAAACAAAATTGAAAAAATTTGGACGCGTCCTGTAAGTTATTTTCAGTTGTTGTTTTTCGAAAAGAAAAATGAAAATGAAAATGAAAACAGTGTTTTTGGTTTCAATTTTGAAATTCGAAAATGCGTCTGGTAGCATATACTGGAATCCGTATTTTAAAAATAAAAATGGAAAAAACACGTCTAATAGGCTAATCGAAAACTTTCGAAAATTGAAATATCAATTTTTAAATTTTGTTTAATATCATAACAATTATAAATAAAATGATTTAATAATTAACAAAAAGAACAAATTTTGTCAGTGGAAGAGGAAGAAGAAGAAGAAGACCAGATCAGCGGTAAGAAGAAGAAGATCGGTTGAGCGACATAGATCGGCGGCGATCAGTGAGAGGTGACGCAAAGAAGAAGAAGAAGAAGAAGATCGGCGGAGTGACGCAGATCGACGGCGAGATACGACGCAGAAGAAGAAGAAGAAGAAGAAGAAGAAGAAGAAGAAGACGGCGGCCAGCGACGAGTGGCGGTGGAGAAAGAAGATGAAGAAGGACCTGGGCTGATGAACTGGTTCAAGAGAAAAAAAAAAATGTATATTTTTGTTAATTTTTTTAATAAACAAAAACAAATTCAAGAAAAACAAGTGGTTTTTTTTTTTTTTTTTCATTTTATTTTTTTATTTTGAAATTAAAATGAAAAATGGTTACCGAACGTGAATTCGAAATCATTTTTGGAAAATAAAAACAAAAACAGGCTGAAAACAGTCTGTATGACGGGGCGTTATCTTTTCTGGAAAACAAAACCCGAAATCAAAACAAAAATTATATATTTGAAATTCAAATCACATAAACACCCACATCATTTGTCCATCACCATCAATACCCGCATCATATGTTCATCACCATCAACAATTCAACACACACACCATAATCTGCAGAAATCATCACCCTCACCACCATCAACAACCCTACCATAAATCAAATACTTACCAAAAGCCACCCAAACCCAACCTCTAGCCGTCGAAGAGATCGGCGCCGCTAGAGATAGAAGATTGCTGCATCTGAAGAAAATCGCCGCTAAAAGAGACTGCCGAAGTTGGTGTCGCTGGAGAAGATCGCCGGAGAGAAGACAATGAGAAGAGATTTCCATAAACTGTTGAAAAAATAAAAATTGAAGAAATTGATGATCTAACTGAAACAAAGATTAGCAATTCTTTGAACAAAAAAGACCCCACTAATCCCTAACCAAGCAAGAAGAAAATCTTTCTAATTCTTCATCGTGTCCTTGGCTTTAGCTTCATCTTCTTGACTTATCAAATTGGGTTTCTCAAATGGTGTCCTTTAAGTAACAGACCCTCTCTCTCTTTTGGTCTTTAATTTCTTTTTCTTGCTCACATTAGCTTCCCTAGAAGTTGTTGAAGAAGAAAAAGTAGATGACGATGAAATTTAAGTTGTTTTTAATTTACCTATTTATCCTTATTCATTTAATAGAATTTCTGACTGACGGTGGATTTGTTAACTTTGGATTAACTTTTAGACAAGTGTCATTTAATAAGGAACGGGGTAATGCTCATCCTCAGTTATAATAAATAGACATATCATTAAAAATATATATTTTATAAGTGAAATATTAGATATCAATTTTTCCTTTAAATATTTTTCAAATTTAGTTATATGTTATATATGAAGCTGGCTCAATAATATTAATATATCACAATTTTTTCGAATGCAAACCACGTTTTCAAAGATATACTCTTATTTGGCCACAATTTCCACAGAGCCATTGAAAATTACAAGAATGAGCTGTGAAAGAGAACATCACCAAATGATTGTTCATTTTAGTGGAGGGGTCCACATGGTCCGACAAAAAATAGGTGAAGATGCTATCTTTTTGATTCAAGAGAAAAAGCAAACACCGATCTTTGTGAAAATTCATTTAGAGAAGAGAAGTGAATTGCAACAGATAATATCGGTCTTTCTTTTGCTTGATTGCTCATCGTTTTTCCTTTGAAATCAAAACTATCATTCCAATGGCAGAGCTCTTTCTTTCTGCTGTACTTCCCCGGTGTTGTTTGAAAAACTGACGTCTCCTGAACTGCTCGACTTTGCAACTCGTGAGCGTGTTGGTTCGAAGCTCGACAAGTTGAAGAAAAAGTTGGGGTTGATCAGGTCACTGCTCATCGATGCAGATATGAAGCAGCTGACGGATGGAGCTGTGAAGATGTGACTGGTCAGTAATCAAGATACTAACCAACCAATAGGGTTTTACCGTATAGTCCATTTGTGAAAAATGCAATGAGAAAAATTTAAAAAGTTAAAAGAAAAAAGTCTCATGGCAACCCCATTGGAGGGGTCAGTATCCAAGTAATTTCCTTCTCAAAATTTAAATTTTAAAAAAATTCTAAAAACACTTTCTTTTGTTCAAATATTATCCTTTTTATCTTTTGACATTTCTATTCTAAAGACACTCAATTTTAAAAAATAAATGACTAAAGACACTCCATTTTATTTTAATAAAAGTTAGGACGAATCATCGTAACATTTGGATTCATACGATGAGTAATCTTTTTTGAATTAAATTATTGAAAAAGAAATTATCTTTCCTAAATCATTAGATTAAATATTACATATTAAATACTTTCTCATAAATTTTTAATTATCATATTAAACTCTCTCCTCTAATACTTATCTTTAATTTTCTATCTCAATTTTTTCTCAAACAAGATTAATGGTTAAGGAAAAAAAAAATTACGAATAAACTTGATTTTTAAGAACCGCATATATGTATATATTAAAAAATAAATAAATAAACTCAAAGAACTAGTACATTGTTTTTTTTTTAATTAAAATATGAAAATGTTTTTTTGTTACTTTTGTAGATATGTGATTGTCTTGAGAACTTTAATTTTTTCATTAGTCTTATAAATTCTGAATTTAATTGAATCTAATTGCAACAAATCAAGTTTATATTTATATATATATATATATATATTTTTTTTTTGAAAATTTACTTTTTAATATATATATATATATATATTACTGTTAGTAAAAAACCAAAAATATTCATAAGTTTTTTTTTTCTTTAACTATTTTTTTGAAAGAGAGATAGAGAGAGAGTTTAATATAGTAGTAACATATGTAGGAGAGAGAATTTAATACGTAATATTTAATATAATGATTTAAAAGAGTGAATTTCTGGATTATCAACGACTCCAAAGCCTCAGTTTCTCGGATTAACAGGGAGGATTTTGGCAATTTCAAGCTTGTGGATTTGATCTATGATGTTCATCTTCTCTCGTTAAACTTGAAAGGTTTATTAGTCTTGTATAGGCCTAGAGACTCTAATTCTGTGGCTGATAGCCTTGCCAAGAGCCTTGCCAAGGGGGGACAGGATAGAGTGGGGGGCTGTTTAGGCTGGGTTTGCAGCTCTTCTTGGTTTGTTGTTTTGTTTTTGCTATTCTTGCTTTATTTTAGTTCTCTTTCCTCTTTTCTGGCTTTTGCTACCCGGTTGTGGGTGGTGTTTGCTCTGGTGCTTTTGTTTTGCTCTGCTTTTGTCCTGTTGTGGCTGTTTGGCCTCTTTGATAAATTTGTTGTTTTCAAAAAAAAAAAAAAAAAAAAAAGAGCAAATTTCTTTTTTTAATAATTTAATTAATTTTGAGTGTCTTTATAATTTTTTTTGTCTTACTTAGTAATTTTAATTCAGGTTAAAATTATCATTAAAAAAAAATTAATTGAAGTGTAAATAGATAATTTGTGGATCGTAAGTAGAAATTCTCTTAAAAGAATTAAAACTATTAATTTTACTCCCTACACCCTTTTAAATACCAAAACGATCCTATAAGTTTTTTTTTTTTTTAAATTTAAACTTTCTCATTACACCAATTTCTCTTCATTCGCTTCCACCACCATAAAAATAATAATAATAATAATAATAATAATAATAATTCTTGTATGTACAATTTCTTAAAATAAAAAAAAATAAAAATAAAAATAAAAAAAAAAAACTACATACAGTTTCTTTGTCCCCTTTAATAAATATTATAAAATTTACTCAAATTAACAAATATTATAGAATTTACTCAGATAAAAAAAATGTCATATTCAAATAAAACTCTACAACTAAGATTTTTCTTGGGCAAAAATAAAATACAAATTCAACTCTAAAGCTAATTATTATTTTTTTTTCGTTGTTATTTGCAGAATCGTTGTAATGCATTATCTAAAAAAAAAAAACCATGAAATCATAATGTTTTACACACTTAATCATTGTCATAAAAAATAACAACAATAATAATTAAACAAATAACATATGCAACTTCTTTTGTTTAAAAAAAAAAAAATTCAATCATCAAACAAATCAATTTTTTTCAATTTTTTTTTTTAAATCCATCCACATTTTTCCGTTTTACAAACCAATTAAATTAATAAGAAGTTGTAGTTGAATTAAAGTAAAGTGTGTGAGTGAGTTGCGTCTGAAAACCGTTTAGACTTTATCTAGTTCTACAACTGCTTAAAAAAAAGAGTTCTACAAAATTACAACTGCAACAATTTTTTATTCAATAACAAAATAATAATAAAATAAAAGTAAATATACCTGAATGCATTTAGAATCCATGAAATTAATTATTTGTTCATCTATTCCTTGACTATATGTGAAAAAAATATATTATATTTCTTGATTGATGTTGCGTTTGATTAAGTATATATTATTAGGATTTATGATTGATTGGGTGTTCAACTTATGACTTATGAGTATAGAAAATAAATTTAATTTTCAATTATAAAGCCATGTACTTAGAGTCTCTGGCTATCGTCTAACTCACAGAGGGACTAAATTGATGGATTTTTGAAAATATAGGGACAACACCAATAAAAAATGAAAATACAGATGGTTAATAACAAATTTGGATGCTCATAGAATAACAAATTCGGTGGCCGGTGGCTCTAGACAGTTGCCTAGGGCTACCCCTGCTATCTTTAATATTCTATTGATCTCTTTTAAAAGATTTATCAAAGTATTCTGTTAGTCATGTGAGCCAAAATTTCCACATAGCCATAGAAAATTACAAGAATGAGTTGTCAAAAAGAACATATCGTGACAACGCTGCCAGTTATTTTAGTAGTGGGGTCCACACCGTCTGAAAAAACTAAATAGCAGCTTAAACATTATTATCGATGACATCTTTTCTTTTTTGAAACAGTTATAATTAATTGTGAAAAATTAATCATTGATATAAACAAGCATTTCTGTCGGTGAAATGAATTCAAACAATCTTTTCTTTTGATTGCTCTCATCGTTTTTACTTTCATTTCCTTTGTTTCGACAAACTACGAATCCAATGGCAGAGCTCTTTCTTTCTGCTGTCCTTCCGGTGTTGTTTGAAAAACTGACTTCTCCTGAACTGCTCGACTTTGCAACTCGTGAGGGTGTTGGTTCGAAGCTCGACAAGTTGAAGAAAAAGTTGGGGTTGATCAATGCACTGCTCATCGATGCAGAGACGAAGCAGCTGACGGATGGAGCTGTGAAGATGTGGCTGGATGAGCTCCAAGACTTGGCTTATGATGCGGAGGACATCTTGGATGACTACGCAACTGAGGCTTTGACAAGAAAGTTGAAGATAGATGAGCATCAGGCCAGCACCAGCACAGCTCGGAAACTCATTCCTTCTTGTTGTTTTGGTTTTACTCCAAGTGCTTTGCGCTCCAATTATCATATTGGGTCCGAGATTGATGATATTACTAGCCGATTAGAAGATCTCTTCAAAAGAAAAACTGAACTAGGGTTGGAGAAGATTGTTGGTGGGAGATTGGGTGTTTCACTGTTAAGACCACCCACTACTTGTTTTCCAACAGAATCTGTTGTTCATGGAAGAGATGATGACAAAGCCAAAGTACTTGAAATGTTGAAGAATGAAACTAGTGATGCGACCTTTGGTGTTGTTCCCATCGTGGGAATGGGAGGACTAGGTAAAACAACGCTGGCTCGGGAGGTGTACAACGATAAGGCAGTTGAAGATTTCAACCCGAAAGCATGGGTCTGCGTTTCCGACGATTTTGATGTTATGAGGATCACCAAGGCTGTTCTCGAGTCCATCACGGGTCGTTCTTGTGATCTAAAGGAGTTAACCACAGTCCAGAGTCAACTGGTCAAGGAAGTCGCTGAGAAAAGATTCTTGCTCGTCTTGGATGATGTCTGGAGTGAGGATGTCCAATTGTGGGAAACCCTCAAAGCTCCATTTATGTCCGGAGCACCGGGATGCAGGATGATTGTGACAACCCGTCTTCATGAGGTAGCAAGAACTATGACATCTAAAGAATATTATAATTTACAAGTTTTGTCAGATGTCGACTGTTGGTCATTGTTCAGGCAATATGCTTTTGAGGGTAGGGATGATGTTGCACATTGGAATATGGAAGCAATTCAGCGAAAAGTAGTTCAAAAGTGCAATGGGTTGCCCCTGGCAGCAAAGACCCTCGGTGGTCTTCTACGCCACAAAGAATTAGAGGAACAATGGATGGAAATATTGGACAACAAGATATGGGATCTACCCAAAGGAGACAATGTTCTCCCAGTTTTGAGGTTAAGCTACTATCATCTCCCTTCAAATTTGAAGAGGTGTTTTGCATGTTGTGCAATTTTTCCCCACGACTATGAATTTGAAGAAACGGAGCTTGTATTTTTATGGATGGCTGAAGGTCTTATTCAGCAACCAGGAGTTAACAAGCAACTCGAAAAGTTAGGTGGTGAGTATTTTCATGATCTAGTATCAAGGTCAATTTTTCAAATATCAAATAGCAATAGTTCAAAATTTATAATGCATGACCTTGTTAACGATTTGGCTCAAATAGTCTCTGGAGAACTGAGTTTTAGGTCGGAGGGTGAAGTACTTGAGTCCAATAATCAGTCAAAAGTATCTAAAAAGACTCGATATTGTTCTTACATTTGCCATATTTATAATGGCAAAAGTAGCTTTGAGGTCTTCAACAATGCTAAGCTCACAAGGATGCACTTGTCGTTGGGGTCAGATAGATATTACCCTAGGAATTGTTACATTAGTAATAGTGTTGTTTCTGATTTATTGCTGAAGTTCAAAAAATTGAGGGCGTTGTCATTACAAGGATATGCTATTGTTGAACTGCCTAATTCAATTGGAGACTTGAGACTTTTAAGGTATCTCAACCTATCTAATAGTGGGATAATAAGTTTACCTGAGTCTGTAAATTCAATGTGCAACTTGCAAACTTTGTTATTAAGAAATTGTCGTAATCTCTCGAAGTTGCCTTATGATATGGGGAAATTAATCAATTTACGTCATCTTGATATCTTAGGTGCATCTTTAATAGAAAAGATGTCATTGGGAATAAGGAACTGGAAATCCCTCCGAACATTATCTAATTTTATTGTGGGTAAAAATTCGGGATCTAGTTTGAAAGATATGGAGCACTTGAAGTTTCTTTGTGGACAACTTCATATTTCAAGATTAGAGAATGTGATTAATTTTGAAAACACAAGAGATATCATTTTAAGTGGTAAGAAGGATTTAAAAGTGCTTATACTAGAATGGGGATTCGAGTTTGATGATTCACGAGATGAGGAAATAGATAAAAAGGTTCTTAATATGCTTCGACCTCATAAAAACCTAGAAGAGCTCACATTAAAATGTTATAGTGGCACAGAATTTCCGTCTTGGGTTGGAGATCATATTTCATTCTCTAAGATGACAGTCCTAACATTAGAAGCTTGTAAGAATTGCAGATCCTTGCCCTCTCTTGGGCTGTTAGGCTCGCTTAAAGATCTCATGATTCGAAAGATGACGGGACTAAAAAGCATTGGTTCTAAATTTTATGGAGAAGGTTGCTCAAATCCTTTTCGGTCTTTGGAGACTCTTTGTTTTGAGGATTTAGAAGAATGGGAGCGTTGGGATTCTGTCAAAGACAATGAGGATGTTGAAAGCTTTCCTAAGCTTCGAGAGCTTTCCATTGTACGATGCCCCAAACTCTCTCATACATTACCTAGCAACCTCTCTTTATTGGAGAAGCTCGTGATTCGCAACTGTCCAATGTTGGTGGTTTCAGTCTCAACATTTCAAATGCTATGCAAACTGGAGATCGATGAGTGCAAGAAAATTGAGTGCAGTAGTCCAACTGGTTCCAAGTCATTAAACACTGTGACTCTTTCAAATGTTTCAAATTTTGGAAATTGGCAGTATTTTCAAAGAGTTGATGTTTTAGAGATTAAGGGTTGCGATGATCTCATAAATTTGTGGCAGAATGAGATTTTTCCTGAGAAGCCGCCACATGGGTTGCATAGTCTCATCTCCATCAGAGAGCTCTGTGTGGAAAATTGCAAGACTCTAACACTCATTTTTAGAAGACAACTACCTCCATCTCTAAAGAAGCTTTCTATTGAAGACTGTGAGAAACTGCAGTGCTTGTTGGATAATAATGAGAGTAGTACTTATTCTTCTTCTTCGTCAATCAATATCAACAGCCACTCATCTCATCTTGTTGAGTTGAAGATAAATAAATGCCCATCTCTCAGGTGCCTTCCATTACCAGACCAATTATCTGCCACACTCACAAGTCTCGAGATCAGAGATTGTTCAAATCTCACGACATTGTGGTTACCTGCCAAACTCAAACGTCTAAATATTCGTGAATGCCCAGAGCTCACAACCTTATTACTAAGAGACCGATTACCCGAGACACTTGAAACACTAGAAATTTGGGGATGTGAAAAGCTAGAGTCGATTGTTGAGAGATTTCATAATAACACAGCTCTTTACAAGATTCGGATCTACTGTTGTAATAATCTCAAATCCATTCCGGACAGCCTGTGCACTCTTAGCAGTCTTCGTGAAATCGGTATATGGAGTTGTCAAGATCTTGTTTCGTTTCCAAAAGGAGGGCTTCCGAACAGTATTTTAGAGGTTTTGATCTCTTGTTGTGAGAAGCTAAAAGCCCTACCCAGCCCAATACACACACTCACTTCTCTTCAATCTTTAATTATATCCGATTGTCCAAGTTTGTCATATCCAGAAGAAGGTTTTCCAGCTAACCTTTCAGAACTGCTTATTAGCAGTCCCAATCTTTATAAACCACTGACGAATTTGGGGTTTCACAATCTCACCTCTTTGAAACGACTCTTCCTTCATGAATTGGCTGATGCAGAGTCTTTCCACGAGGAGGAGATGGAAATGACTTTGCCCCACACTCTAACTTTGCTGTCGATTCAAAATTTCCCAAAACTGAAGTGCCTGTCTTGCAATAGTTTGGAAAACCTCACCTCTCTTGAACAATTGATCATCCAAAATTGCCCAGAGCTCACATCTCTTCCAAACCTGCCATCCTCACTTTTGCAATTATATATAAAAGGTTGTCCTTTGCTAAAAGAAGCCTGCAAAAGAGATAAAGGAAGAGAGTGGTACAAGATAACCGACATTCCTTGTGTGGAGATCGATGGAAAATTCATCTACAATCCATAGGAAGAATTAGAGAAGTAACGGCTCTTATTTCAGGTATGCCAATATATATAACAATCTTTGTCAATTATTTCGCTTCCTTGAATTCAAAGTGCCACTAACTTATTTTCAATTTCACTTATCAGGATAGTTTGTTGAGGTAATCCAACTCCAAAGATGTTTGCGTTCACTTACTGATTTTTGAAGTCACTTCCTAATATTTCTTCTGTTTCATTTTTGGTTGAAAAGTAAAATCAATGTCTTGTGTTACATAAATTCTGTAATTTATTTCTTATATTTTTTTATATTTTAAATCTCTGCTAAATCATGGAGTAGTAAAGAAAAAGAGATTAGACGGTCATGATCTCTTGGTGTGTCTGATCACAGCTTCTTGACTATCTGCCACGTAGTACTGTAGATTCTACTGCTAAACTTGTCTTGTAGTGTCCGCAAAACTACAAGTAACTGCTATTTAAGGTGTGCCGTACCCGTGGACGGTCAAATGTTGGTTAAAGTTATTTTATGCTTCTTCTAGGCGTGACACCACTATAAAAAAAAAATATAGAAAATATCGAACCGTAGTGTGGGTATTTTTGGTATATTATTATCTTAATTTATAAAAGTTGTCAATTTTGATTAAAAACAAGGATTCGTTTACTGTATACAGTAGAATATGAGGGTAGTATGAAGTAATGTGCTAATTAATCATGAATCCCGAGTGAGAAAACTTAATTATTAATATGATTAGGATTCTGATTAATAAACACGTAATTTCCTTGTAAACTTTATTTTTTTTTTTCAGAGATCTACTGGACCATTATTAATATGATTAGGATATACTGAGTTTTCTCACTGATTATAGTATGAAAATTGGACCAGTGACCATTTGATTTGGTTTTAGAAAAGTGTAAAGGATGAGAATAATATAAAAAATTCAATAGAAAATATTTTGCCCTCTTGTGTTGGGACATCCCTCAAATTGGGGGATAATCTAGCATTAGAAGAGAATTGACCTATTAATTTTATATTAATTTGTTGGATGGTGGGTATGGTAGATCATTTGCTGTGAAAGATGAGATCTTCTGTTTGTTTGAGGGAGCACTGGGCAACTTGGGAAGTTTAAGGCAGCAATATGGACTAGCTAAGTCTGCAAATGAGGTGATCTTGGTGATTGAGGCTTACAAGGCTCTTCGTGATCGGGCACCCTATCCTCCAAACCATGTTGTTGGCCATCTTAGTGGGTGCTTTGCTTTCATTATCTTTGACATCATCAAAAACAGGGCAGAGCAGGAAGATTTTCAATTTATCTCCGGGGCCAGGTAATAGAAAAAATGCTTCATTTCATTTTATGTAAACACTTCATTTCATATAAATCTCCAGAACTCTTTGATTTTGTATCTTCATTTTTAGAAATCTTCTTCTTTCTCCGAAATACTGGTTTTCTTTGTTTGATTTTGGAAAATTTTATCATAGTTTTCTTTTTCTTGTATATACTAACACAACAAACCCATGCAATGGTAATTTAATAAGTTGTTGTGAATAAGTTCTAATCTTTGACTAATCAAATTATAAGTTCTAGTCTTATTTCACGTTCATAGTATAAATTGTTATATATGTGATTTAATTATATTTAAATTTACAGAACAACAGCAATCTAAATCCAAAAATTATCCACTTGACCAGATGCAGCTAGAATGAAGGGACGGGCATTCTTGTTCAATATCTATCTTTGATGATATCAAAATATGTTCACGGTCCATGAAAGATGTTTTGAGGCTAGCTAATAGATTAATATGATTCCCCACATAAGAAGGTGGCTACTTCAAGAGACTGACAATTTCTTACCGTCAAAGTTTCCAAGTTGAACAATGAGTTTATTGATTTTGGTAAACTTTTGATATTACTGTCTTGAGGTCATATTTACACTGCATTTTCTTAAATGATGTTTATGATAGGGCAAAATATGGTGCAGAATCATCATCCCCAGCTTCCAATAGATGTCAAGATTTTCTTTGTGAAGCCGAAATCTGTGGATTGCTATCAGGTGCCAGAAACTTTATTCTACTCCAGTTTTTTGTTCTGAGTTGGAGTTCTTGGTGTGGTTTCTTCTTTGGGACAAGTCCTTGAGGTTCTATGTTTTAATCGGTGATAATGGTACTCAAAGATGTTCTGCTCCGGTCGGAACACATGAGGTGCAGTGTTAATGCTTGAATTTTGATTTTGCAATTTTATTACAGAAACCTTTTTTGATTCTAATACTATTAGAGAAACTTTCTGTAATATTAGGGTCATTTGCTGCAATTTTGGTTTTGCAAGATTCAGCTGTAGTTCCACACTTTTTCAATTTTAGTTTTGTTGCAATTTTGAATTTGAATTCCTCTCAGCTACATAATTTATTAAGGTTTACATATTGCAGCTACATAATTTTGCGGTTATATGCATTTTCTTTATTTTGAAATAAGTTTTCAATTTTTTTATCAATTTTTTCGAAGCTTCTGTTTTAGCAGACTACCAATCTTAGGCATGAGTTGACTAATAACATGACTCTGTTCTTATTTTAGGAACAAGTGATCCTGTTTCATTGATTCTGTCAACCGTTGATTATCTATGCATTTGCTTTCGGAACAAGCTTCCTCACCTTGGTCAATATGTAATTATGGGTTTGACATCCACTCTTTCATGTGACAGATGGTATGAGGCTAACATCCAATCAGTAATTTCATCTACAATCACTACCAATGTCATAACTTTCATATTTGTGATCATTTATGTTTGTTGTTACTCTTTCATGTGCTGCTGAAGTTTAAAGTTGGGGACTGCTATCGATTACTGGACAGTGTAATATACCTGATATAGTTTTTTGTTGCTGAGCTGGAGTCTTTCCTGTAGAAACTGTAAAGCCATCTTTCTGCTGCCGCTGGCTGATGTGCGACACATGGTTCATATTTCTCCAATTTCAATGTCAGGCCTTTTAACAGAAACCCTAAGAAATGCTGATATCATCTGCTCTCTTGGATGCCTTGAGATGGGAATGCTGCAAGTTTTTAATTTGTTTGCAAGAGATTGATCAGAAATCGATGATCAATCAAGCAGATTTTACTCCCAGAATCATCAACTAGTGATATGCTATATATGCTTGCAACTTCAATCCCTGATCATAATTAGTGTTTGGAATTTGACTTCTTTTGATTTACTATTTTCTGTTTTCTTCTTGGAGGAAAGATGTAGAGTTCAAAAAATGTTGGATGTTCAAAAGATGTAGGAAAGATAATTATGTTTTAAACAATTATCATATTCCAATCTCAATCCTCTAAATTTTCAGGTTCCTAAACTATTGCCTTAATATGATGCAATTTGGATTCCTTTAGCAGTCATCATCGATTATCAAAGCTTGATGCATTGTATGCTGCTATGTTTAATATTTTTGTAGCTTAAGAAATAACCTTTTATAACTAGAGAAATAATCAACTTATTAGAAAACGGTATTTCTTGAGACGGTATTTATTTGGCTATAATAACAAGACCCGTCCCGACTCATATCTTGAGTACAAAGGAATTCTGTGAAAATTTTATCTTTTTCTTTCTCTAATGGGTTTAAGTTTGAGATTTACTACTCAAACCTTTACGTACTCTATACTCAATAAGGATCAAAGCTCTCGTAGTTCATTTAACTTATACTAGCCAACAAAAATACAATCTAAAAATTATTAGCTATAGAAAACTCTTTTGAGCTATAGAAAACTCTTTTGAATTTCTTTCTGAATTCTACATTTCTCAGGCTAAACTTAATATGTAGAATACCTTTGTATATCTCTTTCTAAAAATAAATCTAAAAGTTGTTCCGTAAAATAAGCTAAGAACCAATTAAAGATCTTTTCTTTAGAACACATTTTCTTTGTAAATATTATATAATATAATAAAAACATTTTTTGATTTTTATAAAATATAAATATTTGATTTAAAGTTTGATAATTTGAAAGCTTTTCAATTAATCTGAAATCTTTTCTTTTATGATCATAATCAGCAATATACATATAATCTGAAAACTCTTTGCAAACTAATCCCTAGGGGAATATCTCACATACGTGGCAAAGCATCCCGATGCACACGCAGAGTAGGGGAAAAACATCTCACATAAACGATGATATCAAATCAGACGTGCGGAGTAATCTCATATAATCTCATATACATGTCGATATTTGATCAAACGTACAGAGTAATCTCACATAAACGTACAGAGCAGCCCCAAAGGCTAATAAACTTAATATAATCTCACATACACGTGCAGAGCGGCCCCAAAGGCTAATAATCTGAATATAATACTGCTGGGGAGGGTACATATCTTATATCTTAAAATCTGAGCAATTTTTTAAAACTCTTTTAATTTTCTGAAAATACATATATAATTCTTTCTAAATACTTTTCTGAAAATATAATTCAATCTTCTTTTCTTTTCTTTTCTAAAAATTCTCATAATACACTTAAATCTGAAAATATGGAAAAGTTTATGAAAATCTTGTAATCTTTCTGAAAATCTAGAGTTGGATTTCTAGAAATCTATCTGAAAATTTGAAAATCTGATAGAAAATCTGACAATCTAGAACCCTGTCTGAAAATCTGGAAATCTGAAAATCTAACTGGAATTCTGTCTAAACATTTGTGAACTATTCTTCTTTCTAAATCTTAATTCTTAATCTATTTATGGATTCTGGAAATCTACATATTTCTTAAAAACATACATCATCTGGAAATTTGTTTTCTAAATAAATGAATAAATCATTTATTTCTAATAATTCTGTAAATACTTAATCCAACATATAATTCTAAAATAAATAAATTTTAAGAAAATTTCTAGATTACACATAATCTTCCATCTCTATCTCTTCAGACTCTTCTATAATTTAGATCAATTAAGTTCACTGTCCAACTCAAAAAACTTGGTCAATGGTTGACGCCTTCATGGGATTTTTTTTTTTTCCTAAACAACAATTTCGGATTTTTGAATGACACAAGTACATCCGGCCCCAATCAAGTTTGCTTTCCAAATATATTCAATAATAATAGGAAACGAAAACCTAACAAATAAAAGATGTATCCTAATGAAAATTGCTTTGTGAAAGGATATTACAGAATAATTAACAATCCCTTTTCCTAATAGGAAACCAACCAAAATTTGCCCAATCAAGTTTCGCTGAAATTGTCACAGGCTTCTTTTTCAGATTTCAGCAGACATGGCTACCGGCCTGTTACTGGGAACAACTTAATTACGACCTTCTTTTTCAGATTTATTCGATTTTTCAAAGGGTACTAGTCAACAAATTTCACTGCCTGAATTAAGTGGTAAGATATGCTTTTCTTCAAAGGGATGTCTGATATTAATTGGATGGGATGATTTGAGTGTGAATCTTTTTAATCCATTTACACGTATACAAATCCAATTTCCACAGCGTCCCTGATATGAGAGTATGATCTCCAATTGTGTTTTATCTTCTAGTCCTTTATTAGCATCCGATTATACAATCATGGCCATTAACAGAATAAATGGAAAATTATCATATGCTAAAGCTAGTGATGAAACTTGGACCATGGTAGACTCACGGTACGGTCCTTACAAAGATATTACTTATTATAAAGGACGGTTTTATGCAGTAAATCTTCACTGTATAGTAATGGCTTGTTATATAAGAGACTCCGATAATACGAGTGAGGCAGAACAAGCAGTGGCTGAGTTGCCACCACATAGTTCGTTTACAAACCAATACTATTGCAAATTCTATATAGTAGAATCTGCCGGAGCATTATTGATAGTTTCACGAGCTATAAGTACGAACTATGCTTATGGAACTTTTGGATTTAAAGTGTTCAAAGTCGACTTGTCTTCTAATAAATGCATGGAGATAAAAGATTTGGGTGATCAAGTACTTTTTTTGGGTTCCAATTCTTCTTCCTTCTCGTGTACTGCTAGTCTATCCAATTGCAAGCCTAATTCTATATATTTTACTGAAAATGTAAGACTACTACGTGAGGAAGATGTGAGACTATATAAGGACATCGGAATATACACTTTGTAAGATGAAAGTATTACCTTTCATGGTAATCAATTCCACTCCTTTGATCCACTAATGTGGGTTGAACGAAGTTTTATATAGATTACCTTTATTTTTACTTTTTTTTTTTTCTTGATTTTTTTTTTAAATGATTTGTTTTACATATATAATATTTAATAACTTTTAGTTAATGTCTAATATTGACTTTTCATTTCTTTTGTTTAATTTACAATATCTCTTCTGTATTTGTGAATTATGTTTCTTTGTACAGAAGATTTGTGAATTCAAATCCATATTTCATTCATAGGTTTTCTTATAAAGTGATTCCTCACTTTATAAGTTTATAATGTGATCAACATGCATATGTAACAAACACACAATACTACATTACAAATATAATTTTTCGAACTAGTTGCTCGAGGGCAATAGCTTAGTGTTAACCACACCACTCAACGAAGACAAAGTTGAGTTCCAATTTCGAATCCCCCTTCAAAACTAATTGGCTGGAAAAAAAAAAAACCCAGAAAAATAACAAGGCAATCGGTAAACAGAGCCGTGAGTATGTTGCAAAACTCTTCGATTATCTTCATCAGAATATTATGACCAACCAAGAAAGGATAGTGTTGCGGGGTGAGATTTGTCCGGTGAAAGATGACGATCAAGATCCCATTCAAAGAATTTGTTCGTATCAATGTATTGTCCAAAACATGGCAAGATGCGATTTTACAATTATATCAAACTTTTTTTCCTCTAGAATTGAGGGACTTTAATGGATACCATTGATGAAGACATTAATGGAAACAATCAAGGAGTAGTTGATGACAATATAAACTATCAAGGAGCTCTATGTGGATCGAAGAGAGACCAAAACATCTCTCTTAAAGGAATTAAGACATGACAAAAAGAGAATAGAGAGATCGTTTAATTATGTGGAGAAAAACTTTGAGAAACCGCCACTGCAGGGACATGATAAACTTAAAGAAGTTTGTTTATATGACATACCTCAAGTGGTTTTGTGTTCAAAATAGATAAACGTATGATTATAGTTACAGAATTACTAAACATATTATAAGTTTCATCAGAACCGGATAATTAAAAAGTAGTCGTAAGATTATAAGTTAATCGTACTGTTTTCTACCTTCTTGTATGGACCGGATAATCCGAGCAGCTGATTCTGTTGCTAATCTGGGTTGTGAGGTACAACTTTAATCACTCGTGACTGCTGCTCGTTGGTCTGAGCTTTTTGAACCGATGCTTGAACTATCGGCTCCATAGGGAACACAGGAAGTGCATCCCCTTTCGCTCTTTCAGCAGCGGGACTACTTGCTGTACTTCCCTGTACCTCACTTTCTTTTGAAGCCTGAAATTTTCCAAGACAACAAGAAATCGCTCGACTCATTTGGCTTGACATGTCACAAGAACTTTGATTTGGCATAATGAAGTTAATGTCCCCTACTGATAAATGATTGTCTTTTGTCCGGGTTCCTGGAAACGGGCTCATTTGCTCGACAGCTGAACTAGAAATTGATGGGTTCATGACCGGCATGCCATAAGGTGGAAAGTAAATCCGACCCAATGGAGGGTTGCCTGGAAGAATTCCAATCCCTTGTTGATGAGATGCCGGAACACCATAAGCTGTGCTCAAGAAGTCCCCACCATATATAAGTATTTTTCTGAATTTGAATTCTAATTTGCTGTTTCTGCACTCATATCATTCCTAATTCATTTATGATTGATTAGACCAATTGTTTTTGTTGCTGATTTTTGTTATTAGTGCAAAAATTTGTTAAATATTTTCATTTCAAGAATGATGTAAAATCATTAGACCTTCCATAGGCATGTCTGGTAAGGTTATGGACATATTGGTTCTTAAAGACTATCGAAAAAGGAATTTACAAAATTAAGATTGATAATAACCTATCTCTGTTCTTATTTTTGGAACGTGTGATCATAGTTACTTAAATTGATGTTATACACAAGTAGCAGATGCGTGTAACATCAATTTGTGCGTGTGTACGTGCATGTGTGTGTAGAGGTCTGTGAGCCAGGGGAGGGAAAGAGAGAGCTAGAGGATTAGAATCAAAGAATTAAGCAAATAAATGTGTCTATGATTGTTCCTGGAATCATATTTAAATCAACAAAAGGAGCCAACAAAACTTTGGCCGAGCCATTTCTGATGTCTGAAAGTTTTCCAGCATAGCTTCCATCAATGCCCCTCCGGAGTGCAGCAATTATTCAATTGACATTTCCGACTGATTCAAAGTTCATAGCACAATTATTCATATCATACTTTCATGTCTCCGATACAAGGTGTAAAAATTTTACTTGAAATCCGACTTCTGGTTGACAAAAAAAATGAAAACAATTCTAAAAACATTATGAATAAAAGGAACAATTTTGTGGAAGATGAGTAAAGGAACAATCATGATTTTCATGATTTTATATAATTTTTCAAATAATGCAAAATTGCTTATACGAATGGTTTTCAGAATCCCCATGATTAGTGAAATATGAGTGCAACTGTAGTTATAAAAAGTATTTATCTTGCTTTTAATTCCGTTATTTATTCAATTTTTATCGAATTGAGATTATGATGAAACGTTAATGATTGTCACATGTTCAATTTCTTGTGTGCATATTGTTCAAGACAACATAGCTGTTCATATTTGAAGGAAACTTTATCCGAATCAGGTGACCACTTGACAGTTATTATTGTCTACCAATTAAAATTTTCAATCCCAATAAAATGCAAAGTTTACAAACTGCAATTGTATATGCTGTATTTCTGTTCGATGTTAATTTTATGCCTAGAAAAAGTGTTACCATGAACAATATTAGTTTATCCAATGATTGAGAAAAACCATATATATTTTGCATGAAACTATATAATAGTTTTCAGGTGCAGAATTTTGTACGTTTTTCATATAGAACCCCTACTCTGTAATGTTATGGAGTGACTTTGTAACGTTATAGAGTCTAGTCTAATCCCACATGAAAATATATAGAAATTCGTTTAAATTTCGATCAAAATTAAGGAAACTTTATATTGTATTAGTACCAGACAGAGAATGCAATATGTATTTGATCCGTTACTAATCGATTACTAATCGAACCCGAATTGGTGATAACCCGAACCGAGCCCAAATCGTTTTTTTGGGCTGATCCGTTATAAAAATATTACTCTGCTTTAACTTTTGAAAGTGAAACTCACAGCATTTTAACTTGAAAACAAATACATAGCCACGCCACCGCCGGGACGAGCTTCGAGGCTGCGCCGCTGGGGACGGACATAACGGGGATATGCTTCAGGGACCAGCTGTGGCTGAAATCGTACCCGCTCGATCGAAACATGGTGTTTGATTACTTCTCTCCTTCTCCGTTCTACGATTTGACTTGTAACAACGAACAGCTAAGGATGCGGTCCATTCATGATTCATCCTCTTGATATCTCTCAGCTCTCGTGAGTTTCATCAAATTAGTGTAAATAAAAAATACCCAGTTTGTATTTTTGCTATTTCTTCTGGTTTTTCTTGTCTGTTTGTATGTTGAATGTCTGGTTATGATCTGTTGAATTACTGATTTTCTTGGCTTGATTAGTTGAATTGATGAACTGGGTTGAAGGAAAGTTTGGATTTTGTTGTTTTAGTTTGGTTGAAGATAGGATTTTTAAGTAAAGATCAGATTTTTATGTTTGGGTTAATTAAATTTTTTCTGTTGAATATTTATGGTTAATGTGAGGAAGTTTAGTTTTGGTTGAATTACGTATAATGTTAGCTTGATTAAGTGAAATTATGAGTTGGGTTGATGTAAAATTTCAGTTTTTTAAGTAAAGAGTCGGATTTTTCATTGGTTCTCTGTTTGATACCAGAAAATATGGGAGAATTTCGGTTCCATCCTTAGCTTTACCATGTCTTTGGTTGCTGATATAATTGAAGAATGATGTTTTGAGTTTGACTTCTCGAGCAATGAAGCATTTAAATGTTGAAAAGACTTCTGTGGAAACAAGCATTAAGACCACAGAGACTAGATATATAAAATTTTCTTGTTTTTGTGATTAAAGTAACCGAATGTCCATAAGTTCTGAGTTCTAGAAAAACGTTTGAAGACTATATTCTTTTGAATTAACTTGAGTTCCCAAAATATTTTGCCATCTCAGGTTGATTTTGCCATCTAGTTTTAACTTTCCATACCGTTAGTTAGTTAGATTTCTTGTCTGATTTCCGAACTTGTTTTCGAGAAATATTAACAATGCCTTTGACGTAGGGCACTTTGTCTCATCATATCTGTGTTTTGTTTTTCAAGTCCAACTTGGAGTTCACTAAAGAACTAATTCAGTTGGTTGAATAAGATTTATTGTGAGCCAATTTATAACATATGTAGAGTTTAAAGTAACAGTTCTAGTGCTAAAAGTTTTCTTGGATGTCACATGATAATGATGCTCTGATTAAAAGGAGAATAATTCATGTAACAACATCATGGTTCAAAGGTCTAGGAATGTCAAAAGGTAAAAACTAGAATGGTGTTAGTGGCATGAAAACTAAAGGCATGCAAGGACATTGGTGTTGTCAGGTTTTAATTCATGATTACATCTTTGTGTAGATTATCATTCATTTTACATCATTTTTCCTTTGGTCACCATCCATAACTAGCAGTTCACACAAGTTCATATCCGTTACATGTCAAAGCTCTGTAATAGTTGATATACTAAGTAAGACTTGAATAATTGATGGCTGAATCCACTAAGTTTAGTTTCTGATTTCTTTTTTCACCTTCACTAAATACCTTACTCTTCATGGTTTTCCTTGAAGATTCGTATTGAATTTATAGAGATGTTTGCCTGCTCCAAAAAGTTGGATTAAGGGATGCATAACTGGGATCAAATACTTTTGTTGTACAGGAAAATGACAGGCATAGAATACATGCCAGGTGAAGTAATGGAGCCCCACCTCTTTGTTATCCGTAAGCAAAAGAGGGATAGCCTTGAGTAAGTTACACCAATGCTGAGTTATTACTTATTGGATGGTTCAATATACCAAGCGCCACCGCTTTGCAATATCTTTGCAGCTATAATTGTGAGTTTCTCCTCTTTACTTTCTTTGGTAATTATATTAATGCGTAAATCAGTCATTTTATGTCTTTTCTTTTCCATCTGTAGATTTTTTATTTTGTTTGATCTTGATTGTATACCCAATGTGACAGGGACAAGCCCTCTATTATATACAGAAAGCTTTTACTACCGCTGCCCTAGAGTTGGAGAAGATTGGATATGGTATCAATGTGCATTAACTTTGCTCCCTTTTTACATCAATGGCTCAAACTGTTTCTGTAATATCCCGAAAAATGGGTTAACCCGTTCTCAAGTAGTTGGTTCAATTGTTATGGATTAGGGCACAATTTAGTTTCTAACAGACTTGAAGCCTAAGATGATAGTGTTAGTGAGATTATAATTATGTCGAGAAGTAATGATGTGGATTGAACCCAAATCAATTAGTATTTGGATTTATCTTTATTTCAAATGTAAAGGTCCAAGCCCAAATAAATATTTAGTTGATCCAAGTTCAAGAGACTCAATTAGTTTGTACCATATAAGTTTGAGAGGAAATATTTAAGGTTAAAAGAAAATAAAGGTGGCAATAATTGGTGAATGGGTTAGGTGGCAAGCAAGATGGAAAATGAGTGGTCAATATGGGTCAATATGAAGAGCATGTGTAATGTAGTGTAAAAGAAAAGGAAAGATTATTAAAAATTAGAGAATTTAGTGTAAGTCGTTGGAGAGAGGAGAGAAATAAGTGTGAAAAGAAGAAAACGTAAGGCATGAATCAAGGAGTCAATGATAGGAGAAAGAAAAATATAAAATACAAAGGAAGAAAGAAAATTGAAATCATTAGAGAGAGAGACGGTGAAGAAAAAAAAGAAAGGAAAAAGAAAGGAGATAGAGAGTTGTGTTGGGTTTTCCTTGAGTCATTGTCCAGATTCTTCTGGGGTCATTTTGGAGGTCGATTTGTGGTCCGATCGAGCTCAATTTTTGAGGATGTGTTCATCACATGGGACTACATTCTGGACTGTGGAGATGTCAAAGTGATTTCCCGGTGATGAGATCGGCGGCTCCGAACAGAGCTGGGCAAAAGCTTGGTATAAACATTGGTTGGAAGATATTTGATAGGTTTGAGTGATTCTTGAATTTCTAAAGCTAGAGCGGATTTGACATGTTGGAGGTAAGTAAACTCATCCATGATGTGTTATGTTTTCCAAAATGTATATATATAGACTCATCAACGTTTTCAAACATTTATACGGAAAGTGAGTAAATTCATTTATGGAATGTTTGAGTTTCAAATTATCGAACTGCTGTTTTTAGTATCCTTACTAATTTATACTCTATCATATTTTGTTAAGGATTTCATTGATTTTAAGAAAGTTTGTTTTTGTAAGTATTTCATATCAAGTGTCTTTGAACTAAATTCCTTACATATTTTGAATACAAATTGATTATTGTTTTTTATATTGACAATGTTATACTGAGAATTTTATTGTTATATTTACCGACATGCTTTACAAAATACTACTGGTTTATTATATGTGAATGTATAAAACTGTTTTGGCTCATCGTTCCGTAGTTACCGTTATTGTTACTGGCCCAGCTGGGATTCTGTGTGCACACATATTGTAACCGTTATTGCCGCATCACACGGGTAATTGTGATATATTGACTGCGTCACACGGGTAATTGTGACACTATAGAACATGAGCTAATTGATATATTGATTATTATTTATATTGTGAAACTATATGCTTACCGTTTTATAAAAAGACTACTATTTATATTGTAAAATTATATGCTTACCGTTTTATAAAAAGACTATTGTTTATATTGTAAAGCTATATGCTTACCGTTTTATGAAAAGAATACCGTTTATACTTTAAAGCTGTTATATCGTTTTATGATTTACGAATATGATTTTAAGTATTGCTTATTTATATTTAAGTACGTAAATTGTATTAAATGCTAATTCTGGTTTTATTAAGTAATACATTGTTGGGATATTTTCCAAAAAGTTTATGAGCAAGGTTTTGAACGCATAGGTTTTACAAAGCATATTTATTTTACATGTTATGCATGAATTTATTTACCGAGTTGACGGCTTACCCCTCGTCACCACTATTTTGTAGATTGAGTTCATGGACTTAGAATGGATAGGGTTTGCATTAGCATATGGTTGGACATGTACCGTCAGAGGATTTAATTTCATGTATATACGTACCGTAAGTAATCAATTTATTTAATGTTGTTATTACAGTTATAATCTGGAAGTTCAGTGAATTGGATGGTATCGGGTTTGGGTATTGTATTTTGGTGGATGTATTATTGATAAATCTAATTGTGAATATCTTTGAATAAAAGTTTTTGAAAGTTCCATTTCACGTAGCAACCCGATCCGTTGGGTCCTGGATTTGGGGTGTTACAGTTTCATAGTAAGAGTATCAATTATTTGTTTGTTATTACAACAATAGAACTAAGTTGTTACCGTTGGTTTGCCTTTAGATTTTGTATTTGTATGTCATTGACTGCATATTTTGTTTCTTTATAATATAATAAGAGAGTTTTGATCATATACTATTTGGGAAAGCCATAAAAGATTTTGCCATTATATTGATTTCATATGCTCCAAATATGGTACACCAGTTAACAAGGATGTGCATTTCACACACCAGCATATAATTTTGTATGACATTCATTTCATCCTTTAAATTTTCTTCTTTCACTTCATTTAATTATTGATTCTTCTGTAGTTGATACCGAAAACAAGGGTGCAACTCTTGAATCAAAGGTCACTAAAGAGACTATTGACTTTAAAGAAGTCAAGTGAGTAGATCATATTCTTGGCTCCTTACAGCGCAAAGAGAATAAATTCACGCATGTCCTTGTGGATAGATATGCTTTAAATGTTAGAAAACCATAGAAGTACTATAGAACTTCTGGTCAATTTGTAGTGGGACTAATGTATGATTATGAATTTCTTATATTAGATAACATTTCGAAATTTGAATAGCTTTTAAATGCCATACAAGAATTCAGACTTTTGATATATTTTCTTTGATCTATGATACTATGAGAATGTGATGTTGCCGTTTGCCTAAAAGGAAAAATTCCACATAAGAACTGCTTGTTTATAGAAGTAATAAACATCATTTTAATAAATTCTTGCTTTGAATGAACATTTTATTTTGCTTTTGTTTGATATAGAGTCTAAGATGATACAGCTTCTTTACAATAATAAATAAATTGGTAGAAGAATCCCAATGCTTTTGCCACAGATCCATAAGAATAATGTTTTCCATTTTGTGGTTATCACCAGCCCCTCCACCTCCACCATTTCTAGAAGGTTATACTCCAACAACAACCGGAGAGCTGACACCAGCCCTGAAACCCAACAAACAGGAGAGCGGCAACCTCCTCCTGTCGACACCATCATCAATCAAGGTCCAGCTATAAGAATGAAATTTTGAATACTACAGCAGCCTTCTCTCTTCATTTAGTGCAGTAGCAGTTGAAAACATGTGGAATTTTGAAGATACGACTCCCTTTACAGAAGAAAATTTTCACAGCGGAAGTCCTTAACTTAACAGTTTAATCTCAGTATTTCTGAAAATGTATCAAGCTTGTCATTTATTTCTCAATTTGCTCTGATCAATTTCCACACGAAAATAATTCAAGATGGTTAATGTTCTTCTGTTCTTTTATTATTTGCTATGTTTTTTTCTTCAATTTGTATAGTAGTTTCTTGTTGTGAGAGTTTTTTTAGTTCAATTATTCATGTACATATCTGGTTCAGGGAAATTTGATTGTACAATGAAGATGGAAATTGATGACAGGATATGTTATATAATGAAGAATACGAAAATTGAGAAGGTTGATAGGATCTCTACATTTCCGGAACCAATATTGCATAAATGCATGAGATTTTCTACCATCCAAACAAAATTTTCAAACCTTTCGGGTATTACTATCTGATGAAGCCTTTTTTCCTCCAGATCAAGAACTGTACATTAGCTCTTGTACTACTTTGTTGGCTATCTTTTAATGAGTTGTAGACTTATTGTAATGTGGACTGATCAAAAATTCCACAGAGCCACCCACCACAGTCCATTATTTATCAATTGGACCACACGGTTTGGAAACAAAATTGGAGCTGAAACATCAAACTTTATTATGCCCGTCTTTTTGTGCACATGCACTCTTCAGAGTTCACTGTATTTTCATTTTCTCGTAAAAGAATTATCAAAGCAGTGTGCTGTTATGTGGACCAAAAATTTCCACAAAGCCATAGAAAATTACAAGAATGAATTGTCAATGAAAATTTTCCACACGGTCTGAAAAAAGTAGCTGAAGATACTATCTTTTTGATTCAAGAGAAAAAGTAATCACCAATATTTGCGAAGATTCATTCAGAGAATAGAAGTGAATTGCAACAGAAAACCAGTCTTTCTTTTGCTTGATTGCTCTCATTGTTTTTCCTTCGAAATCAAAACTACGATTCCAATGGCAGAGCTCTTTCTGTCTGCTGTCCTTCCGGTGTTGTTTGAAAAACTGACCTCTCCTGAACTGCTCGACTTTGCAACTCGAGAGGGCGTTAGTTCCAAGCTCAACAAGTTGAAGAACACGTTTGAGTTGATCAATGAACTGCTCGTGGATGCAGAGATGAAGCTGACGGATGGCCATGGAGCTGTGAAGACGTGGCTGGATAAACTCCGAGACTTGGCTTATGATGCGGAGGACATCTTGGATGAGTATGCAACTGAGGCTTTGACAAGAAAGTTGAAGATAGAAGAGCATCAGGTTCAGGCCAACACCAGCACAGCTCGGAAACTCATTCCTGCTTGTTGTTTTGGTTTTACTACAAGTGCTTTGAGCTCCAATTTTCGTATTGGGTCCGAGATCGATAATATTTCAGGCCGATTAGAAGATCTCTTCAAAAGAAAAACTCAACTTGGGTTGGAGATCAAGATTGCTGGTGAGAGATCCGGTGTTTCACTGCAAACACCATCCACTACATGTTTTCCAACCGAACCTGTTGTTCATGGAAGAGAAGAAGACAAAGCCAAAATAATTAAAATGTTGAAGAATGAAAAGAGTGATGCCACCTTTGGTGTTGTTCCCATCGTGGGAATGGGAGGAATCGGTAAAACAACGCTTGCTCGGCAGGTGTACAATGATAAGGCAGTTGGAGATTTCAACGTGAAAGCATGGGTTTGCGTTTCCAATGAATTTGATGTTATGAGAATCTCCAAGGCCATTTTCGAGTCCATCACTGGTAGTTCTTGTGATCTAAAGGATTTAAATGCAGTGCAGAGTCAAATAGTAAAGGAAGTCACTGGGAAAAGATTCTTGCTTGTCTTGGATGATGTCTGGAGTGAGGATGATGATTTGTGGGAAAAGCTCAAAGCTCCGTTTATGTGTGGAGCACCAGGAAGCAAGATGATTGTGACGACCCGGCTTCAAGAGGTAGCAAAAACTGTGAGGCCTAAAGGAGGTTATATTTTAGATCTTTTGTCAAGTGATGACTGTTGGTCACTGTTCATGCAATATGCATTTGACGGTAGGGATGATGTTGCACAATGGAATGTGGAAGCAATTCGACCAAAAGTTGTTCAAAAGTGCAACGGGTTGCCTCTAGCAGCAAAGACTCTCGGTGGTCTTCTACGCCGCAAAGAATCAAAGGATAGCTGGATGGAGATATTGGACAACAAAATATGGGATATATCCGGAGAAGACAAAATTCTTCCTGTTTTAAAGTTAAGCTACCAATATCTTCCTTTGAATTTGAAAAGATGTTTTGCATATTGTGCAATTTTCCCAAAAGACTATGAATTTGAAGAGAAGGAGCTTGTGTTTTTATGGATGGCCGAAGGTCTTATTCAGCAATCAAGAGAAAACCAGCAGCTCGAAAAGTTAGGTGGTGAGTATTTTCGTGATTTAGTATCAAGGTCAATCTTTCAAATATCAAGTAGCAACAGTTCTAAATTTATAATGCATGACCTTGTTAATGATCTGGCTCAAATAGTTTCTGGAAAACTGAGTTTTAGGTTGGAGGGTGAATCGAAGCCCAACAATCAGTCAAACATAGTTGAAAAGATTCGTTATTCTTCTTACGTTTGCCATTATTTAAATCACAAAAGTAATTTTGAAGTCTTTAACAATGCTAAGCTCTTAAGGACGCACTTGTCATTGAGGCTAGAGAGCTATGACTTTTTTTGTTACATTAGTAACAGTGTTGTTTCTGATTTATTGTTGAAGCTAAAAAAATTGAGAGTGTTATCGTTACAAGGATATAAAATTGTTGAACTTCCTAATTCAATAGGAGACTTGAGACTTTTAAGGTATCTCAACCTATCTAGCAGTGGGATAATAAGTTTGCCTGAGTCTGTAAAATCAATGTGCAACTTGCAAACTTTGTTATTAAGAAATTGTCGTAACCTCTCAAAGTTGCCTTATGATATGGGGAAATTAATCAATTTACGTCATCTTGATATCTTAGGTGCATTTTTAATAGAAAAGATGCCATTGGGAGTAAGAAAATGGAAATCCCTTCGAACATTATCTAACTTTATTGTGGGTAAAAATTTGGGATCTAGTTTGAAAGAATTGACGCACTTGGAGTTTCTTTGTGGACAACTTGATATTTCAAAATTAGAGAATGTGAAATATTTTGAAAACACACGAGAAAGCATTTTAAAAGATAAGAAGGACCTAAAAGTGCTTTTACTGGAATGGGGATTTGAGTTTGATGATTCACGAAGTGAGGAAGTAGATAAAAATGTTCTTGATATGCTTCGACCTCATGAAAATCTAGAAGAACTCACAATAAAATGTTATGGTGGCACAGTATTTCCATCTTGGGTTGGAAATCATAATTTATTCTCTAAGATGACAGTCCTAACATTAGAAGGTTGTAAGAATTGCACATCCTTGCCTTCTCTTGGGTTGTTAGGCTTGCTTAAAGATCTCACAATCAGCAAGATGACGGGACTAAAAAGCATTAGTTCTGAATTTTATGGAGACAGTAACTCAATTCCTTTTCAGTCTTTGGAGACTCTTTGTTTTGAGGATTTAGAAGAATGGGAGCGTTGGGATTCTGTCAAAGACAATGAGGATGTTGAAAGCTTTCCTAAGCTTCGAGAGCTTTCCATTGTACGATGCCCCAAACTCTCTCATACATTACCTAGCAACCTCTCTTTATTGGAGAAGCTCGTGATTCGCAACTGTCCAGCGTTGGTGGTTTCAGTCTCAACATTTCCAATGCTATGCAAACTGGAGATCGAGGAGTGCAAGAAAATTGTGTGCAGTAGTCCAACTGGTTCCAAGTCATTAAACACTGTGACTCTTTCAAATGTTTCTGATTTTGGAAATTGGCATGATTTTCAAAGAGTTGATGTTTTAGAGGTTAAGGGTTGTGATGAACTGATAAATTTGTGGCAGAATGAGATTTTTCTTGAGAAGCCTCAGAATGGGTTGCGTAGTCTCATCTCCATCAGAGAGCTCTATATGGAAAATTGCAAGATTCTTACAACTCTACTTGAGGGAATTAAACAGAAGAATGAACAACTTGAAACATTGCAAATTAGGGGTTGTGATTCTCTAACATTCATTTTTAGAGGACAACTACCTCCATCTCTAAAGAAGCTTTCTATTAAAGACTGTGAGAAACTGCAGTGCTTGTTGGATGATATTGAGAGTAGTGCTTATTCTTCTTCGTCAATCAATGTCAACAGCCACTCATCTCATCTTGTTGAGTTGATGTTAAATAAATGCCCTTCTCTCACGTGCCTACCATTACCAGACCAATTCTCTACCACACTCACAAGTCTCAGCATCAGTTATTGTTCAAATCTCACGACATTATGGTTACCAGTAGCACTCAAACATCTTCATATCAATGATTGCCCACAATTCACAACCTTATTACCAAGAAACCAATTACCTGAGACACTTGAAAAACTAGATATTTGGGAATGTGGAAAGCTAGAGTCGATTGTTGAGAGATTTCATAATAACATGGCTCTTTACAAGATTTCGATCTCCCTTTGCAGTAATCTGAAATCCATTCCGGACGGCCTACACAATCTTAGGAGTCTTCGTGAAATCAGTATAGCGAGTTGTCAAGATATTGTTTCCTTTCCAAAAGGAGGGCTTCCCAACAGTATTTTAGAGGTTTCAATCTATGATTGTGAGAAGCTAACAGCCCTACCCAGCCGAATACACACTCTCACTTCTCTTCAACATTTATATATATCCCAATGTCCAAGTCTGTCATCATATCAGGAAGAAGGTTTTCCGGTGAACCTTTCCTTTCTAAATATTAGCAATCTTTATAAACCATCGAAGAATTTGGGGTTTCAGAGTCTCACCTCTTTGAAACAACTCGGCATTCATGAATTGGCTGATGCAGAGTCTTTCCACGAGGAGGAGATGGAAATGACTTTGCCCCACACTCTAACTTGGCTGTTGATTGAAAATTTCCCAAAATTGAAATGCCTGTCTTGCAAGAGTTTGGAAAACCTCACCTCTCTTGAACACTTGGGGTTCTTTAATTGCCCAGAGTTCACATCTCTTCCAAACCTGCCATCCTCACTTTTGGATTTATATATACAAGATTGTCCTTTGCTGAAAGAAGCGTGTAAAAGAGATAAAGGAAAAGAATGGTACAAGATAGCCGACATCCCCCGCGTAAAGATTGATGGAAAATTCATCTACGATCCATAGGAAGATTCAGAGAAGTAACAACTCTTATTTCAGGTCTGCCAATATATATAATAGTCTTTGTCAATTATTTCCTTCCTTGAATCCAAAGTGCCACTAACTTATTTCCAATTTCACTACAGGATAGTTTGTTGAGGTAATCCAACTTCGAAGATGTTTGCATTCACTTACAGATTTTTGAAGTCAGGTAATTATTATATTTCTTCTATTTCTTTTTTGGTTGAATAAGTAAAATTAGTGTCTTGTATCTGACATGTACATCATGACAAACAAAGCAATAACATCATAACAAATGGAGATTTTCAAATTGTCTGCCTGTAAGAAAATCGGCAATATAAATTTCATTTCTCCAGAACCCCTTGATTTCGTATCTTCAGTTTTAGAAACCTTAGGTATGACATTAGGTATCCACTTAATGCAATACTTAAAATTTAAGCAAACAACAAATTATGTTGAGAGAGATCTAAGTAATAGGATTAATTTTTGTAATGTTTATTTGGTTGTAATGCTAGAAATAATACTAACTAAAAGCTTTCCTACGTAGTAATTTTCTACCACGTAGTAATTTTCAGGAGAATGGGTATGCTATATCGTTATTATATTTGCTGAGAAGTGCCGGAACCAATTCTTATTATTTCTCCAGCGGCCCCTGCCATTGTATTATACAAGCTCAACAAGGCTTCCTCCAACATTTATTCTACACCACAAAGTACTCAAAAATCACATCTCCAGTTCTAAAAGTAAGTATGATGACTTGTTTCATAGAGTACCAACGTCCAAACTTTCATATTCGTGATCGTTATTAAATGATGTCACTGATGTATAAAATTTCGTACAGAGAATATTTGCCTACCAGCTTCAAACAAGTAGCAAGTTTTTCTTCGAATCCAGTTAATTTATGTTTGTTGCTGCTCTTTCTTCTGCTGCTGCTGAAGTCTAAAGTTGCTGACTGCTATCGATTGCTGGGCTGTGTAATATATCTGCTTCAAATTTCTTGTTGCTGAGTTGAAGTCTTTCATGTGTCGGATTTCTTATGCTGGCAGAGAAACTGTAAATGCGACTTTCTGCTGCTGCTAGCTGACGTGCAACACACGGTTCCTATTTCTCGAATTTCAATGTCCGGCCTTTTAACATAAACCTTTAAAAATGCTGATATTATCTGCTCTTGGATACCTTGAGATGGAAGAATGCTGCAAGCTACTATGCTTGCCACTTCAATCCCTGATCATAATTAGTGTTTGGAATTTGACTTCTTTTGAGTTGTTATTTTCTGTTTTTTATGTTGTAATGGTCATATATACATTGTTTTAAACACTAATCAAATTCCAATCTCAATCCTCTCAATTTTTGAGGTTCCTCAACAATTGCCTTAATATATATGATGCAATTTTAATTCCTCAAGCATCCATTTAGTATCAAAGCTTGATTACATTGTCTGTAATCTGTTGCTGTGTTTGAGATTATTATAGCTTAAAAAATTAATAAAGCTTATAATTTAATTCAAGAGATAATAAGCTTAAAAGAAAATTCTTTTTATTTTATAGAAAGTCTTTCATGTGCCATTGTAAGAAGTGTTGGAAGTGTTCAAATAAATGAATTGAATTAGGTCTATTTATTTGTTCATAATAATCATTCATCTCTCTTCTACCTTTTAGACCATTTAAATTCACCGTTGAATCCCTTAACTTGTAAATAGTCAATAAATGTAAGTTTAGCTCTATTGCAGACTAATTAAATAAATGTAAACTAGATTTATCTTTCATATGAAAAAAAGTATTGTTTCGGTTCTAAAGGCTGAAATACTTGAATCATATTAAACAAAATTAAATTAATAATAATGATAATTTAAATAGAATAAAATTATTTATTTTCTTGACATGCTTATCATAATTTTTTTTAATAAATTGTTTAAACCTTATTTTTATCAAACTTCACTTCTTTTGAACACCATAAAATAATTAGTTTGTTTCGATCTACCAATACATTTTTGTAATTTTGTAACTATACAGATTTAGGTCACATAAGTAATATGTAATATGTTATATGCAAAATAAAATATTAAAATATTATTAACTATTATAGTAATTGTGTAATTATATAAATTCAGAATTATTTTAATATCTCAAATAATAATAATAATAATAATAATAATAATAATAATGTAATTATATAAATGGTTGATCCGGTTTGTAATTTACCATCAAAGATTCACATAGCCATATTAATAAATGGACCAGGCCATAAACCATTTCACATCAATAATTATTAAAATTGGACTGGGCTTTGGCTATGCCGATAATATTAAGGGCGTGTCCTGTAACGTTTTTCAAAGCTGTTTTTGTTTTTGTTTTTCGAAAATAAAATTGAAAATGAAAACAGTATTTTTGGTTTCAGTTTTGAAATCCAAAAATGCGCCAGGTATCATATCCTGGAAGCTGTATTCCAAATATAAAAACGTAAAAAACACGTTCGGTAGGTGAACCGAAAAATATCAAAATTTGACAATAAATTAATCTCAAATACAAAAAATTGTCATTAAATTAGTTTTTACAATAGGTTAATCCAAAAGATATGTATTATAATTTTTTTTTTTGTCTTTGTTGACTTGAAGACTTCTCAATCAAAGTTTGGTCTCTCTCTCTCTCTCTCTCTCTCTCTCTCTCTCTCTCTCTCTCCTCACCCCTTTTATTTCTTTTTGTTGAATCTCTCTTTTCTCAGCTTTTCTCTACTCTCTATCTTCATTTTATTTCTTTTAGTCCCTATTATTTTATGTGTTTATTTATTTTTCCATTGCTCATAGGCGGCACCAAGGCCGGAGGAGGTGAGATCCTCCTTCGGCGACGCCGATCTGGGCTAGATCGGTGTTGCCGGAGGAGGATCTCACCTCCTCCGGCCTGGTACGTGGAGCAGATCAGAGAAGATCAAAAAAGAAAAAGAAGAAGAAAAAGAAGAAGAAGAAGAGTGACAATGAAGAATAGAGAAAGAGAGGAAGAAGAAGAACATCCATGGTTTGGACTCTAGAGAGTCGAAGAAAGAAGAAGAAAAAAAGAAAAAAAAAAATTGAGTTTTTTATTTAAAGTGAAAAACAAAACGAAAAACAAAATGAAAAACATCTAAAATTTGTTTTTGAAAATTTTCACTTTTAACATAGATGTTGTTTTTCATTTTGTTTTTATTTTGAAAATAAAATGAAAAACAAAATAGAAAATGGTAACGAACGCGTATTCTAAATCATTTTCGAAAAATAAAAACGAAAATGGGCTTGAAAAATGATACATGACAGCCCCTTAGCACCCACTAATGACCTAAAGAACCCTAAATGCACTTGTATTACATGTGAAGAATATTTTTTTTTTTTTTTTTGAAATATTACAATATTTAGGGTTTATAAGGGAAAGGGAAGAGACTCGAATCTATAACCTTGTAATATGAGTGTGAAAGATTTTATCACCGGACTAACCTCATCTTGTCAATTGTGAAGAATAGTTAAATATGCATTTGTGATTAGGGTTTAAAGTAATCAATGGATTTAAGGTGGGTGATTGTAAAAGAAAATAATTATACGAAGAATTCTTAATTTTATTTGTAAATGAAATGTAATGGAAAATATATATTTTATTTCTATATATCTTTTTAAAAATTATTTTCACCAAGAATAAAATTATAAATTATATAAAAAAAAAAAAAAAAAAAAAAATTGGTTACATGTCCAAGGCTGCCATGGCTCCTGTCTATTTTTTAGGGGTTGGTTTGTAAATCTAAAAATCTATGATTAAGTAGTTACATTATAAAAGAAGATATTATTTGTAAAATTGGTCCTATAACATATTTTTCAAACTTTTAATGAGTTGGATTGGAGTCTAAATTGGTTTGGCTCTTGTCTAAATAAAGTGAGAAGGACTCTTGTAATAAAAAACAGAGTTCTTTTTATTTGTAAAAGCTCTGTTTCACAACATCTGTAACTTTAGCATAAAATGTTCAAGAACTCTTGCTTTTTCATTAAAATGTTCACTTTGTCGTACATGCAAACAACATGATAATCACCAAAAATAAAAAGGAATGTTTGAATTGTTTAATGTATGAAAAATGTAAACAGTTAAAACAAGTGTTTAAACAGAAAAAGAAAACTATCTAGTGAAAGATTAAAACTAAGAACAGAGAGTATGAAAAGACTGCTATTGTTGCTTTCAGAGAAAACAAGTTGAATTTTGAAGACGTGACCAATCTCAGTATTGGTTCTGAATTTTATGGAGATGGCTCCTCAAATACTTCTCGATCTTTGGAGACTCTTTGTTTTGAGGATTTAGAAGAATGGGAGCGTTGGGGCTTTGTCAAAGGTAATGCTGTTGAAATCTCACAACATTGCATGTCCTTACACGAGGCACTCAGAAGTCTTGTTATTCATGAATGCCCGGAGCTTACAACCTTATTACCAAGAGGCCAATTACCCGAGACACTTAAAACACTAGAAATCGAGAGCTGTGGAAAGCTAAGAGTAAATTGCTAAGAGATTTCATAATACCACGGCTCTTAGCAGTCTTCATGAAATCCATATAGTGAGTTGTCGAGATCTTGTTTCGATCATTGGATGTGAGAGGCTTAAATTCCCACCCAGCCCAATCAATTCACACACTCACTTCTCTTCAAGATTTGCTTATTTTAGAATGTCCAAGTTTGTCATATCCTGAAGAAGGTTTTCCGGCTAACCGTTCATTTCTAAAAATTAGCAGTCTCAATCTTTATAAACCGCTGATGAATTTGGGGTTTCACAATCTCACCTCTTTGAAACAACTAGATATTCATGAATTTTCTGATGCAGAGTCTTTCCATGAGGTTGTGATGGAAATGACTCTGTCTGATGTAGAACACTTAGCCGATGCCTATTTGGGGCTCTTGGAGCGACAAAAGCCCAAGCGGAGGGATTTCTACTAGAGTTGACGACGGAGTCGGAATGGAGCGAATTTCACACGGCTGAAGCAAATCGACAGGATCTCCAATATTCACTGCTACGTCATGATGTATGCCTTAATTGTTTCCTTGATTGGGGGGATTAGCTTTATTTGTTTCTTTTGCTATTTTGTTTTTGCTATTTTTTTTGTAATTTTTTCCTTTGCCTAATTCCTTGCTTAACAAGAATTAAGGCTAAGAGTTTAGTATTTAAGACGTTTTGTAGCCTCTTGGCAAACAAATGAACAATCAATTATTCAATAATTTTTTCGATAATTTTTTCTTTTTTTCTCCCTCGTGGATTCAAGGAATAGCTCGTGGATTCGGGCTTGGTTCGAAAGGAGACGACATGATCGACTCCTTGGTTACTACCTCTCTTTGTGGATTCAAGGAATTGCTCGTGGATTCGGGCTTGGTTTGAAAGGAGACGACGTGATCGACTCCTTGGTTACTACCTCTGCATCACTGCCCCTACTCTAACTTCGCTGTCGATTCACAATTTCCCAAAATTGAAATGCTCGTCTTTCAAGAGCTTGGAAAAGTGCTTCATTTCATTTTATGTAAAAAGTTTTTCCAGCTGTTGAAAATCCAGAGTTTTTGGACAACAGGAAGGTGGTGTGGGTTGCCAACAGAAACATTCCAATTTTCGAAAAATCTGGAGTCCTTGTGATAGATGAAAACATTGAATTCTGTTCAATAAGAAAACATTGCAAGCGCGCAATGCTACTGGGTTCTACGGAGCATATTTTGTGCAAAGCTTTGATTATCCTACTGACGACACACTTCTGCCTGGAATGAAACTTGGAATGAATCTGAAAACTGGCCATTTTGGTCACTAACTTCCTGGATAAGGGTAAGCATCCCAGCCGAAGGATTGTTTTCCCTCATCATTGGTGTTGGAATCAATGGTTCAAGCCAACTTATCATCTGGTGGAAAAGAGGTGTGTACTGGACTAGTGGTGTTTGGCAAAATGGGCATTTTGAATTGTTGCCTGTGTTATCAAATGGAGGGTATGGATATCATAGCTGCTGGAACAAAACCATCTGTTCTTGAAGCCAGGTGCTTGGACAATTGTTCTTGCAGGGCATATGCTTTCTTCACCAATGTCAGCCAAACTAGTTGTGAGATATGGAGCGAAGAAATGCGGTTCACGGAGAATAATAATGAAGAAAGCTAGAGAGATATATTTCCTCAATCATTCAAACAAAGCCACAAAGGTACCTTTTTCATTGAAATAGATTCATATATTCTTGTTTCTGTTTAATTCCTTATCAAAGTAAAATGCAACAAAGTAGTGGATATAGCTTGGCATAGCAGTCGCAGGATTGGTTGCTGTACTTGTGTTCTGTTTTCTATTCTATTTTGTACGAGGAATAAGACTTGGAGAAGAAGGTTTATTATTTCTTTACCTTAGCCACAAAGGTACCTTCTAATTTACTGTTTGTTTCTTTTTTCTTAAAAAACTCATAAGATAAAAGATCTTATTGCTCACAATATTAAGCATTTTCCGAAATGTTTGAAATTAGAATTTATTAAGGTTTTCATAGTTTTGTGGTTTTATGCTCCATCTGCATGATAATAATATGTCTTTGTTCTTATGTTAGGAACAGGTGATGTTGTTTCATTAATTTTGTCAGTTGCCAATCGTCTATGCATATTGACCCAATTAGTCAATATGGGTCTGGCATCCACTCTTTTCTGTGTGACAGATGGTTTGAGGCTAACATCACTTTTCATCTAAGGTGATTCTTGTTATTTTGACCTCCAATGTCTTGTGATTAGAATCTAAAATGGTTTCCTATCTATGTTCAATTCAAGACCTTTAATGCTCTAATTTGCTGCTTAAGTCTATAGTTGCAGTCTGCATCAGCTTTCTGTTGCTGAGTTGAAGTCTTTTATGTGGATTTATTATGCTGTCAGAGAAACTGTAAAGCTGTCTTTCTGCTGCCGCTAGCTGATGTGCGACGCATGGGCCATTTAACAGAAATGCTGATGTTATCTGCCCTTGGATACCTTGAGATGGAAGAATGATTCAAGGTTTTAAAATGGTGATGTTGTAAAAGTTGTTCTGTTTTCTATTTTCTTCTTCCATGAAAGATGTAGAGTTCAAAAAATGGTGATGTTGTAAAAGTTGAGTGGTTTCTCCTTTTGTAATGATCATATGCACAATGTTTTAAACACTTTTCAGATTTGAATCCAATCCTCTAAGTTTTTCAGACTCATCAACTCTTGACCTAAGATGATGCATACAATTTCGATTCTAGTTCAAAGCTTGAGTACATTGCCCGTTGCCATGTTTGAGATTGTTATAGCTTAAAAAATAATAACTTAAAACTTAATTATAGAAATAATTAACTTAAAAGAAAAGTCCTTTTCTTTTATTGACAGTTTTTCACATGCCATTGATAAGATCATAAGAAGTGTTGAAAGTGTTCAAATAAATGAATTTGGTCTATTTATTTGGTCATAATCTTCCGTATCACTTCTACTTTTTAGTTCTATACCATTTAAATTCACTATCCAATCCCTTGACTTGTCAAAAGCCAATGAATATAACAATTTAGTTCTATTGCTGACTGTTTATCTTACATATAAAAAAAATATCTCTGTTTTGGTTCTAAAAAGCTCAAATATTTAAATCAAATTGAAGTAGTATAATGATAATTTAAATAAATTAAAATTAATTATTTTCTTGGCGATCTTATCATAATTTTTTTCAATAAATTTTTACACCTTTTTTTATTTTATTATTATTATTTTTTTTATCAAACTTCTTTTAAACACCTTAAAATAATTACTTTGTCTCCATCTAATTTAAATCAATGTATTTTTTTCCCATTAAAAAATTGAAGTTTTATATTCTCGATCTAATTTAAATCAATGTATTAGTTTGATTTTGCAAGGTTCTTACTCCGCTGCAAACTGCCCCTTCGTCTCTTTCATCTTAAATTCTGTCTTCTATACCTTAACTTAAACGAAAAGCCTTTTTTCTTCTAGGGAGTGTTTGGCATCCCGCATTACGTTGGACAAGAGAAATGTGTGGCTCTATCAGGTAAGGTGAGCTCACCAAGTCAAAACCAAGAGTTTGCACACCCACTATTGAACTATTTATACATCACTTTTTAAATTATTTAGTATTTTTTTTTTCTTTATCAAATTACTTAAACAGACAAACAATTTTTATTAAAAAAATCTTATACAAAGTAAAACTAATAAAACCTCATTATCCTTATTTCAAAATCATAATGACAAAAGCTTTAATGACATATATTATTTCAAATCACACAAACAATTTTATTAAAAAAATCTTGTACAAAGTAAAACTATTAAAACTCCACTATCGTTATTTCAAAACCCTAATGACAAAAGCTTTAATGACATAGATTATTTCAAATCACTAAATATTTACTATTTTTGTTTATGTTTTCTTTCAGAAGTCGATCTTATGTTTTCCATACTTATTATTTATTGATTTATTAATATTTTTGTTTATATTTTCTTTCAGATTTCGATCTTATGTTTTCCATGTTTAGTATTTATTGATTTATTAATATTTTTGTTTATATTTTCTTTCAGGTCTCAATTTCATGTTTCCATGTTTAATATTTATTGATTTTATTATTTCATATATTTGTTTTATTTTTCTTCTCAAATTACAGATTCATGTTTGCTATTTTTTTCTCTCGGTTTATTTTCTTTCAGATCTTCCAGATGTACTATAATTGTATCAATTCTTTTGTAGATTTTATTCCAGATCTTCCAAAGTTAGTTTAATGTTATTTAAAAAAAAAAAAAATGAAATCGCACCAAGAATCGCAAGCAAGAAAACCTAATCTCTGTCAAACCACACCATAACTCCAACTCAAAAAAAAAAAAAAAATCATTAGATGATTAATATCACATTCACAATCTACCACCAACAATCCAATCGACTACAGAAGAAAAAAAACCACATATAATAAAGATGGTTTTATAAGTCCTTGAGAATGGATGTGAGAAAACTATATATAAAAATTAAATATGAAGTGTATTTTTTTATTTATTTTAAAGATATGGGGTGTTTTAGGTTTGAAAAATAAGTAAAAAAGCAGTCCTGGAAATAAACAAAAACATTAATAAAAACCATTTAACTTTATATAATTAAATCAAAATTTTAAAAAGTTAGGCATAAATAGTTCAATAGTAGGGGTGCCAATACCACCACTCCAAGACCAAAGTCTACAGATTTTTTCTCTCCAATTTGGCCCCTAGACCATTCGTCGGTTGAGGACCACCGATTTACATAACGGATTCGGCGCCCACCCAATTTAGCGCCCCATGATCGTCGAATTGTGGCAGATTTCTACCATTTTTGGTAGAGGGGGTGTTTTGGTAATATTTAATTAAAACATTTTTATTTTGTATTTTTACCATTGTACCATAACATGTTTGACAGAAACCTAACGGAATTTGATGGTAGGGACCAAAAAAATAATTACTAGTTAACGTTTGGACCAAACGAGAAAATACTGAAACTAGAGGGATCAAAATGGGTAATAGGACAAACTATAGGGATGTTTTTCATTTTTTCCCTAATAAAATAGAGAAATATTAAAAAAACAAAAGAGGTTTTATCATTGTGGTACCTATGTTTTCGCTGGTTATGACTTTTTTACTGTCTTTTCATTTTTCACTAGCATGGTCTCTATGTTTCCAAAAACCTATCAATTTGGTCCCTTTGAAGTTTGACCAAATTATAAACGGTCGACCGTCATAGAAAAAGTGAAATGACATTGTTACCCCTGCCCATTTAATTTCTTTTAAAAAATAAAATTAAAGAAAAGAAAATTAAGGGAAAATTAAAATATATGAAAATGAAAAAAAAAAAAAAAAACTGATTTTTTTCTTTAAAGAAAATAAAAAGGAAAAAAACAAAAAACAATCGCTGATGGGGAGATGAAGAATAATCCACCATCACAGATTCACAATTGACCTGTGTGCCAACATTCGCCAGCGGTGCCACCGCCGCTAGTCACCGACCACTGCTAGTCTAGAAATCTTCATCAGTCACCGATCACCAAACCCCAGCTATCAACACCACCAATTTGTTCATCGAAAACCATGAATGAAACACTTGAAGAATTCGCTTTTGCAGCCCAGATTCGTCGCAATTCAACATGACTCAAGTCGTGTCGTTGCCACCGTTGTGATTGCTGGGGTCTGCTCTACCTGATCAAGTACTCCTTGCTGTTGATCAAGTCCTTATTGGAAGTTTCAAATGGAGGACATGCGAACGAGGCTTTCAGCAGCAGGAGATGAAGATGAAGAAGATGGTTGGCTGTTGGGTTGCATTTGTTGTAGATGGAACTTGTTGAATGAATTTTTGTATAAATAGATGAAGATAAGAAGATGAATTTTCAGTTTGTTTAGGAATTTTTTTTTTTCTAGATCTTTTGACTTTTGAGCATTTTTTTTTTCCAGATCTTTTGACTTTTCAACATTTTGTTTTTCTAGATCTTTGAGCATTTTTTTTTTTCAGATCTTTCAAGCATTTTTTTTTCCAGATCTTTGAGCATTTTTTTCCAGATCTTTTGACTTTTGAGCAATTGTTTTCCAAATCTTTGATAAAAAAAAAAATTCTAGATATTTTGACTTATGAGTATTTTTGTTCCAGATTTTTTTTTATTATTATTAGATCTCCACGGATATTTTTTAAAACTTTTTTTTTTTTTGAGAAAAGTTTGAGCATCTAAAAAAAAAAACTGCTTGCTAAAAAAAAATTGCACAAGAAGTCTATATATATATGAAAATTTTCAAGTCATTGCGATAACTCCATCAGTGCGTTGGATGTTGATCATTAGATTTACATGCTTTGACTCAAAGTGCATGCACTTGTTAAAATTTCTCCATAATCTATGGCCCACATGCAACGTACTGATAGAATTATATTAGAACGTACTGAGGTGAAAAGAACTATATATATATATATATATATATATGTTAAATATTCAACACAATCCCGAATTCGATACCAGCATCTAGGAGTTTTCTTCAAACTTTATAAAATTGTTATAAATTTACTTATGGTGAATTGTAATAAAATTTCAAATACCTGATTCACATTAAAATTTAAAATTATTTTCATGAAAATAATTATTTTTCAAGAAAATATTTATTTCTCAAGATAAAAAATGATGTCATGAAATATTTGTATTCGTCACTAAAAAAAAAAAAAAAAGAATTTTCACGAAAATAAAATAATATTTGAGAAAATTTGTTGATTTGTCACGAAAAATCGGTTTAAATCATGATGGTTTTTTATTATGGTGGCTCTATTGCCACCCAAGAAATATCTCCATACACCCATTTTTCTTCCTACACCAAAAAAAAAAAAAACTTTTTTTGATAATTCAATTTTTTCTTTTTACACTTCTTTTCTAAAGACATTTCATTCTCAAAATTTAAATTTAAAAAAATTCTAAAGACACTTTCTTTTGTTCCAAGATTATCTTTTTTATCTTTTGACACTCCTATTCTAAAGACAAACCATTTTTAAAAATAAATTTCTAAAGACACTCCATTTTATTTTAATAAAAGTTTGGAATCGAAAGTATCCCTTGAAATCGAAATTCTTTTTCTCCGGGCTTATGAAACACAATCTCCTTAGAGAAACAATCGATACTAGCATAATTAGAGGCCAACCAGTCCATCCCTAAAATGACATCAATATCATGCATTTTCAATTGCAATAGATCTACTAAGAAATCCATTCCACCAAAACAAATCAAAAAATATTTGTAAACTTGATTGACAAGCATACTATCTCCCATTGGAGTCGCTATGGTCACACATAAATCTAGAGGTTCAGCAGATATATTTGCATAAGCAGAAAATGCACAAGATACAAATGAATGGGTGGCACCGGAGTCAAAAAGTATCGTAGCTTCTCTAGAAAATAAGGAGGACGTACCTGAAACGACATCATTTGATGCATGTGCATCCTGCTCAGTAATGGCAAAGACACGCCCTTGGGTTTTCAACTTTTTCTGTTGAGTTTTATATGTCGATGCATCCTTAGAGTCATAACGTCTCTTTGGGCAATCCCTGATCTGGTGGTCCATTTTTCCACAACCAAAGCAAGCTTCATTAATCATATAGCATTCTCCTGCATGAGTACGGCCGCAACGTTGACAATGAGGGAAGTTCTTCTTGAAAGGAGTATCTCCAACAGTCCTCTCATTGCCTTTACCGCCACCAGTATTGTGCTTATTGAATTGAGAACCTTGCCTAAAGGCACCTCTATTACGAGATCCCCCTTGCTGATTATTCCTCTTGAAGACATCTTGTGCTTTCTTACACTCTTCTAGAGATCTCTCAGCAATTAAAGCTCGATCAACAATATCCGCATATCTAGTCAACTTGAGAACCTCCACCTTACTCTGGATGTCTGGATGCAACCCATCAAGGAAGCGTCTTCCCCTGCTTTCATCATCGGGAATTAGTTTGGTTGCAAATCGTGACAATGAGGTACATTGCTGTTCATACTCTGCAATAGACTTGCTACCCTGCTTCAAACTGAGAAAATCCCTCTCCATTTTAAAACGAACACGATCTGGGAAATACTTCACATTGAAAGCATTCTTAAACATTTCCCAAGTGATGTGGTCATTCCCTAGCATGGTAGTCTTCAAAATACGAGAAGTGGCATCCCACCAATGATCTGCCTCATCTTCAAGAATAAATGAAGCAAACACCACTTTTTGTTCATCAGAACACACAATAGCGGTGAAAACTTTTTCAATCTGCTTCAGCCACGCTTCTACAGCAATAGGATCAGCATTTCCTTTGAAAACCAGCGGTCCCAATTTCTTGAACCGCTCCAAGGTAATTACAACGTCACCAATTCCAGCATTGCCCCGACCTACCACATTTCTACCACCATGATTCATGTCCGCAAGCAACCTATTTTGCTGCTCTAGTAATCTTACAATCAAATTCGTCGCAGGATTAGCTTCTTCAGCAAGTTGGTGAATGGTCGGATCAACATCCTCATTTGCATCTTGATTAACTCTCAAGTTCTCGCCACGAGCAACAGTTTGGTTTCTACGCGACATACTTCTATATTGTAAACAAAGAAACAACAATCAGCGGACAACAATAAATAAATAAATCGCTAAAGTTATTACCCTAATTTATAGATTCTAAAATATTTAGGAAAACCAAGGATCCTCAATTGGTATAAGATCAATAAGTGTATAACTAAGTTCAATCCCATAATATACCAAATCAAAGCCTATTCTTCTAAGTTCTAAACTAGGACCATACAAATCATATCATTTCTCCATTTAATTGTATTAAGATATGTAGATCAAAATCTAGTCTCCAGAATCGAATTTGCTCTGATACCAAAATGTAACACCTCGAATCCGATACCAACGGACTAGGATGATACTCGGTTATGACTCTGTAAAACTTCTAGAATTTACAAACTATAAAGATTAAAAATCCCCAAAAGAAAAGATTTATTCATCAATAAATGAAACATAAACTCCAAAATAATCATTTAACGAAGACTTAATCCTTACAATTGGAAAATCCGATAAAAGAAAACTACCAATGTTCTCTAAGTGACATAATATAAGAAAAAAGGCTCTAACGATCAAATCTTCCACTGAAGAAATTCCATGACTCTAATTACCCATCACCCTTAAACCGGTACTAATCTGCAAAATGGTAATGACGAGGGGTGAGCCGTCAACTCGGTAAGTAAATTCATGCAAAGCATTTAGTATCGATGGAAATACAAACCTCAATATAACCTTAAAAACATTTAAGAAAATTTTCAAATGCCCAAAATCAGTACCATGGTCATAAACATTGTTAATAAATAAAATAGTGAGTAAAATCTGCACAACATTACAGTATGGACATTTATATACGATAAAAAGTGAATACAGTGGTAAATAACTTTACAATCAGTTAGCTCATGTTCCATAGTATCACAATTACCCGAGTGACGTGGCAATATCAATATGTCACAATTATCCGTATGACGCGGCAATAACGGTAACAATATGTGTGCACACAGAATTCCAGCTGGGCCAATAACAATAACGGTAACTATGGAACGATGAGCCAAAACGGTTTTATAAATCTCAGACATTCAAATCAATAGTATTTTCATATAATAGTATAAACGGTAGCGGTAGCATTTTCATATAACCATCGGTACAATATAATAGTAGTATTTTAGTAAAACTGTAAGAGTTTAAATAATATAAGATAGCAGTAGAATTTTAGTAGAACCATATCAATATAAATAATAGTAATCAAAAGGTATTTGAATGTATATAAGGAATGTATAAATTTCAAAACAGTTTATGTACATTTCTTAAACAACTTAAATACTTAAAAAGAACAGTAATATCTTTGACAAATATAATAGAGTAAAATACAATAAAGAAAACAGTAATTTTAGTAATTAGATATATAGCATACCATGAATGAATTTACTTAACCTGAGCGAAATACGGATCGACTCTTGTTCTAGAAACTCAAGAATCACCCAAACCTATACGTTTACAAATTTAAATACTGTCATAACCTCATCGCAGTAACAATTTCAATAACGTAAACTAACTTGTATCTAACAAAACTTATAAACTACTCTCTCGATCACCTAATTCCAGAAGTTCAGAATTGACCGTACTCTGATCTATGATTTTTAATTAATTCCTTACATCACCAAATCCTATAAAATTTGACATGGATAATTTAGACATATAGGAGATGCTATCATATACATGCCTATTCTCATAAACAAATTATAAAACTAGTCTAACATATCAAAGAAATCCTTGACATGGAAAGAGAACAATGAAGAAGAGAATAACTTACTTAGCACCAAGTCCTTCAAGTTAGTTAACTCTGATCTCTTGTTTCTCTAGAGAGAAAATTAGGGTCGGCTGCTGGAAAGGAAGGGAATGATGTTATATATTTATTTTTCTTACACTCACGTTTTAAATAAGAGTTCTAACGTAGCAGATACTAGGAATCCACCCCAATTAAGACAATCCTAAAAATCAGGATGCATATTTTTTTTGAATTAAATTATTAAAAAAAGAAATTATCTCTCTTAAATCATTAGATTAAATATTTCATATTAAACACTCTCTCCTAAATTTTTAATTACCATATTAAACTCTCTCTCCTCCAATACATATATCTAATTTTATATCTCCATTATTTCTCAAGCAAGACTGCCAGTTAAGAAAAAAAAAACTTATTAACTTACGAATAAGTTTGATTTTTAGGAACTGTATATATATATATATTAAAAATTAAAAAAATTAAAAAAAAAACTCAAAAAACAAGTACCTTGTTTTTTTTTTTTTATTAAAAAATTTGACATATGGAAATGCTTTTTGTTAATTTTGTAAGTATGAGATTGTCTTGAGAACTTTAATTCTTTCATTAGTCTTAGAAATTCTGAGTTTAATTGAATCTAGTTGAAACAAATTAAGTTTTTATATATCAATTTTTTTTTTTGAAAATTTATTTATATATATATATATATCATTATTAGTAAAAAACCAAAAATATTCATAAGTTTTTTTTTCTTTAACTTTTTTTTTTTGAAAAATTGAGAGAGAGAGAGAGAGAGAGAGAGAGAGAGAGAGAGAGAGTAATTAGGAGAGAGTGTTTAATATGGTAATAACAAATTTAGGAGAAAAAGTTTAATATGTAATATTTAATCTAATGATTTAGAAGAGAGAATTTTTTTTTTTTTAACAATTTAATTAATTTGGAGTGTCTTTAGAATTTTTTTTGTCTTATTTAATAATTTTAATTCAGGTTAAAATTGTCATTAATAAAAAAAAAATTGAAGTGTAAATAGATAATTTGTAGATTGTAAGGAGAAGCTCTCTTAAAAAAAAAAAAAAAAAAACTATTAATATTACTCCCTACAACCTTTAAAATACCAAAAATATCCTTTAAGGTTTTTTTTTTTAAAAAAAATTTAAAGATATATTTTTTCTCATTACACTAATTTCTCTTCATTTGCTTTTACCACTAAAAAAAAAAATCTTTTATGTACAATTTCTTTATCCCCTTTAACAAATATTATAGAATTTACTCAGATAAAAAAAATATCATATTCAAATAAAACTCTACAACTAAAATTTTTCTTAGGCAAAAAAAAAAAAAAAAAATACAAATTCAACTCTAAAACTAATTATAATTTTTTTAGTTGTTTTTTTGCAGAATTAATGTATTGCATTATCTAAAAAGAACCATGAAATCATAATTTTTATACACTTAATCAAAGCTCAAATCCTATAAGTTGTTGATCCTTGTACTATGATGCATACAAAAGCAACAACTTGAAATCACAAAGAAATAAACGCAAAGAAAAATATCTAAATTAGTAATTAATCAACTAGTAGTGATATCAATAAACTGCTCAATCCTTGGCAGCAGTGCTAAAAATTGACCAATCTTAAATGAGCACCCGTAATAGTACGGAGCTGTGGGAGTAGTACAATAATAAATAAGATTCGTTCCATAAGGATTGATGTATTGAATACCACAATTGATTGATTAAACTATTATTTAGACAAACAAAGATTTGATGATTGGATTAAACTACTCAAAACTAACTAAATTAAACTACAACTATGATGTGATTAATGACACTAAATAATGCAAGTAAACAAAGCAAAGTCAAACACAAACAAGTGATTGTATTTCTTATGGGAAATTAGGCTAAAACCGTGAATCAACATATCCAATTCTCATCAATTTTAGGCACATCATTGAAATAAAGTATGCAAGTGTTTATGTAGATTCGTATGCCATTAATTAGTCTCTAACATCTCTCAAGTGATAAAGACAATATTCATATGCACCAACAACCTATTTCTCAATGGTTATCCGAACTACACACAAATTCATTAAGCATAATGGCACACAAATGGAATCCTACAAGCTAGCATTGTATATTTCTATCTTACTAGACTTGTATCGGGCATTTCATCGAGCACGTTGTGTGCTTCTCCTCTCGGTGCTTCACACAACAACCAAATATCAATTAAGTGTTAGCTAGGCACCTAGAAGCATTAAGCAATTGAAATACACATACATACACAAGCATTTATGATAAAGTGATGGCCTTTACTAATGATTCATGGAAAAGATTTCATCTTGGCCTTAGCCAAGATGGATTTAGTTTATATTACAAGAAATGACAACAAAAGATATGATATTTATGTAAGCCATAACAAATTACAAATGAAATAAAGAGAGAAAGGTGTAGAGAAAACTATATGTGAAGCTCTCCTCCTCTCTTGGTATGTTAGTGTGTTTGGCTTGCTTCTTCTCTCTTAGTCCCCTTATATGCTCCAAGGTTGGGTTTTGATTGTGGGTGATGGTGGGAAAGTTGGATATTTGATGTTTGGTGAAGTGGATTTGATGTTTGGTGAAGTGGATTGAAGGTGGGATGTAGTGATTTTGTGGGTTTGGGATGTATTGTGGGAGTTCAAGAGGTGGAGAAGGTCTAGTTTCAGACCAAAATGGGGGTATTTAAAGAGTTGGGAGGTTAGGGCATGAATGAGGTGTGAAAGGACAAAATTACCCTTCAAATATCTACAAAAAATCGCTAAACTGGTGCCCAGTCGCCTCCAAACCGCTGTACAACCACTGTACGTAAAGCGGGTTGGAGGCGGATCAGAAGCAAACACATTCTGGAGTAAAATCGATGTTCATCCGCTATATGTAAGGCGGGTGTACTATGGGTTTGGCATTTCAGTCATTTCTAGCTTCGCACACCGTTACGGAAATGGTCATAACTTCCTCATGAAATCTTGGAATTACGATCCGTAAAAACCGTTGGAAATTATACTTATGGAGCTTTCCGAATATATGTGGATATAAACATGGTTCAATCTGAGGATGGAGATATGTCCTTCCAAAGTTGGGTAGTCTGCATGAGCTTTTACAAATTCAACCCTTTTAACATCCAAAACTCTTCAGTTAAGTTCAAACACCTTATTTATGGCAAATAACCTACACAAACCTTAAAAAACACATTAAATATATAAATACACAAAAAAACGAGTACAATTGATAAAAAATGGGGGCTACACCGAGTGTACAAATGAGCACTATCAACCGCCTCAAAGTTGGAGAAGATTGGATACAGTATCGATGTGCTTTAACTTTGCTCCTTTTTTACATCAATGGCTGAAACTGTGTGGCAGTAGAGAAGATTAGTTAGTTGTTTCAGGTTCCACTTGGCACTCATTCTGTGATATTAGGAGGTTGTTAGGTAGTTAATTCTATCCAATATTTATAATCAGAGAGATCATTCTTCTCTTCTCCATTGATGAGCTCCTACAACTCTCTACCTCTTTTATCTTCTTGGTGTGCATTTCTTTATACACCTTGATACTTTTAACAAACACTTTTGTTTTAACCATTACAACAATAGCTAAATTGTTACGGTTGGTTTGCCTTTAGATGTTGTATTTGCATGTCTTTGACCGCATATTTTGATCATACTACTTGGGAAAGCCATAAAATTTTGTTGCCATATCATAGATTAAAGTATAATTTCATATGCGTTGATGGATCGTTCCAACTTTAACTTATGCATCTTTCCTTAATAACACCAGTTAACAAGTTTGTTTCCATCACATCCGGTGATTTTTATCACACTTCAGTATATAATCTTGTATGACATTCATTTCATCCTTTAAATTTTCTTCTTTCACTTATGTACTTATTGGTTCTTCTATAATTGACGCCGAAAATGAGGGTGCAACTCTTGAATCAAAGGTCACTAAAGAAACTATTGAACGAGTAGATTACATTCTTGCCTTCTTACAGTGCAAGGTAAATTTAATATCTGAATAAATTCAAGCATGCCCCTATGGACAAATATGCTTTAAATGTAAGAAAATCAAGAGTATTATAGAACTTGATGTCAATATATAGTCAGACTAATTTATGTTTCTTATATTTCATAACATTTTGAAGGGAATTTAGGGAATTTTAAAGTAAGAGAGATAGGGAATTTTAAAGTAAGAGAGATAGGGAATAGTGAGGGGTCTTTGGTTTGGTTTTAGTTTTAGTATTGCTCCTGTTTTTGTTTCGTTTTGGTTTGGCTTTGTTGTAGCTGGTGGTTTGTTGTTTTTGTTTCAGTCCCCTTCTTTGTTGTCATGCTTTTGTGTGTTTTGGTGCCTCTGCTGTGTGGGGTTTGTTGGGGTGCCTTCTTGTTGTTGTCTATTCTCTGTTTTGGTTCCTGCTGGCCTTTGGTGCCTTAATAAATTCAGTTGTTCAAAAAAATAGTGAGAAATTTAAGATGTAAATCAATTATTCTACTCAACTTAATAAGAACACAAACTTTATATTCCATTTATAAAATAGGACGTGCATACACCTGAAGGTTTTTTATTTATTTACTCATTTATTTTTTATTTTTTTATTTTTTTTATTTTTTTATTTTTAATTTATATAATATTTCATGGAATTTTTTTTTGGTTGCTTGTTTATTTTAATATTCATGAATTTTTTTTTTTTTTTAAATGGAACCTAGTTTGGAGGAAAACCAAAAAAGAAATAAGGCAGAAGGGACTAATTTATATGTTGACACATTTGTTAAGATTTGTGTTTATGAAGTTTTATCCGGTAATTGACCAAATGGTCACTTCAACAAAGAGGGTTGGAAAAACATTTCGACCAACTTGACACAAATGGACAAAGAACGTGATAGTATTGCGACTCTTCTCATGCTTCGATGATAACTTATTTAATTTTGAATTTTTTTCCATATAATTTTTTACCTTTGTATGAGATATTGATCATTTTCCTTTTGTTTAATTTTTGACAAAAAATTAATATTTTCTGGTAATTTTTTAAATCTTTTAAGTTTATATGGTGTAAGTTTTTAATTTTATTAATATTGTGCAATAGAAAATATAGTTAACATGTAGAAAATCTTTCATGTTCAATTTTTTTATAGAGTGAATAAATAATATGTCATTTTTAATAATTTAATATCTCAGTAGACTTTTTGAGATTTTATAATCAAACGGTCTACTGTTATAAAAAATGTTTTTTTAACTACCAACCAAACAACTATAATTTATTTATCAAAAACTCTATTTCAATTAGATTTACTACAAGTAGACCTTTTATGAATAGAGGTTTTTCAAAAACCCAACCAAATAAGCCCTAATCAAATTATAAGTTCTAGTCTTATTTCACGTGCAAAACCCGGTGCCCAAAGTCAAAAAGCTTAATTTTGTTTAATTAAACCGAAAGGAAAAGGTGCAACGATAGTATTTAAACCTTCTAACTGATTTTCTCATGACAGACTGATAAGAAATCTTGGGTCTGCCATCCACCAATTATTTTTGTATATGCTACCACAACCAACCCAATGGTAATTTAATAAGATGGGTGAGAATAAGTTCTCATCTTTGACTAATCAAATAAGTTCTACTCTTATTTCACGTTCATAGTATAAATTGTTATATATGTTTATATTGAATATGTTTATGTGATCCCTATATGAAAGGATTTTTTCTTTCTTGGAACTATTTAATTATATTTAAATTTGCAAAACAACTATTAGGTTTTGACTTGTATTCCCAAGTGAACCCAATGTTAACCAAATGGGACTCCATTATTGTGAAAGAGGAAACTTCCTGAAGACGTGGATAACGTTTGGAAGTAGGTGTTTGTGTTTAGGAAGATTTTGGAAGATTGAAGATTAGCTGGTAAAAGGAAATCCAGGCATAACCATGGTGTAGACCGGGGTCGAGGAAGGTGCATGGACCGTGGCACAAGGAGCGGTCGATTTCAGTGGGTTCAGCGCGGTGTGAAACGCTGTAGAGGCAAGAGACGTAGACCTCGGTCCTCTGAGCAGTTGTTTGCAGAAATATTCCGCGGTTTAGGGCGCGTGTTGCAGACCGCGGCATGGCAAAGTTGGTTACGTGAAACAGGAAACATGCAGAACAGGAAATCTTCTATGGAAAAGGAAATGAGTTTCTTTTTGTGCTGAACAAGAAAGTCTTGAGCGTAAAGGAGTAGGACTTTGCGTGGATCAAGAAGACTTGTGCGTGTAAGAGAAGATTTCCTTGTTGGATTCAAACTTCCCTAGTACTCTAGTATAAATACATGTAATATTTGTTTATTGAGAGTGTGGAGTCAAAAGAAACACATGTAACATCCGAGATTGGGTGGATCCGTGGAGTGAGACCCCGGGGAGATTCGGAGGGGGACCCTAAGGGATTTCTTAAGGTAAAGGACCCCAAGGGATGTCTAAGAGTGGGGGACCCTAAGGAATGTCTTGGGGAGACCCGGGAGGAGATCCATGGAAATATCTGGGGAGGGGTCTAGGGAATATCTTGGGATCTAGAGGAGAGATCCGAGGGAGATATTCAGGGGAGACCTAGGGAATATTCGAGGGTGTACTCGGGGGAGGACTTGGTGAGCGTTTTGAGCTTAGAGCTAGGATGTAAGCTAGGTTGTGAGCTTGGGGGCTCAGTAAGGCTCGGTCATTTGGGGTTTGGGTTGTGAGAAAGAGAATCCTTAAATGTGTGGTTATAACAATTTACTTCGTAGTAGAACTTTCTTTGTCGTCCTAACGGCCTGTGGTTTTTTCACTGATTTAAGGTTTCCACGTATATCTTCTGTTATGTGTGATTGGTTTATTTTCTCTCATCTTATTTTTTTGCTAATAGACTTTAATTGATATGTTATGGATGAATATTAGGCATGTTGCTTCAGTGTTCATTGTTTCAAATTCCCAACAACAACAACAGTAATCCAAAAATTCTCCACTTGACCAGATGCAACTAGAATGAAGGGTAGGGCCTTCTTGTTCATATCTATATACGAGGACATCAAAATATGTTCACTCCATGAAAGATGTTTTGAGGATAATATATTAATATGATTCCCCATACTAGAAGGCTACTTCAAGACACTAACAATCAAAGTTTGCAAGTTGAACAATTTGGGTTAACTTCTGACAGGGGCAGACCCACCTTTAAACCAGGTGGGACTCGTGCCCTACCTCAATTTTTTTTTAAAAAAGAATTGATTTTGGTTTCAAATATATATAAATTAAATAACAATTATTATTACATAGTAGCTCTTAGTAATGATGGTATTGCATCTTATTTCTTCGTTGGTGATGGTGGTTCAAAACTTCAAATACCAACACTCACATTTTTAGAAATATCTTTTTTTACAAATTTATTTTTATTATGAAAAATTAACCTTTTTTGTTTTGTTTTACCCTCTTTCCAATTCCTTTCTCAAATGTTCACCTTATTCCAAAGTAAAACAATTTATTTTCTCTTTTCCATTATTATCAACTTTTTAACAATTTTCAATTTATAGTTACTTAATTCAATTTATTTTTTATATATTATTATTGAACTTTTATTATTTCTAATAGTTTTAGTTTCCAATCAATAAACCCTAAAATATCAAATTTTAATTTATTGTATTAAAATAGTCTATCTATTAATATGATTCATTTTATTTTATCCTTAGTATTTTTCTGTATTTTATAGTTTTAATTTATTTAGAATCAATAAATTAATAATTTATCAATCATTAGAAGACTAAAAAAAATTAAAAACATGTCTAGTAATATTTATTAATCAATTATTTTTATATAAATTTAAAGTGAATTAATTATAAATACAAAACAAAATTTCTTATTATAATACTAGATTGTAATTTATTATATTATAAAAGAACAAATATTGTAACTTTTTCATTATTTATTTTGTTTTTCTTGTTATTATTTAATTTTTAATATTGTATTTCTTGTTTTTACTTTTGTTTTTTAAAACTTAAGATTTAGTTCATCTTGAGAAAGTGTTCTATTTGTTTTATTTTATCTAAACTTTAGTATACCATCAATTTTTCTTTATGTAAAAAAACTCTTTTTACTATGATCTTAATTTTAAAATATTTTTTATAATATAATTATTATTTTGTTAAAGTGCCCCACCTGATTAAAATTCCTGAGTCCGCCATTGACTTCTGATATTACGGTCTTGAGGTAACAGAAATTCAAACTTTCATGTTGCACTACATCTTCTTAAATGATGTTTACGAGCTTTCAGTAGATGTCAATATTTTCTGTGTCTTTTATTCCCAGATGAAGTCAAAATCTGTGGACTGCTATCTAGTGCCAGAGACTTTATTCTACTCCATATTTCTTTTCTGAATTGGAGTTCTTGGTGTAGGTTTCATTTTTTTGCAAGTCCATGTGGTTGTGTGTTTTAATTGGTGATGATGATGCTCATGTGTTTTGCTGTGGCAGGACGGCCTGGACCAGGTGAGGTTCAGCGTTATATGCTTAAATTTTGGTTCAGCGTTAAATAACTTTTAAAAAAAAAAATCTTGCTCACAATATTAAACATTTTCTGAAATGTTTGATATTAGATTTTATTGAGGTTTACATATTCACTCGTATTATTTTGAATTTTTATCCATTAATGTTTATTCCTCTCTATGTTTTGGATCTTCGATTTTGCAGACAGCTATCTTAAGCTTGAGTTGACTAAAATGAGGTAAAAGAAAAAAATTCCTCTACAAGCTAGTCTTATGTTTATAGTGCTATCTCACACAACAAATATAGTGCAAAATATTTTAAATAGTGACTTCTTAAAGATTATTGAAAAATGAATTTACAAAATTAGGATTGATAATAACATGCCTCTGTTTTTATTTTAAGAACATGTGATCCTGTTTCATTTCATTAATAACAAAATTAGGATTGCATTTGCTTTCGGGACAAGCTTCCTCACATTGGCCAATATGAAATTATGAGTCTAGCATCCACTCTTTTATGTGACAGATGATCAGATGAGACAAACATCAATCGGCACTGAACATAAATTTTAGCTTAAAAGAGGTAATTTCATCTATAATCACTAAAGAAGATGATTATAACAATCGCTTGTTAATTATATGTTTTACTAACTTATTACACTTTTGACCTCTTATGTCTTGTGATTGGAATCTAAAATGTTTTGCTATGATCACTGCAAGACCTTTATGACTCTAATTTGCATCTGGTTACTTTAGGTATCCACTTAAAGCAATACTTCAATGAAATTTATGCAAACAACAAATTATGTTGAGAAAGATGCAACTACTAGACTTAATTTCTGTAATGTTCATTTGGCTGTAATGTTAGAAATAATACTAACTAAAAGCTTTCCTATGTACTTAGTAATTTTCTACCACTGTTCAAAGATTGAACTGAGAAGTGCTGGAACCATTTCCTATTATTTCTCCGGTGGCCTCTGCCAATTTATTCTACAAACTCAACCAGACTTCCTCCAACATTTATTCTAAACGGGATAGTACTTGAAAATCACATCTCCAGTGCTGGTGGTAAGTATGATGACTTGTATCATAGAGTCCAAACTTTCACATTCATGCTTATTATTAAATGATGTCGCTGATGTGTAAAAATTCATCCAGAGAATGTTTGCCTACCAGCTTCATGCAAATAGCATGTTTTTCTTCAAATCCAGTCAATTTATGTCATCTGCTGCTGAAGTCCAAAGTTGCAGACTGCTATATATCGACTGCTGGGTTGAAGTCTTCTCTATGGATTTCTTATGCTGCCAGAGAAACTGTAAAGCCATCTTTCTGCTGCCACTAGCTGATGTGCGACACATGGTTCATATTTCTCAAATTTCAATGTCGGGCCATTCAACAGAAACCTTCAGAAATGCTGATATTATCTGCTCTTGGATACCTTGAGATGGAAGAATGCTGCAAACCTAATACCAGATATCAGAAACCAATCTATAAAGCTGCTATATATACTTGCCACTTCAATCCCTTATCATAATTAGTGTTTGGAGTTTGACCTACTGCTGTATAAATTGTATGCATGTGTTATACCAGTTTTAGAGTTTCTGGAGAAGAAATACAAAGACATGCCAGTAAAAGAGAGAAAACCAAATATAATCATCCAAAACATTAAACTTTTGTTAATAACCACTTTTGAAATTATAATCGTTAATAACCACTTTTTTGAGAAATTACCTCAATACCTACATATATATAAACCTTAAAAACCAAAAACAACAGCAAAGACACGTAATCAGCGTGAGAGAAGAGAAACCCCACCAGAAAAGTTTCAGCGAGAAAAGAGAAACCCCACTAGAAAAGAGAGTCGTTTTCAGCGAGGGAGAAGAGAGACCCCACCAGAAAACCCCACCAATCGTTTTTAGCAAGAGAGAAGAGAGACCCCACCGGTCGTTTTCAGCGAGAAAACCCCTCTAGTTGCCATCGCATCCCGGAGAAAACCCCACTAGTCGCTGGAGAAGATTGTTTGTCGGTTTGTATGTATGATTTTCTCTTCGTTTGCTGAAATTGGGTGATAGAGTTTCGATTTCAACATTAAGAACAGTATCAACAGTTAGGGCTAGTATTTTGTACAAATTGAGTCTGGATTTTGGAGTTTCGTTTGAATACAAACTTAACCAATATGTTGAATGATTTAACCCTAAACTTGAAATGTTTGCTTAATACTCGAAATTTTTCCTTAAATTCGCATAAAACTTGTAATATTATAAACTGAAATCTTTGATTTGAAAGTAGCTTACTTTAAACCTCTGATTTAATTTTAAGTAATATAAGTTGTGTTATGGATGTCACCCACTGAATTATTTTTCTACACTTCTTTGTTCTCTCGTTATTGTAAGGATGAATAGAGTTTGTCCTCTTAGCAATTTTCCAGTATACAAGGGGTGATATATTGCTAATGCAGTGGATTAGATTTTTGCATACAAGAACAAACATAACTATTAATAGGAACATAGGGTCCATACCCCATCACTATATATCAAGGAATTGAATCCTTGCAAGTAATAAAAGAACTTGTGGACAGGCAATCAAGTTGGCTGATGAAAAAGCTTGAATAATTGGTTGCTAGTGGACATGGAATGGAAACAAATTAGGGTACGTGCAATTAGGTTTCAAATTTAGAGTGATTGATGAGATTCCTTTTTTTGTGGGACACATATTGCCAACATATCAACCTGTCATTATATTGGCCCATTTTGCACCGATACAACATCAAATTAAGTTACTATATATGCTCTCAACTCATGCATAATTATGTTGGTGGTAGTCTACTAGTCTCTCAATTATGGAGAATATTACACATGGTCACTAAAATTTTGTCATATGATAGAGAAAATACATTTGATTGATTGTAGTATTGCATGATATGATATAATTAGTTGATGATGTCACACATTTGATCCGCTTGCAGTTGTTGGACCCGAGCTGCACAAGCATGTGGGGTATGACCTAGAGAATGAGGCAGGTAACCGTGAGACTTGTTCGAAGGGGGTGGGGGGTAGAGGAAATGGTGAAAAATATCACCTTTTCCAACTCACTTGGTGACAAAGTGACCGGTTTAATAACGTAAGTTTAAAAGGCACTAAAGTAAGTGATTTCCCAAAATGCCCTTATTTTACACATTCTCTTTCTTACTTTAAAGTTTTCTGAGATTTTTTCTTTTCATATTCCTCTGTAACAAGCCTTCAATGGAGGATGAAGGTTGAACACCATAACATTATCAATTTATCTCCTTTGGATAATTAATTTTATAGTGCTACGCAGACGCTTTTTTTTTCAATTCAAAACCCTAACCGAGTTCCTTTTCATTTGTTATCTGAGTCTTTTGTAAGTCTTTATCTGGTTATATGAATTTTGAATCTAATTGAAAAGTCTCGGAGAAGAAATGAAAAGGCTCGGACAATTCATTAAAAGGCTCGGACAATTCATGAAAAGGCTCGGAGAAGAAATGAAAAGGCTTCTCCGAGCCTTTTAATGAATGTCCGAGCCTTTTCATTCTTCTCCGAGCCTTTTCATTTCTTCTCGAGACTTTTCAACAATTTTTTTTTTTGTTAATTTCATTACTTCTCCGAGCTTTTTAATGAACTGTCCGAGCCTTTTCATTACTTCTCCGAGCCTTTTCATGAATTGTCCGAGCCTTTTCATTTCTTCTCCAAGACTTTTCAACAAATTTTTTTTGTTAATTTCATTACTTCTCCGAGCCTTTTAATGAACTGTCCAAGCCTTTTCATTACTTCTCCGAGCCTTTTAATGAACTGTCCGAGCCTTTTCATTACTTCTCCGAGTCTTTTAATGAATTGTCCGAGCCTTTTCATTTCTTCTCCAAGACTTTTCAACAATTTTTTTTGTTGTTAATTTCATTACTTCTCCGAGCCTTTTAATGAACTGTCCGAGCCTTTTCATTACTTCTCCGAGCCTTTTCATTTCTTCTCCGAGACTTTTCAACAATTTTTTTTTTGTTAATTTCATTACTTCTCCGAGCCTTTTAATGAACTGTCCGAGCCTTTTCATTACTTCTCCGAGCTTTTTCATTTCTTCTCCGAGCCTTTTCAACAATTTTTTTTTTTTTTGTTAATTTCATTACTTCTTCGAGCCTTTTAATGAACTATCCGAGTCTTTTCATTACTTCTCCGAGCCTTTTCATTTCTTTTCCGAGACTTTTCAACAATTTTTTTTTGTTAATTTTGAATCTTCGAGCCTTTTCATTTCTTATCCGAGTCTTTTAATGAACTATCCGAGCCTTTTTATTACTTCTCCGAGCCTTTTAATGAACTATCCGAGCCTTTTCATTACTTCTCCAAGCCTTTTCATTTCTTCTCCGAAACTTTTAATGAACTATCCGAGCCTTTCTAAGCTTTTTCCGAGACTTTTTCCGAGACTTTTTCGAGCCTTTTTAATAATTTATTTTTTCTTTGTACAATCTGTTTAAGGTTTACAAAAGAGTGTTTTAAATTGAAAAAAAGAAAAAGAAAAAAGCAACTAACAAAACGGTTTGTATCTCAGATGTAACTAACAAAGGCTGGGACATAAAAAAAGTCGCTATTGTGTTTGGTCGTGGTCCACCGTCGTCCATTGATGGAGGATTTTGAAAGAAAAAAAAAAACAAAATGGTTAAGAAGATTACTGTGGGGGGTATTTTTGTCCGTTCACCATAATAGGTGCCTTTTAAACTTAAGTTATTAAACCGGTGACTTTCTTACAAAGTCAGGCCTAAATAGTGACAAAAAAATTTTGAACCCGGTGGGGTATGATAATGATTTGAGGTCTTATATCGAGTCCCACTTTGAATAGATTGACTTGAAGATTGACAAACTTCTTACTGATCGAGTCCATGTAACAGTCCCACCTGTACCAGTTGCACCAGTCCCACCTGTATCAGTTGCACCTTAATCCACATGGTCCGTCGGGTGTACACCCACAACGTCCCCCGGGTGAACACATAGTTATGTGGTAAAAACCTTTCAAACATATTTTATTCATCATGCATTTTGATAATGTTTGTTGTAATATAGATTTCAAAATTAAATTCCAGGGGTGTCAAAATTAAATTCCTGGTTTGGATCCTTGTGTGATGTTTCATGTTTTGTGAGGTGTTGCTTTTTCTTTTATGTGAAATTGAAATCACAGGCTTTGATTGATTGTTTTGAGTAAACTAAATCTGTTTTTATTTTTTATCAGTTGAAGATGTCAATTTTGGTAAGGTACTTGATGGGCATAGTGGCCAGATTTGAGATACATTTCAAAATTATATTTGGTTTTCTTTAACTATTAATTATATTTTGGTTCAAGATTTCAAAATTACATCATGAAAATGTTAAAACAGATATTCCTTGCATTTTCTAGGAATCTTCAATGCGTAGATATGACATGGAAGAGACAGGTGAGCAACAGGTTGATGATGAGCAGCACGTCGAGGTTGAGCAGGTTGATACGTAGGAGGGCGAGGGCGAGGTTGAGGATGACCAGGTTGATGTGCAACAAGGCGCTGACAACCAGAATGATGAGGAGGAGAACATGATAAGACGTAGAAAGAGACCTAAGAAGCTAGCAACAGTGGTTCAACATGAGCAGCAAGTTGGGGATGAGCAACAAGTTGGTGATAAGCAGGTTGATGCGCATCAAGGCACTAACAACCAGAATGATGAGGAGGAGGGTGTGATAAGACGTAGTAAGAGAATTTCAAACCCCTTACACTATCCCTAGGTTAGTTAAGGACATGGTTTATATGAGAAATAATTCCCTATGTTGTTGCATATTATATATTTTGGATGTTAAACTTTATTCCTAGAGAATTCTCTATGTTGTTGCTAATTATATATTTTGGATGTTAAATTGTATTTTTGAAATTGCTAATTCTAGATATATATGATATTATATATTTTGGCAGGTTTAGTTTATGTTCAAATGGCACTAATTTGTTAATTGCTAAATTTCCTGGTTTGTTTGTTATGTGGGCAGGTTTTGTTGATTTCAATAGTCTAGCATAAAACTCGAAATCATGCTTTAAATCTTCAGTATAAAACTTGAAATTATGCTTTAAATATCTAGCACAAACTTGAAATCATGCTTTAAATCTTTGCCACAAACTTGAAATCATGCTTTAAATCTCCATTAAATCAGATAGGTACTCTATAGTGCCTCTAACTCCCAATTTTTTATTTTTTTTTTAATGATTTCAAAATACTTTAGCTTGACTTGAAACAAAACTTGTTATTTAAAGATTTGACCTAAAGTGTTTAATTGATTTTTGTTTGAAAACTTGTTATAGATGATTTTGTTTCTTAAGAAAGTGTTTAATTGATTTTTTTTTGTAATTTTTTCCTAAATGAGTTTAAAATACAAATCCGACATCAGAGAATAATTTGATTAACATATGGCAAGAATCAGACGGTGGAAATAGGAAGAGGAGCCTGATTAGATGATTGGTCAATTGCCAACAGAAAACTTGAAATCATGCTTTAAATCTGTGGCACAAACTTGAAATCATGCTTTAAATCTCCAGCATAAAACTTGAAATCATACTTTAAATCTGTGGCACAAACTTGAAATCATGCTTTCAATCTCTGGCACAACTAGAAATCTTCTCGGAAAACCAACAATTCAGATGCCAAACAGTTTAACAACTTCAAATCTTCCCGTAAAATCACAGTAGTCAATACTAAACATAAACTTACAATAATGATTTCATACATTATAAATTCATACTAAAACAAAAACGGGCATCTATCAAAATTGATGAATTGGTATACCAAGTTCTCTAACTCTAAATATTTTAAATGAATCGACACCACCTCAACAAATGTATCACCACCAACATATCGTAAATCATCTCACTGCCCATCATAGTTGATTACCAACATGTAATCCATTTACCTGGAAAAAAAAAATGATTTCCAAAAGAAATTGTAAGATTTCAAGTTTTTCATAAAAGTTCCAGTTTTTCTAAACATTTCACGTTTTCTGTGGTATAAAACTTGAAATCATGCTTTAAAACAGATTTCAAGTTTTGTCAACAATCCAAGTTTTTATACTAGATTTCAAGTTTTCAAACGTGTGAAACTTGAAATCTTCTAGAAAAAATTGAAGTTTTATTGAAATCGACTCTTCACCAAAACACACAAAAACTCATACATTAAAGCTAAACTCATGTTAAAGTAACTATTTTCAACTCAGTTAATGAACAAATGAATGATACTTACCGATTTAGAGCAAACTAGATTATGAGATGAACGATATTTTCTTCAAGAGACTTCGTGAAATCTTCAAAGCAATTATGACATCAAACCTTCATGAAATCTTCGTGAAATTTTCTTCAGGCCAACAATGGTGCAGCCATTGATGTTCGATTTGCAGGACGGTGATGAAGAACAAATACAAGGGTGAGGAATGAACAGAGAATAGTGAGTCAGTGAAGAAGACGGTGAGAAAGAGAAACAAAATAGAAATATTAATTTAGGGGCATCTTGATAATTTATGGACACCTACTGAAATTTTTTTCAAAACATGACTATTAACAATTAAAGTTTCGTATATTGTTAAAAACGAATTTTCTATAATTAAAGTGATTATTTTTGGCAATTTCCACCCAGTAAAATCCTCCTCTTTGAATCCCTTAGCTATTTGAAGTTTTTAGTTGTATGGACTAATACATGAGTTACATATATTTTGGATGTTCCATCTATGTAATCAACAATAATTGTTAAGCAGAGATTTGTCCAATAGAATTGTAACACATCAGCTGTGCCATGTGATAGAAGTCCTAGTCAGCTATTTGGTTAAGAGTGTATATAAACCGTTGGGTGTTTGTATAGTTGTTAATCAGAAATAAAATCAGATTTCTAGAGAATTCCTTTTACTCTCTCTGTAAATTTTCTCTTCCGTATCTACTACATTTTCCTTAGAAAGTTACAGGTTTCAATATGATATCAGAGCAACATTCCGCGACTTCTGCTCCTCCAATGCAAGCTCACAATCTCTCTCAAGGTTCTGAAACAAGCTCGAAGCTCCCGACTCCATTAAAGCTCTAGTTGACAGTCAAGCTCGACCATAACAATTTCTTGCTTTGGCGACAACAAGTCTTGGCTTGGCTCCCTCGTCTCTCGTTATATAGATCCCTCAATTTCACCACCAAATAGTAAGAATCAAGATGACACAGTCAATGAACTGTATCTTGACTGGGAACAGCAAGATCAAATACTGCTGTGTTGGATATTATCTTCTAGAAGTCAAGAGATTTTACCTGAACTAGTTGGATGTACTACTTCATGTGAGGCCTGGAAAACGGTAGAGAGGCGATTCACATCTCAATCGAGAGCAAACATAATGCAGTTAAAACTTCAGCTTCAGACATTGAAGAAAGGTGGATCTACGATGAGTGAGTTTATCATGAAGAAAAAGAGTGTTATGTGACACCAGAAGAAGATAAAATCATGTATGTATTGAGTGGTTTAGGATCTGATTATGATTCCTTACTGGAAATAACTTCATTGCTTCTCACACATGAAGCAAGGATTGATTCAAATACTTTTATTGCTTCTCACACTCAGGTTGAATCTTTGGCCATTTCTTCTATTGGTTCAAATACTTTAGATGCTGATAAACACACCTTAGTACTTAGAAATATACTGCACATACCTCAAATCAGTAAGAATCTACTCAGTGTTTCTAAATTTGTTAAGACACTAATGTTTTTATTGAATTTCATCCACATTTTTGTCTTGTGAAGGATCAACCCTCAAAGAAGAACCTTCTTCAAGGAACCCTTAGAAAAGGCGTGTATGTTTTTGATTTACTGCTCAAGTCATCATCTACTTGAAGTACTCTTCACCATACTTTTCAATCTCAGTCTTTGTCATCACAATCAGCTGCATCACAGTCTTCCCCGTCTTCTTTGAAGTCTTTAAACAAGTCTTCTGTATCAGACTAATTAGTTTCTGTTCAATCAAATAATTGTGCCTCTTCTGTAAATACATCAGCTGAAGCCAAAAATTCAGACTTGCAGCTTTGGCATAGGAGGTTGGGTCATCCCTCCTCCACAATTGTAAAGCTTGTGATGAATCAATGCAAAGTTTCTGTTCATTCTGATATAAGCATGTTTTGTGATGCATGCTTAAAGAACATGGTATTATTTTTCGAAATGCCCATACACTCATGAATGGGATATTGGAGAGAAAACACAGGCATATGTGGTGGAGACAGGGTTGAGCTTACTTGCTCATGCCTCAATGCCTTTGAAATTCTGGGATGAGGCTTTCTTGACTGCTGTCTACCTCATCAACTGAATGTCCTCACCTGGTCTTCTTCACAAATCACCCTTTGAGATTCTGTTTCAAAAGAAACCAGGTTACAAGGCTTTTAAAGTGTTTGGTTGCTTGTGTTATCCATGTTTGAGGCCTTATAGGAAGCACAAATTAGAGTATAGAAGCTCTCCTTGCACCTTTTTAGGCTATAGTTGTCATCATAAAGGATATAAGTGCTTAGACGCAAAAGGTAGAATTTATATCACCAAACTTGTGGTGTTTCATGAATCACTCTTTCCTTTTGCAAAGATTGCCGCAACTAGTTGTTCTAGTACACAAAATACACAGACACACCCTCCTTTATTCCCACCGGTGCTTCAGACACAAGAGTCTATGATACAGCCTTTTAATCAGTCACATCCATCTCACTTACACACTACTAACCAGTCAGATATCTCATCTTCTTCTCATATTCCCTTTTCCAGTGCTGTCTCTGATTCACCTCACTTAGAACCATCTGTACTTCCTCTTCCAATTACACAACCTACTATCAATCATAATTCACATTGATGCGGCGGATCAACTGGCATTAGATTATTTGGAGGGGTGGGATTTGAAACAAACCAAGTAAGGCTAAACCCGGGCGGCGGAATCAGAATGATTTGAAATTTTGACAGCTGATGCCTTTTCGGCGTTTCCGGAACTACTACGTAGCTTTGCTACGTAAACACGTCCTTTTTTAGGCAAATTCCGTCGTTTAGGCCTTGAAGTTGCAATTTTTGCCGTTTTAGGAAAGTTTCTTTTTCGCAATAATTTGAGTTTCCCAATTCCGAATCGATTTCCGTCAATTCTGGAGTGTTTAGGATTCTCAGTAGAATTAGTTTTTGCTTTAATTTCGTTTTTGCCTTTTTTGGTAAATTTCCGTTTTTAATTCGTTTTTCTTGCTTTCCAAGGAATTCGATTAGATTTAGAATTTATTTTGCTTTAAATAATGATGTAGGCCGAATTGGCCATTCAGCTTTTGATTTATAAAATTTTAGAGTTTTCTCTAATTATTCCAATTTCGGTATTCATCGTGAATCAACGAATTGAAGCCTAACTTTCCGGTATTTGTGCGCAAATCAACGGAACTTTAGTAGGTTGTTTCTAATCGTTTTACGCAGGTTTTTCTTGACAGAGCTTCCGCTACATCACACATCCTATGATTACTCGTGCCAAAGATGGCATATATAAACCAAAAGTTTGGTTGGCTGAGTTAGATGACAGTGAACTAGGCACCGTTCAAGCTGCCCTTGCCTATCATAAATGGTTAGCAGCAATGCAAGAGGAATACCAAGCTTTGCAGAATAATAAGACATGGAGCCTTGTCTGTCTACCAAAAGATAGAAAGGTTATTGGTTGTAAGTGGGTGCTCAAAATCAAAAGGAGAGATGGCTCACTACTGAAGTATAAAGCAAGGTTGGTGGCCAAAGGATTCCACCAGCAACCTGGATGTGACTTTACAGAGACATCTAGTCCTGTAGTCAAGCCTGCCACGGTGAGAGTTATTCTCTCTGTTGCTGTGGCAAAGGGGTGGAAATTGAGACGGCTAGATGTGAATAATGCTTTCCTTAGTGAAAAGATCGAAGAAGACGTGTATATGTGTCAACCTCCAGGTTTCATTGCTGAGGACTCACAGTTGGTTTGTTAGCTTCATAAGTATATTTTGGATCTGTTGAAAAAGACAGGGATGTCACCTGCTAGACTCTTCTCTTGACCTATGGTCTACTTTGTTATAGACAAAGTGTTGCTGAAAAGACTAGTGGTGAATCATGTTCCCTCCTTTTTTTTTTTTTAGCAAAATCCAACAAGAGGGAAAAAGCATCAAAGAAAACTTCAGACATCCCAACTAGGTTGGCACCCCAAAAGAAATCCAATCCCATGCCTGTGAATCATGTTCCCTCCTTAGATCAGACAGCAGACATATTAACCAAACCTCTCTCAACGCCACGTTTTCTTTAATTGAGAAACAAACTCACAGTCACAGATCTCCCTCTGAGTTTGAGTGGGATGTTAACAGTAAGAAATCTCAGCCTCATGTATTAGCAGCAGAGGATTGTTATCTATATTTAGGCGGGAAAAGTTATTGAGTCGGTTACAGCTGATGTCAGCAAAGCCACATCAGCAGAGGTTTGTTCAATAGAATTGTAACACATTAGTTGTGCCATGTGATACAAGTCCTAGTCAGCTATCTGGTTAAGAGTGTATATAAACCGTCGGGTGTTACAGCTGAGGAGAAACAATTGTATTTATGTCTGAATAGTATAAGGTTGCCCTAGATAGCAACTAATCACAAGAGAACAAGTGGCAAAGAATAAAAGAAGGTATCAACGTTGGATCATAGGCCACATATTAGGCCCATTACACATTAGATACAGAAAACTACTGATAGTTCATGTTCTAACAAGCAGAAATAAAATCAAATTTCTAGAGAATTCCATTTACTCTCTTTGTAAATTTTCTCTTCCGTTTCAATTACATTTTCCTGAGAAAGTTACAAGTTTCAATAACTTGTTATTTAAATATCCTGATTTTCAACTTATCATTACACAATCTATATGGTCATCTTCCACCTTACTATGTTGAACATGGATGACAAGCTTTTCATACTCTTTCTCACGTTTATTCATATAGAGACATTGTCTCCACTTACTTGGTATGAAAACCTTTGCCCTACCCTTTGAACTACGTAAATTCTGGCTTCCAAAATCCATAAAGTGATATGATTATTAAGACAAAGAAAAATTCCCCAATCTTGTAAAGTACTGTTAACTGAATGTCATATAAGCGAAGTTTGTATGTTTTTGGCCATCTTTAACTAGGAGTTATAGGATGCTTAGTATTCGTCTTGTTTTCTCCCTTTTCTTGATTTAGGTTATCAATGAAGGAGATATGAATTTATGGCGAGAGAGGTGTAAATTCATGGCCTGCATTTGCCGTTGTTGGGCCTAATGGTAAGCTATTGGAACAGCTATCAGGCGAAGGCCGCCGGAAGGTACCGATTACTCTCTTCTTCTTATCCCTTGACTATGTTAACATTCAGCTTCACATTTTTCAATATGTGCACAATTGTTTGATACTTTAATGTATGTAAAGAAATGGACATGATATGTGATTAAGAAAGAAAATTAAAATGGTTTTCTTTTTTCTTAAGGATCTTGATGATTTAGTTGAAGCAGCTCTTCTATTTTATGGTGAAAAGAAGCTCCTAGATAACGATCCTCGCTTAGTCACATCTCCTTTGAAGTTTCCTCAACAACTGGCTCTTCATTTCAGATAGAAACCAGAACAGAATAGTAGGTTCTCTCTGTTTTGATTTGCTATTTTCTGTTTTCTTATTGGAGTAAAGATGTAGAGTTCAATAAATGTTGATGTTGTTTCTAATGTTGTAATGATCATATTTATACAATGTTTAAATTAAACACTTTTCAAATTCCAATTTTTCAGGTTCCTCAATTATTGCCTTAATATGATGCAATTTTGATTCCTTTAGCATTCTAAGTATCAAAGCTTGATTTCATTGTCTGCTGTTGGTTCCCGGACTGTTGGACTGTTGGTTCTTTCGGTTATGAAGAGTTACGATATTTTTACACCCCTTTAAAATTGTATGTACAAAATAAAATAGTAAATTTCTAAAACTTCCGATACTACCCTTAATTCAAATTATAAAAATAATTTCAAATAAATCTCATATATCATAATAACATTTAATATTTTGAGCTTTTAAAAAAAATTATAAATAGTAAAAAAAATGTAATAATTTTTATTACAATATAAAATATTTATTACTTAAAAAGTAAATAGTGATAATTTAAAATTAAACACATTAGGTAACTAAATTAAGATTTAAAAAAAGATTAAAAAATACTTAAAATAAAATAAGGGAAGTTCAAAAAAAAAAAAAGATTTGAGGTTGAAGGTTGCTGTATAGATTAGGCCGAGATACTGCAATCTTTTCATTTCTTGTTTTCAAATATATTTTTTGGAAAGAAATCACATTCTTTTTCTTTTTTTTTTTTTCAATTTTTTTTTTAGTTATCAAATAATTTATAATATTTTCATGAAAATTAAAAGGGAGGGCATATTTGGTAACATTGGGTTATGATTATAAGTTCTAACATTTTAAAAAAGTATAAAGGGTTGCATATACAAAAGGGGTGGTACATATAATCAATTTTTCAAAGCTGTAAATAACACCACTCATATACAAAATAAAAATAAAAATAAAAATAAAAAATGAAATCGAAATTTATTGGAAAATGGCAACGATTTTTGTAACAATTACTTTTTGAAACCTCCAGCGGCCAATTACATATACAATATTTAATAACTTTTAGTTAACATGTCTCGTATTGACTTTTCATTTCTTTGGTTTAATTTCCAATATCTCTTCTGGGTTTGTGAATTATGTTTCAGATATGTTTCTTTGTATAGAAGATTTATGAATTAAGTTTCATACATGTATATAGGGTCATTGTTGAAAGGAATTGGAGTACTTGGATTAATATGTTAGGAATAGTGAATGATATCATGGCTAGAGAATTCTATTATGAGTACAAGGAAAGTACTACCGTTGAAGATGTCTTGTTAGATGTGAGAGGTATCGTCTTTAAAGTCAACTCGAAGATCATAAATGAGTTCTTAGGATTGACCAATGATATTGAGTTGGATTTTCTTAAAGTTGAGAATAGGGATGACAAAATTCCCCACGGGGACGGGGCCCCGTGGGGACCCGGACTTTTGGAATGGGGATGGGTTTCAATTTGGTGGGGATGGGGCGGGGATGGGGATAGATAGTCTAACCCGCAATGGGTATGGGGCGGGGATGAGTTTTATACTCCCCACCCCGCCGCGCTTAAAATAATACTTAGTTAAACTACGCAGTTTCAAAGAAAATAAATATATCTAAATAAAAAAGAAATATATATATATATGCATTAACCATAACTTTACATCTTTCCATCGTTATTTAGCATAAAGTGACAAAATAAAATACTATTAAAAAAACCCTAGCCGCTAACTTCAACTCTAAGTCTCTAATCCTCAAATAACTCGAAGTTCACTGTTCAAGCTTAAACCTCAAACACAAGAGGACATACATTAAGTTTTTTTCTCAAATAACTTTTAAAATTAAAAGTTTAATAACAAGAAGTTTTTTTTTTTTTCAAGTTTATTACTTTAATAATTCTCAACTCTTAAATGAAATTTAATTCGTTTATCAATACTTCAAGTAGGCACAAATATGTCTACAGATGCACTAAAAAGTGAAGACTCAATATCAGTGCCATCAAGAGAAAATTGTGTAAACATAGAAGAACAACATGGGGTGAAAACAAACCCAATTGAATGTGATGACGATAGCATTAAAAGAAAAAGAAGGTGCACATCAGTTATGTGGAAGTACTTAACTGATAAAAAAAAATTGAATATAACTTTCATATTCAATAGTTATATATTTGATATATATATATATATATATATATATATAAATGAGGTAAATGGGTGGGGATGGGGAAAGCACTCCCCGTTGTACCCCGCCCCGCCCCAACTCGCTCCATCTATGGTTGGGTTTTATGAGGGGATGGGTTTTTAAAAAATAAATGGGGTAGGGTGGGGTGCGGGGAAGGCTACCCCGCCTCGAACCCGACCCATTGCCATCCCTAATTGAGAACATAGAGAACCTCAATGAGATGGGTAGAACTTTTTGTGCAATATTGATTTTTGAGTGGGGAAAACGGGCTTTTATTAGGCAAAGTGAGTTAATTAAGGTTAGTGCCTTTTGGAATCTTTTTGTTTGTGTCAATCTTATTGGATCTTCAAATGCTACACTAAACAAAGAGAAGATCAAGATTGTGTATGTCTTAGTGATTAACAAACTCATAAACCTTAGTGAAGTCCTTATAGAATATATTGAGATTGCGGCTTATTCAACTCGTGTGGACAAAAAATTGGCATTTTCGGGGTTTATCTCTCATTTGTGTTTAGCTAGAGGAGTGAAGAAACAAGATGATGATGTGCTACTACCTCCCTTAGAGAAGTTTAGTGATAAACGTATGGCTACCATGTCATATAAGGAAAAAGGAAATTCTTGTGATACATTAGGCTCTTTGTTGAATCTCATGATTCAAGCCTTGTATCTAGCACAACTATTCTTCCAGATTGGGCTATGCAATTGAAGAATAAGGTTGAAGAGTCAAGAAGGTTGATTGAGGAGTCACAAAGGAATATTGAAGAACTCAATATTAAGGTAGTGCTACAAGATGTGAAGATCAAAGAATTGGAAAGCAAGGCAACTACTCCAAAGCATTATGTGAGATCGTTAAATTGTTCAACATTCCTTGGTGGCACAAATGGATAGAAATGGTCTTGAGGTATAATTTCTTCTTCTTTCCTTTTGGCTTCATATCATGTCAAAAATGGGGAGATATATGATACTTTCTAGCTTGTTCAATCTCATTTTTTTTTTTTTTTTGGATTTTGGTATCAAGTTTGAACTTTATGGCATGTAATGTTTTTTGTTGGTCATGGCTAGAATATTTTGTTAGATAGCATGTATTAAATGGGAGTATACATGATCCATTTGAACTTTAATGCTTTATTTCTTGCCAAAGAAAGTGCATTGCCATATGTGTTGTCTCTTGGATATTATTGTGCTTTGAAGTTGATTTTAGGTGATAACAAGAGAAGACCAAGAAGAAGTTCAAGATTTGTTGTTGAAAATTTGTTTAGAAATATGTAACTCATTGTAACTCATTGTGACCGATTTTTCTTGTAATTGTTTTAATGTATGTATAGGGGTTTTGACATGGAATTTGCCAAAGGGAGAGATTGTTAAGTTTTTGGTTTGTGTTGGTATAAATTTCATATCAAAACAATGTTTCACTTGTATTGATTAGTTGTCTTAGATTGATGATGATTCAAGCTTCAAGGAAGGCTTAGCAACTTTTCATGTACGATGGTGTCTTCAAAGAGAAATAAGCTACATTCCTCATCTAAGGTATATTTGACCTCATTCCTCTTACAAGGCTTAGGCACACACACACATTGCATTCATATGTGTCCCTGCATCGTTGTATACCATTGATATAATACATTCACACACTTGTTGAAGTATGCACATGTATTAGATTTAATTTGATAAACATTGTGAAATTACATGTTCTAGGATTATCTCTCATAAATGGCATACTTGTGTGACTTTGTATTTATTTGTTTTTATTTTATTGTTTTTGGACTTGAACATGATCTCATATGATTTCTTATTGAGTTCTGGTCATTTCGGTTACTCACTCTTTAGGTTTTGAGTCCAAACTAGGAAGCTACGTTACTTTATGTTCTCATACAATGCGTTGTCTTTGTCGTCGTGTATCAAGTCAAATTCACAATCTTTTGTCAAAGTTTTGTAGTCATCCTTATGCGTGAGGGAGTCACAGTTCATAAACTGAAGAGGGATTCAAATTCAAATTGAAAGTTCGGAAGCCCGAATACACCTGAAGAATGTGAGAGGAGCGCAAGAGAGGCATGAAATGGCCAAAGGCCATTTAGGGTGCATCATGTGAGGGTGAGTAAGCCTCACGGGCCGGCCACCCCTTTGCCCCATGAGGCTCATGCACCTCCACAGGGTGGATGACATGGCTTCCCCCCATTGGCCACCAATTCCCTCTCTTACTTTTCATTTAAAAGTTCTCATTTCCCTCACATTTCATTCTAAGAAGAAAATTTGAAGACACTTGAGCTGAAATTTTTTCTCCAATTTTCTCATCTTCCAAACACCATAACTTTCTCATTCCGAATCCGAATTGAGTTATTCAAGTTGAAGAATCTTCATAATCAAGTCTCCTACATTCTCTAAAAGAGTTTGCAGCTGTTTGATCACATTTTGTGGTGTTTCTTCACTCTAAACCGAACCAACTTGTGATTCTTAGGTATTTGACTAAACTTTGTGCTTTCTTCTTTTTAAACCTTCAATTACCTTGAGTTTTCTTCTTCTATATGTATGTGTATGTGTATGTATATATGCTGAAAGCTATTGAGAATGATAGCTTCAAATCAAATCTGATCAAGTCTAATTAGAGACAAATGTGAACTAGATTTCTATGATTCTAGTTTTTTCACATGTTTGAGTATTGTATTGTGATTAGTTTGATATCTAGGGTTATTTCTGATTTGATTGACTCATTTTATGATTAATAACTTTAGCATATGTTTGGATCCTTTAATTGAACAAATCTAGGATTAGCACATTTGATTTTTGTGTTTAGAGTTAACTAGGATTTAATTGATTATTAATTATATCCTTGCTCTAAATCTTTGCTAAAATATTCATTGATCATATTTTGTGACTCTAGCATTTTTTAGTGTATGTTTCTATTATCTTGAATATGTGTTTCATGTATATGATTTATTCAAGTGTTAAATTTGTGAATGACACTAGGAGCCACATGTGTTAGGTGTTTTCACATGTTCTAGGTTTTAATTCAAGTTTTGTAACTAGACTATTTTGACTTGTGTGCTTACATGAATAAGTCTAGTTTCCATAGAATGTATTGATCACATGTTCTATGTTGAATTGCTTGTTTGCATCATTTGCATTCATTGATCACACTTAGGAAGTCCTTGTAAAATGCATGAAGTCTTGGTTATGACAAGAGGTCCAGATAACGAAGTAAAAAGTCTTGACTAGGACAAGAGGTCCGGATAGTCAAGCAAGGAAGTATTGGTTAGGACAAGAGGTCCAGATAACCAAGCAAGAAGTCATGGCTAGGATCGGAAAGGTCCGGATAGCTATGCATGGGAGGCTCTCTAAAGGCATGAGTGTCTTGGATAGGGAGTTATGACATTGGTAGGCCTAAGATGTTGGATAGACATAGACTCCAATAGAGTGTTACATGGGATATGTATTCACTATTGATGAATTTTTAATCTTTAAACGATGTTGTGTAGACATAAACTCTAATATAAAGTGGTTCTGCACTTTTAAAGAATTTCTAATCTACCAATAGGGTTGGGTAAACATATACTCCAATAGGATGTAGATCATGAGTTGATCACTTTTGATGAATTTCTAATCTATCATTCAATATATATAGTATCATATGATTGTAATTCAACCCGTGGATGTTTCCTTATTGGAGTTTTTACCACGTTAAAAAATCTCTTGTGTTAATTCTTCTCATCTCTATCTTTCATATTTGTATATGTGTATGTTTTAATCTTGTTTCATAATCTTCACTTGTGATGTATTTGTAAACAAGATTTTGTTAAATGTGGGATGTAAGCACATCATATTGATCAAAATTGTATTTATAATACTTTTGTATATTGATACATTTGTGTATAGTTATATATTGATTGATACTTGTAACATATTAGACATTATTAGAAATACAAGTATTCTTTGTTGTTAGTTTTATTGATATTCTTTCTCTTGCAACTTACTGATATATAGACAATGTTTTATTGAACATATGTTTCTCTTGTTTATACATGTATATATGGTTTATGTATTGTGATATAAACTATCTTAAGGGACAAACTTGTGTTTGTTTTCAATGGATTGAAAAAGGTGTAAAAACATATTCACCTCCTAGGTATGCTCTAGGCAATTTAACCGCATTTGTATATTTCAATTATATTAAACAATTCAAACTAGTCTTTTAAAGTAAATTTTCATGTGTAGAATCATTTATGTCAAAAGAATAATCTATTTATATCCCTACATATATATATAAGTTTAGTCTGAGTAACAAATATTTTATAGATCTACCCCTGATTGGAGCTGAACATATATATTTTCTTTTTAAAAAAAAAAAATAATGGAATACCTTAAACTAATATTTTATAATATTATTTTAATTAAGTTATTATGTTTTAGCTTTTGTGACTTAAACATAATATTATTTGCTTACCCTTCATACGATGCAATACCTAACACAGGATTGTATTAATTCAATCAAATTCAATCATATCCGATGTAATCTTTTCACAAAGGAAGAAGTCCAAACACATGATTGCTATTTATTTTTCAATTTGCTGTGATCATGTAATTAATTGGGTACATTTTTCAAACTTTTTCATTTTTGTGCACATGCACTCCGAAGAGTGATGTAATGTTATTAATTGATGTGATTATGTTTTGAAAAGAATCCGACTATATAATGTTATAAAGTGATTTTGAGTGACTTTATAATGTTATAGAATCAATTCTGAACATTACAAAGATAAATATTGCAAAAAGAAACGTGCTACATACGGCCATACCTGCTGAAACCATATGGTATTAAAGTAGGCTTTTGATGAAAACCATTGGAATTCGTTTAAATTTTGATCAAAAGTAAGGAAACTTTATATAGTATCAATCGGAGATAGTTGATGACTCGATGGTGAGAGTTCAATCAAAACTATCTTGAAATTTCGATAACTAATCAAACCCGGACCCATGACAACCCGAACCGAGCCCAAATCTTCTTCTTCGGCTGATCCGTTATAAAAGTATACTAAAAGAAACATATTGAAACGCACAGCATTTCAACTTGAAAACAAATACATGGCCACGCCACCGCCCAGAGCGAACTTCGAGGCTGCGCCGCCGGGAACGGACATGACGGGGATATGCCCAGGGACCAGCTGTGGTTGAACTCGTACCCGCTCGTTCGAAACAGGGTGTTTGATTACTTCGCTCTGTCTCCGTTTTACGATTGGACTTGCAAAAACGAACAACTCCTGTTTCTTTCTATTCACCCACTTGATATCTCTCAGCTCTCTTGAGTTTCATCAAATTAGTGTAAATAAAAAGTACCCAGTGTGTATTTTGCTATTTCTTCTGGTTTTTCTTGTCTGTGTTAGTTTTTATTTATTTTTAATTATGTTTGTATGTTGAATGTTGGATTTTGTTCTTTTGAATTACTGATTTTCTTGGCTTGATTAGATGGATTGATGAAATGGGTTGAAGGACACTTTGAATTTTGTTGTTTTAGTTTGGTTGAAGATAGAATTTTTAAGTCAAGATCAATTTTTTATGTTTGGGTTATTTTTTTCTTTTGAATATTTATGGTGAATGTGAGTGAGTTTAGTTTCGGTTGAATTACGTATAATGTTAGCATGATTAAGTGAAATTATGAGTTGGGTTGAAGGAAAGTTTCAGTTTTTAAAATAAAGATTTAGATTTTTCATTTGGTCCTCTGTTTGATACCGGAAAATTCTCAGAAAATATGGGAGGATTTCAGTTCCATTCTTAGCTTTACCATATCTTTGGTTGCTGATATAGTTGATGAAATGTAGAAGAATGATGTTTTCACTTCTGGAGCAATGAAGCAATTGAACTATGAAAGACATCTGTGGAAACAGCCATTATACCAGAGACGAGAAATATAAAATTTCCTTTTTTTGTGAGAAAAGTAACTGAATGTCCATAAGTTCTGAGTTCTAGAAAAACTTACGAAGACTATATTCTTTTGAATTAACTCGAGTTTCCATAGTATTTTGCCTTCCCATGTTGAGTTTGCCATCTAGTTTTAACTTTCCATACTGTGGGTTAGTTAGAATTCTTGTCGGGTTTCCTATTAGCAATGCCCTTTGTCATAGGGCACTTTGTCTCATATTGTCTGTGTTTCGTTATGCAAGTCCAACTTGGAGATCACTAAAATAACTAATTTGGTTGGTTAAATAAGATTTATTGTGAGCCAATTTATCACATTTGTAGAGTTAAAGTAACAATTCTAGTACTAAAAGTTTTCTTGGATGTCACATGATAATGATGCTCTGATTAAAAGAAGAATAATTCATGTAACAACATCATGGTTCAAAGGTTTAAGAATGTCAAAAGGTAAAAACTAGAATGGTGTCAGTGACATGAAAACTAAAGACAAGCAAGGACATTGGTGTTCTCAGATTTTAATTCGTGAGTACAACTTTGTGTAGATTATCATTCCTTTTTACATCATCTTTCCTTTGGTCACCATATCTAGCGGTTCACACAACTTCATATCTGTTACGTGTCAAAGCTTTGTAATAGATGATAGACTAATTAGGATTTGAATAATTGATGGCTGAATCCACCAAGCTTAGTTTCTGATTTGTTTTTTCACCTTCACTAAAGACCTTACTCTTTATGGTTTTCCCTGAAGATATTCGTATAGAGTTTAAAGAATTGATATTTTCTTCCTCCAAAAATTTGGATTGAGATGCATAACAGGAATCAAATACTTTTGTTGTACAGGAAAATGACAGGCATAGAATACATGCTGAGTGAAGTTATGGAGCCCCACCTCCTTGTTGTCCGTAAGCAAAAGAGGGATAGCCCTAAGAAAGTTACACCAATGCTGAGTTATTACTTACTGGATGGTTCAATATACCAAGCACCACTGCTTTGCAATATCTTTACAGCTAGAATTGTGAGTTTCTCCTCCCTACTCTCTTCGGTAATTATATTAATGCATAAATCAGTCATATGATGCCTTCTCTTTCCATCTGTAGATTTTTTATTGTCTGACCTTAATTGTATACCCAATGTGACAGGGACGAGCCCTCTATTATATATAGAAAGCTTTTACTACCGCCGCCTCAAAGTTGAAGAAGATTGGATATGGTATCAATGTGCTTTAACTTTGTTCCCTTTTTACATCAATGGCTCAAACCGTTTGGCAGTAGAGTATCGCTTATTTGTTTGTTATTACTGTGATGATGAGAGAATCTTTGGTTCAAGCTCATGTTATCATACCTGTTGAGCTTGACTTAACTGAGCAAGCTTCAGCTTCTAGAAGGAGAGATAATCACTCTGTAAATCAATCCATGGTTTATATGCTGTGGTGATCAAGAAGGATCGTCCGGTAAATCACTCCGGATTTTTCATTTGGTCCTCTGTTTGATACCAGAAAATTCTCAGAAAATATGGGAGAATTTCAGTTCCATTCTTAGCTTTACCATATCTTTGGTTGATGATATAGTTGATGAAATGTAGAAGAATGATGTTTTGACTTCTGGAGCCGTGAAGCATTTAAACTTTGAAAGACATCTGTGTATAAAATTTCCTTGTTTTTGTGATAGAAGTAACTGAATGTCCGTAAGTTCTTAGTTCTAGAAAAACTTTCAAAGACTATTCCTTTCAATTAACTTGAGCTCCCAAAATATTTTGCATTCTCAAGTTGAGTTTGCCATCTAGTTTTAACTTTCCATACTGTGAATTAGTTAGATTTCTTGTCTGGTTTCCGAACTTGTTTTTGAGAAATATTAACAATGCCTTTGACATAGGGAACTTTGTCTCATCATGTCTGTGTTTTGTTTTGCAAGTCCAACTTGGAGATCACTAACGAACTAATTCAGTTGGTTAAAGATTTATTGTGAGCAAATTTATCACATATGTAGACTTTAAAGTAACAATTCTAGTACAAAAAGTTTTCTTGGATGTCACACGATAATGATGCTCCAATTAAAAGGAGAATAATTCATGTAACAACATGTTAACATCATGGTTCAAAGGTCTAGGAAAGTCAAAAGGTAAAAACTAGAATGGTGTTAGTGGCATGAAAACCAAAGGCATGCAAGGACATTGGTGTTGTCAGGTTTTAATTCATGATTACAACATTGTGTAGATTATCATTCCTTTTTACGTCATTTTTCCTTTGGTCACCATCCATAGCAGTTCACACAAGTTCATATCCGTTACATGTCAAAGCTTTGTAATAGTTGATTAACTAAATAGGACTTGAATAATTGATGGCTGAATCCACTAAGTTTAGTTTCTGATTTGTTTTTTCACCATTACTAAATACCTTACTCTTTATGGTTTTTCACCACTGCCTTGCAATATCTTTGCAGCTAGAATTGTGAGTTTCTCCTCCCTACTTTCTTCGGTAATTATATTAATGCATAAATCAATCATCGGATGCCTTTTCTTTCCAAATGCAGATTTTTTATTTTGCCTGACCTTAATTGTTTACCCAATGTGACAGGGACGAACCCTCTATTATATACAGAAATCTTTTCCTACCGCCACCTCAAAGTTGGAGAAGATTTGATATGGTATTATGGTATCAATGTGCTTTAACTTTGCTCCCTTTTTACATCAATGGCTCAAACTGTTTGGTAGTAAGAGTATCATACCTGTTGAGCTTGACTTAACTGAGTTAGCTTCTTCTTCTAGAAGGAGAGATAATCACTCTGTAAAGCAATCCATGGTATTACATGCTGATGTGATCAAGAAGGATCGTCTGATGCAGTCATCATATTGTAATCAATATGATGATCATGGTTAAGAACTTAAGATCAATAGCTAGCTGGAAGTTAGTGATTAGTTAGCTGTTTCAGGTTCCACTTGGCACTCATTCCGTGATATTAGGAGGTTGTTAGAGGTATTTATAATCAGAGAGAGCATTCTTCTCTTCTCCATTGAAGAGCTCCTAGAGCTCTTTGTGTCTTTTATCTTCTTGGTGTCCATTTCTTTATACACCTTGTTACTTTTAACAAACACCGTCGTTTTCACTATTACAACAATAGAGCTAAGTTGTTGCAGTTGGTTTGCCTATAGATTTTGTATTTGCATGTCATTGACTGCATATTTTGATCATATACTACCTGGGAAAGCCATAAAAGTTTTTTGCCATATCATAGATTAAATTATAATTTCATATGCGTTGATGGATCGTTCCAACTTTAACTTCTGCATCTTTCCTTAATAACACCGGTTAACCATTACATCCGGTGACTTTTTATTACACCTTAGTATATAGTCTTGTATAACATTTACTTCATCCTTTTAAGTTTTCTTTCACTTCATGTACTTATTGGTTCTTTTGTAGTTGATGCCGAAAACGAGGGTGCAAGTCTTGAATCAAAAGTCACTAAAGAGAATATTGACTTTAAAGAAGTCAAGTATTCTTGCCTCCTTGCAGCACAAGGTAAATTTAATATCTGAATAAATTCACGCTACCCCTGTGGATAAATATGCTTTAAATGTAAGAAAATCAAAGGAGTATTATAGAAATTGAAGTCAATATGTAGTCAGACTAATTTATGATTCTTATATTCGATAACATTTCGAAATTTTAATGGAGTTGTACATTGAACTTTTGCTTCTTGCTTGAATGAACATTTTGTTTTGCTTTTGTTTGATTTGGGGTCTCAGATGATACAGCTTCTTTACAATAATAAATAAATTGGTAGAAGAATCTCAATGCTTATTTTTTATAAGAAAGTTTTTCTGTTCTTTTCTAAGCTGCAAGTTTGTTTTCACTTTTCACCACAAAATCATAAAGAAGAATGCTTTCCATTTTGCAGTTACCACCAGCCCCTCCACTCCACCATTTCCAGAAGGTTATACTCCAACAACAACCGGAGCAGTTGAGAATGGCCCTGAAACCCAACAAATAGGGGAGCCGTAACCTCCTCCTGTCGATCCCATCATCAATCAAGGTCCAGCTAAAAGAATGAAATTTTGAATACGGGCTACAGCAGCTTTTCTCTTCATTTAGTGCAGCAGCAGTTGAAAACAAATGGAATTTTGAAGACATGGTGATGTAGAACCAAAAGGAACTAGAACCAGAAAAGGAGATTGGAAATAAAACAATTCAATACTTTATTCAATTAATCAAATATAACCCTACAAAGGCTCTTAAGGGGTCTTTTATAATGATAGGATACAAGAGAGTTTAACTAGAAAACAAATACTAAAAGATAATAACCTGAACCAATTATCTCTTTAAAGGAGATAATATCTCAAAGATAAATACTAATAAAATAATAAAAGCTAATAACCCCAAAATCCCTAATTATCTTTCCTAAACTTATGTCTTACGTAAGTTCTCAAATCCCTAACCACTTCCCCATCATTCTCCCCCGGTTGAAAAGAACTCGACTCTAGCGAGTGGTGCTGTAAATAATCCTCTAATAAGGACGGGGCAAGACCACGAACTTCGGGCTCTGAAATCCAAGTGTCCTCAGCTGAAGAACGTCCATGCCAACGAACCAAAAACTGTCGACAACCACCCTGAATAGAGGTAACAAGGCGATCATCCAAAATCTGCTCAACCTGGTCGACATGATTGGCTGCAACAAGCAGAATGTAAGGCAATGGGCTACTAGAAGGCCCTGCAGAGACATCAGAGGAAATAACAGGAGGCTTGAACATACCCCGGTAAGGACACAAGTCCGATACGTTAAACACCGAACTAATTGTTAAATCAGCAGGCAAATCAAGTAAATAAGCATTAGATCCAAGTCTTTTGAGAACACGAAAAGGCCCAATGGCGCGGGCATGCAATTTTTTAACAGAATGTGGTGGAAAACAGGCAGGGCATATGCGAACCATGACAAAGTCATCCTCCCCAAACTCTAATGGTCTACGGTGCACATCAACAGCTAATTTATAGTTATCATTACTTAATGCAATTTGGTGACGCACTTCAGTACATAAATCATGCATATGAGTGGCAAAATCAGTAGCAAATTCAGATGTACGTGACTCAAGTTGTATTGGTGCCAAGTCAATAGGTTGACGAGGTGAAATGCCTTAAACAATCATAAATGGGCTTTTTCCGGTGGTTCGGTGGATTGAGTTATTGTATGCAAATTCAGCCATAGGGAGAAAACAGTCTCAGTTACTAAGTTTATCACCCACCACACATCTAAGGAGGTTACCTAAGCTACGATTAACGACCTTAGTTTGACCATCAATTTGAGGGTGAAAGGCAAAGGAGAACTTAAAGGTAGTACCAAATAATTTCCATAAAATCTTCTAGAAATAACTCATAAAACGCACATCACAGTCAGACACAATGGTAACAGGCAATCCATGTAAACGTACAATCTCCCTAAAGAACAATCGCGCAACAAATGAAGCTTCAACTATTTTGGAGCAAGGGATAAAGTGGGCCATTTTAGAGAATCTATCAACCACCACCAATATTAAGTCATGAGCACGTATCGTTTTGGGTAACCCTAAAACAAAGTCCATGCTCAAATCTCTCCAAGGGGTGTAGGGAACAGGCAAAGGTGTATTCTGTTTTGTTGCCTTAGCTAAATGACATGTCCTACACTGGGAAACTATCCTAGCAACATCACGTTTCAAAGAAGGCCAAAAAACCTATCAGCAAGCAAAGCAATGGTTTTATCACGACCTAAATGACCGGCTAACCCACCAGCATGCATTTCCCATACTAAAAAGTCACGAAGGGAAGTACGAGGGAGACAAAGGTGGGACCCACGAAAGAGATAACCATCCCTAATGACAAAGTCTACATGGTCTCGACGATAGCCATCCAAAATTTCTCGGAATATAATGCCGAAGTCTGGACAGGTGGAATACTCAGATTTGATTCTATCCAATCCTGGTACTGTGATACTTAAAGACTAGACCACCGTCAGAACACGACTAAGAGCATCTGCAACTTTATTATCTACCCCAAGACAATGTCTAATAATAAAGGTGAACGTCTGAAGAAATTCAGACCATTTAATATGCCTAGGGTTCAATTGTTTTTGGGACTGTAGGTAACGTAAAGCCTGATGGTCAGAGTAAATGACAAATTCATTAGGAAAAACGTAGTACTGCCAATAATGAAGAGCCCTAACAATGGCATAGAACTCTTTATCATAGGTTGAATACTTTTGTTTAGCTGAGTTCAGCTTCTCACTAAAAAAAGCTACTGGGTGTCCCTCCTGACTAAAGACCCCACCAATACCTACCCCGGATGCATCACAAGAAATCTCAAAGGCTTTGGAAAAGTTGGGGTGGCACAAAACAGGTGCCTCGGTCATTTTCTGCTTAATCTCAAGAAATGTTTTATTAGCCGTTAAGTCCCATCTGAACTCTCCTAGTTTTAGACAATTTGAGATTGGTGACATGATGGTGTTAAAGTGTCTAATGAACCTTCTATAAACGATGCTAGACCATGGAAACTACGGACCTAAGTTAAGGTCTTAGGTGTAGGCCATTCCCGAATAACACTAATCTTAGCATGATCTGCTTTGATACCAATTGATGTAGAACCAAAAGGAACTAGAACCAGAAAAGGAGATTGGAAATAAAACAATTCAATACTTTATTCAATTTATCAAATCTAACCCTATAAAGGCTCTACAGGGGTCTTTTATAATGATCAGATACAAGAGAGTTTAACTAGAAAACAAATACTAAAAGATAATAACCTGAATCAATTATCTCTTTAAAGGAGATAATATCTCAAAGATAAATATTAATAAAATAATAAAAGATAATAACCCCAAAATCCCTAATTATCTTTCCTAAACTTACGCCTTACGTAAGTTCTCAAATCCCTAACCACTTCCTCATCACATGGCCCCACTAAGAAGAAATTTTCAGAGGAAGAAGTCCTTCACTTACGGTCGATCAATCTCAATATTTCTAAAATTGTATCAAGCTTGTCATTTAGTCTCAATTTGCTGTGATCATGTAATTAATTGTGTACAATTTTCCACACCTTTTTTTATATATAAATAAATTAGGGTTAATAGCACCAATGGCCCCTGAATTATACAAAAATCGCATGTTGCACTCAAATTATTTTTTTTTCTGACATTAAACTCCCTAAACTTTCATTTATTGATAATAGCCGATGGAAGGGAAACGGCCATCTAGAGAAAATTACACTTACACACTCTTTGACTTGTTGACTAATGTCAAAAAATTATAATAATAATAATAATATTAATAATTTATTTTTAAAAATAAATAAATAATATTAATAATAATATTAATAAACTTTAAAAATGATTATTATTATCATCAGCATTATTATTTTTAAAGTTGTTTATTATTATTATTATTATTATCAACATTATTATTATTATTTTTATTATTATATATATTATTGTTTTTAAAGTTTATTATTATTATTATTATTATTATTATTATTATTATTATTATTATTATATACCTATTAGAGAAAACAGCACTAGACACCATTAATTGGTGGATGGAGTCCCAAAAAGGCCACCGACTATTCAAATTGTTCCAAAATCACCATTTTGACGAAACATTGTTCATTAACGGTCATTCAGTTAAATCTAACGAAAAGCTACCGTTATCTATGATATAACACTCCTAAAAACTAAAATAGCACTATACACCATTAATTGGTGAGTGGAGTTCCAAAAAGGTCATTATTTCATCTCTGCAAACTATTCAAATTTGACCTATGTCCACATTCAATTGCACATCTCTAAAAATACTCAACGTTATTTTTTCAAATTTTGACACAAGAAATTAGACATGCAAACAAACACTTTTCATTCAGAAAATATTCCAAAAATCGATTTGGAAAAGTGTGAAAATGAGTGATGAACACAGCTCTCTCCCCTATTTTTTTTTTTTTTTCATTTAAATAATTAAATATCAAATTCTTACGTGATTGTTCAATTTGATTATGGTTTTCAATCAATAATCGATTAATTTCCAGCTCTGTGGGTTATCATATTAGTATTCACAGAGCTGGAAATGAGTTCACAGGAGGAATATAATCAAACAATGAAATTTGTTGGAAACAACACTGTTTTGATTGAATGGTGTATTAATCAATCAGTCTTCAAACAGCTTTTTTGGATGCCCACTTCATCAGCTTGTAGCTGACCATCCTTGCAATCTTGTAGAACCAGAAAGCACTCACAATTTGTAATCCAAATGCCATTGCCTAGCAAAACGAAATCTTTATTAGTTCAAAAATAATCAAAACCTTGACGAAGGAGTAGTTAATTTTTTGACATAATCAAAGTTATTAATTATGTATACCTTGATCAGAAATGGATTGTCGACTGATAGTGTCACGAAAGTGAGACAAGGCCCTACTATCATCCTTGCAATCGTGAATATTACTGCAAATAAGATCTAGCAATGTCGCAAAACTTTTACGAGTTCATTTTGATAAGGAAATTATGTTGAAACAATAACAATGAAATTGTGGTATGAAATAGTTAAAAGAACAGTGTCTCTGTACCCAAGCTCTTTGAGAAGCTCTCTCCAGTGGAGAAAAGGACTAGAGATCTCTGTTATCCAAATTGCACTCACCATCTCTGATCCAAACTGCTCATAGCCTCATATTATTATGTTATTTCTAACATTTTAACATAACAATTTTGAACAAAGTAGACAGATTGGTTACATAAAATGTTGAACAATGACTTCCAAAACAGCTTTTCAATATGGGAAAAACCTGAAATTTTTCGTACAGGATAATCAATTAAACGCATGTTAATAACTATATAAGTACTTACCTTTGAATATCTTTGTCAAATTGTGCCCTAAGTGATGACTTGATGATTTTACAATATTGGCCCTTCTTGTTTACTATTTTAACCTCGATTCTAACAAGTTATGATATAAGCAAACAGATTATAATATTAGCAAACAAACTTCAAACAATTAATGGTCAAAGTAGCAACAATTGATACATTCTTTCAATGAAATGGATAATTTGAACCATTTTGAAAAATTTATGGCCATTTAGGGACCGCTTCACCAAATCAATGACTCTAGATATTACTGTCTTTATATATTAATATTATTATTATTTGTTTTTTTTTTTGATATTAGTCAACAGGTCAGAGGGTTTGTTTGTGTTATTATTATATATTTCCAGTTTTAATACAATTATGCATATAATCAGGGTGTGTAAGTGTAGTTTTCCCTAAACGTCCGTTTCCCTTTCGTCAACTATTGCCAATAAATAAAAGTTTATGGGGTTTAAATTCAGGAAAAAAAGTTTAGAGGAGAAGATACGATTTCTCATATAATTTATAGGGCACTGGTGCTATTAATTCATGAGATCCCCTAACTTTTCTTGTGTTCTTTCATTATTTGCTATGTTTGAATTTTTTTTTCTCTTCGATTTGTATAGTAGTTTCTTATTGTGAGAAAGAATGTTTAGTTCAATTATCGAGGTACTTGGCAATTAATCATCAATAATGGTTCAGGCAACGTGGTTATCGATGAAGATGGAAATTGTTAATGGAATATGTTGAATCATCTCCATAAAACACTTGTCTCACTCTTTCTTCTCTTTTATTTAATACTATTACATGGGAAAGAACGAAAAATGCTGATCAGGACTTCACTCCATATTTGGTTAGATAATTGCATAGAAAATTATTTTTTTTATGATTCATTATTTATCCTTTTTTTATGGTGAGAAATTTTACCCAAATACATAATAGCGTTGAAAATACTCTTATATAGAGAATCAAAGATATTCAAACTAGTACATTTTCTAAAACATATAAACAATCATGGGGTACATTTCTGGTTTTACTATCTGATGAATCTTTTTTTTCCTTGAGATCAAGAACTATTATTGATATTAGCTATGCTAAGAGGTGTTGTTCATTTAATTATCCACTTTGTTGTTTACCTTTTAATGAGTTATAGACTTATTAATGCAGACCTTGTTATCTTCTAACAAAACAAAATGTAGACCTTGTTAAAAAAAATAAAAATAAAAATAAATAAAAAAGACTTACTAATGTAGACCCGAACAAAAATTCCACAGAGCCACCAACCATTATTGATCTATAAGTGGAGTCCACACGGTTTGGAACCATCAAACTTTATTATGCTTGTCTTTTTGTAAATATTCATAGTAAAATGGACTAAAAGTCTAAAACTTCGTAAATTAAAAAAAAAAAAAAAATTGTAACAACATAATCTAATTGCTCTGCCTCTCATAGTGTTTTTTATTTATTTATTGCTTTAATTTTTTTTTTTAAGAGTTCATTTATTCTAATTTTGTAATATAAAACCTGAAACAAATTGTTTAATTCAGAAAATTAAAAAAATTGCTGAAGCAGATCAGTTCCATTGTTAGACGAATTGCAATAAAAATATTACAACTCCAAATATTCCTATTTGCATTTTTCTATTAAAATATTTCATTTTCTATTGTAATGTGAACCGATGATGACTGGTTTGAAGTTAAACCAAAAATTCCACAGAGCCACACCACCCTTTATAATTCATCTGGAAAAAGCAGCTGAAACATTAAATCATTCTATCTTGCAGAGAAAAGTAAAACACCAATAATTGTGAAGTATCATTCAGAGAAGAGGGCACTTGTATCCGTAGAGTCCACACTGTTTTGAACCATCAAAATTTATTATGCTTGTTTTTTTTTTTTTTTTTTTTTTTTTTTTAAATATTGACGGAAAAAAGGACTAAAAGTCTAAAACTTCATAAATTAAAGACAAATTGTAACAACATAATCTAATTGCTCTGCCTCTCACAGTGTTATTTATTAATTTTTAGTTTTTTTGTTCTTTTAATTTTTAAGAGTTCATTTAGTCTAATTTTGTAATATAAAACCTGAAACAAATTGTAATTAATTGAAGAGAAAAACCCAACGAACAGGAGAAGCTGAGACTGCCCCTGAAACCCAACAAACAGAAGAGCTGCAACCTCCTCCTGTTGATCCCATCGTCGATCAAGGTCCAGCTAAAAGAATGAAATTTTAAATACTACAGCAGCCTTTTCTCTTCATTTAGTGCTGCAGCAGCAGTTGAAAACAAGTGGAATTTTGAAGACATGACTCCTTTTACAGAAGAAAGTTTTCACAGCGGAAGTCCTTCACTTAACAGTCTATTAATCTCAGTATTTCTGATAATGTATCAAGCTTGTCATTTAGTTCTCAATTTGCTGTGATCATGTAATTAATTGTGTAAAATTTTCCACACTTTTTTTTTAAAGAAAATAATTCAAGATGGTTAATGGTATTCTGTTCTTTTATTATTTGCTATGTTTGAGTTTTTTTTTCCTTCAATTTGTATATTAGTTTCTTGTTGTGAGAAAGTTTTTTTTAGTTCAATTATTATACATATCTGGTTCAGGGAAATTTGATTGTACGATGAAGATGGAAATTGATGAAGGGATATGTTATAAAATGAAGAATACAAAAATTGAGAAGGTTGATCGGATCTCTACATTGCCGGAACCAATATGATAAATTCATGGGATTTCTCCCATTCAAACAAATTGTTCAAACTAGTACATTTCCAGTATTACTATCTGATGAAGCCTTTTTTTTTTCCAGATCAAGAACTTGAGTATCTGTACTACTTTGTTGTACATTAGCTATTGTATCTTTATGTGCAACATAGCTGTACATTAGCTCTTGTACCACTTTGTTGGCTATCTGTTAATGAGTTGTAGACTTATTGTAATGTGGACTGATCAAAAATTCCATTATTGTTCAATTATTGATCAATGGGTGAGGTCCACATGGTTTGGAAACTAAATGGAGCTGAAACATCAAACGTTATTATGCCTGTCTCTATGTGCACACGCATTCACTCTTCAGAGTTCACCGCAAGGCTAATTATTTTCATTTTCTTGGAAAAGAATTATCAAAGTAGTATGTGGACCAAAATTTCCACAAGAGCCATAGAATATTACAAGAATGAGCTATCAAAGAGAACATGATAATGGAGGAGTCTATGGCTGAAGATGAAGATGCTATCTTTTTGATTCAAGAGAAAAAGGTTGTTGGAAATTGTTGTATTATATATTGAATGATAAAATTTGGTTAAGTGTTGTGGCTTTTTATGACAATTATATCATTTCATAAGAGTTGCATCCTTTTATAAAAGTAGTATCATTTCTTAGAAAATATGTCTTTCCTTTAAAAAAATATGTCCATTCGAAAGGATATATGTCATTTCGAAGAGGTACGAGAATGTCTATAAATATGGATGCTCTCTAACCATTTGTAATAAATTAAAATTTTTGCACACTTGTTGTCTTTGCATAAAAAATAAATAGAGTATCAAAAGTTTTGAGTACAAAACACCGATTTGAGTTCGACGGTTCTTTAAGTTTGAAGTGCTACTACTTGAAGAACGAAATCCATTCTATCTTGAGAGACAATTGTTCATAACCTTAAGCACCATCTGTGAAATGAGCAAAATTGTCTTAAGAAAATTGTGCATATCACAAGGCTCGGATTATTTTAATTTTGCATTTCTACAAACCGTAAGTTTTTTGTATTCACATTTCCTTTCATTGTGTTGTGTATGTGAATTTATTGCACGCAATATATAATCCGAGCCTTGTGATATTCACAATTTTCTTAAGACAATTTTGCTCCCTCGACGAATGGTGCTTAAGGTTATGAACAATTATCTCTCAGGATAGAACCGATTTCGTTCTTCAAGTACCAGCACTTCAAACTTAAAGAACAGTCAAACTCAAATCAGTGTTTTGTACTCGAAACTTTTGACACTATTTATTTATGCAGAGAGAACAAGAATGCAAAGAAAAAAAATTGATTCCAAATGGTTAGAGGATATCCATATTTATAGATATCCTCGTATCCATTCGAAATGACACATACCCTTTTGAATGGACATGTCTTTAAAGGAAAGACATATCTTTCAAGAAATTATACCACTTTTATAAAAAGATATAACCCTTATCAAATGATATGATAGATATAAAAAGTCATAACACTTAACTAAATTTTATCATTCAATAATACAACAATTTAAGTAAACACCAATGTTTGTGAAAATTCATTCAGAGAAGAGAAGTGAATTGCAACAGAAAACCAGTCCTTCTTTCAACTGAAAATTGCTCTCATCTTTTTTCCTTTGAAATCAAAACTACCATTCCAATGGCAGAGCTCTTTCTGTCTGCTGTCCTTCCGGTGTTGTTTGAAAAACTGACATCTCCTGAACTGCTCGACTTTGCAACTCGAGAGGGTGTTGGTTCGAAGCTCGACAAGTTGAAGAAAAAGTTGGGGTTGATCAATGCACTGCTCATCGATGCAGAGATGAAGCTGACGGATGGCCATGGAGCTGTGAAGATGTGGCTGGATGAGCTCCAAGACTTGGCTTATGACGCTGAGGACATCTTGGATGAGTACGCAACTGAGGCTTTGATAAGAAAGTTGAAGATAGATGAGCATCAAGCCAGCACCAGCACTAGCATGGTTCGGAAACTCATTCCTACTTGTTGCGTTGGTTTTACTCCAAGTGCTTTAAGCTCCAATTTTCGTATTGGGTCCGAGATTGATAATATTACTAGCCGATTAGAAGATCTCTTCAAAAGAAAAACTGAACTTGGGTTGAAGATCAAGATTCCTGGTGAGAGATCCGGTGTTTCACTGCAAACACAATCCACTACATATTTGCCAATCGAAACTGTTGTTCATGGAAGAGATGAAGACAAAGCCAAAATACTTGAAATGTTGGCGAAAGAAAATAGTAATGCGACCTTTGGTGTTGTTCCCATCGTGGGAATGGGAGGAATCGGCAAAACAACACTCGCTCGGCAGGTGTACAATGATAAGGCAGTTGGAGATTTCAACCTGAAAGCATGGGTTTGCGTTTCCGATGATTTTGATGTTACAAGAATCTCCAAGGCCATTTTCGAGTCCATCACTGGTTGTTCTTGTGATCTAAAGGATTTAAATGCAGTGCAGAGTCAAATGGTAAAGGAAGTAGCTGGGAAAAGATTCTTGATTGTCTTGGATGATGTCTGGAGTGAGGATGATGACTTGTGGGAAAAGCTCAAAGCTCCGTTTATGTGTGGAGCACCAGGAAGCAAGATGATTGTGACGACCCGGCTTCAAGAGGTAGCAAAAACTGTGAGGCCTAAAGGAGGTTATATGTTAGATCTTTTGTCAGATGATGACTGTTGGTCATTGTTCATGCAATATGCATTTGACAGTACGGATGATGTTGCACAATGGAATGTGGAAGCAATTCGACCAAAAGTAGTTCAAAAGTGCGACGGGTTACCTCTGGCAGCAAAGACTCTCGGTGGTCTTCTACGCCGCAAAGAATCAAAGGACAGCTGGATGGAGATATTGGACAACAAAATATGGGGTATATCCGGAGAAGACAAAATTCTTCCTGTTCTAAAGTTAAGCTACCATCATCTTCCTTCGAATTTAAAGAGATGTTTTGCATATTGTGCAATTTTCCCAAAAGACTATGAATTTGAAGAGAAGGAGCTTGTGTTTTTATGGATGGCTGAAGGTCTTATTCAGCAATCAAGAGAAAACAAGCAGCTCGAAAAGTTAGGCGGTGAGTATTTTCGTGATCTAGTATCAAGGTCAATCTTTCAAATATCAAGTAGCAACAGTTCTAAATTTATAATGCATGACCTTGTTAATGATCTGGCTCAAATTGTTTCTGGAGAATTAAGTTTTAGGTTGGAGGGTCAATTGAAGAACTCCATTAATCAATCAAAAATATCAGAAAAGACTCGTTATTCTTCATACATTTGCCAGAAATTTTATGTCAAAAGTAATATTGAAGTCTTCAACATTGCTAAGCTATTACGGACGCACATGTCTGTGCGGCTAGAGGGGTATGGCTATCATAATTACCTCAACTATAGTTACATCAGTAATAGTGTTGTTTCTGAATTATTGTTGAAGTTCAAAAAATTGAGGGCATTGTCATTACAAGGGTATAAAATTATGGAACTGTCTAATTCCATAGGAGACTTGAGACTTTTAAGGTATCTCAACCTATCTTATAGTGGGATAATAAGTTTACCTGAGTCTATAAATTCAATGTGCAATTTGCAAACTTTGTTATTAAGAGATTGTTGGAAACTCTCGAAGTTGCCTTATGATATGGGGAATTTAATCAATTTACGTCATCTTGATATCTCTGGTGCATATTTAATAGAAAAGATGCCATTGGGAGTAAGGAAATGGAAATCTCTCCAAACATTATCTAACTTTATTGTAGGTAAAAATTTGGGATCTAGTTTAAAAGAATTGGAGCACTCGAAGTTTCTTTGTGGACAACTTCGTATTTCAAGATTAGAGAATGTGATTGATTTTGAAAAAAAATCCATATTAAGTGATAAGAAGGACCTAAAAGTGCTTTTACTAGAATGGGGATCAGAGTTTGATGATTCACAAGGTGAGGAAGTAGATAAAAAAGTTCTTGATATGCTTCGACCTCATGAAAATCTAGAAGAACTCACAATAAAATGTTATGGTGGCACAAAATTTCCATCTTGGGTTGGAGATCATAATTCATTCTCTAAGATGACAGTCCTAACATTAGTAGGTTGTAAGAATTGCACATCCTTACCTTCTCTTGGGTTGTTAGGCTCGCTTAAAGATCTCAGAATCAGAAAGATGACGGGACTAAAAAGCATTAGTTCTGAATTTTATGGAGAAGGTTGGTCAAATCCTTTTCGGTCTTTGGAGACTCTTTGTTTTGAGGATTTAGAAGAATGGGAGCATTGGGATTCTGTCAAAGACAATGAGGATGTTGAAAGCGTTCCTAAGCTTCGGGAGCTTTCCATTGTACGATGCCCCAAACTGTGTCATACATTACCTAGCAACCTCTCTTTATTGGAGAAGCTCGTGATTCGCAACTGTCCAGCATTGGTGGTTTCAGTCTCAACATTTCCAATGCTATGCAAACTGAAGATCGATGAGTGCAAGAAAATTGTGTGCAGTAGTCCAACTGGTTCCAAGTCATTAAACACTGTGACTCTTTCAAATGTTTCAGATTTTGGAAATTGGCAGGATTTTCAAAGAGTTGATGTTTTAGTGGTTAAGGGTTGTGATGATCTCATAAATTTGTGGCAGAATGAGATTTTTCTTGAGAAGCCGCCACATGGGTTCCATAGTCTCATCTACACCAGAGAGCTCTGTGTGGAAAATTGCAAGACTCTTACAACTTCTTTACTCGAGGGAATTAGACAGAAGAATGAACATCTTGAAACATTGAAAATCAGGGGTTGTCATTCTCTAACATTCATTTTTAGAGGACAACTACCTCCATCTCTAAAGAAGCTTACTATTTGGGATTGTGAGAAACTGCAGTGCTTGTTGGATGATAATGAGAGGACAACTTATTCTCGTGCAGCCACTCATGTCTGCCACACTCACAAGTCTCGATATCAGAGATTATCTACCACACTCACAAGTCTCGAGATCAGAGATTGTTCAAATCTCATGACATTGTGGTTACCTGCCGCACTCACAAGTCTCAAGATCAGAGATTGTTCAAATCTCACGACATTGTGGTTACCTGCCACACTCAAACGTCTTGATATTTATAACTGCCCAGAGCTCACAGCCTTATTATCAAGAGACCGATTACCCGAGACACTTGAAACACTAGAAATTTGGAAATGTGGAAAGCTAGAGTCGATTGTTGAGAGATTTCATAATAACACGGCTCTTTACAAGATTTCGATCTCCGATTGTAATAATCTCAAATCCATTCCAGACGGCCTGTACACTCTTAGGAGTCTTCGTGAAATCAGTATATGGAATTGCCAAGATCTTGTTTCGTTTCCAAAAGGAGGGCTTCCCAACATTATTTTAGAGGTTTCAATCCGTGATTGTGAGAAGCTAACAGCCCTACCCAGCCAAATACACACTCTCACTTCTCTTCAACAATTAGAAATATTTCAATGTCCAAGTTTGTCATATCCGGAAGAAGGTTTTCCGGCTAACCTTTCATATCTATTTATTAGCAGTCCCAATCTTTATAAACCACTGACGAATTTGGGGTTTCACAGTTTCACCTCTTTGGGCATTCATGAATTGGCTGATGCAGAGTCTTTCCACGAGGAGGAGATGGAAATGACTTTGCCCCACACTCTAACTTGGCTGTCGATTGTATATTTCCCAAAATTGAAATGCCTGTCTTGCAAGAATTTGGAAAACCTCACCTCTCTTGAACACTTGAAGATCTTTAATTGCCCAGAGCTCACATCTCTTCCAAACCTGCCATCCTCACTTTTGTATTTATATATAAGAGGTTGTCCTTTGCTGAAAGAAGCATGCAAAAGAGATAAAGGAAAAGAGTGGTACAAGATAGCCGACATCCCTTGTGTGGAGATTGATGGAAAATTCATATACGATCCATAGGAAGAATCAGAGAAGTAACAACTCTTATTTCAGGTATGCCAATATATATAACAGTCTTTGTCAATTATTTCTCTTCCTTGAATTCAAACTGCTGCTAACTTATTTCCAATTTCACTTATAAGATAGTTTGTTGAGGTAATCCAACTCCAAAGATGTTTGCATTCACGTACTTACAGATTTTTGAAGTCAGGTAATTATTATATTTCTTTTGTTTCATTTTTGGTTGAATAAGTAAAATCAGTACCTTGTATCTGATATATACATCATAACAAACAGAGCAGGGCAGAGCAGTAACATCATAACAAAGGAAGATTTTCAAATTGTCTGCCTGTGAGAAAATCGGCAATATAAATTTCCATGGCCAGGTAATAAAAAAAATGCTTTAATTCATAAAATACTCCAGAACTCCGTGATTTGGTGTCTTCATTTTTAGAAACTTTCTTCTTTCTCCCAGCTACTAGTTTCTTTGTTTGATATTGGAAATTTTTATCGTAGTTTTCTTTTTCTCTGTGTTGCTTTTGTATATACTAACACAACCGACCCAATGATATCAATGTTTTATTTGTGTATTTTATTCTATTGTTTTCTCTTGTTCACCTTGGAAAAAAGCCGAGTCCTGACTCTTCATTCCTTTTAACTGTTTACTATTTGTCTTGCCTTGTAAAAAAAAACCCAATAGGTGAGATGATCCTAGTTTTCAGGTACATGTGTTGAGAAATCTTTTAACTAAACAACAATTTTGAAAGTCACAATGATAATGTAAGTAACCACTTGATCAGATCGGCACGCTAGATATCGTAGAATAATTACATAAATAAATACATGTAGGAGACTCAAAGTTCCGACGAAAGCTCCAATACCATTTTGAGAGAAAACCATTTTGAAAAATATTGAGACACAAGAACTCTAACAAATAAAAATATTGAGAGAAAACCTTTTTGATATATTACCTAACTAGAGTGTGTCTTCGATCATTTCAGTAAATATTAGAACATACTGGAAGTATCAATCTGCTGCTGAAATCTGTGGACTGCTATCTAGTGCCAGAGAATCATCAGCTTTGTTCTGCTATATAGTACTAGCAGAAATGGAATCTCTATCAATCTGCTGCTGAAATCTGTGGACTGCTATATAGTACTAGAAAATCACATTTGCCAATTCAAGTTTCCCCAGCGGCCCTGCCATTGTATATACAAACTCAACCGGACTTCCGGCCTTTAGCATTTATTCTACAAGGTATAGTACTAGAAAATCACATTTGTTCTGATAGTAAGTATGATGACTTGTATCATATTAGAGTACCGATGTCATAACTTTCATATTTGTGATCATTTAATGTTTGTTGTTACTCTTTCATGTGCTGCCGAAGTCTAAAGTTGGGGATTGCTATCGATTGCTGGATGGTGTAATATACCTGCTATAGTTTTTTATTGCTGAGTTGGAGTCTTTCCTGTAGAAACTGTAAAGCCATCTTTCTGCTGCCGCTAGCTGATGTGCGACACATGGTTCATATTTCTCCAATTTCAATGTCAGGCCTTTTAACAGAAACCTTAAGAAGTGCTGATATTATCTGCTCTCTTGGATGCCTTGAGATGGAAGAATGCTGAAAGTTTTTAATTTGTTTGCAAGAGATCAGAAACTGATCAATCAAGCAGATTTTACTCCCAGCGTGCATCATCAACTAGTATCAAATTCCAATCTCAATCCTCTAAATTTTCAGGTTCCTCACCTTAATATGATGCAATTTGGATTCCTTAATATGTTTTGCCTGCTCCAAAAAGTTGGATTAAGATGCATAACAGGGATCAAATACTTTTGTTGTACAGGAAAATGACAGACATAGAATACATGCTGAGTTATGTTATGGAGCCCCACCTCTATGTTATCCGTAAGCAAAAGAGAGAAAACCCTGAGAAAGTTACGCCAATGCTGAGTTATTACTTATTGGATGGTTCAATATACCAAGCACCACCGCTTTGCAATATCTTTGTAGCTAGAATTGTGAGTTTCTCCTCTATACTTTCTTCGGTAATTATATTAATGCGTAAATCAGTCATTTTATGCTTTTTCTTTTCCATCCGTAGATTTATTATTTTGTTTGATGTTGATTGTACCCAATGTGACAGAGATGAGCCCTCTATTATATACAGAAAGCTTTTACTACTGCTGCCTCAAAGTTGGAGAAGATTGGATATGGTATCAATGTCCATTAACTTTGCTCCCTTTTTACATCAATGGCTCAAAATGTTTGGCAGTAAGAGTATCACTTATTTGTTTGTTATTACAACAATAGAAATAAGTTGTTACCGTTGGTTTGCCTTTAGATTTTGTATTTGCATGTCATTGACTGCATATTTTGTTTCTTTATAATGTAATAAAGAGTTTTGATCATTTATTATTTGGGAAAGCCATAAAAGTTTTTTGCCATTATATATATTTCATATGCTCCAAATATGGTAAACCAGTTAACAAGGATGTGCATTTCACACATCATGTATATAATTTTGTATGACATTCATTTCATCCCTTAAATTTTCTTTTTTCACTTCATTTACTTATTGATCTGTAGTTGATACCGAAAACGAGGGTGCAACTCTTGAATCAAAGGTCACTAATGAGACTATTAACTTTAAAGAAGTCAAGCGAGTAGATCATATTCTTACCTCCTAACCTCCTTACAGCGCAAAATAAATTTAATAACCGAATAAATCCACGCTTGTCCCTGTGGATAGATATGCTTTAAATGTAAGAAAATTATAGAACTTGATGTCAATCTGTAGTGGGACTAATGTATGATTATGAATTTCTTATACTAGATAACATGTCGAAATTTGAATTGCTTCTAAATGCCATGCCAAGAATTCAGACTTTTGATATATTTTCTTTGATCTATGATGCGGCGGATCAACTGGCATTAGATTATTTAGAGGGGTGGGATTTGAAACAAACCAAGTAAGGCTAATCCCGGGCGGCGGAATCAGAATGATTTGAAATTTTGACAGCTGATGCGTTTCGGCGTTTCCGGAACTACTACGAAGCTTCGCTGCGTTAGCACGTCCTTTTTTAGGCAAATTCCGTCGTTTAGGCCTTGAAGTTGCAATTTTTGCCGTTTTAGGAAAGTTTCTTTTTCGCAATAATTTGAGTTTCCCAATTCCGAATCGTCTTCCGTCAATTCTGGAGTGTTTAGGATTCTCAGTAGAATTAGTTTTTGCTTTAATTTCGTTTTTGCCTTTTTTGGTAAATTTCCGTTTTTAAGTCGTTTTTCTTGCTTTCCAAGGAATTCGATTAGGTTTAGGATTTATTTTGCTTTAAATAATGATGTAGGCCGAATTGGCCATTCAGCTTTTGATTTATAAAATTTTAGAGTTTTCTCTAATTATTCCAATTTCGGTATTCATCGTGAATCAACGAATTGAAGCCTAACTTTCCGGTATTTGTGCGCAAATCAACGGAACTTTAGTAGGTTGTTTCTAATCGTTTTACGCAGGTTTTTCTCGACAGAGCTTCCGCTACATCAGTTGGTATCAGAGCCGTGTTCGTTCGGGACGACATCATCATGCCGCCGAGAAGACGACCAGACCAGATTCCTGTAGACCTAGCCATCGAACGTGACCGTGTGATACAGTTGGAGCGACAGGTGGAGCAATTAACGGCGCAACTTGCGGCGTCAAGAGCCAACCAAAACCCGTTTCAGGCCTTACATCCTGAGACAAGTAGTGACGAAGTGGAAGGGGATCCGCAACCACGACGTCGACAGAGAGCGCCTGTGACTGATGACAGGGTTGATGACAGAACTGAAGATGTCAGGCGATGGGAGTCAGGGATGCGGACTGAGGTTCCGGAATTCCGTGGAAGCATGCAGCCAGAAGAGTTTCTGGAATGGATTGGAATCGCTGACGAGATTCTGGAATTCAAAAGAGTTCCTGCGAATGAGAGGGTGGCATTGGTGGCCACGAGGTTTCGGGGTAGAGCCGCGGCTTGGTGGCAACAATTTAAACTCGCTAGGAATCGCGCTGGAAAACCCAAACTTTCTGACTGGGAGAAGATGAAACAAAAGTTGCGTAAAGAGTTTCTACCTCACAATTTTACGAGATTGATGTACCAGAGGTTGCAGAATCTGCGTCAAGGTATGAGGTCTGTTGATGAATATACAACCGAGTTCTATGAGTTGTTGGTGCGAAAAGATATAGAGGAGACACAAGATCAGTTGGTGTCGCGCTACTGTGGTGGGTTGCGTACACAAATCCTTGATATGGTTAATCTTTTCGATCCCGTGACAGTAACTGAGGCGCATCAGAGGGCTTTACAATTGGAGAAGACATTGTCGCGAAAATCTAATAGTGGACAGACGCTGAATTTCGGAGGAGGAATGAGCAGTCGAAACAGAGCAAGTAGTTCCAGTGAAAATACTGGAAGTCGACCAGGTGTTAGTGCTAGCAGTGGTTCATATACTGGTCCACGGAACCCGACAAACAACGTTCAAACTCCCAGGGCAACCACCGGCGGATTTCGGTGTTTTGGATGTGGAGAAACGGGTCACAGGCTGTCTGAGTGTCCAAGACCAGCAAAGAGGGTATTATTTATTGACCCGGCAGAATTTAATGAGGAAGATGCGGAAATAATTGAAGAACCACAATCAGGAGCGGAGGAAGTGAGTGAAGAACTGGTAGATGGTGACACCGGAACGATGTTGATGGTGCGACGTACCTGCTTGGCACCGAGAACTGGAGAAGGAGAGTGGCTGCGAAATAACATATTTCAGTCTACTTGTACCATCCTTGGTAAGGTGTGTCGATTTGTCATAGACGGGGGGAGTTGTGAGAATATTGTGTCAGTCGAAGCGGTACGAAAGTTAGGGGTGACGACAGAAAAACATCCAAAACCATATAGACTAGCTTGGCTGCAAAAGGGGGGCGAGGTGACTGTATCACAGCGGGCGCTAATTTCGTTTTCGATGGGAACCAACTACAAGGATCAGATGTGGTGTGATGTGGTGGACATGGATGCATGTCACTTACTGCTAGGGAGGCCGTGGCAATATGACAGAAAAGTGTATCATGATGGGTTTAAGAATACCTATTCTTTCGTTTTCCATGAAAAAAAAATTGTGCTACTACCGAGCAAACCATCTGAGAAGATTAAGGCGCATAGCGATACTACTAACCTGTTATCATATGCAAAATTCGAGTTGGAGATAAAGGAAGTAGAAACGGTGTATGTGTTAATGGGAAAAGAAACACAGGCTGATATGGAGGTTCCTAGTGCGGCAGCTCCTCTGATTTCGGAGTTTGCTGATGTGTTTCCGGAAGAATTACCTGAAGGACTACCACCTCTACGTGACATTCAACATCATATCGACCTAGAGCCAGGAGCTATGTTGCCAAACAAACCACATTACAGAATGAGTCCCACTGAGCACGAAGAGTTACGAAGGCAGGTTGAGGAGCTTCAGTCAAAGGGGCATATCCGTGAGAGTCTAAGTCCATGTGCTGTTCCCGCCTTGTTAATTCCCAAGAAAGATGGAACATGGAGGATGTGTGTTGACAGTCGCGCAATTAATAAGATCACAGTAAGGTATCGCTTTCCAATTCCGAGACTAGATGATTTGTTAGATCAATTGAGCGGGGCACATGAGTTCACCAAATTGGACCTGAAGAGTGGGTATCATCAGATTCGTATTCGACCTGGGGATGAATGGAAGACAGCGTTCAAGACGCGAGAGGGGTTATATGAATGGCTAGTCATGCCATTTGGGTTGTCAAACGCGCCTAGCACCTTCATGAGAGTGATGAACCAAGCCCTTCGACCATTTATCGGTAAGTTTGTTGTTGTTTACTTCGATGATATCTTAATTTACAGTGCAAACCCCGAGCTGCATCTTCAGCACATTCGGGAAGTGTTATGTGTGTTGCGTAGAGAAAAATTTGTTGCTGCAGCCAAGAAGTGCGTTTTTATGACACCAAAGGTGTTATTTTTGGGATATGTTATTTCTGGAGAGGGTCTACAGGTGGATGAGTCCAAAATAGAGGCAGTGAGGCAGTGGCCGCAACCGAAAACAATTACTGAGGTACGGAGTTTCCATGGATTGGCATCATTCTACCGCCGGTTCATCCCGCACTTTAGTAGCATTATGGCACCTGTCACTGAGTGTATGAAAGGAGTCAAGTTTCAGTGGACGACCGAAGCTGAAGAAGGTTTTCAGCAAATCAAAGAGAAATTGACAACAGCCCCTATACTCGTTCTACCAGATTTTTCTCAACCGTTCGAGCTGCATAGCGATGCTTCCAAGGTGGGCATCGGAGCTGTTTTGAGTCAAGGTGGGAAACCGGTGGCATATTTCAGTGAGAAACTGTCGGGATCTCGAGTACGTTATAGCACATATGACATAGAATTCTATGCTGTGGTCCAAGCGGTGAAACATTGGCGGCATTACTTATTCCACCGAGAATTCATTCTATACACCGATCATGATTCATTGAGACATCTCCACAGTCAAGAAAAAATTTCTTCCCGGCATGCTTCATGGTCAGCTTACCTTCAACAATTTACATTCGTCCTGAAGCACAAAGCAGGTGTTACGAACCGGGTGGCTGATGCCCTGAGTCGAAGAGTCAATCTGTTATCAACAATGGTTGTCCAGGTTCCAGGTTTTAACTCTTTTCGTGAATTATATGATTCAGATCCACACTTTTCAGAGATAATGGTTGCTGTTCGAGAGAAAAAAAATTCAGAATTTGTATTGGTAGATGGGTTCTTGTTTCGGGGAAATCAACTTTGTATTCCCGAGTGTAGTTTACGTCTGCAAATTATTACGGAAATACATGGGGAGGGTCACGTGGGCAGAGATCGCACGCTTCAGTTAGTTAAGGCATCGTACTTTTGGCCAACAATTCGGAAGGAAGTAGAGAGATATGTGGAACGTTGTCGGATTTGCCAAGTGTCCAAAGGGAAAGCGACTAATGCTGGTTTGTACAGACCATTACCGATTCCTACTCAACCATGGACGGACTTGAGCATGGATTTTGTTTTGGGACTGCCAAGAACCCAACGTGGATGTGATTCCATCTATGTAGTGGTTGACCGATTTTCCAAGATGGTTCATTTTATCTCGTGCAAAAAAACTACTGATGGTGTCAAGGTCGCCCAATTGTTCTTCCGAGAGATTTATCGCCTTCATGGTTTACCTTCGTCAATTGTTTCTGACCGGGACACTCGATTCCTCAGTCACTTTTGGCGGAGCCTTTGGAAGATGGTCAATACGAGGTTGGATTTTAGCAGTGCATATCACCCGCAAACTGATGGGCAGACGGAGGTGGTGAACCGAGCGCTTGGAGATTTACTGAGATGTCTGGTAGGAGAAAATGTTCGGTCATGGGATCTGAAGTTGAGCCAAGCCGAATTTGCCCACAACCATGCTGTCAATAGGAGTACCGGCTTCAGTCCTTTTCAGGTCGTGTACTCACTGGTTCCTCGAAGCCCTATAGACCTGATTCCTCTACCTAGCAAGACTAGAGTTCATGGGAAAGCTGAAGATTTCGTTCAAGGGTTACATGAGGTTCATAAGCAGGTGCAAGAAAATTTGTTGCAATCGGTAGAGAAATACAAGCTAGCCGCGGACAAGAAAAGGCGTCATTTGGAGTTTGAGGTGGGCGATTTTGTGTGGGCAGTCCTCACAAAGGACAGGTTTGCTGTGGGGGAGTATAACAAACTTGCTGCTAAGAAGATAGGCCCGCTGGAAATTGTGGAAAAAATTAATCCAAATGCGTATCGCCTGAAACTACCCAGCCATATTAGAACTCATAATGTCTTCAATGTCAAGCATTTGATTCCTTTCCATGGCGACTCCTCTGATGATGACACCGCGATAAATTCGAGGACGAATTTTCTCCAACCTGGGGAGAATGATGCGGCGGATCAACTGGCATTAGATTATTTAGAGGGGTGGGATTTGAAACAAACCAAGTAAGGCTAAACCCGGGCGGCGGAATCAGAATGATTTGAAATTTTGACAGCTGATGCGTTTCGGCGTTTCCGGAACTACTACGAAGCTTCGCTGCGTAAGCACGTCCTTTTTTAGGCAAATTCCGTCGTTTAGGCCTTGAAGTTGCAATTTTTGCCGTTTTAGGAAAGTTTCTTTTTCGCAATAATTTGAGTTTCCCAATTCCGAATCGACTTCCGTCAATTCTGGAGTGTTTAGGATTCTCAGTAGAATTAGTTTTTGCTTTAATTTCGTTTTTGCCTTTTTTGGTAAATTTCCGTTTTTAAGTCGTTTTTCTTGCTTTCCAAGGAATTCGATTAGGTTTAGGATTTATTTTGCTTTAAATAATGATGTAGGCCGAATTGGCCATTCAGCTTTTGATTTATAAAATTTTAGAGTTTTCTCTAATTATTCCAATTTCGGTATTCATCGTGAATCAACGAATTGAAGCCTAACTTTCCGGTATTTGTGCGCAAATCAACGGAACTTTAGTAGGTTGTTTCTAATCGTTTTACGCAGGTTTTTCTCGACAGAGCTTCCGCTACATCAATCTATGATCCTTTGAGGCTGTGACGTCGACATTTGCTTAAAAGGAAAAATACCACATAAGAACTGCTTGTTTATAGAAGTCATAAATCTCATTTTAATAAATTCTTGCTTTGAATGAACATTTTATTTTGCTTTTGTTTGATATAGGGTCTAAGATGATGCCGCTTCTTTACAATAATAAATAAATCGGTAGAATAATCCCAATGTTTGTTTTTTATAAGAAAGTTTTTCTGTTCTGTTCATTTCACCACAAATTTATAAAGAAGAATGCTTTCCATTTTGCAGTCACCACCAGCCCCTCCACCTCCACCATTTCCGGAAGGTTATACTCCTCCAACAACAACAAGAGAAGCTGACCCCATCATCGATCAAGGTTCCAGCTAAAAGAATGAAATTTTGAATACTACAGAAGCCTTTTCTCTTCGTTTAGTGCAGCAGCAGTTGAAAACAAGTGGAATTTTGAAGACATGACTCCCTTCACAGAAGAAAGTTTTCACAGCGGAAGTCCTTCACTTAACAGTCTATTAATCTCAGTATTTCTGAAAATGTATCAAGCTTGTCATTTAGACCTCAATTTTCTGTGATCATGTAATTAATTGTGTACAATTTTCCACAATTTTTTTTTTTTTTAAGAAAATAATTCAAGATGGTTAATGGTCTTCTGTTCTTTTTATTATTTGCTATGTTTGAGTGTTTTTTTTTACTTTTTTTCTTCAATTTGTATAGTAGTTTCTTGTGAGAAAGTTTTTTTTAGTTCAATTATTCATGTACATATCTGGTTCAAGGAAATGTGATTGATGGCGGGATATGTTATATAATCAAGAATACGAAAATTGAGAAGGTTGATAGGATCTCTACATTTCCGGAACCAATATTGCATAAATGCATGAGATTTTCTCCCATCCAAACAAAATTTTCAAACCTTTCGGGTATTACTATCTGATGAAGCCTTTTTTCCTCCAGATCAAGAACTGTACATTAGCTCTTGTACTACTTTGTTGGCTATCTTTTAATGAGTTGTAGACTTATTGTAATGTGGACTGATCAAAAATTCCACAGAGCCACCCACCACAGTCCATTATTTATCAAACTTTATTATGCACATGCACTCTTCAGAGTTCACTGTTAAACACTCTTGTACGGCAAATTATTTTCATTTTCTTGTAAAAGAATTATCAAAATTTTCACAGCCATAGAAAATTAAAAGAAAGAGCTGTCAAAGAGAAGATGATAATGATGTTTCATTTAGTGGAGGGGCCCACACGGTCTGAAATCTGAAAAAAGTAGCTGAAGATGCTATCTTTTTGATTCAAGAGAAAAGTAAACACCAATATTTGTGAAAATTCATTCAGAGAAGAAAAGTGAATTGCAACAGAAAACCAGTCTTTCTTTTGCTTGATTGCTCTCATCGTTCTCCAATGGCAGAGCTCTTTCTTTCTGCTGTCCTTCCGGTGTTGTTTGAAAAACTGGTGTCTCCTGAACTGCTCGACTTTGCAACTCGAGAGGGTGTTGGTTCGAAGCTCAACAAGTTGAAGAAAACGTTTGAGTTGATCAATGCACTGCTCATCGATGCAGAGACGAAGCAGCTGACAGATGGAGCTGTGAAGATGTGGCTGGATGAGCTCCAAGACTTGGCTTATGATGCGGAGGACATCTTGGATGAGTACGCAACTGAGGCTTTGACAAGAAAGTTGAAGATAGAAGAGACTCAGGCCAGCACTAGCATGGTTCGGAAACTCATTCCTGCTTGTTGCGTTGGTTTTACTCCAAGTGCTTTACGCTCCAATTTTCGTACTGGGTCCGAGATAGATGATATTACTAGCCGATTAGAAGATCTCTTCAAAAGAAAAACTGAACTTGGGTTGGAGAACATTGTTGGAGGGAGATTGGGTGTTTCACTGTTAAGACCACCCACTACTTGTTTTCCAACCGAATCTATTGTTCATGGAAGAGATGATGACAAAGCCAAAGTACTTGAAATGTTGAAGAATGAAACTAGTTATGCGACCTTTGGTGTTGTTCCCATCGTGGGGATGGGAGGACTCGGTAAAACAACGCTGGCTCGGGAGGTGTACAATGATAAGGCAGTTGAAGATTTCAACCTCAAAGCATGGGTCTGCGTTTCCGACGATTTTGATGTTACGAGAATCTCCAAGGCCATTCTCGAGTCCATCACGGGTAGTTCTTGTGATCTAAAGGAGTTAACTGCAGTGCAGAGTCAACTCGTAAAGGAAGTCACTGGGAAAAGATTCTTGCTCGTCTTGGATGATGTCTGGAGTGAGGATGTCCACTTGTGGGAAACCCTCAAAGCTCCATTTATGTCCAGAGCACCGGGATGCAAGATGATTGTGACAACCCGTCTTCATGAGGTAGCAAGAACAATGACATCAAAAGAATATTACAATTTACAAGTTTTGTCGGATGTTGACTGTTGGTCATTGTTCAGGCAATACGCATTTGAGGGTAGGGATGATGTTGCACATTGGAATATGGAAGCAATTCAGCGAAAAGTAGTTCAAAAGTGCAATGGGTTGCCCCTGGCAGCAAAGACTCTCGGTGGTCTTCTACGCCACAAAGAATTAGAGGACCAATGGATGGAAATATTGGACAACAGGATATGGGATCTACCCAGAGGAGACAATGTTCTCCCAGTTTTGAGGTTAAGCTACTATCATCTCCCTTCAAATTTGAAGAGGTGTTTTGCATGTTGTGCAATTTTTCCCCACGACTATGAATTTGAAGAAACGGAGCTTGTATTTTTATGGATGGCTGAAGGTCTTATTCAGCAACCAGGAGTTAACAAGCAACTCGAAAAGCTAGGTGGTGAGTATTTTCATGATCTAGTATCCAGGTCAATTTTTCAAATATCAAGTAGCAATAGTTCTAAATTTATAATGCATGACCTTGTTAACGATTTGGCTCAAATAGTTTCCGGAGAACTGAGTTTTAGGTTGGATGGTGAAGTACTTGAGTCCAATAATCAGTCAAAAGTAACTAAAAAGACACGATATTCTTCTTACATTTGCCATAATTATAATGGCAAAAGTAGCTTTGAAGTCTTCAACAATGCTAAGCTCTCAAGGATGCACTTGTCGTTGGGGTCGGATAGATATTACTCTAAGAAATGTTACATTAGTAATAGTGTCGTTTCTGATTTATTGTTGAAGTTCAAAAAACTGAGGGCTTTGTCATTACAAGGATATGCTATTGTTGAACTGCCTAATTCAATTGGAGACTTGAGACTTTTAAGGTATCTCAACCTATCTTACTGCGGGATAGTAAGTTTACCTGAGTCAATAAATTCAATGTGCAACCTGCAAACTTTGTTATTAATAAATTGTTGTAATCTCTCGAAGTTGCCTTATGATATGGGGAAATTAATCAATTTACGTCATTTTGATATCTCAGGTGCATCTTTAATAGAAAAGATGTCATTGGGAATAAGAAACTGGAAATCCCTCCGAACATTATCTAACTTTATCGTAGGTAAAATTTCGGGATCTAGTTTGAAAGATATGGAGCACTTGACGTTTCTTTGTGGGCAACTTCATATTTCAAGATTAGAGAATGTGATTGATTTTGAAAACACACGAGAGATTATTTTAAGTGATAAGAAGGATTTAAAAGTGCTTTTACTAGAATGGAGAGATGAGTTTGATGATTCACGAGATGAGGAAGTAGATAAAAAGGTTCTTAATATGCTTCGACCTCACAAAAATCTAGAAGAGCTCACAATAAGAAGTTATGGTGGCACAAAATTTCCATCTTGGGTTGGAGATCATAATTCATTCTCTAAGATGACAGTCCTAACATTAGAAGGTTGTAAGAATTGCACATCCTTGCCTTCTCTTGGGCTGTTAGGCTCGCTTAAAGATCTCACCATTAGAGGGATGACGGGACTAAAAAGCATTGGTTCTGAATTTTATGGAGAAGGTTGCTCAAGTCCTTTTCGGTCTTTGGAGACTCTTTGTTTTGAGGATTTAGAAGAATGGGAGCATTGGGATTCTGTCAAAGACAAGGAGGATGTTGAAAGCTTTCCTAAGCTTCGAGAGCTTTCCATTGTACGTTGCCGCAAACTCTCTCAAACATTACCTAGCAACCTCTCTTTATTGGAGAAGCTCATGATTCGCAACTGTCCAGCGTTGGTGGTTTCAGTCTCAACATTTCCAATGCTATGCAAACTGGAGATCGATGAGTGCAAGAAAATTGTGTGCAGTAGTCGAACCGGTTCCAAGTCATTAAACACTATGAATCTTTCAAATGTTTCAGATTTTGGAAATTGGCAGGATTTTCAAACAGTTGATGTTTTAAAGGTTAAGGGTTGTGATGATCTCATAAATTTGTGGCAGAATGAGATTTTTGTTGTGAAGCCGCCTCATGGGTTGCATAGTCTCATCTCCATCAGAGAGCTCTACATGGAAAATTGCAAGACTCTTACAACTTCTTTACTCGAGGGAAATAGACAGAAGAACGAAGATCTTGAAACATTGTGGATTAGGGGTTGTCCTTCTCTAACATTCATTTTTAGAGGACAGCTACCTCCATCTCTAAAGAAGCTTTCTATTGAAGATTGTGAGAAACTGCAGTGCTTGTTGGATGATAATGAGAGTAGTACTTATTCTTCTTCTTCATCAATCAATGTCAACAGCCACTCATCTCATCTTGTCGAGTTGAATATAAATAATTGCCCATATCTCACGTGCCTACCATTACCAGACCATTTATATGCCACACTCACAAGTCTCGAGATCAAATATTGTTCAAATCTCACGACATTGTGGTTACCTGCCACACTCAAACGTCTTGTTGTTACTGAATGCCCAGAGCTCACAACCTTATTACCAAGAGACCAATTACCCGAGACACTTGAAACAATAGAAATTAGGGGATGTGGAAAGCTAGAGTCGATTGTTGAGAGATTTCATAATAACACGGCTCTTTACAAGATTTGGATCTTCCGTTGTAGTAATCTGAAATCCATTCCGGACGGCTTATACACTCTTAGGAGTCTTCGTGAAATCCGTATATGGAATTGCCAAGATCTTGTTTCGTTTCCAAAAGGAGGGCTTCCCAACAGTATTTTAGAGGTTTCAATCTATGATTGTGAGAAGTTAACAGCCCTACCCAGCCCAATACACACTCTCACTACTCTTCAACATTTGAATATATTTCAATGTCCAAGTTTGTCATATCCGGAAGAAGGTTTTCCGGCTAACCTTTCATATCTATTTATTAGCAGTCCCAATCTTTATAAACCACTGACGAATTTGCGGTTTCACAGTTTCACCTCTTTGAAACAACTCTACATTCATGAATTCGCTGATGCAGAGTCTTTCCACGAGGAGGAGATGGAAATGACTTTGCCCCACACTCTAACTTTGCTGTCGATTTACAAGTTCCCAAAATTGAAATGCCTGTCTTGCAAGAGTTTGGAAAACCTCACCTCTCTTCAATACTTGTGGTTCTTTAATTGCCCAGAGCTCAGATCTCTTCCAAACCTGCCATCCTCACTTTTGGAATTAGATATAAATGATTGTCCTTTGCTGAAAGACGCCTGCAAAAGAGATAAAGGAAGAGAGTGGTACAAGATAGCCGACATCCCTCGCGTTGTGATCGATAGAAAATTCATCTACGATCCATAGGAAGAATGAGAGAAGTAACAGCTCTTATTTCAGGTATGCCAATATATATAACAGTCTTTGTCAATTATTTCTCTTCCTTGAATTCAAAGTACCACTAACTTATTTCCAATTTCACTTATCAGGATAGTTTGTTGAGGTAATCCAACTCCGAAGAAGTTTGCATTCACGTACTTACAGATTTTTGAAGTCAGGTGATTATTATATTTCATTTGTTTCATTTTTGGTTGAATAAGTAAAATCGATGCCTTGTATCTGACATGTAGATCGTAAAAAACAGAGCATAGCAGAGCAGTAACATCATAACAAAGGAAGATTTTCAAATTGTCTGCCTGTGAGAAAATCGGCAATATAAATTTCCATGGCCAGGTAATAGAAAAAATGCTTCAATTCATAAAAAACTCCAGAACTCCTTGATTCCGTATCTTCATTTTTAGGAACTTTCTTCTTTCTCCCAGCTACTAGTTTCTTTGTTTGATATTGGAAATTTTTATCATAGTTTTCTTTTTCTGTGTTACTTTTGTATATACCAACACAACCGACCCAATGATATCAATGTTTTATTTGTGTATTTTATTCTTTTGTTTTCTCTCGTTTGCCTTGGAAAAAAGCCGAGTCCTGACTCTTCATTCCTTTTAACTGTTTACTATTTATCTTGCCTTGTAAAAAAAACCCAATAGATGAGATGATCCTAGTTTTCAGGTACATGTGTTGAGAAATCTTTTAACTAAACAACAATTTTGAAAGTCATAATGATAATATAAGTAACCACTTGATCAGATTGGCAGGCTAGATATCATAGAATAATTACAGAAATAAATACATGTAGGAGACTCAAAGTTCCGACGAAAGCTCCAATACCATTTTGAGAGAAAACCATTTTGAAAAATATTGAGACACAAGAACTCTAACAAATAAAAATATTGAGAGAAAACCTTTTTGAAATATTACCTAACTAGAGTGTGTCTTCGATCATTTCAGTAAATATTAGAACATACTGGAAGTATCAATCTGCTGCTGAAATCTGTGGACTGCTATCTAGTGCCAGAGAATCATCAGCTTTGTTCTGCTATATAGTACTAGCAGAAATGGAATCTCTATCAATCTGCTGCTGAAATCTGTGGACTGCTATATAGTACTAGATAATCACATTTGCCAATTCAAGTTTCCCCAGCGGCCCTGCCATTGTATCTACAAACTCAACCGGACTTCCGGCCAGAGCATTTATTCTACAAGATATAGTACTAGAAAATCACATTTGTTCTAATAGTAAGTATGATGACTTCTATCATATTAGAGTACCGATGTCATAACTTTCATATTTGTGATCATTTAATGTTTGTTGTAACTCTTTCATGTGCTGCTGAAGTTTAAAGTTGGGGATTGCTATCGACTGCTGGACGGTGTAATATACCTGCTATAGTTTTTTATTGCTGAGTTGGAGTCTTTCCTGTAGAAACTGTAAAGCCATCTTTCTGCTGCCGCTAGCTGATGTGCGACACATGGTTCATATTTCTCCAATTTCAATGTCAGGCCTTTTAACAGAAACCTTAAGAAATGCTGATATTATCTGCTCTCTTGGATGCCTTGAGATGGAAGAATGCTGAAAGTTTTTAATTTGTTTGCAAGAGATCAGAAACTGATCAATCAATCAGATTTTACTCCCAGCGTGCATCATCAACTAGTATCAAATTCCAATCTCAATCCTCTAAATTTTCAGGTTCCTCACCTTAATATGATGCAATTTGGATTCCTTTAGCAATCATCATCGACTATCATAGCTTGATACACTGTCTGCTACTATGTTTAAAAGTTTTTTTTTTTAAGAGATGGTATTTCATGTGCCAAATCAGAAGAGTTGAAAGTGTTCGAACAAATGAATTGGTCTATTTATTTGACCTTAATCTTCCATCTCTCTTCTGCATTTTAGACCAATTAAGTTAACAGTCGATAAATGTAATAGTTTTACCTCTATTGCTGACTGTTTGAAATTTTTGTTTAAATGGATAAACTTGAACCATGATAGACTCACGGTACGGTCGTTACGCAGATATTACTTCGTATAATGGACGGTTTTATACAGTTAATTTAAGCGGTAAAGTAATATGGCTTGTAATATCAGAGCTTCCAATAATACAAGTGAGGCAGAACAAGTAGTGGCTGAGTTGCCACCAAATAGATTGTTTACAAACCAATACTATTGCAAATTCTATATAGTAGAATCTGCCGGAGCATTATTGATAGTTTCACAAGCTATAAGTACGAACTTCGCTTATGGAACTTTTGGATTTAAATTGTTCAAAGTCGACTTGTTTGCTAATACATGCATAGATAAAAGATTTGGGTGAACAAGCACTTTTTTTTGGGTTCCTTCTCGTGTACAACCCGTATATCCAATCGCAAGTCTAATTATATCCGTCTATCAGAATGTACACTTTGCAAGATGAAAGTATTACCTTCATGGTTATCATTTCTACTTGAACAAAGTTTTATATAGATTACCTTTCGTTTTTACTTTGTTATTTTATTTTTGTTTCTAGAATGATTTGTTTTACATATGTACAACATTTAATCATTTTTGAGTTCATATGTATCATATTAACTTTTCATTTCTTTAATTTGATTAATTTCTATCTCTTCTGGATTTGTGAATTATGTTTCATTTATGTTTCTTTGTATAGATGCTTTGATTATCTCCAATTCTTCTCCCAGAACATTGACACTAAATGGCATGTTAGATGTGTTGATGATTTGGTATAAACCTCTTCATTTGGGGTTTTGTCCATCCAATTCATGAATCATCTGCTCTATATATATATATATATATATATATATATGAGGAGTTGAATATAAACATAGAAGCAATAAAAGAAGAGAAAAAAAAAAAAAAAGGATCCCTTTTCTATCATTACCGACGACGAATATTTACAACTATTGAGTGTATGATTATAGTTATAGAAGTACTAAACATATTATAAGTTTCATCAGAACTGGATAAAAAAGTAGTCGTAAGATTATATGTTAATCATACAGTTTTCTACCTTCTTGTATGGACTGGAAAATCCGAGCGGCTGATTCTGTTGCTAATCTGGGGTTGTGAGGTACAACCTTAATCACCCGTGACTGCTGCTCGTTGGTTTGAGCATTTTGATCAGCTGATTCAGCTTGAACTATCGGTTCCATAGGGAACAGAGGAAGTGCATCCCCTTTCGCTCTTTCAGCTGCGGGACTGCTTGCTGTACTTCCCTGTACCTCACTTTCTTTTGAAGCCTGAAATTTTCCAAGACAACAAGAAATCGCTAGACTCATTTGGCTTGACATGTCACAAGAACTTTGATTTTGTATAATGAAGTTAATGTCTCCCACTGATAAATTATTGTCTTTTGTCTGGGTTCCTGGAAACGGGCTCATTTGCTCGACAGCTGAACTAGAAATTGATGGGTTCATGACTGGCATGCCATAAGGTGGAAAGTGTGTCTGACCCAACGGAGGGTTGCCCGGAAGAATTCCAATCCCTTGTTGATGAGATGCTGGAACACCATAAGCTGTGCTCAAGAAGTCCCCACCTGCCGGAGTTAAACTGACAGGACCGCAGCTGCCATAAAACGGTGCCACGAAACCTGCAGTTGGAGGGCAGGGCCCAGTGTAGGGCTTATATACAAGTCCTTCGGAAGGGGACATCACAGAAACTAGCCACTGATTTCCAGGCGGTGGGAAACACCATGGAGATGGTTTGATGTTTCTAGTTACAGGCGTTGGAGGTGCATTCCCTGAATAACACCCGAAATTTGATTGCCGGGTCACGAGTCCTTTGCTTGTGTCATTGTTGATGGAGGGAAGAGGAAGATTACCAACTGCATTCTCATCTTCGCATTCAATTCTAAGATCTGGCTTCTGGGAATTATCTTTCGACTTCACAATTATCTGTGGTGATGCTTCTAGAATGGACTTTGGTGGCAACTTCTTCACTGAAGACATGTCTAAGTGAGGCTTGCTCATGTAGAGCTGGTCATCAAGCAATAAATGGGGCGACCTCGCAATCAACTTTTGTACCTGTTCATTTCAAAATTAATTTATAACTAAATTTTCCTTTCACTGATTTTGATCAAAACAATCGAGAAAATATGAACAAATCATTAAAAAAAAACATAGAAGCTTGAGCAGAAAAATCTCCAGCTCACCTTCATTAGTCTATGCAACTCGAATACTTGAACTGCAAAGACTCTCTGTTGACTGAAAAAAGCAGCATAAAGTAATTCTATAACTTAGAACACAAGAAAAGGCATCACAATAACTTGGAACATAAAGTAATTCTATAATAGCTCCAGATGATGTGTCACTTACTCGATGATAGCTCTTCTTGCTTTCCAAAACTGTTTCTCACCTATCACTCCTACAACGTCGTCAGGAGATAAACCCAAAACAGATATTGAGTCCATCATACCGGTGTTAGAGACATCATCGTGTCTGTCTCCAAGACACTCTCTACCATTTTCAAGCCCATTTTTTGGACTGCTATTTTCATCTCCAAGTGACATTGATTCGGTTCTCACCTTGAACACGTTTTCCTTGTCAATTTCATCCCTCGCAGCCAAAAAATCTTGATTCAATTGCACATTGCTTCTAGTTTCTTGGTTCATCATAGATGAATATGTTCTTTTCAACGATTTGAAATTTGTAACTTTTAAAGGCCAGCCAGAAGATACATCCACCAAATTTCTATCTCTACTCGATGTGATCGAAGCAGGCCTTTCGACAAGGTCCTGCCTTGGCTGAAAAACTTTGACATTGTCTTCTATTTGGTTTCTCACAAATAATCTAGACCCTTTCCTGAGCTTAAATTTTCTATCTTGGTTGAGCTGATTGTTGCTAGGAACTCGAAAATCATCCTCATCTCCAAGTTTCTTCCCTAAGAAACTCTTAAAGTTTGAGAAATTTCTTGGTTTAAACGAATTGCACTTAGCAGTTGGCGACAATGGTCCCGTGGCATTGAAACTCTGCGAATTCGCAGGCTTCATTGATTTCCATTCTTGATTTGCCATCACAGTGTTCAGCTTCATACCACCAGAGGAAAACAAATTAACTTTCTCCGACAAAATCGAAGGTGGTGCAGGGGACTTGCAGAATTGGGTAAACACACTCCTTTCGTAGCCACCGCCCTACAATTATGAATCCGTTGTTGTAATCCAACAAATATATCGAAAACAATGAACATTTACTCATGAATACTCAAAACCATACAGACAAGTTTCAACAGAATCAACATTTCGAAACTTTCCATCATCGAAATTAAGCACATTCTTATCAGATACACAGAAAATATACAGAACTAATCCATGAAAAGCTTAGAGAGATACCAATTAGAACTCAAAAGCATGACTTGGTTCCTCACTATCAGTCAATTGAAGTTCAGATCTCAAACAGATGACATGATCATAGACAAATTACTAATCTAAACAAAGTTGAAAGGTTCAAGGCAAACAATTAGAAATTGTGAATTCAATATTGAAAAAGAATATAGAGAAATTGAAACTCACATTGCTTGATGACATAGAAGGAGCCAAGCTGCTGCCATTGTTGGATTGAAGTGACAACAAAGAGGGTGATCCAGAGGTGAATCTCTGAGAAGGAATACTGAGCTGTTCATAGAGAGCCATTTTGTTCCTTGGAGGTGCTCTTGGTCCTCCTTTCTCTGTATCATTCACATGAAGCCTTGGAAACATTGGACTTCTTGTTGTCACTTTTTCATCATCTCTTCCACCTCTCATTCTACCTTTTTATCTTAAAAAAATAATAATAAATAAATCTAATCTTTTACCATAAATTCCACTCACTACAACAAAATCCCATTCCAGTGTTCAAATTCAAATTCTTTTAATTACTCATAATCAATCTACTTGAGGTTAAACAAGTGTGTGTTTTGGTTGAAATTTTGAAACTCAACCATCTAAAAACCAAACCAAACCAAATTCAGATATGAAAAAACCCAAATTCAGACAAAAACAGAATCAAACCACTTCAAGAACCCAACAAAAATATCTCAATTTTGTTGTAAAACAAAATCAACCCACCTCAAAAAATCTCACTCTCTCAGCTTAAAAACTCCAGAATCCAGCTAAAACATAGATTACAGATAGATGTTAAACAAAAAAAGAAAGAAGAAGAAGAAGAAGAAGAAGAAGATAGATTCGACTATAGAAGAGGGTTGCTTTGGAATTCCACAACACAACACAAAACCAAAAAAAAAAAGTATCTTTTTCTCTCTCTCTACCTCTCTCTCTCTATATATCTCTCATCGACATAAAGCTAATATGGAACCAAAAAGATAACAAAAAAATTATATAAAAAAGAAGAAGAAGAGAGAACGTGGGACCCGTCCCCTCTCTCTCCCGCTTTATCCTCTACAGTACTTGCATGTACAGTACCTTCAAAAAATCACCAAATGAAACCGAAGATACTTGCGAAATTAACTGAACCGAGAAATGTGAGAGATGCATCAAATGACACTTACGTGTCAGCAAACAAGTGGACATCTATCTCTCTCCCCGTACAAACGAACACGTGCATGACTCAGTCCAGACTCTGTTTCTCTCGAACAATTGTCAGTAAAATCCTCTCAAAATTTTTTTACCCACATGTTAATTGTGTTCAGAAATCCTCCAATCTTTTGCGAAATATCCGTTTAAAGATCTCCAAAAAGTGGGGATTTTTTTATTCTTATGAAATAAAATAAAATAAAAAGTACAAGCATCAGAGGATTTGATTTGATTTCGTGTTCGTTTGAAACACTGCCGAACCAAACTCGGTATATGTGGACAAACAAATGGTGGGTGTTGTATACTTTCTTTAAAAGCGCGTGGGTATTAGGGTGGTGTTGCGTGGAATTAGTTCTAGTTTAACTGGTTTTGAAACCGAGATTGTATTGTCTGATCACTGATGACTTGTAGTTAAATATATTTTATTTACACGTGTTTTAATTAGAGCACAATATTTGTACGTAGATTATAGTACTTTATATGGTATTTAATCACATGTTAATTTAGATTACTATAAATCTATGATATTAGTTGACGTATCTAAGATTTAGGTGCATGAGTCATTATTGTTGTTATTATTATTATAATTATTACAAAGCCTATATGGCTGTATTGGGTTAGATATTTAGGGGACATTTGGTATTGGGTAATCTTTATATGGAAACAGGAATTTGATAGCATTTCTATATTTGGGAATAGGTTTAGGGTTTTTTTTTAGCTTGAGAAACTGAATCCCGTTGGAATCACATTACTCTCTAAGGGGCTGTTTGGTATGATGTAATCAAAATAATGTGATTCCTGATAATGTGAAACCCGGTAATGTGATTCGTGGGAAAGTTGAATTCATGTGCTTGGTTGTGTATAGGAATATTATGTCGGATTCCTGAGAATATCAAGTAATAGTGTTTGGTTGTATATAGGAATTTGTTTTTTTTTTTATTTAAATAAGTACATAAAAAAATATTTAAAAAAAAAAAAAAAACTGAGGTGGATGGAAAGAAAAAATATTGCACTAAAAAAAAAGGAAAAAAAAAAACATTTCCAGATTCAAGCATCACCGTCCATCTCTAAGATGGATGGTGGAGATTAAATCTGGGAATGATGATGATCAGACAATTGAAAAAATCAAAACCAATTTGTAAAAAATAAAAAAATAAAAAAATAAAATCCATCCTAGAATCAATCAAAAGCCAAACCGATTTTGCAACCCAATTACTTCTCCAAAATTCCATCCCATAATCGATCAACTCAACCCAATATTGATCAACCCTTGGAAAATCTATCACCAAATTCCTTCATAAAATCAAACCAATCAGCAACATCACAAACCTATAAACAAACCAATCAGCAACATCAATAACCTAGAAACAAAAACCCTAAACCCATGAAACCCACAAAACCCAGAAAGGAAGAGGTTGCGTCAGTGTCCTTCCTATTTCAATTGCGTCGGCGATGGAGGACGAGGTTGCGTCGGCGATGGAGGTTGCAGTAGCGTCTCTTCCTATTTCAATCCAACACCGACAATCACTACGACGGTAAATGAGGAGGATACATCGGCAATGGAGATCAAAACTAGAAATATGAACCACAATGAAGAAGAACAGGTGAAGAAGAACGAAGAACGAAGAACAAAGAATAAAAAAATTGAAGAAAGAATAAATGAAAAAAAATAATAATAATAATAAGGGTGGGTCCCACAGTGGGAATCAGATGGAGGGGCATCTGAACACATGACCCCCATATATTGGGGTGGGATTCACATGACCCCCAAGGTGGGTAATGTGATTCCCATGTGATTCACTTTCCCAGGAATCTAAAAACACAAACCTACAATCAAACATGGGAATGCTTTAAGATTCCCATTACCATGGCAAAATGCACCCATATCAAACGGGGGGTCAAAATTTTTTTGTCACTATTTGAGCCTGAATTTATAAGAAAGTCACCACGTTAATAACTTAAGTTTAAAATGCATATATTATGGTGAATGGATAAAAATGCCCCCCCACAGTAACCTTCTTCACCATTTTTTTTTTTCCTTTCAAAATCCTCCATCAATAGACGACGGTGGACCACGACCAAACACAATAGCGGTTTTTTTTTTTTATGTCCGAGCCTTTTTTAGTTGCATCTGAGATAAAAACCCTCTTGTTAGCTACCTTTTTTTTTTTTCAATTTAAAACACTCTTTTGTAAACCTTAAGTTGATTGTGCGAAGAAAAAAAATGATTATTAAAAAGGCTCAGAAAAGACTCAAACAAACCTTAGAAAGGCTCGAACGGTTCATTAAAAGTCTCGAAGAAGAAATGAAAAAGTTCGGAGAAATAATGAAAAGGCTTAGACAATTCATTAAAAGGCTCAGAGATTCAAAATTAATAAAAAAAATGATTGTTGAAAAGTCTCGGAGAAGAAAAGAAAAGGCTCGAAGAAGTGATGCAAAGACTCGGACAGTTCATTAAAAGTCTCAAAGAAAAAATGAAAATACTCGGAAAAGTAATGAAAAGCCTCGAAGAAGTAATGAAAAGTCTCGGAGAGTAATTGAAAAGTCTCGAAGACTAAATGAAAAGGCTCGAGCCTTTTCAATTGTTCCACAAGCCTTTTCATTTGTTCTCCGAGCCTTTTCATTTCTTCTCCTAGACTTTTCAACAATTTTTTTTTTGTTGTTAATTTTGAATCTCCGAGCCTTTTAATAAATTGTCCGAGCCTTTTCATTACTTCTCCGAGCCTTTTCATTTCTTCTCCAAGACTTTTAATGAACTGTTCGAGCATTTTCATTACTTCTCTGAGACTTTTCATTTCTTCTCCGAGCCTTGAGCTCGACCCCCAAATACATTTGTGTAGCGCTACTAAATTAATTATCCAATGAAGATACATTGATAATGTTATGATGTTCAACCTCCATTGAAGGTTTGTTAAACAGACCTTTAAAAGAGAAGATGAAAGAATAATTTTTTTTTTTGTAAAAAAAAAAAAAAAAAACTTCAAAGTAAGAGAATGTGTGTAAAGTAAGGGCATTTTTATACGTTCACCATAATAGATGCATTTTAAACTGGTGACTTTCTTACAACACCACTTTAAAAATGTGACATTTCTCACCATTTCCACTATCAAACGACCCCTAAGGGGGTAATATGAAACCCATCCCACCGTGAGCCTCGCCCTCATTAAAAAAACAAATTATTATTATTCTTTCTTCATTTCTTTTCTTCTTCTTCTCCGTTCTTCTACCTTTTTTTCCTTCTATTTTTTCCTCTTATTCTATTTTCTTCTTCTTCTCTTTCTAATTTTTTTTCCTTCTATTTTTTCCTCTTCTTCCTTTTCTATTTTTTTTTTCTTTTTGGTTTGTGACCTCTATTGGAGGTCTTCTCAAACCTTCAATGGAGGTTGCGACCAGACCCAACCCTAAATTATAAAGGGCTCCCAAATTGTAGTAAAAAAAATTGATTTTAAAATAGAGTAGCGATATTTACACCATTCTAAAGCTATATGTACAACCCCAAATTAGTAACTTTTTATAATTCCCTTGTTACCCTTGAGTGATATTATGAAAAAAGAAAGAATGGTTGAAATTGCAGTACATTAGTTCAAAAAGTAAAAAGAAATTGCAGTTACATGGACTAGATTCATATCATCTAAAGCTCAACAAATATATATGGCCCTGTTTAGCACACTGGATTGGACTAGGATAGGACAATTTTAGTCCCAATCCGGTGTTTGGCGTTGTTTTGGAAGATGGGATAACTAGTCCCAAAAGTAAAATAGTCCCATAAACATGGGATATAACAATACTACCTCCACCCCTGTCTTTACTAGTCCTAGGACTATTTTTACATGGGCCTACCGTAATTAATTCATCTCTCTTTTCCACCACCAACCCCACCATTAATCTCTCTCTTTTGCAGAATCTCACCATTCATCTCTCTTTTACATAACTTTGAAGAAATCAAGCAAATGAAGATCAACGTTTTGCCATCAAACTACAAATTTTGCAGTATTTCAGTTAGAGTCTATTAGGATAGGTCTGGTAAAAGTTTGGCAAATATGTGGCATCAAGCGATGAAGAGATCAAAAGAGGAAGAATTTTCATTTGAGTTCATGTGAGGGTTTTATCTTTTAAAAAAAAGAAAAAAAAAAATTAGGTGAAGAAATGGTGTCTTGGAGTCTCCCTTGAGGGGATTTTCTTTTTCTTTTTCTGTTTTGGCTTTTGTTCTGCTACCCTTATTATTTTTTCTACTTTTTGTGGGGCTTTGCTTGTGCTTCTGGTGTGTTGCTATGGTGTGTCGCTGGGTTGCTTTTGTCCCTTCTTCCCTCTACTTTTGTTTTTATTTCCTTGTTCATGCGGTGGATTTCTCACCTTTAATATAATGCTTTTCAAAAAAAAGAAAAAAAAAAAAACATTGTTGTTTATCGAATCCCCATTCAAAAGGGTTTTATCTTAATCTGAAACTAAAGAGTTGTTTTGGATCTGGGTTTTCAAAGAAAAATTGAAACTAGAGGGTTTTGGATATAGGTTTATTGATGATGATTGATGATATGGGTTTAAAAATTATTATATTGTTTTTGTCAAAAATTACGATCTGGGTTTATCGTCAAATTTTTTGTCAAATTGACAAAAAAATGACAAAAAAATGACAAAAAATTGACAAAAAATTGACAATTGTTTAGTTCCCGTTATTTTGACGGAAGAGATGTTGAGGCTAAGCAAACCAAATGAGCAAAAACAATATAATAAATGACTAGGTTTGTTGATGAAGATTGATGATCTAGGTTTGTCAAATTTTTGGATATTGATTTATCGAAATAATGTGTTTATATTATCAAATTCAAAATATTATTATATTTTCCTTTTAAAAAATTATTATATTTAGTCTCATCCGTTGTTTCACACTTTCATCAAACAAAACACGATATTAATTCAGTCCAGTTCCATGTTTCTCCAAACACATCATAGTATTAATTTAGCACTAATGCTAGACCACCCAAAAATTTAATTCAAATTTCAATCCAAATGATGTGGTAAGTAGTTTTTTCATTAACCAAATCATCTCATGTGTGTGGTGATGACAACTCACTTGCCATGTCATTTGGGTTAATTATTTGGGTTATATAGCATTACTCTTAATCTAGTCCAATCTAATCAAATCCAATCCAATCCAATTCAATCCAATCCAATCTCATCTAATTTCAGTCTCGTCTCAATCCAATTCAATCCCGTACACCAAACGATGCCTATATGTTCAACATTCAAGATTAAAATTCTCTTCCTTAAATCAACCCAAAACACATTTTCTCTTTTTCTTTTTATTCAATTCGTGTATCAATTACTTAAACCATTTGATCCAAGTTATCCAACAGCCGCAAATGGAGGAGCAATCTATCACGACTCATGGCTGGCGATCGGAAATTGAAAATTTCTCTTCTAGTGTTTTTTCTTTCAATCTAATTGCTGCAATTCTTTGAAAAAACGTGGAGTTTAGCAGACCGTGGTTTTAAAAAGATTGATTGATATATGTGGAGGAGAATGGAGATGCAAAAATAATAATAATATTCAGAGTAAGTAAACTCCAATTGCTTCTTTTTTTATCCGTTCATTATTAGGTTTAAAACTGAGAACAAATCAAAATTATAAAAAGGGTAATTTTGGTATATTGGTGGGGTGCAGTAACAAATTACAATGATTTTAAATTTTTTAATGGGATGAATATACTAAAGGGGTGTATATACTATTTTAAAGATGTGCAAATGCCGTCGCTCTTTAAAATATAGTCCATATAAGATTTTAAACAAAACAAACAAACCAAAAGTGACTTTTCAGATGAAAAAAAAAAGTGGCGGTATTTGCACCCCTAAAAAACTGTATGCACACCTCTTTTTGTATCTACACCCCCACCCCCATATTACAAATATGCCCTTCTTTTAATTTTTGAAAAAAAAAAATACTAATTTAATAAGTTATAAAATAATTAAGATAAAAATGAAAAACTATGGAAAATGTATCTCCAAGATTCAGCATGGATTATATTTTTCATAATAATAGTTACGTAGGATCCCAAAACCTCCTGATCTAGCATCATTCTCCACCTTTTTTTCCTTTAAATTTTGCTTAATCTTAATAAAAACCGAGGAAGCTAACTTCAAGTAAAAATGAACAAGATCTTACTGGACAGATCACTGATCACTATATATATATAGTCTTCTATGGCTATGGACAGTGGGGATGATACTGGTGGAGTGGTGGTATAGCTGATTATAGTCCATGTATATTTTCTTTTAACATCTTTGTTGCTGGAACCCATAAATAGAATGAAATAATGGTGAGCCAGGCGGATGAACATGGATAATGAAATTCAAAGAGAAGTTTAGTTTACTTTTTAAATTTAAATTCACTGTTTTCTTTTCTTAATCTTTTTATATTTTTAAATAATAATTATTTAAATTTTCATTAATAAAAATTAATATTATAATTTTTATTTTTTAACTAATTATGATATTGGTTAAAATGTTCAAAATATTAAATATTGTATTAATATGATGTATGAGATATATTTACTTTTATATTTTAAAGATTTTATTTAAGGGTAATGTTGGAATTTCAAAAATTGTATTTAGTTGGGGTGTACATACACTTTTAGAGGGGTGCAAATATCGTCTCTACAAAAGAAAGTGACTTTTAAAATGACTCATTATACACATAATTTTATTTTGTTTTTAAAAAGGCTCACCAATAGAAACTCAACTTATAAATGACTTTAAAAATGACCCACTAAAAATATATAATTTTTTTTTTAAAGGTCACTAATGGAAACCCATTTATCATTCTTACAATAACTACATTGGATCAAGGGTGACGGTGGGTTGAATCTTAATAACACTCGTGTTTGTCATAAATAATCCTCTTTTATATCTCAAAAAAAAAAAAAAAAAAAAAACTTTTGATACGAAAATTCAAAAGTCGTTGTTTTGAAGATAATTAAATCAATACATTTTTTTTTTCTTTTTCGAAAACCTTTTTATTTGTTATTTTTATGTAAGCTGATTAGTACCTTTACTGCAAAAAAATATGAGACGATTAAGGTTTAAATAATATATTTTTTTAATGAAATTATAAAATTTTTATTTTGGTAACATTTATTTGCTATTTTGTTGTGTTATAATCTTAAGTTTGAGTTATTATATTGATTTTTACAAGTAATTACTAGAGAAAAATAATAATCAAGTAAACATACATAGAGTATCGATGACCTCTTTTTCTATAGTTCGCCTCGAGTCCCGAAAATCTTAGCGCCAGCCCTGGTTGCGATCTCTATTGGAGGCCTAGACCTCCATCGAAGGTCTATGTGACCTCCGATGGAGGTTTAACTTGTTTTTTTTTTTATTATTATTAGAATAAATTAATTTGTAATTTGTTTTTAAAATTTTCAAAATTATTTATTATATGATAAGTCCACTTTTTCTATATAAAAAAATAGCATTATTATTTTTATGTAATTATGGAAAAAAAATGTAAAAAAAAATTCAAATTTGATTCAAAAGATAAAAAAACAAATTCTCATGTACAACCAAACATATGTATACAGGTTTCCCAGGAATCACATTACTGTGTTTAACTTTTCCAGGAATCACATTATTTTGACTACATCGTACCAAACGATCCCTTAGATGTCATTGCTCATTTGCACTCTACAAGCCTAACATACAATTCTCACTTAAGCGGAGGGCTATCTTAACATTTGTGGGTATATAATCGTCAGACTCTATCAACACGGTTTGAAATACAATTCTCACTACATATATGAGGGATCTCTTAAAATTTTGCAATTTAACGGTCAAAAATCATGACATATTATTACGTAGTTTAACGTTGTTATATTATATTAGAATATTAAGTTATATTTTATAATACCACTTAGAACAAATATTTAGTTTAAAATTATTATTTTTTTATCCCACTTTGAATTTTTCATGGACACGAAAATGTCCTTGTTTCATAAAACTCACCAACTCACTCTTTTTATCTACACTTATATATTCAAACCAATATATATCGGTTTGGCTATATTTCAACCCAAACCAAACCAAGGGTTCGAAAATTTAATAGTACTCTTTAAAAAGTAAGTTTTAAGACTATCGCAAACATAATAACTTAAGTTTAATAGTATTTAAAGGGTGGATATGACAAAAATACATTTAAAACACACTCACAAAAGATAAGTCTCACAATTTTTTTAATTTTTTTTTATTTACAAGACTTATTTTGGTGTTTTCGAGACCTATTTTGTATTTCTAAAACTTATTTTCTAATTTCTGAGACTTATTTTGTTGTTTCTGAAACTTATTAGGTAGTTTCCAAAACTTATTAGGTATATTTGTAATTTTCAAGATTTACCGGGAAAAATCAAATTTTCCAAAGAACATTTTGGTCATCTTCTTCACCGAGACCTCCAATTGAGATTGAACTGACCTCCAACAGAGGTCGAATTGACCTTCAATGGAGGTCTTTAATCTCCAATGATGGAGGACCTCCATTGGTCCTCTACCAATGGAGGTTTTTTGAAAAAAAAAACAAAAAAAAAAAACATAAAATCAGTACAAACGTAATAAAAAAGGAGATAAGGATAATAAATCCATTGTTACCATTTAAACTTAATTTATTAAATTAATGAAGCTTTCAAAATTCAACATAAAAAAATGTTATTTTCCATCATTTCCACACCAAACTAATATGATTTGCTAAACCAGTTCAAACCAAACCAAAAAAATATTGGGTTGGTTTGGATCTATCGGTTTAAGTTTGAACCCAAAAATTATTTTTTTGTATTACTATTGAAAAATTATTTAAATATAAAAATTTAAACATATGTGTTATTTAATTATTCTGAAAATTGAGAAAATAAAACAACTAAAAATATAATAATATCAGGTCAAAGTGTCAAACATAGATAAAAAGAAAAACTTAAATCATAAAACACACATTCAAAAAAGTATTATAAAAGAGGAGTTATTATGTTTTATTTATTAAAAATAACTTATTTATGAGTTAACGAGTTATCGCGAAATAGGCTAGAATAACAAAATAAAGTAAACTAACATGATTTTTTTTTTTTTGACGTGTAACCAGACCAACCCATAAAATTTGGATTGGACGGTCTTTTTCCTTTTTTTTTTAAACCTCTTTGTCATTTCACAATATTTTTTGTCAAAATAACAAAAACGACATATTCTATTTACACGTACTTTCAAGAGCATTATATGTATTTACCGAACAGTCTCCTCATAAGATATATATATATATATATATCATACTACGTTACTGGTCCAATAACGTTATAGGACTTAATAACTATCATTGGATTGGATAAAAGCAAATCCAATGGGTGTTATTAAAATTTGAAAAAATGTCTTTTATTACAATAAAAACTTGAAACCTTTTCATCCGGTTTCTTTTCTTTTATTTTTCAAATAATTAATAGTAATAGGAGATAAAAAAGTATATCGGGTGATATAGGATTAATTTTTTTTTTTTTTGAAAAAGGATTTAAATTACTTAAAAAAAGAAAAGAAAAAGGATTTAATTTTAATAATTAAAAAAAACGGATTTCTCTAAAAAAAAATGTGTATATATCCGATTTTAACATTATGAAAAAATAATAATAAAAAATAAACCGTCAAATTAATAGAACCCTAGACTAGATTGTCTTCACCATTCTTTCATCTTCATATATTTTTTTTTATTATTATTATTCTAAAGGAACCCTAAGCTTAATTTACATATTCACCCTTGTTTAATATCCTAAAGAGAGTTATGAAGGTTGTATTTGCTCATAGCTTTATTAGAAAATATTCATTATTTTTCTCTCACTATATGTGGCTTCAAAAAAAAGGTATTTTGTCCATCTCTATTTCAAAATATATGAGTTCTAAATTTATAATGGATTTTTTTTTTTTTTTTTTTTTTGATAATGGAAATTATGTGATAGTTTTTAACTACAACTTTCTACGTGAAACTTATTACAAAACACATATATTTTGTTGCTCATATAAATCAAGTTGTTACATGATACGTCAAAGCTGTTACAACCTACAATTTTATTGTTACACATCATGTCAAATTTGTTACAACATTAAATCTTTACCACATACATCTTAATTTAAAAAAAATTTATGTAAAACTTGTTACATAGTACAAATATTTTGTTACCCATATAAAATGAGTTGTTACATGATACGATAACGTTATTACAACTTACAACTTTTTCGTTACACATCAAACTAATGTGAAATTGTTACCAAAAACATTTTAACTACAAATTTCTATGTGAAACTTGTTACAAAACACATATATTTTATTACCCATATAAATTGAGTTGTTACATGATACGTCAAAGTTGTTACAACTTATAACTTTATTGTTACACATCATGTCAGATTTGTTACAATGTTAAATTGTTACCACATACATCTTATTTAGATTTTTTTATATAAAATTTGTTACATAGTACAGATATTTTGTTACCCATATAAAATGAGTTGTTACATGATACGACAACATTGTTACAACTTACAACTTTTCGTTACACATTAAACCAACGTGAAATTGTTACTACAAACATTTTAATTACAACTTTCAACGTAAAACTTGTTACAAAATACATATATTTTGTTACCCATATAAACCGAGTTGTTACATGTTATGGTAAAGTTGTTATGAACTACGAATTTATTGTTACATATTACTTAAAATTTGCTACAAAATTGATTTTTTTTTTTTAAAATTGTTACCACGCACGTCTAAATTACAACTTTTTATCCAAAATTTATTAGATTGTACAGAAATTATGTTACACATAATTTATCATATAAAAAATAATTAAAATAATTTAAAATATTTAAAATGAAATTTTAATTAAAAAATTATTACGTTACAAATATTTTATATAATTAAATCAAATTAATATTAATTTCAAAATATAATACATCAAAAATATTTTAAAAATTAAACAATATATATTTTTATTTTTTGAAAATAATAATAGTTAAACTTAAAAATAAATTTTTTTTTTTAATTTTGACTATTTTAAATCTATTATATTATAAATGTTTAATTAAATTAACTACAAATTCAAATAATAAAAAATATCATATATTTATTTAAATCACAAAAGATTACTGTGAGGATATGTATAGTTCTTATCTAATTATTATTTAAAAATCATTTAACACAATTATTTAAATTAAATTAGATTATTACATTTTTATAATAAAATAATTTGAAAGTAACTGGTTAACTGGTTATAACCAGTTACTCATTTTTTTTTAAATATTTGATTGCCACATGTCAACAAAGTATTGGAAGAATCTTGTAATAAAGTTTCAATAACGTTATTGAGATTTAATCTTCCAACAATGTAGCCATATCCTATATATATATACACACAGTTCTTTTCTCCTCAATTTGTTATGATATAACTCCATTAGTGCGTTGTATGTGGGTCATAGATTATGGAGAAGTTTTGACAAGTGCATACACTTTGAGTCAAAACATGTAAATCTAATGGTCCACATCCAACGCACTGATATAGTTATATCAGGACGCACTGACTTAAAAATTTTCCTATATATATACACGGTCCCGTTACTATCATGACATCATTATATAACTTTATCAGGATATTGAATGTGAGTCACTTATTTATAAAAGTGATTTGACAAGTGCATACATACTAAGTCAAAGTATGTAAAACGAGTGGCTCACATTCAATATCTTTATATAATTCTATCAGAGTATCCTCGTATGAAAATTTCTTTATATATATATATATATATATATATTATATAAGCATGCATGAACAAGATGGATAATATATATCATAACATTTAACTCTCTTTGTCACGCGCTGCTTTTAACATTATGTTTCTACTTGCATACTTTCTTGGACAATATATATTTCATGATTGCTTACCTTACCAGACAGCTCTAGTTAGCTGTATGGCAAGGTAAGCAACTAGAGCTGTCTGGTATTAAATTAAACACACACACACCTGAGATGATATTGATAATTAATTAAATTGATTTTTTTCGGTGGTCAAAGAGCTTTTTATCATTTTTTTAATTTTTAAATACAACTACTGTCGAGACCCAGTGAGATTAATTAGACTCTACAAGTACGGTCCGGAATACTATTTACAGGACCGGCCTTAGGGAGCAGCAAACCCATCATTTTGTTGGGGCTTCCAACTAGCCCAATTTCCTACTTTTTTTTAAAAAAAAAAAAATCGTTGTTTTTTTTTTTTTTTGGTTTTGCTCAGGATCCAATCTTTCTCATATCTTTGTTTTTGGACCCAGATTGAATAGAATTGTGATTTATGAAAATGTGAAACTACCCACAATGTTTTCGGCTTATTTTAGATTGAATTGAAAGTGTGAAATTGCCCACAATCTTTTAGGTCCATTTTTATGCCAATAATAGTAATTTTTTTAGCACCGATACTAGTCAATCCAAAAATTTAGTTTAAATTTTAACTCAAATGATGTGTCAAGTTGTTTTTTCATTAATATCTCATGTTGTGTGTCATGATGACAACTCACTTGCCACATTATTTGAGTTGAAATTTGGATTAATTATTTGGATTGTATAACATTACTCTTTTTTAAGGGCCCCAATTTTTATTAATATCATTAAATCGATAAGGCCCTTAAATGTCCGGAAACAGCCCTGACTACTTCCACTATCAGGGAGAAGTTACAAATGAACTACAACTCTCACAACCGAAGAGGACTTGAACCCCTGACCACTGGATGTAAAAGGGAGGTGTACAATCATCTCTATGAAGAGGTGATATACGAGCTTTTTATATTATTAAAAAATATTCTCTGATAGTTAGTAAAGTAAGTTTTGAATAAAGAAAAATGGCTGTTGAAAAAAAAAAAAGAATAAAGGAAAAAAAAAAACAAAAAAAAAAAACAAAAAAATTGTACATTTATTAGAGCTTTTGTTGACTGTATTATATTTGAGTAGGTTTGTTGTGCGGTTCAACAAATAGAAAGTTTTGGAGAGAGAAATATAAAAAGATATTTTAAATCTTTAATATGAAACAATTACATTTGATAGTCTCAATTTGTATTTAAATTTCTTAATATGATGCAGTGATAAAAACACTTATTATTAATTACATTGGATAGTCTCAGTTTATACTTAAAAATTCGGTTGATAAAAGCAAACTAGAAAAATATATAGGCATGTTAACCATATGATTCGGTGATAGGGACTAAATTATATATATATATATAAATAAATAAAAAAAAACCTTATTTTATATATGCAAATCGGTGATAACTCGAACCAAAATATTTACATATTGAATGAGTGCTCTTATTATTAAGCGGTGATAAATAATTTATAGTTTGTGATAAAAATAAACAATCTAAGGCATAAAATCTCATTAAACTTATATTTATAAAATAATTGGTAATTTATGCTTAACATGCCTTGGTGGTAAAAAAAAATTATTTAAAAAAAATTTGATAATTTGAAAAAGAGAATTATAAAAAAATATTTTTAAGTCAGCAGATGTAGAGGAATTTTGGTAACATGTTCGTCGATTACGATAGAAGAAAACACAAAATATTCGGTTCTGATTCGGTTTTGGATTCCGAAACCCGAATCCGAACTGAGACCGGGATTATATATATATATATATATAAATCCTAAACCCATCGAGCAGCCACTCTCTCTCACTCCACCTGCCGCCGGCCGCCGCTCTTTCTCTTTCTCTTCCTTTCACTCAGTTCCCTTCGTCTCTTCCTCCATCATCGCAGCCATCACTCGGTTCCTCACTTCCTCTCGCCGTCCAGTCCGCCGCCGTTGCTCTATCTTTCCGCCTCTGGTAAATTTGCTTCATTTATTGAACTGGGTTTTTAGGTTTGCTTCATTTATTGACTTCTTTTCTGAATTGTGTTGTGTTGTGTTCAAATTAAATCGAATGCTTTGATTTAATTTGCAATTAAATTAAAAGGACATATGATTTAACCCTCTATTGAATAGAATGCTTTGATTATTCAATCATTGGAATCTATGTCGTTGTCGTGGTGATATTGTTACTTGTAGTTGCATACATTTTTCATCAAAACATCAATTGAGAAGAGGGATTTAATGTCTTAGGTGCATTGTAGGATCATTGAGCTTTTGCACGCGTTTTTGCTTGTAAATTGCCAGTAAGAGCATATTAGTGTAAAAGTATGGTCATGTGTGATATTGCAAAGTGAAGTTTCTTGGCATCAATGTTGTTTTACATACGAAAACAGACGAGTTCATGCATTTCTTTTAGCTGAAAAACAGTTTCTATATTATCGTTTCAGCTTTCGTTTGTTTGTATTTGTTGGTACAAAGCTGCCTCAATCGAATCTTTCACTAAAGGAGTGTTCCATGGCATATTCTCAAAGACGTGATTTCTTATTCTGCAACTACTGTGGGACAATGCTAAATATGGAATCAAAGTTCGTCACGTGTCCTTTGTGCAAGTTTAAGAGAAACGCCAAAGGTATAGCTATTGAGCCTTTCGTTGTTGCTATTTGTCATTTTATGATCCTAAACAATGTAAATCACCTAGAGCAGATTTCATTTCAGTTAGAATTTAAAATTAGATGGAGCTCTGTTGTCGGTTTTATGGAAGCTTAGAATTTTAAAATTTGGAGATTTTTATGAACACTCTGATTTATTATGCATATTCAGTTAGTTAACACGCTACACATATCCACTCTTTGCTGTCAATCAGTCTCGATAAATATCAGTTCTTGTCTTCTAGATAACACTTAAAAGATTTCTTTTCTCTTCTTTACTTTCTTCTTCTTATTGGAAGTGATACTAATGCAAAGTTTATCGTCCATGTAATTATCTAATTCTTTTATTGAGCAATATTTAAAATCATTCAGTCTGTTCTCGAGTGCTCTCTATGTTGGGTGTGTATTTTCATTTGCTCCATAAATTAGTGTTCATTTTCTTTTCCCTTTTTAAACGATTTAAGTGCATTGTTAAACCATATACTACTCTATGCAGAGGTTGCTGGTAAAGAAATAAGTTACACGGTAACTGCTGAGGTATGCCTTTAACTAATTCTAATACTTATCTACTATTGACGGATTATTGATTTATTGTTATTTCTGATGGGACTGCTTAGCATATGGTAGGAAGTCTGCAGGACATATATATGATCCATGTCAATTTGCATAAGTTTTACTTCAATTTTCTTCTTTTTTTTTAAAGAGAGAGAAAGGGCTCTACAAGATTTTTTACGACTTTGGTATATGGAGAGTCATTCATCTAGTTGATCTTTCTATAGTGGATGTTCATGAGTGATTAAAACGGAATTTGTTTAAACATTCACGATTGCAAATGCATAGAACATTGAGGGAATTAAAATGTGGAGAAAACAGTAATATTCTCTTAGTAGATCAGAATTGCTGTTTTTTTTTTTCTTGGAGAGGAAATAATTAGCCTTTTGATGCTTGTCATGGCTTTTTTTATTAGCTGTATTGATATACACCATGAGCTATCCTCGTTAATTAATAGTATTTACCCAACTTCTTGACCCTTGAGATGCCCTCTGTTTCGGTCCCCTGGAAATGTTTTGTCAGCCAGCTCCAATTTGACTGGAAAAGTCTTGTTGATGCTTGATCGACTTTCAGGTGTTGTTAATGAGATGAGCTTATGTATATCGATATATCATGTAGTATGAAATCTTTTGTTTACATTTTACAAGTCTTGTTAACAGCTCAATTCAATCATCGATCATTTAAGTAATATCATGTAGTTTTTGCTAGAAATGCTTCAAAAATTGAGATAAATGTGGATATATAGGAACTGCACCAGAGACAAGCAAACAGAAATTAAAGCAACAGCTGAAGTAAATGAATAGAACTTGCACTTGCTTCACAAATGAACTTTGACTAATATAATAAGATTCAAATAAATGAACATGATCCAGAGACATCATGTTGAAACGATATAGACTAACAATGAATATATATTTAATTATTTACGGTTTCTATTGACAGGAAGAAAAACTTGATAACCACAATTTTTTCTTTTTCATATAACTTTATAACCACAGTTAATCAATGTGATGAGTTGAAATGTATATTATATTATGAAGCATGGTTAATTTCTATTATGTGAACTTACTATAAGAAATAAATGTGGACTTTGGGGTTAGCCATGTTGAGTTGGTTCGTTGCAGGATTAGAAAATTTATGTATGTGGATAATGTTCTGCTTCAATCAATTTGTAGGATCTGCTTGTTGTCCTGCTTATGGATTTCTAATGTATATCAATTATTTTTTTTGTTATGCACTTTTAAATAGAAAGAAGAAGCTTCCATGTGATAAATTGTGAAATGAAAAATAGTTACTTTACATAATATATTGCAAGTCTTCTTTGGTTTCATTTAAGATTGTGAAGTCATTTTCCAATCTGTGCATTGCCCTCTGGAGCTGCAGGATATTAGAAGAGAGTTGGGGTTATCTCTATTTGATACCGGGGAAGACAACAACAAAGTGCAATGGTCCAAGGTAATTAATTGCATTACTGATTTACAGGTGTTGTTGATATATCTGTGAACCTGCTCTCTGTTGTTCAAAGAATTAACGTTGTTTTAACAGGTAAAAAAGGCTTGTGAGAAATGCCAGAATCCAGAGATGCACTATACAACCAGACAAGTAATTCTCTCTCTATCTCTCTGAACGTGTATCTTTTGAATTCGTAATATTTGGACAAGGTCTTACACATCCTTTTTAATCTGTAATTCTTTGTATATATATATATATATATATATATAAATAATCCAGACGAGATCAGCCGATGAAGGACAGACTACTCATTATCTTTGCCCCCGTTGTGGTTACCAATGTCAAGAGAGTTGAGCTTGCACCCTACATGTAACGGGAATAGCAGCATCTCGGTATGGAAAAAAGCTCTTATTTTTTACAACATTATTCTTTGGAAGCAATTATGTATGTGCAATGTTCACTTAGATGTAGTTAGCTGTAGCTACTTCCGACAATTCACAGGAATTTTGTGAGGATAAAAGATTATGAAATTCAACTTTGTCAAAATGTTTGTTTATTCGAATTATGCAAAAGAAATGGTAAAAATGTTTGTTTATTCGAATTATGCAAAAGAAATGGTAAATCATATTATTATAGAAGATAGTAATAAGAAAAGGTTCGAAGAGCATCCTCTCTGGTAGAAAGATCCTGATTCGGAAAGATCCTGATTCGGAAAACACGTGTGTATATTTTTGGGAAATTATTAAAACCCCTCTAGATGGGGAAATTATTCAAGATCCCCATCAAGTTTCAAAATGGCCAAAAAGCTCCCCATTCGTAAAAGTGGGAATTGCAAAAAATAACAAAAGTGGTTCTATACAAATCACTTATATCCCCAATATTAAAAATAATCGTTTATAACAAAACTTGATTTTATATTTGCACCGAATAACCAGAAAAAGTCCAACATACCCCCAACACCTTCTCCCTCTTCTTCATCTTCTTCCTCAAAAGATTTTTGAAAAGTGGCTATATGGGAAAAAACCTTTCCAAGAAGGCTATATCTTGGAATTACTTCTTAAACTTTTCTCGCTCTCTATTTCTAAATTTAACTAAACTAGATCACTTTACATCATCAAATCCTTAAACAATACAATGTTATTAGTTTACGAAGTGGTGATAAACAAGATCGAAATAATATTTGCTCCATTGGTGACCGAAGTCACTCAACAACACTTTTAATCTCGTGATTTGAAGTTTATATGTGGTCATCTTTCACTAAAAAGAGTTTGTAGTCTTTGTAATATGATAAATTTTATGAATTTTGTACATTTGCATTATTTTGTGATTTCTGAACATGAATTGATAATTTTTTTTGATGAAATTATCAAAAAACTTTTATGAAGGGTATTTTGGTAAGATCGTGTTTTAATTGATTAAAAACGATATTTTCTTTAATGGTGACTTTTAACGATTTTTTTAAAAATAAAATTATAATTTGCTATAATTTTGGCTATTTTTGAAACTCCAATCCTCTGCTTTAAAGATTCTATTTTGGTTGTGGCCCTGTGGTATTAGCTTTGTTGTTGTAAAATTTTGTGCATAGATGATAGATGTATGAGAAGCAGTTGGAGAGGACAAAAAAGCATTAGAGGATTCTTTGAAAAGACAATATCAAATGCATTAGAGGATTCTTTCTGAGAGCCATTTCACAACATTTCTTGTCAAGACAACTAACTGAATCTCTCGTTATATGTCAATCTAATTGAGAAACAACAAATTTGATTTACACTCCTTTCAAAAGTATTAACATTGAAGCCATTTGCTCTTGCTCTCATTGTCATGAGTCTCCACTTTTCAAGATCTTCCAAAGCTTGCTTTTTGACTAATTTCCTAGCCATAAAGCTAGCTGGAGCTGTCTGGTATACAATTAAGCACACCTGAGATTGAGAAATGAAGATAGATAAGCGAAACATGCTAATTTGCAATAATGTATAAGATAATTGACACACAATTGAACCTGCTTCTCTTACCATTTTTTTTTTTGGAAATGAAGACCCTTGCTCCCTAGCTCAGTTTATGTCTAGTTGAGGTTGATGCATCTCTCTTCATGTACATCATTCCGTAGATGCGAAGTAGTTCACTGAAACAAGAAATTTATTTCAGTTTTCGGAAGAAACCGTAAAACGAAACATACAGGTGTGGTAAAAAGATAAAAGTACTTGAATATACAACATTTTGACTACCTAATTACCTTGTCATAACTGAAGTGTAATATTGCAATTCATGTGAGAACCTTATGAAGTCTTTGTTGGATTAGAACCCAAGGCTACAGATAAAGTGGAAAATCCATAAAATACCATCCATAACCATAAGAGCTTTAATGCTTCATAGTTTAATTAGAATGAAAATATATACCTGCTTCAATTAGCTTGAGTTATGAGAACGGAGCAACTACAATACCCCTTATAGCTGCACCATAATAGATTCATCCAGCATAACTTTATAGTTCTAGACAAAACAAGATTGATCGACAAACAAGATCAAAACTTTAAACTTTTTTAATTTCCAAGCAAGCAAGCAATTTGAGGGAAGCTTACCAAGCAATTCGTGGCACCCTTTCCAAGTTTGTGCAAAAGACACCCTACTCTGTTACAAAAATTATAAATTCTTAGTAATATTTGGCACATAAAGGGGTTCTAAAACACGAAAACTCAAACATAACAAATAGTTTTAGGCTATAAGTATTTACATGGTCTCGGAGAACACCACCCTAGGTCTACCCAATTTAGCTAATCATTTGAACAGCACTCATGCATAACCTTGTTCATCATTACTTGTGCAGAACATCAAAGAACCACAATAAATAAATTCAATATAACAATGTAAATTCTCATCCAAAAAATAAATTCTCATTTTCAATGGTAACACAACGAGGAATTTCATTCTAGATGTGTTTTCTCTACTAAAATCTTCAACTAGTTGCATCTTGATATATTCCTCAATGTAGAAAATTAAACCACAAGTAGGACGAGTAATTACATTGAAAATCTGTCTTCTTTTACTGCTCATACTCTGCTATCCTTGCTCCTTTGTGCCTCAAACAAGAAACCATTTTTATTCTTCCCACTTGATTGACACATACAAAAAAAAAAAAAAAAAAAAATTAGACACAAACCATATAAGCTACTTTCAATAATATAAAACCACAAGAACCTTCTTACAATGACAGTATATCATTTACGCATTGGTCTGTATACAAGTGTTTAACATCCTCCTGATGTGGAATAGAATTGTCATCACCATATCCTATTTCTCTGTAAAGAATAACAAAAGTTGAATTCATAATATAAGTTTAAACCGAATAATACAATACAGTTTCACATGAACAGACCATTTTCTTTCTTAAACTAGCTAGACAATGTATTGTATCAGCAGTCCTGCTCTTTTGAATCACAACAATCAAATCATTATCTTTTATACTAGAACTCTGCTCACTAGCCTCTAAACCAAGCTTTTTATCCTCCTCATTCATTAGTTTCTAAAAGTAAATTTTTTTTTTTTGAAAGGAGTTTCTGAAAGTAGTTAGTTTATTAAGGTATAAAAATAACATTAATGAATTGAGACCGAAATAGAAACTTCCAAATCAAAAGACAAACAGTTGCCTGATTGTGGCTTTCAATTCTTTTGCAAAGATCGTCTAAATGCGGTTCGTAAACATCCAACCCCAGCACATAATCCACTTTTTGAGATTCTCAAACACATTTCAAATAATTTCACTAAGCAAATGTACAATACAAAGATGAAAACTTAGCAATCTTCTAACAAAATTGTATTGATCACGGCAAATTTTAAGCTTATAGTTACATGATCGTGACAAAGTACACCACCCTTAAACCCGCCAATTAAGTTAAATCTTTGAGCAGCTCATCTTCGCTTGTGTAGTAGATAATCAAAGAATTAATCAGTCATTATGTTAATAAAAAGTAAAATACTGAAAACTCATCATGAAAGAATGAACTATTTACCTGTGAATGATTGGAAGTTTCAGTTGTTTGAGAACTCAACCTTGACATCCTTGATATGTCATGAATCGACAACAAACTGATGAAGAGGAGCTAACTGAATCATCCCAAAAACTGGGATAAATTCTTACCCGGTCCTCTTCCCCAGCTAGTCACATTTGCTATTCTTCACTAAATCCACTGCACCAAGAAATTTATGTGCCCCTAATCAAATTAATATGTACATTATTCCAAATGTAAACATTAAACAAGACTTTAGCGAAGAAATACTAATTATACCAATTTGTTAAAAAGTTTTCTGCTTTAAATGAGTGTGGCTGAAACAATTGGGAACACTTAATGTTTGTAGCAGTGACTTATGACCAAACATAATTTCTAAAATAATATTAATAAACCAAATCTCTGGATTCATACTCAAATAGCAATTAGCAAGCACAACTGAAATATCAAATCTAAAAAAGGAGATGAAAATTTTGCCCTGATCTTGGAGGAGGAAGATGAAACCACAACTAAGACATGCAGATAACAACGAGAAAATGATTATGCATGAACTTTTCTCATCTTCTCCAGCTTATCACAGTTTTTGAATCTTGCAAAGCAATGAAGCACTGCAACAAGAAATTTAAGTGCCTCTAAATCAAACATATACCCTATAACATTATTGACTTCTTGAGTAATATTTTATAGTAAAATGATTTGTATTCTAATGCAAAAATTAAACAAGAATAGTCAAACATGTTGGAAAATTCCATCATGTGGGGCCACATATGTAAATATTAAATGTGTTATGCTATCTTTGGTTAAGCCTAAATTAAAGTGATCTAATTAAAATTTAAGTATTAAGGCTTAATGGTATGATTGTCATGGAATTAATGTGTAGATACCATAGTGCTATATCTAATTTGATGAGGGGCCAAATTAGAAATAGCAAAACCTATAATAATCTCATTATTATGTATTAGGGTTATGGTCCCCAAATTACACGATACTTTTGTTTTGTGTGTATCCCTATCAACAGAGCAATAGAGAACAATGTAGAGTTCACAAAGATCGTGATAATTTGGAAGATCACAACCTGTCCACCAACCTCCAGCAATGGATTTAGGTACGCTTCCGCTTTCTATTATCTCCCTTTTCTCATGAGTTGACATAGGTTAGTAATATGTATTTAGGGTTTGATTAATCATGATATAGAAACATGTTTGGGTTCAGATTCAGATTAATTATGTGCCTATACATGTTGATTTAGTTTTGATCAAATTCCTTACAAGTGGTATCAAAGCTACTCATGATCGATTCTTGAGAATTTAAGGAAATTTTTAAAGATATGTTGTGTTATTAGAATACTGTTGTATGATATATGTCTGATATATATTGTTTAACAAATTGGTGCTTTGTATCAGACGTATTGTTTAATATATATTTGATATAGTTATTGATATATTGGTATTTGGTAGAGAAATAAAATAAAATAAAAAATTATTGTGGATTTGCTTTGTTCATCTGCTGCTTTTGAAACATATTTATTGTCTAATATATATGTTGAATCCATGAATATTAGTTTGAAACATATTTGATGGACTTGAGAGCCGATTGGCAACTATATACGGTAAGCCACACTACTAATTTTTGCTAGAACTTGGTATGGGCCAAAAAATCTAGGTGCTAATTTCATATTTCTGCGAATTACCACTGTCGCTTGTCTATAAGGTTGGAGTCTTAGGTAGACCCAGTCTCCCACCACAAACTCCTTCTCCGATCTCTTTCTGTTTGAATAGAATTTCATTCTAGCTTGGGCTTGGGTCAAAGCCTCTTTTAGAACTGAATGAAGTCGAGTTCTATCCCTTGCAAATTCTTGGACCTTACCTGAACCTGTTTTCGCATTTAATAGTTTGAAAATCGGTGGCTTGTAGTTGAATAGGGCCTCAAATGGGGTCATTGATAAGGCAGAGTGATAGTTGGTATTGTACCACCACTCTGCCATTGATAACCAAGCCGCCCAATTGGTAGGTCTTGAGCTTGTCATGCACCTTAAGTAGTTCTCCAAGCACTGGTTAAGCCTTTCGCTTTGCCTGTCTGTTTGCGGATGGTATGCTGAACTGAGACACAACCTTGTTCCTGCCATCTTGAATAATTGCTGCCAGAAATGGCTTGTGAAAATTCGGTCTCTGTCACTTACTATTGTGGTAGGTATCCCATGAAGTTTGTGGATCTGTTCAAAAAAAGGCTTTGCTACTTGTTGAGCTGAGTATGGGTGGGTTAGTGCTATGAAATGGTTGTATTTGGTTAGTCTGTCTATAGCTACTAGTATAGAGTTCTTACCTAGAGAGAGAGGTAGCTCTTCTATGAAATCTATCGCAATGTCACTCCAAGGCATCTTTGGTATTGGGAGTGGTTGTAAGAGGCCGGGGGTTTTAACATGCTCATTTTTGTTTTGTTGACAGACTTGGCAAGTAGCTACCCTAGTCTTTACCTCTTGATTCATAGTAGGCCAGTAGAAAAAGAGTTGCAGCCTTTTAATAATACTTCTAGTCCCCGAATGACCACCCACAACAGAGGAGTGAGCCTCTTCAATCAGCTTTTCCCTTACTGTCCCTGTACCTCCAATGTAGATTAACCCATTCCTCCTAATCAAGCCTTCATGGAGAGTAAACTCTCGGTTAGAAGGGGGCTGCAACATTAGTTTAGGTAAAACAGTAGTAGAAAGAGAATCATTCTCATAGCTCTCCAACACCTCTATTATCCAAGCTGGCCTAGAACTTGTGATAGCTAGGAGAGTCCCATCACTAGTTTGCATGGCTCTAGAGAGTCCATCAGCCACCACATTTTCTTTTCCCTTCTTATAAGCAATCTCGTAGTCAAATCCTTGCAGTTTACAGAGCCATTTCTGTTGCAAACAGTCGTCATCTTTTGTTCTAAAAGGTACTTAAGACTCTGATGATCGGTCTTTATAATGAACCTATTTCTATATAAATAAGTCCTCCATTTCTGGATAGCATGCACAATAGATAGTAATTCTTTCTTATAGGTGGACAGCCTTAGCTTCCTCGGAGGCAAAGCTTTGGCAATGTATGTTATCGGTCTCCCCTTCTGCATTAGGACAACCCCAATTCCCACATCACATGCATCCGTCTCCACAATAAAAGGAATAGTGAAATCGGGTAGAGTTAGGACTTGGGTAGTAGTCATAACTGCCTTGAGAGCTTCGAAAGTAGTTTCAGCCGTGCTATCCCATTTAAAACCATTCTTCTTGAGTAAGGATGTCAAGGGTTTACTAATGATTCAATAACCTTTAACAAACTTCCTATAATAGCATGTAAGACCAAGGAACCCTGTTAAGGCCTTAATAGAAGTGGGTTTAGGCCAATCCAACATACCCTTAATCTTACTTTTATCAGCTGCCACCCTATTGGCTGATATGATATGCCCCAAGTATTCCAATTCTGATTTCCCAAATTCGCATTTACTTTCCTTAGCAAACGACTGATGCTTCCCTAGAGTTTCCAAGGCCATCTTAAGGTGTTCCTTATGCTCTAACATATTTATGCTGTAGATTAGTATATCATCAAAGAATACTAGGACTGTTTTCCTTAAGAATGGCTAAAAAATATTGTTCATCAGACTTTGAAAGATTGTTGGGGCATTGTCAGTCCAAAGGGCATCACCCTAAACTTATAATACCCTTGGTGGGTTCTAAAGGCAGTCTTATGAGTGTCTTCCTCTGCCACTCGAATCTGATGATAACTTGCCCGTAAATCCAACTTAGTAAATACTGCTGCCCCATTCAACTCATCTAATAACTCATTAATAATGGGTATAGGAAACTGGTCTTTAATTGTTATCTTATTCAGCTCTCTGTAGTCCAAGCAAAACCGCCATGTTCCATCTTTCTTCTTTACCAATAGGATAGGTGATGCGAAAGGGCTGGTACTTGGTTGAATTATACCACTCTCGAGCATTTCCTTCACTATCCTCTCAATCTCATTCTTCTGAACGTGTGGCTGTCTATAGTTCCTTACATTGATAGGGCTATTATTAGGAGTAAGTGTAATATGGTGATCTTGCGTCCTTTGAGGAGGTAGGGTGGTAGGTTCAGCGAAAACGTCCTTGTATACATGTAGGATAGGCTGTAATTCTATAGGTACAGCCCCCTTTATCTCTTCCATTTGTAAGGAATATAACTGCACTACTGTCTCCCCCCCCTCATCTATCTTGTGCTTTCATTAGTTGAGCTGCCACATTCTTGCCCTCTAAGGATGTGAGTCAACCCTTGTCTTTGATCCTATGCAACATAATCCACTTACCATCTTTTTTAAAACTCATGCTTAGCTGGTTGGCATCAAGCATAATGGGCCATATTTCCTTCATCCACTACATGCCTAACAGGGCATCACACCCCCTAGAGTTAAGAGTCTCATTTCGGTAGTGAACTCGACCCCTTGCATGGTCCATGTAAATGTTTTGCACTTAGCTTGGCTGCAGATTTTTCCCCCTCCACCAACCGTGACCCATAAGGTATTGGTGTCCTCCACATTAGCTCCCGTGAACTTGGCTGTTTCCGGATCAAGGAAATTATGGGTGGACCCACTATCCACCAAAACTGTAATGTCTTATTCTTCACTCTCCTTCTTAGTTTAATAGTTTGCAAACCTAAACTCCCGGTCAAGGCATGATGTGAAATGGTTATCTCTTCATCTACCACCTCATGCTCAACTTCTTGAGTGTCAACTGCTTTTTCCCCTTCCATTTCTTCTTCTTCCTCTGTCCCACAAAGCATATAGAGTTGCTTCTTGGTACATTGGTGGCCAAACCTGTAAACTTCGTCACAGTTATAACAAAGTCCCTTATCCCTCATTGCTTTCATTTCCACAGGGGTTAATCTTTTGATAGGTATAGGTTCTGCATTTCTGCGGTTTTGGTAGGTTATCAAGGGCTGTGTGGAGGATGTGCTTCCTTTAGATGAGGTCTGATTTTGGGTGTAGTTTTGGGTGGTGTATGTGTTTGGTTTGGTAAGCCATGGTTTGGTTTTCTTGGCTTCTATAGAGGCCTCTTGAAAGTGTAGCTAAATGTATGGCAGCCTTCAGGTCATGAGGATTAAACATTTTGACCATATGTTTGATTTCCCTTTTAAGCCCACTAATGAAACTTTCAAGAAAAAACTCTTTACTCAACCCACGGTTCTTATCTAGCATCCTAGGCTTAATTTCCTCAAACTTGTCTTGATAGTTTGCCTCATTATTTGGAATTCCCCTACTACATCTTCTTGGCCAACATCTAGAAACCTAACCAATAAATCCTCTGTAAATTCCTTCCAAGTCACCCCTTCTTTAAGAGCATAAAAAGTCTGAAACCAGGTTTCAGCTTTTTTTTTTTCAAAGTGTATGGAAGCCGTTACTACTTTCTGATCTGGTGGAACATGATGGATTATGAAAAACCTATCACATTTTCGGATCCATGACTTGGGATAATTTCCATCAAATTTAGGGAAGGTTAGTTTTGGTGGCCTTAGGGTTGGTTCAGAAATTACCTTGTGGTTGGTACTGTTCTGGCCTTGAAACCTTTGACTCTTATTAGAACTTCCTGGTGCTGAACCTAGAATCCCTTTTTCCCTACCCTTTCTAGATCCACTCTAGTGTGCCTTGTTGTGAGTAACTCTTGGTTCTGTGCCATTTGACTGGCCATTTGTTCTGCGATCTGTAACTTGATTGAATCAAAACCATCTTCAAATTGCTATAACTTGCTTTCGATTTCAGTAAATCGTCCTTCAATATATTGGTTTTGTCTAGTCCCTTCAACCATATTTGATTATTTGCGAATGCTGTGAAGAGTTTACTTATGGAGGAATCTATGATCTGATGGTAATGGTTTGTTACTAAGTGTTTCTGGTCTGTTTTGTAGGAATGTAAGAATGAAGGATCGGTGTAGATCTGCGGAAATTAGCTGAAGGTGAGAATGTAATTGGCCCTGAAAAGTGGTTTGATACCACTTGTAATGATCTAGTTATTTCCAGAGCAAAACCAATCCAATAATCAACCAATGCTAGCTGATTTGGTTGATTGCAGGTGAACTTTTGGGAAAGCAAAGATTAAAGACTGGAAGTAGAAGATAGAATAGGTCGAGAGAAAAGAGAGATAAAGAAGAATTATAATTTAAGAAGAAATATATTTTCATTTGATGAATGTAAAATATTCCTTACATTTGTTATAATAGACTCATTCCAGAAAAAGACAAACTTGATAATAGGACAAAGTGGAAGGATCCACTGATCCTAGAGACACTAACAATATGAACTTGCAGCTACCTAAACGGTGCTGTTTTGGAAAGCAATAAAACTCTAATCAGGCTACCATATGGTGCCGTTTTTAGGAAAGTAAACAAACCCTAAATAGACAACAAAATGACCTCGTTTTGATTTCCCCACATGAGCTATACATGCATTCTCTTCTTTAGACAAGTCCCCCAAATCAACGCAGCTTCTGTCTTTGAAAATCACACACTCTCTCTTATAGGGGTCTATTATAATTATTGAAACTTGAAGGCCCTTTATGTAATTTTGCAAACTCAGGAGCCGATTTGTAATTTTAAAATTGAGGGGCTTTTTGTAATTTTGCATAATCAGAGGCCGTTTTGTAACTTTTTTATTAAAAAATAAAAATAAAAAATTTCAACTCAAATTCAAATATTTGGTGGTATACCTTTTTATGGTTAAATAAAGTAGTCCATCATTCTAAATGGACTAATTGAAATAAGATTTCGCCAAAGTGACCTCTCTTGTGTAGATTGTTCATAAGGGATCTTGGATGTTTGTGCATGTGTAAATTCATGCGGGTATTTGCTGGCCCAAAGGAAGGTTAATACTTGACTGAATTGCATACACACCTGTGGTGGTAAACATGTGACAATTTTAAGGTTTTACATGTGGATAATAAGTGGATCCAAAGATAGATTTATTATTTGATATGAATTATTGTCAATGGTTTATTACTACAACAAAAGTACCACTTACATTTAATATTGTATGTGTAAATTCATGCGGGTATTAGCCGGCCCAAAGGAAGGTTAATACTTGGCCGAATTGCACACACACTTGTGGTGGTAAACATGTGACAATTATAAGGTTTTACATGTGAATAATAAATCGATCCAAAGATATATTTATTATTTGACATGAATTATTGTCAATGTATGATCACTGTAACAAGAGTACCCTTTACAATTAATATTACTGTCCAAAGACTTGATATTAATGTTGTGCTAGGTATCTTGAGATGTGACTTACCATTATTTGAATTTGTTGATTATTGTATTTGGTTATTAATGTGAACATGTTTGTTTGTTTGTTTTGTTCTCTTTACGGCTAGTGTTTCTATTATATCTGCTAATATCAACTCTATACCCATGCTTAATGGGACCAACTTTAAGGATTGGAAGGAGAACATACTTATTGTTCTCGGCTGCATAGATCTGGACCTTGCACTTTGGATTGAGCAACCTGCTTCTCTTACGGATGCAAGTTCTCCCGATGATAGGAAGAACTTTGAGAAGTGGGATCGCTTAAATCGCATGAGTCTTATGATCATTAAGTGCGACATTCCAGAGGCATTTAGGGGTGCAGTATCTAAAAAGATAACCAAAGCCAAAAAGCTCTTAGCCGAAATTGAAAAGTGTTTTGCAAAAAAAATGATAAGGCAGAAACAAACACGTTTTTGCAAAGCTTGATTTCTATGAAGTACAAAGGTAAGGGGAACATAAGAGAGTACATTATGGAAATGTCTCATATTACTTATAAGCTTAAAGCACTGAAGCTCGAGCTATTTGACGACTTGCTCGTGCATTTGGTATTAATATTACTTCCTGCACAATACGGTCAATTTAAGGTTAGTTACAACTGTTAAAGGGTGAAATGGATCATTGCTTATCGTGTGTAAAAGGAAGAGAGATTGAAGCAAGACAGGCCCGAAAGTGCTCATTTGGCTAGCACCTTTAAGGACACAGGCATAAAGTGTTGGTATCCGCACAGCAGAAGGGCGGAGGGCCCGATTTTTAATTTTTTTTTCTTCATAAAAACGAAAACGTTTTAGCCGGATAGTTGTGATTATATTGATTCAAAGTTTTACCTATAAATAATAAGGAAGGAAATAGTTACCCTTGTAAAATTTTTGTGATTCCCTCGAACCGATTTCCTCAACTGTAGAATCCGCGTGATTCCCTCGAACCAAGTTCTTCCACATCGAATCTCCAACACCAAAAAACCGACGAGTGGGCGTCGAACAGAATAATTTCGACTCTCGAAGTTCTGTTCTTATTGCGTACTCATCACATGAGACAACAAGAAAAATATTGAGAGACTCTCTCACAATATTCTCTAGAGGCTTAGTAAAAAATACTTTATTTTTCTTTATTATCACTATCTCTCGTTCATTCTCTGTTCCTCTCTCTCGAATAAGAAAAACCAAGAACCTAAGAACTCTTTCTTTTTATTTCAAAGCAAGAACTATTCTTGTCTTGTTTTTATGAAGCCAAATAAGAAAAAACTCAATGCATAAAAATTCTCTTTGTATGCTTCTTAAAAACCCACCAGAGAGAGAGCTCAGGTGGTGAGGATTATATTCAATAATAATAGTAGAGTGTGGGTGGCATGAAGAAGCACAGAGTGGGACCTGATCTTCAACCTTGGTTTTAATGTTATGAAGAAAAACAAACAAAATTTTTTTTTTTTGCACATATTGAAAAGCAAGAAGACTTCTTGCTTGCCACCCACCCCTTTTTTTTGACCTTTTAGAAAAATAATAAAAACCCATATGTATTTATATAATCAAATCATAATATATATAATAAAATAGTCAACTTATTATATTATATATATGATTAAATAATCAAAATATGATTTAATATATCTTTATAATTAATAATCAAACATTATTTAATAATAAAACAATACATAAACTTCTTTATGTATAGATGATTAATCCTAAATTAATCACTAAGCCTCATTACATGTACTTTAATGTTCAATAAAGTGATAGGGAGATGGTATGGGGACATATGGACCTATAATTTCAAGCTCCAATAAATCTTTAATATTTAATCAAACTCTTTAATTAAATATTAAATTTATTAATTCCAGATTTATTCCACTAAAAAACTGGAACTGCACTCTTGTCATTATAGAATTAATTACTCGAGTAGGAATTGAATAGTCCATTGATATAATCACTACATATAGATCAATCCTCCATAAACAGTTCGTAATATGAGTTAGGTTCAAATCTGTTGACCTCTCAATTACGTCATTATCCTTGAGTGCCTGTGATTCTCTAATGAACAATTATTTATGTTCTTATCATAAATGGAGCGCTCTATTGTTCAATACACGAATCATTTACTCAAGAGAACTGTTTGTCTACTTCAATTAAAAAGGAATGGATTCCATCTTGTATATCATCATTCCTAGCTAAGTATATCATCATGTCTCCAAGATACAAGGTTTTTAGGTTTGGCAATTTGAGAAAACCATACCGAGTAAGTCAAAAGACACAACTTTATAAGTAGGAGTCTGTTAAATACTCAGGATTAAGATCGTTCCATATATGACCATTTAATTGATAAAAGGGAATACTTTATTTCAAGACGGAGATTATTAAGATTCCAATTTATAGTGTCCGTGTCTTGTATAATCTTATTATACAAAGTACCTTCATTCTAATGTCACCACATCAATAATTCGGATAAAACTGTTCCATTCTTAATGGGAATAAACCGTATTAGTAATTTTAATTAATTAAAGATCCCAACTTTAATTATCAATTACAGACAATTAAGATTATTAAATTAAACACAATCCTCATGTATATAATAACTTATATACTATGTTTAATATTACATTTAATAATCATGGAATTTTATGTTATTAATACAATATTAATAACATTAAATGCACACAAATATATAATGGAATGTCAATCTAATTATTAATTCAGCAAAAGATTAACAACATTTGTTCTTAGGGCACTTTCCCTAACATAAAGATTGTCAGGTATGACCGTGGTGGTGAATACAATGCTAGATATGACAGTTCAAGTGAATAACGTCCAGGACTGTTTGCTAAATTCCTAGAGGAATGTGGAATTGTCCCACAGTACACCATGCCAGGATCACCTAGCATGAATGGTGTAGTTGAAAGGCGAAATCAGACTCTTAAGAATATGGTAAGTAGTATGATTAGTCATTCCTCCTTACAAGAGTCACTCTAGGGAGAAACACTCAAAAACATCAGCTTATATTCTGAACCGAGTGCCAACTAAAGCAACTGAAAAAACACATTATGAGCTTTGGACATGCAGAAAGCCTAGTCTAAAGCATTTTCACATTTGGGGATGTCCAGCTGAGGCAAGGTCTTACATGCCACATGAAAAGAAATTGAACTCCAAAACTGTAAGCAACTACTTCATTGGCTACTCTAAGCGATTTAGGGGGTTATAAGTTTTATAATCCCACACTTAAGCCAATTTTTGAGATGGGAACTGTAAATTTTTTTGAGGATGTTAAGTTTGAGGGGAGAAATAAGGTTAGAGACATTGTCTTTGAAGAGGAATCGGTTTCGATTCCCATTATCGTTTTTGACAATGTACATGTTGAAACCCAAACACCAATTAGAATCATCTTCCAAACACAACAAACACAAATCGATCTCCTCAAACTCCCCAGATTTTTCACCATCCAACCTCAACACCATCAATGGCCAACTCTCCAGATTTGTCACTACCCAACCTAACGCCATTAACAACCACACCACCAAATCCTAACACCTCTCTCTCTCCACCAATATCCCTATCAATAGCCATGCCACCCAATCTCTACCCCCATACACAACAACACCCAACCACCATCTTACACCCAACCATAAATCTAAACCTAAATCAGTAAGAAAATCAATAGCATGAAACCCAGAACAAAAAAAAAAAAAAAAAAACCTTGTAGGCAGAAGTGAGACCATCATAGAGGTTTAGAGGCTATGAATCGGTAGAGACTGAAGATGAAGAAGAGGAATCGAAGTGAGGAGTGAAGAATCTGGTACCACGTGGACCGTCGCCGCTGCCTGGTCTCAAGCTTATCACGGTCAGAGAGATAGATGAGGAGAGAGAGATAAATGGTGTGCTATGGGTGTCGGGAGAAAATGGTGATTTGAAAATGGTTGATTTTAGTGGTGGTTGTTGGGTTTGGGTTTGAGTTTGAGTTTGGCAATGGGCGATGGTGGGTTGTATTTGAGGGTGTAGATGGTGATGATTTCTGGAAAATTGATGATGATGGTGTGTTTTGGCAGGTGTTCTGGAAAATTGATGAAGAAGATAAAGTTGAAGTTTAGGTTTCAGGGTTTCATATGTGTTCTTTGTTTACAAGTTGAAAAAGTTGATGGTGTGTTTTGGTGGATTAAGTTTTACTTTTTTTTTATTATGTGGAGATTCTGATTCGATCTCCACCTAATCAATTTTTTTTTCTTTAAATTTAATTATTATTTTTTTATTTTTTGCATTTTTTTTAGGTGAAGATCCAATCTAGATCTCCACATTTAAATTTAATTTTTATTATATATATATATATATATTTCTATTTATTTGTGTGTTGAGATGTGGCATATCATTGTTTAAAGATAAAAATATCATTTGAACTGTTTAATTTGACTAACGGTTAACTCACAGAAGAACGAAATTAGGTGGTTTTTGAAAACATAGGGATCAATCTAGTGAAAAATGAATAAGTAAGTAAAAAATAGATAATTCAAAAAAAAAAAAAAACATAGGGACTTGATGATAATATCCTTTTTTTTTTCTATATTAATTTTCAGCTGTAAAGACATTTTGTAAATAATTGAAATATTTGTTTAAAGTACATTTGATTAAAGAAATATCCGGTAAAGTTTTTTATTTTTTATTTTTTTTATTTTTTTATTTTTATTTTTAACGATATCTATTTATCTGGGACCATGTATTTTTTTTTTAAAGCTTTCACCATTGGTAGAGTTCTAGCCGACTTGAGAGTCATTTGTCCAAACCCCAAGATTGTCCATTTACTAACTGAGTACGCCTTTGTTAACAAATATCCGGTAAAGTTGTGATGTGATAATGTCACCTTCTATGCAAATTCAAGAGTGAGAAATGAAATCTGTGTCAAAGTCAAGAAAATGGAGCAATAATTGAGTGCAGACACAATTTCTTTATCGTGAAAAAGCTGATACGACAACATCAGTTGATTTTGTAAAAAAAAATGATCGATAAAATTGTGAATAAAGACTAAAGAAAAGTTTGAAAGCAAACGACAGAGATATGGCCCCATGCAGAGCATGCGAGTGTCCAAAGCATAGCTCAAATAATCCATTAAAAAATTTTGATTTCTACCTTTATCTCCACTATGTGAAGCAATGAAACCGAATCTTTAAAAAACCAAAAAAAAACCCTAAAGCTTGACATGGTGTCGCTGTGATGTCGCCGGAGTCTTGCGGATAACGTCAAAGTTGTCAAATTCTTTGCCGTCATTCGAAGCCATCCCGCGCCATTCTGCTTTCTCTCTCTCAATGTTCTGTTTTTGAATAGATAATTAAATAATAATATAAAGAAACACAATTTTCATGGGTTGTCCTCATTGGAGGGTATTTTTGTCCCAATACAATTTTTTGTGATATTTAAACATGAATTATTAATGAGGTGTCCATCCCATATAACACCCTCCAAAATATGTTATTTACTTTTTGGATTGGGATCTCCTCCTCATCTCACTTTATCCACACCTAAATCAATGATTTTGATTAATACTATCCTTTGTTGGAGTAAATATATAAAAATTAATAGAAATAATCTAGACAATTGATTTGTTATATTAGACACGTGATAATAGAATATGTAGATGAAGATACGGTAAGGACAATTAATTAATTTTTAAATCCTTTATTCTTATTAGAATTTTTAGAAATAAGATATATTTCGTGATTTTTTTTAATATATATATTTTTATTTTAATATTTAAGTTTGAGGGAAAAAAAAGTATAAAAAAAAAAGTTTTGTGTTTTTTAGAATTTTATTTTTTTTTCAATTGTAAAGACATTTTTTTTAAAAAAATTTGAAATATTTCTCTAAACTTTAAAGTACATTTGATTACAGAAATATATAGTAAAGTTGTGATGTAATAATGTCACCTTCCATGCAATTTCAAGAATTAGAAATGCAATCAGTGTGAAAACTGATATTTAGTCATGAAAATGGAGTAACAATGGAGTGTGAGTGGACAATACACTTTCTTTACCGTGAAAAAGACTAAAAAATGGATTAAATTTTCAATAAAGATTAAAGATTAAAGATTAAAGATTAAAGAGAAGTTTGAAAGCAAACGACATATGACCATGTAGAGCAAGTGAGTATCCAAAGGACAGCTCAAATAATTTGATCTCCACTGTGTGAAAAATTGAAATCTGAAAACTGATTCAGACATTCATGCTACAGAGAGGGAGAAAGAGAGAGAGAGTAGTAATAAATAATAATGGACTTGTGTGGATCGGATACAAGACACCATTTATGATATTCAATGAAAAAATATATATTGAAACTATATTATTTTTTGTTTTTAAAATTTAGGTTTTTATCATGAAGTGTTTGAATAAAAAAATTATCAAAAGATAAAAATGATAATTTTGAAATAAGATGGAGTTTATTTAGATTTTTTTAACATTTAAACTTTTAAAATGAAGTGTATTTACAAAATGAATTTAGATCCTCTACTGATATAATCTTTGTCTTGACTTTTTTAAAGCATATGATTGGTTATTTATAAAGTGGTTGTTGAAACCAATCATATCTTAACCACATATTTATTACAATGCTTATGTGTTATGAGATTAGGTGAGGTCAGAAAAAAGATCATATCAGTAGAGGATCCAAATTTTTAGAAAATACGTATGGAAAGAAAAAATTGAATTGTAAAAATAAAATCTCTTTAATAAAATATGGTTGTGTAAATCATATTTTTTAGTGATAATATCGACAATTAAAAAAAAAAAATCTGGTAAAGTTGTGGTATTTTGTATTTATATGTCCACCGTCTGCGTTTGTTTGGGTGGATAGAAATATAGAATATCTGGATCTCCAATATATTGGCTGTCTAAAAATTCTCCTATTATCTGTAAAAATTACACCGGCAAAGCAAGCGGAAACATCAACTTGTTTTCAACTTTTTAAAAGAACTTTGGTAGCGGACATTTGATTAGTGGTAAGTGGGATCTATTATTATTAAAATATACTTTAAGACTTTTTATATATTCTTCGGTACTATTTTTTTTTTTAAAAAAAAAATTTTATTATTTAAAAATTTCAATTGTAAAGACATTTTGTAAATAATTGAAATATTTCTTTAAAGTACATTTGATTACAGAAATATCCGGTAAAGTTGTGATGCTCTAATTTTTTTTTTTTTTTCTTTATTTTGTTATCATCGAGGATCTCGGATTTCGTCCGAACATCTATCTACCTATCCTTTCCAACTGCGTTTATATGTTGAATAGTCAAATTGTAGAGTAGGACATATAGAAAATCCCGAAAAAATTTTAGAGCTGAACTTAACAAATTTATTTTATAACATATACTGATGAATATCTCAACAGACAAGACTGTCAAACACTACCCTCATTTTCCACACAATTCATTAATTCCAACCCAGCAAACAATGTTCAACAAAATCTGCTCCATTTACTATGTTCTCTGACTCCGTTTCTCAAATTTGCTCACATCAAAGCAATTTGTTCAACAAACTAGCGCTATTTATTAAGGGTCTGCTTGATTTTTTGACTGAACAATTAATGGCACTTGATGCGTGCTATGTTGTTTCGTTTGATATTTTAAGTTATGAAATCATTGAATGAACTCTTAAAACCACTTTTTATAAAAATTGAAATTTTTTCACTTTTAACTTAATGAAAAATAACTGAAATATATATCAATTTATTACTTCTAAATGTATCCTTACAAATCTTATTTATTTTCTATTTTCTCTTCTTTCACACCCCTTAACCATGTTAATATATATTTTTTTCTTCTCACTATTTAAAAAACTTTGCAACCAGATTCAAAAATAAATAAATTTATAGAGATATAAATTTCATTATAAATTTGTTATTATATTATTATTCCACATATATAGTATAAATATTGTACGGATTATTAGTAGCCGAATCTAATTTATTGTTATTTCTTAAACTAAACTTCAATTAACTTGTTTAATTTTTATACTCTAATGGTATATTTTATATGGCAATTTTTTAAATATAAATTTGTTATGATATTATTAAATTACTGTTTTAGTTGTCTTTAATATATTAAAATATAAATATGTAACAAATAATAGTTGGAAGGGCATAAATGTAAAAATATTTGTTTTAAGATATTTGTAACTTTAAAAAAAAAAAAAAAAAAAACAAACAAACAGCTTATCACTTATATTCAGTTTTTAATGAAAAATACAAACATGTTTTTCAGTTTCAATTTTCAGTCACTATTCAGTCTTCAGTATAATTCAGTACTGTTAAGTCTTCAGAAGAAAAATCAAACGCAACCTAAGTCTACTTTTGTAACACAACAAAGTAAATAATCACAATACTTCCAAAATCAAAAGTTCACATTTTCCAAACAACAATTGAATCATCAGTTCGTATCCATTAACATAAAAATCTGTAAACTTCTTCATATTAATTTGATCAATGTAGCACAACTGTATATAACAAAATCTACGAACACAAGACAAAAAGATCTTGATTCAAACAAATAAATCAATCGATGTTAATATTAAAGGAAAAAACAGGAAGCATAATAGATCGATGTTAATATTTTTGAACAAAATTAGCATGCAAAAATTAAATTAAAATTTATAAAACTCTCAATCAAATTTCAGCTTTAGTAGAAATCGAATCTGACTAACCTTATCTCATCGTTATGCTCTTATTGTTAAAGATATATCTTGCTGAGAATTGAAAAGTTTTTTTTTTTTTTTTTTTTTTAAATGGGCTTTTTAAAATGGTATAATGGAACTCACGGTGGGCTTTTTAAAATTGTGCATTTTAATGTTCAACCGTTGCATGTTGTTATTAAGTACATGAATTTGATAATAACAACTTTCGTTTTTGTATGTTGTTATGCCAAAATTTCGTTTTTACATAAATTCGGGGTTTGTTTATGGAGAGGGAGGACTTGAACCCGTAACCTCGTGGTGCGGGTATAAGAGGTTTACCATCAGACTAACTTCTTCTCGTCGTTATGCCATTGTTATTAAAGACATATCTCAGTGTGTGTATTACTTTAAAGTAATAAGTATTCGATAATTTGTGAAGAAGATGACTCAACTTGAGTATAATATTGCTGACATGGAGTTGCTGAGCTGGAATTTTTTTTTTTTAGAAACTTCTTAGCTGTCATTAGCTACAAACTTTTAGAAATCTCATATTATTTTAAAATAAATCAACAAAAGAAGCACCCTAATAGTGTAATAGTGTGAAGTTTTAACCCATTTATTTTTTTAGATGAATTTTCTACCTCAATTAAAATCCCTTGTTTTTAAGAGAATTTTTATGGAGATGTAGATTGCACACTGCAAAATTCCCTGTTTTTGATCTGTTCTGTTACATTGCAAGAAATCTGTACATAAAATAAAAAAAGTAGCTAATGACTTCTTTGATACATGTTAAATTATTGAACAACCCTTTATCAAAACCGGAAACAGATATATATTAATTGCAAATTTATAGAATACATTGAAACCGGAAACAGATATACATTAATTGCAAATTTATAGAATACATTGAATTTAACTCCGTTAAAAAAATCAATATAAAATGCATTAATTAGATAATTCTCTCCTTTAGCTATATCACAATATTTCTTGACTAGACAACTAGCCAAATCTCTTGTTACAAGTCAATCTAATAGAGAAACAACAAATTCAATTTATAATCCGTTCAAAAGTATTTACAGAAAAAATCCCCTCATTTGATATCAACAAGCCTTGTTCCACATGATGAGTATAGTAACATTAAAGTCTCCAATTTTAAAGCTAGGAAGTACGGATAGTCCATTTGGTGGAGGAAACTCGTATCTAATTAGTATCCGGTTCAGATACGTTTCCGGTACACTAAATGGCGTATCCGTTGATTTTTTTTCATAAGTTTGACCGGATGTTACTTGGGAGATATGGCAAGGATACATTTGGGGTAAAATAATTTAGTTTTAAACGGGGTCAAATTATAATTTAATTAATTTAGGGGTCAAAATAAAATTTTAAAGAAATATATCAGATGAGGGATTAGGGCTCGTTTTAATTCAATCGGCCACTTAAACTTGATAGTGAAAACGCAGAAAGAATAAAAGAAAAAGAAGAAGAAGAAGAGAAGAGGAAGAAGAAGAAGAAGAAGAAGAAGAAGAAAGAGAATTTTGCGAATAAGACTCAAGAGGTCAAGGATGGTGTTTGATCAATTTTCCAGAATTTAGAGGGATTAAAGTCGTGTTCTTCTTTGCATTTTCAGGTAAAATCGCTTGCTTATTGTTGCCTTTTAGTTTTTAGTTTTTATCTTTGAATTCTTGTTAGTGAAATTTAGGGATATTTTTATGAGAATTTATGTTATGTTCACTGACTCACTGTTCTTATATATTTTTGATAATTTTCTATTATGAGAATTTATGGCAAATGGTATGCGGATTGGGTTTGCTGGGGAGTTTTTGGTCTTTTTTTTTTGTTTCAGCTGCTGGTTGTTGTTAGTTTGTGATTGATGTTGTGTTTTGTGGCTGTTTTTTCTTCAGAGTGGTTGTTTTTTCTTCAGAGTAGCTGTTCTTATGTTTTTTCTTCAGAGTGGCTGCTAGAGTCTCTGTTTTACTTTGGGAGGGTGTTTGTTATCTGGGTGGGTGTTTCTTCAGAGTGGTTTGTTATGGCTTTTGGCCCAAAGAACAAAAGGTTTAGTTGCCTTATAAAATGATAAGAAAAATCCAAACTTTGTATGACTTTACTCTCTCAAGAGTCTCAGGAATTAACTTTTAATGGACAAAACACAAGAATACGAGGAAAGAAGAGAATCATCAGAATCATCATCAGAAGAAGAAGAAGAGGAAGAGACAGAACCCGAGAAATGGAGAAAACACTACTCATCAAAGCAGAGAATCTTGTTGGTGGGAGAAGGAGACTTCTCTTTCTCACTTAGTTTAGCAAGGGCTTTTGGGTCTGCCCACAACATGGTTGCCTCTTCTATTGACACTCAAGGTACCTACTTTACTCTTCATTTTTTTTTCTTCTTTGATTTGATTTGATTTGATTTGATGGGTTGAATTCAGAGAACATATCAAGCAAGTACAGTAATGGATTGAGGAACGTGATAGAGCTAGAGGAGAGAGGATGCAAGGTGCTGTATGGTGTTGATGCTAAAGAGATGAGCCAACATTTTTTCCTCAAGACTCAGAAATTTGATCGCATTATCTACAACTTCCCTCATGTTGGTTTCCCCTTCCGTGAGAACAGTTACTGCCAGATCCAGTTATGTCTTGTTATCTACACTTGTATCTGTATGTTAATATGTTATAGCCAGCGGGTATATGATCTGATGTGTTGATACACTTGTTGTGAATTGTGATAGGTTGAACAAGGGATTGGTAAAGGGGTTTTTGAAGAATGCTAAAGTTATGTTGAAGGAGGGTATAGGAGAGATTCATGTGTCACACAAGGAAGGTGACCCCTATGACAAATGGGAATTGGTCAACAAGGCCGAGAAGATTGGCTTAATTAAACATGAAGTTGTCCCCTTCTGCAAACTAGACTATCCTGGTTATCACAACAAAAGAGCCCAAGGTAATAATTCTGATGCCGCCTTTCCTCTTGGAGATTGCAGCACTTATAAGTTCAGGAAGCTTGCTCAGAATGGCCACTAGTTAATTGTACTCAAAAGATCATGTTTGCTAGATTAAGCAAAGGTTGTGGACTTTGTAGACATATATCACATTGATCTCTTCTTTGCCTATTCTTGTTGTTTATGATTATGCTTTCCTATAATCATCTAATCGGTCTTTTATTTCCAATAAATGTGGTATGCTTTGGATGAACAACAAGTTCAGTGCCTTGGAAAATACAAAAGTCTCAACGTTCAAAGCAAATTTGAAGTAAATATGATGTACAAAAGAGTGAGCTTCCAATAAACCTGTGCAAAATTGAGTAACAGAGGTGCTAATGATTGCACCTTTTTATTTATATGTACTAGTAGCAAAACAACAGGATAACCCCAAGCAAACTCAATTTGTACTTTTTAATACTTTAATATAATACATATACATTGGATGGTCTCAATTTGTACTATAATAGGTAAAGTTATGTTGTGATAATGCTACCTTCTACCCAACTGTTATTTATAGTGCATGGAAGGAATCATATATATCTGTTATTGTGGTGGATATAAACCATAACAAAAATGATTTGGAATAATTAAAAAAAAAAAAAAATCTGTTAAAGTTGATACTGTTGTAAAAGAATAAATAATAAACGAATAAAGTGAAGAGAGAGAGACGAAAGGGAGAGAACTATTTAGCTTATGTATTGATTTCAAGAACACGACAACTGAGAGCGAAGTCAAGATTTTGGTTTTGGGGTGCCGAGACAAAAATAAATTCAAGTTTATGCAAGACAAATATATTAATATTTAAAAACTAAATTATTAAAAAAATAAAAAAATAAATATAATACCGTTTAGTCTCATAAATTAATAAACAAAATAAACATAAGTTTTATGAATCAAAAGCTGCTCTTTAAAATCTAAAAAATCATTTATAATTGAATATATACTCATATTTAATTATTGTAATTGAGAATTAATTTCAACATAAAATATATACATATCCAATAGTACTGTTTAATTGGTAAATTATCTTGTTGATGTTGAGTTCAACCTCGTATTGCAATGTAACAATCATTAATATCTGGAACATCTATGTTGTATGTCGCACGAAATAAACTTATTATTTTAGTAAATAATCTATCACATCAAGTATTTCTTAGTGATCATGGTTAATAATCTTCATGATATTTATTCATTAGATATATTATTAAATAAGAACATATGAATAATTTCTTCTTAAAACGGTTATGGTCACAGACTAATAGCTGATAATGCTGTCTCACATCAAACTTTCTTAGATATATTGGTTGGACTAGACTATAAAGGGTAATAATTATGTTTATAATTAAATAAAAAAAAAAAATTGATAGGTTAGAGATATCTTTACCTATATAACACATGATGATAATTTTATATATGGAAAATTTGTTGAAAATATTTTGGTTGGGGGGTGGGGGGCTATGGCCCTTGTCGGCCCTTCCCTATCTCCTCTCATGATGTCCTCAACAATTACAGTTGAAAGCCATATATATATATATATATATATATATAAGCAAACAATCGTAGGGATCTTTATGGTAATTTCATTTGTTGAATCATTGCTTTGCCACCTTACAGACTTAGTGATTTAAGTTAAGGACTCAAATCAGTTGTCCAATTTTGTTGTTCCAATTTGTGTATACCTAACCAAATTGTGACATGTGTCTAAATCAACATTTCCACTGCTTGAAGCATATAACTTAAGGACTCAAATCAACTATTCAATTTCGATGTCCAATTTGTGTCTAACCAACCAAATTGAGATATGTGTCTACATTTATAGAAGAAGTTGAAAAAAAAAAAATAAATTTAGACACGTGTCCCAATTTGGTTTGATAGACACAAACAGACACAAATTGGGACACCAAAATTAGACAGTTGATTTGAGTCCCTAAGTTAAATGCTTAAAGCGGTGGAAATGTTGTGTTTGGCCTATCAAGAGGTGACTATCAAGTGTTAAGATACAAGTGGTGAAAGCCACATCTTATAACACTCCTCATTGGATTTCCACAACTTGTATTTTAATTTTCTAGGAAAAACCCAGTGGGACAAAAATCTCGGTAACAATATATACAATTATCTTCTAGATCTTATGGTGTTGGATGTTCACAAAAATGTCTAGTTAAAAACCTTGTCAGGAAAAACCAAGTGAGATAAGACCTGATCAAAGGGAAAAGAGTACAGTACGCGCACATATGTCCAGGATTAACATTTTCTTAAAAACTGTATTCACATTTATACTTTACCAGGAAAAAGCCAATGTGATAAAAATCTTAGCCATGATATCCATTGATTTATTAGATCAAAGTAATGTTTATATTGATCTTATGGATCAAGGTAACATATATACGATGATTAGCAAGATCAAAGTAATATTTACAATGATCTTTTTGATCAAGACAACATATATACGATAATCTATTGGATTAATGTAATGTTTATGATGATCTTTGTAGATTAAAAGATTGTTGGGTGGGCTTAGAGAATTGCCTCATATAAAACCTTATCAGGAAAATCCAAAGGGATGAAAAATTGATTGAAAGGGAAAAGAGTACAATGCACATATTCCCCAATATAATTAACGTACTTCATTTGATATGCTCCCCCTAATAAAAACTCTTTTGAAGCAATCTTCTAGATTGCTGAATTATTGATTAGGGGGATATAAGCAAAGACTTGCTTTATAAAGTGTTATTAAATTGTTGTGCCATTATAGGTAAAAACATGTCTCGTTTATGAACGAGCTTTTTATGGATCATAAAGATATAGCAAATCCAGATTCTGATTTCTTTATGAAGATACAAGAGTATATAATATGATTATTATACATATTCACCGAGACGGTTATGCCACATCCGTCCATATTGTTTTTAATCCATATAAGAATTTTTGTATGTTCATCAAATACAGATTACGAGATATCGAATTATATGCTTCTGGCATTTTAAATCTTTCAGGGATTATAAATATATGTATTGAAGGAATCATATAAATAAATGATTACTACGTCTAGAAGATGCATTTTAAGTCTTTCAAAGACAGTCAAATTTTATCATAAATTCGGAACATAATCGTATTCATCACTAGTGAATACCAAGTTTCTATAAGAAACTTTGTACTATGAGTCGTACCTCATATTTCATGATCTTGTTTATCTCATTATGTTTCCGTAAAAAGACCCATTAGTATCCAACTAGTTTGACATCTCCAGCTGTCTTGAGTACTATTGATCTAAATACTTTATGTTTGGCTTATGAAGTCAATTCTTCTTGAATTGCTTCTTTTTATGTAGGCTAGTCATGCATTTTGTCTACAATCACTGATATTATGAATATCATAATTATCATTTATAATTTTAGTAGCTACTGTATATAAAAATACATCATCAAAGATTGTTTCTTTATGATTCTACATTTCTCTCATATGATTTATAGAAATTTTCTCAATTTCTATATTCTTGTATCTCTGTTGAGATTTCTTTTATTTCAATGGATTTAATCATGTTATGGACTTGTAGAAATTTTCTCAATTTCTATACTCTTGTATCTCTATTGAGATTTCGTCCACTTCAATGGATTCAGTCTTTTCATAGACTTGTATGATTTATAGAAATTTTTTCAATTTCAATTTCAATATTCTTGTATCTCTGTTGAGATTTCTTCCATTTTAATTGATTTTGTCATTTCATAAACTTGTATGGTTTAAAGAAATTTTCTCAATTTCAATATTCTTGCATCTCTTTTGATATATCAGACTCTCATATAGTTGATTTAGAAAAAGTGGATTTAGTCATAACTCGAGTTTTGTTTATATTAGAATCCTGATAACATTGTCTTTCAAAGGTTCACAAGCTTATGATATGCATCATTGATACATAATTTAATATTGTTTGATAATAATATCGTGGCTCTTCCAAAACTTTCTATCAGATTCGTTGGACCTGATACAGTATTAACATTTGCTCTGAGCAAAGTCAAATTCATAAAATATTTTTGATTCCGCAGAATTGTATGTCTTGTTGTAAATAAATAAATGCAAACATTTAAAGAGCACAAGTAAATCTAGGGGCTAAGCTCACCTCATATATTGCATAAAAATAAATGCAAATATTTAAAGAGCTTTAAATAAATAATTCCATAACTATATATAGGTTCCGTTGACGGCATGTCATTTTGTGTATGGAACTATATATAGGTTATGTTAGGTGCATAAGCTCACCTGCTATATTGCGTATAAATAAATGTAAATATTGAAAAAGCATAATAAATAAATCCAGAACTATATATAGATACCATTGACGGTATAAGCCATATTGAATACAAAACTATTAATGGATTCAGAATAAATATTAAGATGTAAGTAAATCACCCATCAAGAGGTCTTTTTTTTTACATGTAATCGTGCTAATGTAAAATAATAAATAATAAATGAATAAAGTGATGAGAGAGAGACAAGAGAAAAATACGAGGGAGAGAACTATTCATCTTTAGTATTAGAAGTCAACAATTACAATTGAAAGCCATATATATAGGCAAACAAGCATAGGGGTCTTTATGGTAATTTCCTTGGTTGAATCATTGCTTGGCCACCTCACAGACTTAACTATTAAGTTAAATGCTTCGAGCGGTAGAAATGTTGTGTTTGGCCTATCAAGTGTTAAGAAACAAGTGGTGAAAGCCACCAGTCATAATAGATAGAATATCTGGATTCCAAATAATTTTTGTTTATGGAATTTATACCACAACTTCAAGTGGTGAAAGCCACACATGTTATAACAGATAGAATATCTGGATTCCAAATAATTTTTGTTTATGGAATTTATACCACAACTTTGATATATGTGTATATATACACAGTTCTTTTCTCCTCAGTACGTCTTGATATAACTCCATCAGTGCGTTGCATGTGGACCATAGATTATGGAGAAGTTTTGATAAGTGCATACACTTTGAGTTAAAACATGTAAATCTAATGGTCCACATCCAACGCACTGATGAAGTTATATTAGGACGCACTGACTTGAAAATTATATATATATATATATATATATATATAATTCCTTTCATGCACTATAAATAGAGAAAATCTTACATGGGACTGCCAAGTGGTGAGACCGTGAGACCGTCCAATGAGATTGTATGAAATTAGAATTTTATAATTTAATTTTATGTTTTCAAGATAAATGGTGTAATCTCAATGGACTGGTCTCACGGTGTCACCACGTGACGGTCCCATGCAAGATTTTCTCAAATAAATAAGCTGGATTCCAAAAATATATCCGGTAAAGTTGTGGTAGTTATAAGTCCACGTTTGGGGTGCCGATATTGACACCCATAAATATGATAAGCGTACTCATATTTTAATAAAAATTTTAATTACTAAAATATTCCAATAGAAAATTACTAAAAATAACAAATTAGTTTAATTAAAAATATATATACTATGTACACACATTAATTATACCCATATATTCAACTATATCCTCTTTATAAAAAAAAAAAAAAAAAAAACTAAACCCTAATTGAACCTTATTATTTTTGATTGATTCGTTGTTAACAAGAGATAATTAATTTGTTGTTCTTTTGTGGGCGTTTTGCTCGCGCTAGCAGGGGCTATTTTGTATTCTTAAGTCTGTATTTTGACTTCTCTAGTCTTGTTTATTTATATGCTAATTTTGGTTCTGTTTTGCCTGGTGTTTTGGTTGTCTGGGTTTTTTAATTTGTTGTTTCTGGCTGTTTGGCCTCTTGTTTTATTTTCTTGTTGCGTTTGTTTTGGCTTTTCTTGGGCTTAATAATATTTGGAGAGTGATGCTATTAGCACACCTCCTACCAATCTATTTATGTCCCACTTTTTAAAATTTTAACTTTATAAAATAAAATTAAATGTTTTTATTAATTGTTTTGATTTATTTCCAAAACTACCCAATTTATTTATTTTTCAAACTTAATACACCCCATCTTTGATCTCTGTATATATCTTTCTCTCACCTCCATTAAATGATTTATTTTTTCTTCTTCTTATTTCATGATGGAAAAGAAAAAAAATAAAATAACAAGGTTGCTTCAACACAACGATAGCTTAATATCATTCTAAAGAACGATTCTTTCATATGCTTGATATCTTTCAAGGACTATTTCATAATATTTTTGTATGTGTGTAAGAAGCAAAATTTAGGGTTTAAGAGTTAAGAAATAAATAAATAAAAAAAAAGGTTTAAAAGAACATTTTTTTTTTTTTTGAAAAGAAATATGGGGTTTTAATAGGTTTACTTTGTATAATATTTTTTTCTTTAAATTGTATGTCCCTTTAAGTAATTTTAATAAAAGAAAAAAAAATACTACATAATTAAAAAAGTAAGGCATAAATAGACAGGTAGAGGGTGTGCCAATAACACCACTCTATTTGAAAGTTCAAAAAAAAAAAAAAAAGATTTAGATTTTTATTTTATTTTTTATATAGTTGAATTTTTGTAATTATTTAGCTATAGAGTGAAAGACAAATGCTAAAGAAGATACAAGATAACTTGATCATTTGTGAAATTGGGTGTGTTAATAACTTAATAGTGTTTATAAATAAATTGTATTAAAATGATACATTCATTTAAATAAGGGTACTATTGTCATTAAGATGGGTGATTATAGTAATTATTTAATTTTAAATTTTAAATATGAGTGTACTTATAAATATGAGTGTGCTTATTATATTTATGGTTGTCAATATCCATACGGGTTCAAAACAATTATGTCACTATTTGGGGCGGTTCTTATAAGAATATCACCACCTTACTAATTCAAGTTTAAAAGGCACATATTTAGATGACCAGACAAAAATACCCTTATTTTGTCAGTTTGTGTCTTTTCAAACCTAGAGAGAAAATAGTTGATAGAGAGAGAGAGAGAGAGAGAGAGAGAGAGAGAAAACATCGGCTGCAAGAAATACGTTTGAAAACTTCACTGCGAACAACAAAAACCACATCAAAACAACAACCTTAAACTAGTTGTGTGAATTTTGAATCTAATTGAAAAGGTTTGGAGAAAAATTGAAAAGGCTCAGAGACTATTTACAAAGTCTCGAAGCCAGTGAAAAAAGGCTCGGAAAAGGTTAGGAAACTATTTATAAAGTCTCGAAGATACAAAATTTTAAAACAAAACTTATGGTAAAAAGGCACGGAAAAGGCTCGAACTATGTATGAAAAGTCCCGGAGAACTGTTGAAAAGGCTCGAATACAATGTTAAAAGTCTCGGAGATTCAAAAAGTCTCGAATAAAGACTTTTAACATTATATTCGAGCCTTTTCAATAGTTCCCCGAGACTTTTCATACACTGTTCAAGCCTTTTCTAAGTATTTTCAACCATCCGTCTTTTTAAAAAAAAAATTTGTATCTCCGAGACCTTGTAAATAGTCTCCAAGCCTTTCCCAAATGCGTCTGCGTAGCGCCACTAAACTAATTATCTAATGATGTTTAACCTCCATTGGAAGTCTGTTAAACAGACTTCCATAAAGAAGATGAAAGAATAATAATAATTAAATAAAATAAAAAAACTTCAAAGTAAAAGAATGTGTGTAAAGTAAGGACATTTTTATCCATTCACCATAATAGGTGTCTTTTAAATTTTAATTATTAAAGTGATGACTTTCTAACAAAAACCACTTTAAAAATGTGACATTTCCCATTTCCACATATCCGTACCCCACGCTTGTTTTGTTGATAAAATATCTGGATCTCCAATATTTACTTGCTGCCTCCTATCAAACACTTCTGTCTCCTTCGTAGTTAAAATTACATTGGAAAAGCAGAAACATCAACTTGTTTTCAACTTTTTTAAAGAACTTGGCTAAGCTTACATTCGACGAGTGGAAAGTGGAATCTATTATAATAAATTTTTATTTATTCATTATAATAAATTTTATTTATTTATTATATTCTTAAAATATATTTAAAACTTTTTTATAATATAGAAATAGAATATATATATATATATATTAAAAACTTTTTAAAAAACTTTGGCTAAGTTGTTGTCAACCCCTGGGGTAATAATTAAAGACATTAGATTTTATTTTATTCTCCCATTCTTCTTTTATTTTATTATAATATAATATAAGGAAACACCCATTTTTAACCTTTTAAAACAAGGTTTTTTTTTTTTTTTTTTCTTTTTTTTTTAATGTTTTCGTGGACGTTTTAAACTGACAAAATTACCCCAACCTTATTTTACTTTTAATTTTTTACGATTTAAAAAAGAAAAAAAAAATTGACCACCATGGAGGTAAGCAACATTGCAGACCTCCTTCGAAGCCTGCAACAGACCTCCACGGATCTCTTTCTATGGTAGTCTTAAAAAAAAAAAAAAAAAAAAAATTCTGGGATTTTTTTGGTAACTCTCATTTGTCTAAAAAAAAAAAAAAAATTCTATCAATTCATTGTTAAAAAGGTAACTCTCATTTGTCTTGAATTCAATAAGCTAGTCTTTACATGAAGATCGAAACTGAACGCATATCATCTCTTAGCATAGGTGGTAATGCATAACCCCTTTCACACTAGTGGTGGGGGGTTTGAGTTTTCTCCTCGTTTTATATGAAGCAGTAAATATTCAAATCATACATGTACTGTTCGATGACCTTTTTCTCAATCAGGATCAGTAAACTAGAAACTGGTGGCTGAAAGTCGGAGGCCAGATAGTAGGATATTGGCCAATCATAGGATTGAATCGGTTTAGAATCTCCGAGCCTTTTCGTGCCTTTTTCAACCTTTTTCGAGCCTTTTCATGCCTTTTACAACCTTTTTCGAGCCTTTTTACAGTAGATCTGATGCTTATTGTTCCTTTTCGAGCCTTATTACAATCTTTTTGTGCCTTTTTACAACCATTACAACCTTTTCGTGCCTTTTTATAGTAGATCCAAGTCTTTTCGTTCCTTTTAAACTGTTATTCGAGCTTTTTAATAATTTATGAATAGATTATGAATTTTGATTCTCTGAGACTTTTAAAACTATTTTATCTTTTTAATACATAGTTCGAGCATTTTCATAAACTGTATGAGCCTTTTGATACATTACCCGAGCCTTTTACTGAAATGTTCGAGCATTTTAATATATTGTTCGAGCCTTTTGATACACTGCCTGAGCTTTTTAATGAAATGTTCGAGCATTTTCATATTCTGCTCGAGCTTTTTCATACACTGTCCAAGCCTTTTCAATCATTATCCGAGCCCTTTTGTTTGAGCCTTTTCATGAACTTATATGGTTTTTTTTTTTTTTTTTTTTGTTGTGAATGCAAATGAGGAATTAGCTAAAGGACTCGCTTAAAATCCCAGTGGGAGAATGGTTCAAGGGAAAAATTATTCAGCATGACCATTTTGATGACCTTAGAGATATCGACAACGCACTTGACAGTGTACCTGAACATCCAAGGATAGAAGACCAACGTCGATATACTGAGTCGTGTTTTGGTCATTTCCTTCAGATGCATCGTGATTCAGTTTTCGGTTGGGATTTTCCATCTGCTACTTTTGCGTGAGTTGCATCACGATGGGTCGTAAGATGAGATCAGATTTTGTTAGGTAAGCATTCGGTCCAGTTCTCAAAGGTTGAGTTCTGTCTAATCACCGGTTTGAAGTTCGGAGTCATTTTTGACGTTGTGAGGTATGATATGGTAGAGAGTGGCATACATGAGCGGTACTTTCAAAAGGTAGAGACATCAAGTTTGAAGAGCTGAGAGAGGTGCTGCAGATTGATATTTTTGTGGAGTAGTACGATGCGGTGAAACTATGCTTATTGTTTATGCTCAACTGGATACTGATGGGGTTGAACGAGAGAGATAAAGTTCCAGTATGGCAGTTTTGCCTAGTAGAGGACTTGAACGCTTTTGATGCGTTCCCGTGGGGCACACACATGTATATGCGATCTATTTTTGGTTTCAAGCATGTGTTTGATGGTCGACGGGAACGGTTTGAACAACGACAGCAAGAAATGGGCATTGACGTATACACCACTGAGAGGTACAACATATATGGTCTACCGCACACATTGTTAGTGAGAATTTAGAATTTGAATCCGTACTTTAATTGTAATTTTTTGTTTATATAACTGATGTATTTACTTCTTATCGTACTTATATATTACAAAGATATTTGCTTTTGAGATTATCCCCGAGCTTGAGAATAAAAAATGTGGGACTTGCAGGCCAATCGAGCTACCCCCCCAATGTATTCTGAAATGGAAGTTCAGTCAGCGACCGAGGGAGAGAAAGCTGGATGGCATTTTCACTGAAAGGGTAAGTATTGTTGTTGTTAATTTTCATAGTTATTAGTATGTATATAATTACAATGATCTAACTCCGATTTCAGATGTTTGTGCGGCGTGAATTGGTATCGACGGATGCTGAGACTACTCAACGTTACTATGAAGACATAGACTTGGGAGGCAATCTGTATGATGTCGATGCTGTTGATATACATGGTCACGTCCTGGAGCACGAACGACATAGGAGTGCTGGACCCAGTGATATAGAAGGTGCGTATTCCGGATCCAGTGATACAGAGAGTCCTTATTCCAGACCCAGTGATATGAAGGGTGTGTATTTCGGACCCAGTGATACAAATGGTTCATACCATGATGGTGGCAGTCGGAGTCCCGTGAGGCGTCAGCGGGTACGATTCACTTTGCCCAGACAGCCTCGACTTAGAGGTGATTCAGATCTGGAGGGTGGCGGTGGGAGTCCCGAGAGGTATAGGCGGGTACAATTCACTTTGCCAAGACAGCCTCGACCTGGAGGTGATTAACGAGGAGGCGTTGGAGGGCATCCATAGGTACGTCAAAATATTTTAACCACATTATTTAATTTCAATCGAGTGAATGGTTTAAGTGTTGACAGAGTGTGAAATCCTTTAGGGGTTGGGACCGTAAATTCACTGAAGTGATAGATGATGTCCGATTTGTACTGGATGATATGATGGAGGCTGTTTGAAAGAGTGATGAGAAACGAGATCAGTAGCATCATGAGTTGTTGGATATGATTCGGGCGCTTCAGGGTAAGGGTCAGACGTCGCAGTCCCGTATGGATGGTCCACCATTCGATGACCATCATGGAGACTTTAGTCCCACAGGCAGGACATATACTCATCAACATGGGATATACCTAGAGACCAGACATGAGCAGACACCTACTACAAAGGCACATACTACAAACATAGTATCCGATCAGCAAGGTCATGTTATGACAGAATGAGAAGAGGTACCCGGTGGTACAAAGATAACACTATTGGAGCAGGTACCTCATTCGATTTTACCTGACAGCACTGCTGGTACGGAGACAACAATTCTGGTATGGGAGCCACCTGGTGGATCTTAGCCAGCACTGTTATCCTCACATTGCACCCCTCATCCGGTCAATCCCAGCGCAGTGCGACCCTTGAAGCGATCCCGACGCAGCTCCCCCACTCATCAGAGCAATACACGGAGGGAGAAATCCTCCTCACAGCGTAGCCCTCCTCAAAGGGATCCACGAAGGTAGAGTTCCTCCTCACTGCGCACCCCTCCGGTGGAGCCCAGTGCTCGAGATCGTAGTCTGCCCCAGGTTGAACGTCAGTAGGGGGTTGGAAACCAAATTGGCAGATGATGTCTTCATACATTAACCCCTGTAGGCCGAAGAAGCTAAGGTCTAGGCCAACATTATCAGCTCATGTATTCAGGCCCCACGATTTGTTAAATCCTAACCACATTGCAGCGTACCAAGTCTACAAGAGGAGTACCACGGGGGAATTGTAAGTATAATCATTCATTTCAAAATCTTTTAAGTAATATTACTTGATCATCTAACTTCTTCAACAATTATGCAGACGTGATGTGGATCTACATTTACCAGTTGGTGTCACTTGGTTCCAACGGTTCCAAACCAACTTCATAGAGTTGGAGGATACGATATGTTCTTTACTTTAACTTTCTGTATAAGTTTTAATCAGTAATGGTAGAATCCTAACTATATAAAATGTTTACATTGTCAGCACATCGATGCGTACTTGTTGATTTTACGGAAGCGTCAGCGAGCATACCCCATTGTCTATGCTAAGAGGGTCAACTTACTGGATTCCCAGTTCTATGTAAGTTTTTGTACTATACGGTTTTCGCTTTTGCATTGATGTGTTTCATAGATCTTTTACCTAACACTGTGGTAAATTTTCTATGTACAGTCATTGTTAGATATTCAGTGGGGGCAAATTTTTAGCCGTGGGGTTGTGGGTGCACCCCTTAAGGAGTGGTCTACGCTGAAACACACGTGGCCCAATGATAACCTGTAGACAGTCCGAGAATTGATTCCTTCAGAAAACAGGCCATGGCACGAGGTTGATTGGGTGAGTGTTTGAATTACATGGTTTCAATGTGTTTAATACTATGTTTAGATTTCAGACACATAACACTTTGTTGAAACACCTACAAGTTATGATGCCTTGTAACCTTGGACAGCACTATTGAGTACTAGCTAGCGTCGACCTCACACAAGGGAAGATATACCTGTTAGACCCGTTCAGACAGAATGTTACATGGGACTACATGAATAAGTAGGTCTCGTGCCTACGTTGGTTCACACCCTCGATGTTGCAACAGGTCGGGTTTCATGCCAACAGACAGAAGGAGGATGTGACATACAAATTGGCGAATAAGCCTTTTCAGATGAGCATCATGGACGGATCCCGTGGGGTCCCTCAACAACATCATGGGTATGACTGTTTCAACATTTTATTCTATCCCACTTGGTTTTAATAAAATTCCAGTCTAACGATTGTTCATATGGTAATTTGCAGCAGTAACTGTAGTGCCCATACTTTGAGATTGACAGAGTAATTGTTGGTAAACAAGAAGGAGTTCAACTGGACATAAGAGGATATGGGCACCATCCGACAAAAGATGGTTGTGGACGTTTATTGCAACTCTCTTCACAACACTTTTATATAGTTGATGTATACACAGGTTGTTCTCTGAATTGTAGTTGATGTACATAACATTTGAATTTATTATTTTCATTAATCAATTTAATTTTTTCAATTCCAACACGCACGATTTAAGTGAACAATTTGGTGAATTCCAACATGGATTAAGCAATATAATTAAAATGAAGAACTAAATTCAAATCAATTTGGAGACATGTTCCTTAAGGTGCTTCTTAGCCGAACGATTTAAACAACATAACTGTATCGAGCATTGTTCTCAAAGTCTGAACGATGTTAGAAGACATGCTCCTCAAGGTGCTTCTTAGCCGAATGATGTAAACAACACAACTGTATCCAGCATGGTTCCCAAAGTCTGAACGATGTTGGAAGACATCAAGTTGAAGACATGTTCCTTAGGGTGCTTCTTAGCATCTTGCCTTCTCACATTAGCAATCGCAAGCTTTTCTGGTGGCAATTTGTCTTCCTCTTGTACTGCCTTGTTATGTTTGATTGCCTTTCTTAATGAGTCCATTCATTCCATGGAAGAGTCCTTCTCAGGGCACATTTGTTTGTTGTGTCCAATTGAATGACAGATGTTGCACTTGCGACAGTATTCCTCAGGGACAATTTTACTGAAACCTTCATTAACCATATGCAGGTTGGAATATCTCGTGCTATTATGTCCTGGTTGTCCACATCTTCTACAAGACTGTGTGGCTGTCCTCTCCGAACACGAGGCATATCTGCCCTCCATCGGGCGACCTGATTGTCTCTTCGTCTTTGGATTTAAAACCACCCGCGCTGCAATGTCAGATGGCACTACCTATGAAGAAGGATGGCCAACATGCATAATATGAACCAAGTATGTATCAATAAGTGTCTCTCTCTTGTAGTAGTCTGCACACATAGATGTGAAATCTAAGTTTTGTTCCCTACAACAATGAAAGCAGTGAGATTAACGTTTGGGTAAGATAAAGCGTTAACTATAACTTGTCATGTACCTTGCCGCTGCGAGTGCATGTGAACATGGAAAAAGTCCATTTGGAATTTGTTGCATATGCAAGTCTTCCGGGCTAAGTCAACCGTCCACTGTTTTCCCTTGTGTCTGACAGAGAATATGTTCCAGTCAACTGGATTTACAGTCATATAACCGCACTTCTCGACACGTTTCAGGATCACAAGATGTGCTACGTTAGTCAATCGATGACGCATGGACCATGCAGCTACATGACGATCGTGAAACCACTTTTATAACATATTCATAATGAACTCTGCCAGTGTCATCAATGACAGTTGCCATGCGAATTTTAAGCATGAGTTTATGTACTCTGTAACATTTGTGGTCATCACCCTATACCTTCTTTGGGGACAGTGTACGCAGAACCATTTGTATGGACCGGCAGCAATGACATAATCGAATGCAGCTTTGTGCAGCTTATGTAACTCCTTCATATGGCGATTATACTTTAATTCACTCTACGACCTAGCTGCGTCATCCATTATGTCAAAAACATCCTTTCTGTGGAATCACTTATTCATATTTTCACCAAAATGCCAACAACATATGGTATGAGTTGCATAAGGGAACACTTTAGAAATCTTTGCTTCAATGCTTGCATGTCGATTGGAAATGAAAACCAGATTATCTATATGACAAAGGGCACCCCTTAAACATTCAAAAAATCACTCACATGAAAGGTTGTTTTCTGAGTCACCGTACCCAAAAGCAATTAGATACACCTGTTCATTTCTATCTTATGCAGTTGCCACAAACATTGTACCCCCGAATCTTCCCTTCAAATGGGTACCATCAACTGCAATCACATGACGCATACACCTCCAAAAATATCTAATTGAGGACCCTAACGACATGAAAAAGTAGAGGAATTTACCATCATTTGTGCACTGTAAGTCGGTGATTATGCCAGGATTTTACTGTTCCAGAACTTATGCAAAAGATGGCAGAAGTTGGAAAGCTTTTTCATGCGTTACATAGGTCAATGACAATGCATATTGCAGGGCATCGTGTGCCTTACTGTACATGATTTGTATGTCATACATTGTTTTCATATCGGTGATGACGTCCTTAGGACGCATGACACGACCATCATGTTGTTGAAGTCTAAGTGCAATGACTTCTCCGATTATGACTGCACTAGCTTGTCGGTGGCGACTGTGAATCTCCTCCAAGGGACAACTGTGTTCATTGAAAAAACTTCTGACTTGAAAGTAAGTCCCTTCATCTCTCCTTAATTTCCACGTTCAATTGTCAATGATGCAAACAAGATCTAACGTTGTCTTATTAGACCTTTTCACCTTCCATTCAAAGTTCTGATGCATTGCAAAATGGCAAACTAGCCTCTTCAAATCCTTTTTACTTAGAAAAAATTGACCTTTATAAATCATGGTTCTAGGTTCTTGCGCTACCAAGGTGCTGCTTCTACCAATACCAAACGAGTATGAATCTGCTCCGGGAATAACCCACATTGTCGCATTATCATAATCAAATGTTGTTACATTATACCGGACCTCAGAAGTCCTAGGCATATCTGGTGCAGTGCAACTAATTTCTTGTACACGTCTACCACATGTGTGAATTTATGCAAGCTCTTCATCCACATTTTGTAGATCATTAACCTGATCATCAACCTGTCCATTATTTGCTTCATTATCTACCTCATGGTTCAGGTAATTGTTCTACTAATTGTACTGCTCATTGTACTGCTCAATTCGACAACCAAGCACATCGCCAAATTGAGGTTCAACTAAATCTGCATGGTCGACCGCTACCGGTAGGACACCACACATGTTTTCCCCACCTTCGGTGGCACTCCTTTGGGTGAACACTTGGTTGCTACCGCTTAAGGATCCTAATTGTTGGTATTTTCAGGAGGAGGAATATCATTCCCTATCATATCTTCAGCTGTCTTCTCAGTTACACTAACTCATACTTGAGGGAGCACCTGATCTTCACCTAACATAAACTGGACATCGTTGTCAATTCTTATAAATGTGCGACATGTACTGTCAAGAACGATTGATATTGATGACATATCAACATTGAATTTGTTTACATCATGCTTCACAATGGTATGCACGATCGCCACCAATTCTTCGTAAGTCATATCCTTTGACACATACATTCCCCAGTTGTCGGATCCAACAAACCTCTGACTTCCGACAGGTAACTGTTCCTATCAACCGTTGTAAGATATTACTATTCTAACCCGATTCATGATGTTGTCAAATTAATCATCACAAACTATTAATAAAAACCTAGGACTACAAACTATTTTCAAATATTACATTTACAAAGGCTCAGGTGAGGATATTGAAAAGTTTCGGAGAAAACATGAAAAGGCTCAGAAAATTCTTTAAAAGGCTCGGGTGAATCACATGAAAAAGCTAGAGGTAGACATCAAAAGGCCCAGACAAGTCTTCAAAAGGCTCGGGTAAATCACATGAGAAGGCTCGAGGTAGATATCAAGAGGCTCGAAAAATTCTTTAAAAGGCTCGGGTAAATCACATGAAAAGGCCCGGGGTAGACATCAAAAGGCTCGAAAATGTCTTAAAAAGGCTTTGGCAATGATTACATGAAAAGGCTCGAAGTAGACCTCAAAAGGCTCGGATAGTGATTACATGAAAAAGGCTCGGGGAAGACATCAAAAGGCTCGGAGAAGTCTTCAAAAAGCTCGGATAGTGAAGACATGAAAAGGCTCGGGTAACACATGAAAAGGCTCGGAGATCTAAAAATTCTCACAATAGCTTAAGGTTTACAAAATACTTGGAGAGCCTTTTTGAAAATGAACAAATGAATATGTGAACAAATTAAAATAAGAAAATTCAAGAAATATTACCTTATTTTACTGAAGCATGTCCCTTCTTTATAAGTTGAAGAAGAAAGTCGAGGCAACGACCAACCTTTTATTTGTAGATAGAGAGAGAGTTACTGAGTTAACACTATTCTCGTTTTTGTTGGAAGTGTGGAGAGAGAAAAGTACAAAGAGAATAACATAAATGATTATCCAAGTGCAATTTTGGTAGTTTACCATAGTAAATGTCTTTTAAACTTAACTTATTAAACCACCGACAATGTCACCAAATTAGTTTCAAAAGGTGATATTTCTCACCAATTCCACTACTGCAACTCAGATGGGGAGTGGACATTTTCCTGGAGAAGGATTTGGAAAAGCAAGTTTCATTCAAAACCTTGGATACTACGATGATTCAAACAACTTGGTTACTAATGGACTTTACATCGATAGTATTTATGATACAAGACCTAGCTGCTATGATGTAAAACTTGGAGATCATGGCGCTGCTAATTATGGAACTCATTTATACTTTGGAGGTTCTGGATTTTCAATGGATTGTCTATAGAGAGACAGAGACATATATATATATATATATATATATATATTAAGAGAATAAAATTCAAGTAGCAGAGTTTTTTAATTGTGTTTAATTTAGTTTTGATCATATGAAATAAGTAGCAGAGAGTACTTTTAGCTGTTAAATGAAACTTTAATGTTAATCACAAAGCTTTGAAATGTAGGCGATGCCCTTGTTCTTTACCAACTATGATTATGTGAGTTCATTTTGCTTATCCCACCGTTAAAGGGTGAGCATTACAAGAAAAACTTGTATGGGACGATCTCATTCGTACTTGGTGAGATTGTCCAATGCAAATGTATCATCTACATTGGAAATATAAATATAATTTAAAATTACCACATGACGGACTTATATTGGAATGGCAATGAAACCATCCCATGTAAGTTTTTGTCGAGCATTATCCCCTCTTCATCTCCTACCAAGTATTCAAAAATTAATCTAGTATTATCAAGGAAATAATCACAAAGACAAATAAGTAAATTAGTAAAATAATAAAAAATCTCAAAATGTGTTTTCTTTTTTTTCTTTAAAATAATTATTTTTTTTTTTAAAAAAAACGTACGAGTAGCAGAGGATTAATTGTATTTGATTCGTGTTCGTTTGAACCAGCCGAACCAAACTCGGTAGGTGTGGACAAATAAATGGTGGGTGTTGTTGCTTTCTCAGAAAGGGGCATTAGGGTGGTGTTGCTTGGAAGTTGAACTAGTTCTAGTTTTGTCTGATGACTTGCAGGTAACTTTTTATAATTAAATTTTAATCACACGTGTTTAATATTCGTATTATTTTTTTTAACTGCATAATATTATTAAAAGAGCCAAAAAGGCAACAGAGCACACCAGCAAAACAAAAGGCCAACGCCTACAGCAGAAACAACAGAAACACCAAAGCAACCAAAAGAAAAAACAGCGCCAAAACTAGGAACAGAGGACAACCAAACAAAACAAAAGCACCAACTAAGGCCCCAAGAAGGGAATACAACACGAACATGACAAAACAAACAGAGCCTCACAAATCCCCCCATTGAATAAAGTGACATGAAGAATTCAAACCCATTTTGGCCAAACTATCAGCGAAAGAGTTCAACGCTCTCAAACTGTAAGCTACCGCGGTGCCACCCAGAGCACCTAAATAACCACGAATATCGTAGATCATATTGATGTGATTGAGAAACCCGAAACCATTGTCATTCACCCACGAAACCGTCACCTTGGAATCGTTAACGATGACAATATCCCAGCCTACTAAAGATGGATTCGAAGCGCAAAGATTGCAAGCTTTCTCAATAGCCATTAATTCCGCCAAATTAGAATCAAGAACACCCACAAATACTGAAAACAAACACAGGATTTTGCCTATGGGGTCTCTCAGTACCCCTCCAATCCCGACTGGACCCGGTTTGCCTCTTGCTGATCCATCCACATTGAACTTCAAACCATTGTTACAAGGATCCAATCCACAGTCTTATTAATCTTGACCCTTTTAGACTCAACACACGTCTTTAATGTTGAGGAGAATGGAGGTAATGGGCTCATTCGAACCGTTACCATGATGTTTGAATCACCACCCAACTCTAAACCTGACGGTATCCACAGCTACCGGTAATGTGGTATCTTCATCGCTGAACACCTTCTTATTTCTAACCTCCCATATTGTCCAAACCACAGCAAAAATTATGGAGTTCTAAGCTCTTTCTTGACAACGTGTAGGGCTTAAACTTTCCCAACAGCACACACAGTCTTTGATTGTCCCAGTAGAGGAGCAGCAAACCTCCCACCATCGATACAATTAGTCCACAGATTCCACTCCCATTTGCAATGGAGAAAGAGGTGGTTTATGGACTCCGACTCCTTCTTCCACAAAGCACACGAACCATCACTTTGATGAACAGAACCAAACCGGAGCAAGGTGTCCTTCACCAACACCATTCCTTTGAGGAGCAGCCAAACAAAGATCTCAACCTTTGGAGGACACAATCCTTTCCAGCTGAACTTGTCCAACCAAGACTCACTTGCCACTTGATCCTCCATTTCATTGCAGAAGGAAGCGACAGAAAACGCACCTGTAGGATTGAAAGACCAAGCCACTGCGTCGGGAACCGCTCTTCTAATTTTGATGCAGTCTATAAAGGACTTGAAGCAATTCCATTGATTCCTTTCCCACCCAAACAAGTTTCTTCTAAGGTGAATATTCCAAACCCACTTCGATCCAACCCACACCCCAAAGTCACTTGAACCAGACTTGACAGTGGCTAAAGCAAAAATTCTGGGGAAAGATTCAAACAAAGATTTGGAATCCTCCCTTATATCTACCCAAAAACTGATCTTAGCTCCATCGCCTACGACCATCCTAATATTGAGGATAATGCTTATCTAACTATTAGTTAGAGTTGGTGTACCTGATAAACTTTCAGTTGTATATATTGTATTAAGAGTTGCCCGACTGTAGCTGTTTTTATTATACAAGGATACTTAGTTGCTTAGTCCTACTGCTCTTATAGTTAGTACCTGATTCACACGACCTGTGTGTGTATATATATGTAAATCTATTTTATCAATAAAGTAAGAAGAATTAATTCTTTACACCTAACACCCTCCGTTAACACCTTGGATGTACGCGACCCAGTCTAAAAAGACTGGCCACAGCTCTAACAAAAAAAAAGGATATTTAGCCCCTTGCAAATTCCATTTCAACCAAGAACCAGCCACCCCAACTTCACGCAAATGACACGTTTCCATAAGGAAGCCTCTTCGTTGCCGAATCTCCGCACCCATTTAGCAAGTAACCCTTTGTTTTTTACAGCCACCCTTCCTAAAACGAGCCCACCTTTAGATTTGCTTCTACAAACCGAATCCCACCCCATTGCGTGTTATTTCCTTTGCCATACTGTCACCCCACAGAAAAGAGCATTGAATTTTTTCAATCCTTTGCACTACCCCTACAAGAATCTTGAAAACGGACATAAAATAACTAGGAATACTAGCCATGACAGACTTGATCAACACCACCCTTCTGCCTCCAAAAAAATTTCCTTTTCCAAGGAGCCAATCTACCTTCTATTTTCTCCACCGTTGACCTCCAAAAAGCTTTTGAACAAGGCCGAGCACCAAGAGGGAATCCTAGATAAGAATGGGAAAGGAAATTTCCTTGCACTTTAAAATATCAGCCCAGCAGGATTCTGTCTCTACATTACGACAAACCCTCGTGACACAAGACATATAAAAGTGAACTTTAAGTTCCGAAGCCATCTCAAAGTACCTTAATATCCTCTTCAAATTGAACACATACTCTATCTTAGACTTAGTGAAAAATATAGTGTCGTCTTCGAATTGAAGGTGAGAAATATTAACCCCACTACCACCCAAATCTTCACCTCTAACCATATCTAACCCGCCAGCCTTAATAAACAAACTACTAAGACCTTCAACTGCTATGTTAAAAAGAAAAGGAGATAAAGGATCTCCTTACCTTAACCTCATTTCCACCCCGAATTGATCACATGTTAATTTAGATTACTATGAATCTACGATATTAGTTGACGTGATCCAAGATTTGGGTGCTCGAGTCATGATATAATAATAATAAAGTGGGAGAACTTTATTTCTAGTCAAAAAATTAGTGGTTTTACTATTTTTGTCCACGATTATCATTCATACTGTTATAATCTAAATTTCCACTTTTTGGACAAGATTGCCTTTCTTTATAAATTTTTTTTTCCTCTTTCTCTCTCTCCTTTTCTCACGCCTCCTCCTTCTTCTTTCTCTCCTTATTCTCTCTCTCTCTTCTCACGTTTTTTTCCAGATTTTTTTTCAAAAAAATCAATTTTTTTTTTTGGTTGAAAATTTTCAAGATTTAAATAAGGTTTGGATTTGAGTTTGAGTAGTGTTTATAGTTGTGCTTAATTATTTTTTTTATTTTTATTTTTTAGATTTATTGTTGTTTTTATGAATGGTAGGAGTTGAGTTTGAGGTTGGGTTTTGTTGAAAAAAAATTAATAATTTTTTCGGATTTGATCTTTTTCAAACAAATTTTTCAGATTTCATTTATTTAAACACACCAGGCCACGAATTAAATACACCAGGCAAAACGAATTAAACACACCAGACCAAATGAATTAAATACACTAGGGTAAAACGAATTAAACGCACCAGACAAAACAAATTAAACACACCAGACCATCAATTAAACACATCAGGCCATCAATTAAACACACCAAGCAAAACTCATTAAACACACCAAGACAAAAACAATTAAACACACCAGACAAAACGAATTAAACACCTGATGTGTTTAATAATTCGTTTGGCCTAGTGTGTTTAATTCGTTTTTCCTGGTGTGTTTAATTCGTGACCTAATGTGTTTAATTGATTTATAACTGGTGTGTTAAATTGAGTTGCATTGATGTGTTTAATTAATTAAACACACCTGACCATCAATTAAATACACTAGACCACCAATTAAACACACTAGGCAAAACTCATTAAACACCTTGTGTATTTAATTCATTTGGCCTAATGTGTTTAATTCGTCGCTCGGTGTGTTTTATTGATTACAACTAGTGTGTTTAATTAGTCATGTGTGTTTAATTGATTACAACTGGTATGTTTTATTAGTTTACACCTAGTGTTTTTAATCGGTCTCAGATGTGTTTAATTGTGTTTTTTGGTGTGTTTAATTGATTTACATATGATGTGTTTAATTGATTACAACTGGTGTGTTTAATTGATTACAACTAGAGTGTTTAATTGGTCTCATGGTGTGTTTAATTGGGTCACTCTTCCCTACTTACGTTTAATTGGTCACCGGTATGTTTAATTGGTCCCCGGTGTGTTTAATTGGTTTACACCTGGTGTGTTTAATTTTTCCAACACAATTAAAAACACCAGTAACACAATTAAATACACCAATCTGGAAAAAAAAAATTAAAAAATGAAAAATCTAGACTCAAACACAAACATTGAAAATTTTAAAACACAAACAAACAACAACCACAACCACAACATGGAAAAAAAATCTGGAAATTTTAAAAAAAATTGGATTTTTTGTAACTTCAAACGAAAATCTGAAAAAAAAAAAAAACACAAACATTGAAAATTTTTTAAACAAACAAAATCTGGAAAAAAAATTTAAACCAAACAAAATTTGAAATTTTTTTAAACAAACAATATTCAAACTCAAGCACACCAACAACTATAACCTAGAAAAAAAAAAGATCTGAAAAAAAATTTAAAAATAATTCTGAAAATTAAACACAACAATAACCACAAATCTGATTTTTTTTTAACCACACCACAATTCAAATCCAAACCTTTTTTCAACAAAAAAAAAAATACTGAAATTTTTGTTAAAAAAATCTAGATAAATTTTCAAAAAAATTTTGTTTTAAAAAAAACCTGAATTTTAAAAAAAAAAAAAAATCCCTAAAATCAACCACAATCACAACCACAACCACAACTCAAACTTAAAAATCTGAAAAATATTTCAAAATTAAAAAAAAAAAAACTAAAATTAAAAAAAATCTGGAAAAAATGTGAAAGAGAAAGAGAAGAGAGGAGAGAAAGAGAAGAAGAAGGATGGAAGATCAGACGTCCGGTCATCGGTCGGTTGGTTGTCTGATCTGAATTTTTTTTTTTTATAAAAAAATATGAAATATTTTTTAAAATCTGGAAAGAAAAAAAAAAGAAAGAGAAGGAGAAGAAGAAGAAGAAGTAGCATGAGGAGGAGGAGGCGTGGAAGAAGAAAAAAGAAAGAGGATAGAGGAGGAGAGAAAGAAGAAGAAGAAGAAGAAGAAGAAGAAGGCGTGAATGGAGAGAGAAAGGAGAGAGAAGAGATTGGTGTGAAATGAGTGAGAGAAAGGAGAGAGAAGAGATAAGAAAAAAAAATAAGGGCAATTATGTCCTCACAACCCATTTAATGACAAAAACAATAAAAATGATAATGTTGAACAAAAACAATAGATCCCCTTAATTTTTGACTAAAAACCCATATTTCCTCATAATACAGTATTATTATTATTTTAAAGTTGATATCATTGTTGTAGAAGTTATTGCACTATCGTCGATTCTCACCCAAGTGGAGGGCTAACTTTTTGTTAAAATATTCCTTTTAGACGAAAGATTTTTAAAAGTTTCAATATTACCCTTATAAATACATCTTGCATATCATAGCTAGTAACACAAAATTTTATATTTTGAGCATTTTGAAAAACATTATAAACAGTTTTTAAAAAATTGTAATATTTTTTATTGCAATATAAACTATTTATTACTTAAAACTAACCATATTAAGTGACAAAATAAAAAATTAAAAACTAAAATAAAACAAATAAATAAATAAAAGAGGAAAAGACAGAGGACGTTGAAGCCTACTGCCTCCTCCTAGATACAACAAGTGCTATGTAATTTCCATTCCTTTTTTCTTTTTTCTTTAGTCATTTTAAAACTTATTAATTTATGTCGAAAGGTTTACTCTGAAATCTAAGGTGAAAGCTGTAAAAAATCATGTGAAGTGCTGTCTTAAAAATAGGAAGGTGCCGGGTAGTCAAGATAAGGAGCTGGAAGACGAGTTGCCCTCTATTGATAGGAAAGCTGAGGTTCAAGGGTGGTCTCAAGTTTTGAGACAGGAAAGACTGCCTTGCCTTTCAAAGTTGTGGAACCTAATTCGTGTGGAGGAGCAGAAATGGAGGCAAATATCTAGAATAAATTGGTTAAAGGAAGGTGATAGGAATACATAAAATTTTCACCTAACTTCCGATGTTAGACGGAAATCTAGTTTCGTTGGGGAGCTTTTGATTGATGGCAGATTGTGCAAAGGCCCTAGTCAAGTTAGAGAGGGGGTTTTTACATTCTTTAGGAACCATTTCAAGAAGACGGGGTGGAAGAGACCAACCATCAAGGATTTAGCTCTTAAAAAAATTTCGAAGAGGGAGAGGGAGAGTTCAGTGTTGGAAGCTGACTTCAGCATTGAGGAAATATGGACAACCTTGAGTGTGTGCGACGGCAATAAAACCCCGGGCCCTGATAGTCTAAACTTGAATTTCATAAAGGCAAATTAGGAGGCGATCAAGGGTGACTTGATGGACTTCATGCGTGAGTTCCATAGGAACGGTTCTGTTGTCAAAGAATTGAATTGCACTTTTATCGCTCTTGTTCTGAAAATTGGTAAATTGGAATCCATCAAGAATTATAGGCCAATAAGCTTGGTGGGTTCGATGTATAAAGTGCTCGTGAAGGTTTTATCCAACAGGTTGAAGATAGTCATGAATTCGGTGATTGGCCCAACTCAAATGGCTTTCGTTAAAGATAGGCAAATTGAGGATGGTTTTGTGATTGCAGAAGAAGTCATAAATTCTTGGAAAAAAGATAAGGTTGGCGGCCTTCTCTTGAAACTTGATTTTGAGAAAACGTACGTTAGTGTGGACCATGATTTTCTAGACGAGGTGATGGCAAGAATGGGATTTAGTCTCAAATGGCGCAGCTGGATCAAGTGGTGTATCTCCTCACCTTTCATCTCAATGTTAGTAAATGGAAGCCCGACAAAGCAATTCAAGGTTAAAAGAGGCTTATGCCAAGGCGATCTGCCGTCACCTTTTCTCTTCAATATGGTCGTCGAAGGGCTGAGTTGTTTGCTTTCTAAAGCAAGAGAGCGGCAGCTGTTGAAAGGTGCAGTTTTTGGAAAAGATGGTATCCATATAATGCACTTACAATTCGCGGATGGCACCATTCTCTTCATTGAACCTAGATTTGACTTTCTCTTGAATGCAAAGAGGATTTTAAGATGCTTTGAACTAGCATCGGGATTGAAGATAAATTTTGACAAAATCCGGCTTAGTGAAAGTTGGGAGAAAAGGTCTGATGGATGAGTTGTGGCAGCTATTTTTTGGTTTACCAAGTCCTCCCTTCCAATTACCTATCTTAGCCTTCCGCTAGGAAGCAATCCCAAGAAGGAAGCTCATTGGAGGTTGGTCATAAATAGGGTGGAGCAAAGGTTTGTGCCATGGAAGAGAAGTTACATGTCGAAAAGAGGTCACCTGGTTTTACATAAATCTGTTTTATCCAGCCTTCCAACTTCATGTCGATCTCTCACATCTCAGTGGGAGTAGCAAGGAAGATAGAAAAACTTCAAAGAATTTTCTTTTGGGGAGACAACATTGCCAAGAAGAGGATTCACTTGGTAGATTGGTCTACGTTATGTAAAAGCAAAAGACATGAGGGTCTTGGTATTGGTAGGATCATAGACAAAGGAACAAGTGTTCTTGCTAAGTGGGTGTGGCATTTTGGGAGAGAAGAATCTTCTCTGAGGAAGAGTGTTATATGTGCGAAATATGGTCTGGATGTAAAGGACTCACTTTAGGATTAGCAGGCGTCTAATTCGGTTTCCCCTTTCATCAAAGCAGTAGGCCAGTTGTTTTTAGATAATTCTCGGTCTAGTAAGATATTAGAGGACGGGCTTAGTGTGGTGATTGGAAGTGGTGGGAGAGCTAAGTTCTGGGAGGACATCAAATTCGACTCCATTCCGCTGAAGCTTGCTTTTCCTAAGATTCATGCTTTGGCTTAGATTAAGGAGTGGTGAAGAATTTCGGTAGGTGGAGGGACTCCAAATGGGAATGGGTGGTGAACTGCAGAAGACCTGTGTTCAATTGGGAAGTTAGCCAGTGGAATTGTTTTTCTTTGGCCCTTCATTCTATTTCTATTCGAAGCTCAGTTCCGGACGCGTTGGCATTGTCATTTTGCCCAAATGGTGTGTTCAAGGTGGGATTGTTTCGAAGGTGTTTGGAGGAGGATTCTACTGAAAACAGCCTTATAGTCAATTTCTTGTGGTAGGGGACATGCCTTCCTAAAGTTGAGTTGTTTGCTGTGAAGCACGGACACGCCATTATAGGCTGGGGTGCCTGTCGGACACGCGTCAGACACGCCCGGATACATGTCTGACACGGCCAATGCTTGTCCGTTGACTTTTTGGGCGGTCAACGAGAACACAGAGGGGATATGTGGAGGACACGGTGAGGGACACGGCAGGACACGACTAGACACGGTCAAGACACGGTAGGGACAGTTTTGCAATTATATTTTGAAAAAATGGGGTCAAATTATGAATTTGAAAAATTATAGAGGTCAAATCGAAATTATTCAAATATATAATGTTAGGGCTTCATACGTTGTGCTACCTGTTACTCAGCTTGAAAAAATTGAAAAAACATATCAGAGAAGTAAAGAGAAGAAAAGAGGAAGAAGAAGAAGAAGAAGAAGAAAATAGGAAGAAGGAAAGAGGAGGAAGCCGACAGACGCCGATGAAGTGGAAGCTGACGGCAACAAGTCTTCAATCTTGTTGCGAGTGGGATAGTGTTCACTTGCTATTGTTTCAGTTGGGTTTATGCTCTTTGCTCAGAACTTCTACACATTCACTGCTTTCTGGTTTAGGAAAGAAATAATTAGGATTTGAGATGAATTTCAGACAAAGATCGCTGCGTCAGTTGAGCCAAAGTGAGAAGAGAAGATTTTATAGTCAAAACGCTGAGTTTAGGAGAGAATTATTGATGGGCTTGGTGAGCTCGTTGGCAATTGAGTCAATTGGGCCAAATAGCAATTATCAAATAGGGTATATGAATTCAGTGAGCATTATCTAGGGTATTATTTCCCAATAGCAATTATAAAGGTTTTCTTTTTTTTACTTGTATTAGTTTATATATTATTTTTTAATATAAAAATATATTATTTTAATTGTCGTGTCCTGCCATGTCCGTATCCGTGTCCGTATCTTAGTTTTTGGAGATTTGCAGTGTCCTCGTATCGTGTCGCCGTGTTTGTGTCTGTGTCCGTGCTACATAGGTTGTTTGCTTGGCTTCTTTATAAAGGTAGGGTCTTGGTTAGGGATGTTTTAAGTCACTTTGGTTTAAATCAAATGATCAGTTTGGACTGCTCTCTATTTAGTTCAAGGCCTGAGATCATTGATCATCTTTTTTTTTTTGCTATGTCCTTAGTCAAAGGAATTGTGGTCTGAATCTATGGGCTGGTGGGAAGTCAGTTATTGTGTTAATTCTTCCTTGAAAGAGTGGCTAGATGGGTAGGTGAGTCTCTGCCCTTCGTTGAATAGAAAGAGAGTGTGGGACACTCTGTTTCTAGCCGTGGTATGGACAATATAGGAAATGAGGAATAGAGCGGTGTTTGAGGGGAAATAGGTTAGCTTAGAGCAGTCCATTGATTTGGTCAACTTCAGAGTTGTACGGTGGTTCAAGCACCATGGTTGTGGTTCTAAGGACACAATCACGTCGTTACTTCTGGATGTTCAACAAAGATGCGTGGACAAGTCCATTGCTAAGGTTATAAAGATTTGTTCCTGGAAGCCACCGTCGAATGGTGCTATGATGTTCAACGTAGATGGCTCGGCTAAAGGTAGTCCAGGTTTGGCAGGAATCGGAGGTGCTCTTAGAGATTCTGCTGGGAGGATTCTTTGCATGTTTTCCGCTTTCATTGGCATCTTAGATTCGAATTCGACTGAAATTCTTGCCCTCCAAAGAGCTTGTCAGCTAGTGGCCTCGAATCAGTCATTGGCTCATCAGAATGTGATCATCGTAAGTGATTCCAAGGTTGCAGTCTCTTGGATTAACAATGAGGGGTTTGGTAGTCTCAGGCATGTGGCAGTCGTATATGATGTTCGTCATTGCGGATGGCCTTGCTAAAATGGGGTCTTGTATATGTGGGGAGAGATTACAATGGAGGGATATTTGATTTGGTTTTGTTTGTCTTCTTTTGTTGGGGTTTGCCCTGTGTTTAGGTGGGTCTGCTTTGTCGCCGTTGTGGTTGCTCTGTTTCCTGGGGTTTCTTGTTTGTGTTGTGTTCTTGCTGTTGCTAGCAAGGTGTTGTGCTGTTGTTGTAAGGCCCTATTTTGTGGTAACTTCTTATTAAAATCCTTGCTATTTCAAAAAAATATAATATGTATTACTCTAATTCACTAATTGATTAGAGTAATACTAAACATTGCACGTACAATCCTTTTTCTTTTTTTTCATCCCAACCTATATTGAGAACACTTCTTAGAATTCATGACATAGTCTATTATTTGCGTGGGACGGTAAGACCGTCCAATACAAATGTGCCGTGTAGCAATTTTAAATTGATTTTTGCTATTGGCACCTCTCTCTATTGACCTATTAATGTCCTACTTTAAAAAAATTTGTTTAATTATATAAAATTAAATTATTTTATTAAATTATTTCCAAAACCACCCTTCTTACTTCTTTTTTTTCAAACTTAATACACCTCAGCTCTTTGTACTATATTGTTTTGTTTTTACTTTTTAGTTATCACCTCCATTGCACCCCTTTCTAGACTTTTTTTTTTTTTTTTTGCCTTCTGATTTCATCATGGAAAATAAAAAGAAAAATAAATAAAGTCTTCCTCCATCATAGGATTATTACTCATTCTCAAGTGAAGATAGGAAAACCAAACATCCAAAAGCTGAAAAATTTAGAGACATCTGTATTAAGACCACTTTTTTTTTCCTCTCTACACAACTCCAATAGCAAGCAATCTATTTTAGTTTGTTAATTTTTTAGTTTCAGGTACATAATTTGTTTGTAAAAATTGCAATACACATCAAAAAAACAGAGCAAAGAAAAATGGATAGTCAAGAAGATAATGTTTTTCTCTTCTTTTGTTAAACAAATAAAAAAATAATAATTATCGAATGCAATATGTAATCAGTATTTTTTATTGAATAATAAAATTGAAATCAAATATATTTTAGGATTTTAAAGTTAATAGAATTTTTTTTTCAAATAAACAAATTACAAGTGAACGTGTTTTATTAGAATTCACTTTATTATTATACGTCTCTTTAAATCATTTCGATAAATGATATAAATGTAATATTAAATAATTTAAAAAGTGAGGTATTATTAATTCTTTAAAGTTATAGTTTTATATTTCTAGTGTAGATGATATACTTGTAGTCTCAGCAATGAGACCGTTCAATGTTAAAAATATTAATCAAATTAAATGTTAAAAATATTTATTACATTAAATATTAATTTTTAATATTTAATTAAATTAATATTTTAAAAATAAATACAGTATATAAAATATTAAAATTTATTTTAAGAAAATAAAATAAAATATTAAAAATTTAAAATTAATTATAATATAATTATACACCAATCAACTTCATACAATCTAATACAATACATCACCAAATACAAGACTTTACAAAGATAATCTAGTCCAATCTATACAGTACGATACACCAAACGTACCCTAAGAGCAAAACGAGGACAAGTATTAGGCCACCAAAAATGGAAAAACCAAAAAGATATACTAAGTGGCCGCCATGGTCTTGTACCCAGACAGCCCATACGTTGTTGATATTTTTGGAACTATAAAGTTTTATTTGATAACAACAGTCAACCAGAAAACAACAAAACTATAAAGCATAGACATAAATCTTCCAGGCATATATCATGCCAAGCCCGATCTCTGCTGGAAGAGAAGGCCGCAGCAGCCAAGTTATGAGCCAATTGGTTCCCTAATCTAGGAATGAACTAGCATTTAGAAACATGAACCTCTGCATACAAAGCAGGTTGTGTGGTCATTGACCGGTTGACTTATACGCCGAACAAATTTCACCATCAACATACATAAATCAAGAAATTAATATAAAATTGATAATTTTATACTTTTTTTTGCTAACCGAACTTAACAAATAAGTATATATATATATATATATATAAATGGTGGCAGCGTTTAGAATATTGTAACAAAATAGTTCGTAATCTTCATCTTCTTACCAAAAACGTATTAAGTAGCTAAAACTTTTTCTTGACTTAAAGTGGTCTGATGCATCCGATTAACGAAAATGTGACATGTGGTACAAGAAAATGTGTGTATATATATATATATATAAAGAGAGAGATAAATTTTCTAATGATGACTTTTTACTATACACACTTTGAACACCTTTAATGAAATTTAATGGAATATATTGAATCTTGGTTTGATTTTTTGTATGATGATAAAAACATTGAGATATATTTGTGGAAAAATTTTTAAAAAAACATCGGATCCAAGAACTAATTTTTTCCGACTTTTTTAAAGATAAAACATTTTAAAATAGGAAAATTTAAGAAAAAATAGTTTTCAAATCCAAAAAATTTCCAAATTTTTACCAAATGTGTATTTTAAGTTTCTTGGGATACATACAAAAAATCTCATCGAAAAACATTCGATTAAATGCAATTTTATCAAAGGTGCTTAAAGTATGTATTTTAAAAAATCCTAATTGGAATATTTTTCTCTATATATATATATATATACATATATATATATATATATATATATACGGTCCCGTTCCTATCAGGCCATCCTTATATAACTTTATCAGGATATTGAATATGAGCCACTCATTTATAAAAGTAATTTGACAAGTGTATATATATCAAGTCAAAGTATGTAAAACGAGTGGCTCACATTCAATATTCTTATATAATTCTATCAGTGCATCCTTACAAGAAAATTTCCGTATATATATAAATATATATATATATATATATACACATCACATGTCAAATCTTCAATAGTTCACCCGGTATACAGATGATTTTCTCTATCTGCACATAGGAATATACACGAATTGAATTATAAAAACAAATAAAATAATAGTTTTTTTTTTCTTTTGACATATAAAATCAAATAATAGTTGGCAAACTAGTTTCCTATTCGACACAATTGTAAGTTGTAAACATCTCAGTAAATGCATAAACATGTAACCAATCAAAATTCTATCCATGAATCTGAAATTGATGGTGTAAATGGTAGGAATTTTAACCAGGTAAGTTACTTGAATATATATAAAAAAAATATTGAAAAATTAAAATCAAAGTAAAATGAGTTTTTATTAAAAATAAAATAAAAAAACAAAATTGAGTTTTCTTAGATTAAAAAAAAAAAAACGAATAGAACACTTACTCAAATGAATTAAATAATATTACATTAAAAAAGAAATAAAAACAAGAAAAAATGTTAAAAAATAAATAATAAGAAAATAACATAAATAATGAAAAAAAAATTAAAAGAATAAATTACAATCTAATTTTATAATAATAATTTTTTTTTTTTTGCATTTATAATGAATTCAATTTAAATTTATAAAAAATAATTTATTAATAAATATTACTAGACATGTTTTTAAATTTTTTTTATTCTTCAAATTATTGATAAATTATTGATTTATTAATTCTAAATAAATTAAAATTATAAAATAATGAAAAATACCAAGGATAAAAGAAAATGAATCATAATAATAAATTGACTATTCTAATCCAATAAAGTAAAATTTGAGATTGTATGGTTTATTGATCGAACATGTTAGATATGTCAAATTAAAAATTTAGAAATAATAAAAATCCAAAATAATAATAGATAATTTAATATAAAATAAGAACATGAATTGTTTTGTTTTAGAAGAAATGAAAATTTAAGAAAGGAATTGGAAAAGATGGTAAAATAAATAAGACTTCAAAAATTACAAAATATTCTTCAAAAAAAAAATTACAAGATAAAATTGAATTTAAAAAAAAAAATACTTGAACTAAGTACTTCAAGTGTAGAGAAAAGATTCACTACCAGCTATGCTAAAGAAAATATGTTGTAACTATTGTTTTTTGAACAGTAGCTTCATTAAAACAGGCCACAAAGAGGCCAAGAGAAAACAAAAGGAACAAGCCAACAGCAGAAACAACAAATAGAGCAGCAAAGCACAAAAAAACGCAACACCCAATGCCACCACAGAAAACAAACATACATCAAAAGCAGAAGGGGCAACATAGACCAAAACTAAACAGACCCAAAGCCATTAGCAAGTATCCCTCACACAAGCACCAAAACATAGACCACCCTGAAAACAAGAAAACAAAGAAGGTACATGACAGACAAGAAAATTAAAGATCCCCCCAGTTAACTATATCCTCTTCCATGTTTGATCCTTTCTTAGCCAAGGAGTCTGCAAAGGTATTTGAAGACCTCGAGTTGTAACTAACCATTGTTTTACCTAGGACTCTCAAGTTGCTGTGGATTTCGTCTATGACATTTACATGCTTCAAACTTCCAAAGCATGGCCCATTCACCCACGAAACCACCACCATTGAGTCACTAATAATTATGATTTGTTTGCCAACCAGGACCGATGAACCAACACACATTGCACTAGACCTGATGCCGGTTCTGGTTTCGGTTCGAAACCAGCGGTTTCGATTCCAAGTCTAGGGGAATCAAAGCTGGCCTTTAGAGGTTTCGGTTTCGATTTCGGTTTCGGTTTAGTGGTTCTGAAAGTTTGGTTCTCAAATTTTTTTTTTAACCCACTCACTCTGTCACTTAATGTCCCCCTCTCACAAATCAACACAACACAGAATCACAGTCTGACTTCTCTTTCTCTCTCTCAACCTAGATCTTCATCACACACTCTCTCTCCCAAATCAACTCAGATTTGGATCGATCATCATCATCTTCTTTCATCTTCTTTCTTTTTTCTTCTTTCTTTTTCCTTCTTCTTCGTATTCATCTGTCATTTTCTTCTTCTACTTGCTTAGATCGATCGAGAGAGGGAGATGAGATTGGGGGTGGTGTCATGGTAGTCGACGATCGTTGTGATTTAGTTTAGATGGTGGTGGATTTTGGGTTTGTGGGGGTGGGTCATGGACTTATGGGTGCTTGAGCTTGAATGGTTGTCTGGTTTAGATTAGAGAGAGAGATATAATATTCTAGTTTGGATTTTGGAAGAGAGAGAGAGGTGGGTTTATGCCTTTGTGGTAGAAAGAGAGATGAGAGAGATCTGGGTTTGTGGTAAAGAGAGAGATGAGAGATTTGGTTTGGATCTCTGGTAATCTGGTTCCACTAATTTAAAAAAAAGTTCACGAACCGTTGGTTCAAACCGGGCAATTCCTTCAAAAATGGAACCAGAACCTCTCTGGTCCCGGTTTCGGTTCGGTTTGGTTTGGTTTGGTTTGGTTTGGTTCGGTTCCGGAATCAAAACCAGAAAAATTGGTTTTGGATTTTTCTCATGACAAAACTATGGTCTCTCTTAACACCACCAATTTCGGCATGCCCCAGATCCCCTCTGGTTGATCCGTCAACATTAACCTTCAGGACTCTTTTCTCAAGTGGGATCCAACCACCACTTTTAAAGGTTTTGAAGGATTCGAATCTATGCATCATTCACTAATATTAAAGAGAATAGAAGTAACCGAATCCAAGGTTCCTCTCCCAATGTACTTGTACCACCAAGCCACTCTCAATTTGACCATATCTACTGCTTGAGAGATCTCTGCTTCTATATCTTTGAAGACCAATTAGTTTCTCGACTCCCAAACCATCCAAACAGTAGCAAAGGAAAGAAAGCTCCATGTTTTGGCTTGCCTAGAAGTCGGACAAAACCCTAACCACCCCTTAACCTAATCTAGCAAAGTTTTATTGGCGCACCAAGTGACACCCCACCAAGCCATACAACAATACCATAGCTCGGTTATTCAGTTACAATACACAAATAAGTGATCAACAGTTTCTACGTCTGATTTGCACAACGGGCATTCTAAAGAGCGATTAGGACAAAAACCAAACTTATTCATCACATGCCTCATCATTATCCTTCCTCTTATAAGTTGCCAAAAGAACATCTCAATCTTGAGAGGGCATATCCTTTGCCAAATAAAAGTTGAAACCGGACAACATTCCAATGATGAATCCTCCAAACATTTTTGGAAAGATCTCACTGAGAAAGCCCCATTAAGGTTGAAGGACCATGCAAGAGTATCTGAAATCAAGTGTCGAGGTTGGAACTACTCCAGTCTACTAAGCCTTCCATTGGTCCTTTTCCCAGTTGAATACTTGTCTCCTTAGCAAGACCTTCCAAAACCACTCCTGACCTTTCCAATACCCGAAGTCCAAAACTGAACCATCTTTTTGAGAAGCCAAAGCAAAAATCCATAGAAAAACCGTTTTGAGAGGCATTTCTTCCCCCCTAGTCAGTCCAGAAATTTGTCCTCCTCCCGTTCCCTAAGATAACTCATCTCAAACCATTATTTAGAACCTTTTTAGTTGTAGATTCATTGTCAAAGAGACTAGTCACTGTTTTAACAAAGAAAGAAGCTGAATTAGTGCTCCTCAAATCCCAAATGAGCGTTCTACCTGGATCCCTGTACTTGGCACAAATCACTCTCCTCCATAAGGTTGACTCTTCTCTCCCAAACCTCCACACCCATTTGGCTAGCAAACTCTTGTTTTTATCCCTCATTCTCCCTATGCCTAAGCCCCCATTTGTCTTGCTTCTACACATCGAGACCGAATCCGCTGCATGAATTTTCTTCTTTACTCTCCCGTCCCAAAAAAAAAAAGGATCATTGAATCTTTTCCATACTGTTTGCCACTCCTACTGGCAACTTGAAGACCGATAGAAAATATGTGGGAATGCTAGAAAGAACTGTTTTGATAAGGACCAACCTTCCTCCTTTATTAAGAAACTTCTTCTTCCAAGATGCCAACCTACTCTCCATACGGCTCAATAAAGAATTCCAGAAAGAATTTGTCCAGGGTTTACCTCCCAATGGGAACCCAAGGTATGTGATAAGAAGATCGGCATGTTTGCATCGGAAGGCCTTGGCCCATTTATTATCATTGTATCTCTCTCTCCCCACTCTCACCAGACACGTTTTATGGAAATTGATTCGTAAACCTGAAGCCAGCTTAGAACACCTTAAAATTCTTCTTATGTTGTGTAGGGAATCCAAGCACGGTTTGAGAAAAAATGATTATATCATCTACAAACTGAAGGTGAGTCAAATGAACTGACTTGTCACCAAAAACCACCCCCCTCATCAGGCCCTGATCCATCGCCTTTCTAAATAAACTACTAAGACATTCACCAACTATGTTGAACAAAAAGAGGGATAGTGGATCTCTTTGCCTTAAACCTCTTTCGAGATCAAACTGATATGTGGGGCTTCCGTTAACCAAAAATGAAAGCCTTGGTGAACTGATACAACTCTTCATCCACATTCTCCATCTTTCCCCAAAACCCATGGCCTCTATCATAAAATCCAAAAACTCATGATCCACACTGTCATAAGCTTTTTCAAAATCTAGCTTAATGAGAAGCCTTCCTTCTTTATCCTTTCTCCATGAATGAATCACCTCCTCTGATATCGCAAAGCTATCCATTATCTGGTGGTTCTCGAAAAAAGTCATATGGGTCTCTCCTATGATGGAATCCATTACCTTTTTCAAACGGTTAGCTAGGACCTTGGAGAGAACCTAATACAAATAACCAACCAAACTAATCGGTTTAAAATCTGACACTGTCACATGATTTCCACATTTTGGAATGAGAGCAATACATGTATTATTTAACTCCTAACAATGGATCCCTTAGAATAGAACTCTTGAATAAACCTCAGAAAGTCCTCTTGAATTTCCCCACAATTTGCTTTAATGAAATTAAGATCCATCCCATCTGGACCGGGAGCTTTATTTCCGTCACACCTGTTAACAACGTCCCATACCTCCTCCCTACTAAAAGGTCGTTCTAACATAACACTATCCTCAACCGATAGGGTCTTGACATCCAAACCTCTTATTTTTGGATGCTAGCATGCTGCTTTCCTGAAGTGGTTTTTGAAATCAAATTTTTTTATATAAAAAATTTGAGGTAGGGCACAGGCCCTACCCGGTCTCCGCATGGGTTCGCCCCTGAACCTGGTTGAATTCTAATTATGTCAAAAAAAAAAACTAAACACTGTTTTATTTGATGGAAAAGAAAGGACAATAAATGATAAGTTAATGTGGAAATGAAAGAAAGGAGGAAAGGATAGTGTTTTTAATTATTGTTTTTTTGATAATTATGAAAGAAAGGAAAGGAGGTAAATAAAAAAAAAAATGGAATACATTTTATTCTATTTACGAAAATTTCTTTCTGTCAACAGTATGAATGATAAATATGTATTGTTATATAAGGTTACTTTTGGGATATTGAAAAAAATCATGAATTATGGATTCCTTTCCTTCATTTTCCTCTCAAATTTGGTGGGAAACTCAATTGGGTGATACAAGAAGAAATTATTAAATCCCTTTCCTTTCCAATCCAAACAAGATATTATAAATTCATCCAAATCCTTTCCTTTTGTTTCTCTCCAATTCCATCAAACCAAACATATATTGATTGATCCCCTCCCCACCCCATCATATCCTCACATAAATCAATGGTCTTGATTGTGGTAGAGTAAAAACATAAAAATTAATTGAAATAGTCCAGACTATTGATTTGCTATATTGGACACGTGTCAATATATTAGGGAGCTGAGAGCAAGTTGAGGACAATTAAGGTGAGGAGAAGATCTAGATCCCCTCATCTTATCTTCTTTCAAAATAAATCCCCTCCTCTTATCCTCACCTCGTCCTCATCAAACATCAATGGTCTTGATTAATTCTACTTTTGGTAGAGTAAAAGCATAAAAATTAATTGAAGTAATCATCATCTTATCCTCACCTAATGGTCTTGAGTAATTCTACTTTTGGTAGTGTAAAAATATATAATTAATTGAAATAATTGAGACAATTGATTTGCTATATTGGACACGTGACAATATATTAGGGAGATGATGAGAGAATCTGGATAATATATATATATATATATATATATATACATATATAATGGTTCTCTAATAAAGACGTCCAGAAATTATTAGTTAAGGACATACAATCACAGTCACACATTTATATTGGGTGTGTGTATTTGTTAATGTGGGGTGTGAGCCCACTGTGAATGTATAGCTATGGTTGAACGTCCTGAAATTATAAAGTCGGAACGGTCCAGATTAGAGAAGTATTATATATATGTGACATGGTCGATGAGAAAACATCTTCAAAAAAACATCTTCAAAAAAAAAAAAAAAAAAAAAAAAAAATATCATTGAAAGAAGTTAGAAAAGTTCTCTATTATAAAAATGGCTGGTGGGGATTATAAGACCAAATTTGCATTCAGCATATTTGCCATTATAGTTGTGTGTACTCACTGTAGATTTGTTCATGGAAGAAGGCTTGCAATCCAGACAAACAAAGACATGTTCATGCATGAAGGAACAGTCAAAACCATAGAGGTCATTTCTATTTTTTTTTTTTTAAATTAATTGTTATGTTAAATTTCATTGACTTCGATTCAATAAGTATTAGATATTCAAAAAAAGGATAAACGCTCAATTGTTGTTATCTTTGTAGAGTGACGATGGACATGTCATTGATTGCGTGGAAATCAACAAACAGCCTGCTTTTAGTCATCCACTTCTTAGGAATCACTCAATTCAGGTTTTAATTAATATATTACATATAAATTTCCACGTGTAATTATTATTTTGTTTGTTTGTTTTTCTCACTTCAAATTATTTTCTTTTGAATTTGTAGATGAAACCAAATTTCCAATCAAGTGGCCTTTCAGCAAATAACAAAAATCCAGTGATCTATCAAAGTTGGCACAAGAATGGAGAATGTCCAAAAGGAACCATCCCCATTACAAGAACACAAAAATTTAATTGTCCACCTCCCAGTTACCCATCAATTACACAAGCAAATCAGACCTTTGAAGACGAAGTTCCTCCTCTTTTTGAGGTGAATTACTGTTGTACTAAAATAAATATTCTTGAAGGATTTGCAATCTAATGTTAAAAAATTAACATTCCGATACGTTCCGTTTTTATCTGATTTACATGAATTAGTATGCGTATGCAATGTTAACGCGTGAAAATTTCGTTGGAGCTCAAGCATACTTCAATGTCTGGCACCCCAAAACATTAAATGCAGTAAAGCTCAAATCTGGATTATTGGAGGGTTTGATCGTGACTTGAATGCTATAGAAACTGGATGGATGGTAATTTATTATCGAAGTTTAATTTTTTTTTCCCTTTTTGCATCAATTCCAAGACTCTTAACAAATTAATTAAACATGTTTTCAGGTTAGTGGAGACGATGATCGCACCAGATTATTCACCTACTGGACTGTAAGTTTACTAATTAAATGGTTAAGTCTTATGAAAACCTCTCCTCAATACAAAAATATGTGATTGAAATGTATTAAAAGTTACTGATTTTGTTATGAGTTTAAGTATGTGTTTGGGCTTGAGCATAGGCGAAGCCAGAATTTCAAATTTAATAAAGTTTAGGAGCATAAATTGTAAAATTTTCATTTTACAGTAAGCATGCAGGAAAATTTTAAAATAATTACAAAGTCCTGGAGGAAATTTTTAAGAGGCAACAAGGCCATGGCCCCTCCGGGTCTCTTCATAGCTTTGCCACTCGGCTTGAGCCACGTGCAAACCTTCTGATGTTTACTAATAGTAAACTTATGTTACAAAATTCCTTGTCATGTTAAGTATTTATTTATCTATATATTTGAATATTGTTGTTTCCCAGGTTGATGGTTATCAAAACACAGGATGTTACAATCTTCACTGCCCAGGATTTGTGCAGATTGACCCTTTTTTAGCTCTTGGTGGTTCTATAGAACCTGTTTCCATTTACAATGGAGAACAGATAGAAATTCAATTCATTGTTAAAAAGGTAACTCTCATTTGTCTTGAATTCAATGAGTCTTTACATGAAAACTGAAACCACTGACACATCATCTCTTAACACACGTGGTAGTGCATAACCTCTTCCACGCTAGTGGCGGGGGTTTTGAGTTTTCTCCCCATGTTATATAAGAATATTTATCCTGACCATACATATACTGTGATGACCTTTTTCTCAATTAGGATCAGTTAACTCAAAACTGGTGGCTGAGAGTCGGAGACCAGATAATAGGATATTGGCCACACCCAATTATGACAGGTTTACATTACTGTGGTACTGAAATAAAATGGGGCGGAGCGGTCTTAAACAAGAATGTTGGTAATCATCATACTGCAACTGAGATGGGGAGTGGACATTTTCCTGAAGAAGGATTTAGAAAAGCAAGTTTCATTCGAAACCTTGGATTCTACTGTGAATCATACAACTTGATTACTAATTTTAAGGGATATTACATCGGACCTGTTGCTACAAGACCTAGCTGTTATGATGTAAAACTTGAAGATCATGGCGGTGCTTATGGATTTCATTTATACTTTGGAGGTTCTGGATTTTCAATGGATTGTCTAGGGTGACAGAGACATATATATATATCGATTGAATAAAATTCAAGTAGCAGAGTTTTAGAATTGTGTTTAATTAGTTTTGATACGAAATAAGTAGCAGAGTTTTAGCACAAAGCTTCAATGCCCTTGTTCTTGATCACCTGGGAGCAGCTGAATGAATCCGTATGGAGATTGCTGCCCAATAATGCTCTACAATACGTTAGTACCTTCAACACATCACCAAATGGAACTGAAGATACATCAAATGATACTTAAGTATCAGCAAACAAACTCGGACAAACAAATGGTGGGTTCGTTTGAAATTAACAAAAACGGATTTGATTCGATTCGTGTTCGTTTGAAACACTGCCGAACCAAACTCAGACAAAATGGTGGGTGTTGTTTACTTTCTCTGAAAGCGCGTGGGTATTAGGGTGGTGTTGCGTGGAACTAGTTCAAGTTTAACTGATTTTGAAACCGAGGTTGTGTTGTCTGATGACTTGTAGGTAACTTTTTATAATTATATTTTAATTACAGGTGTTTAATTAGAGTATGATATTTGTACATAAATTATAGTATTTTATATGTTATTTAATCACACGTAAATTTAGATTACTATAAATCTATGGCATTAGTAAATATATCTAACAGAATCTCCGATGTAAAAACGGTTTGCATACCAATAATCGTTAATATGATCAGGGACAGAGCCTTTAAAGAGCTAGAGTGTGCTATAGTCCACCCTAATTTTATTTTTTAAAATTTCTAAGTTTTGCTTAATTTATATATATATAGCTATAGCTCAACTGCACAAATGAAATCTAATAGCCAAACAAGCTTAAATAAGACTTTAATCTTTTGTTCACTTTTTTTCTAATAGTTATAAAATACTCATTTTCACTTTTCAATTTCCACTTTCTAAGACCGAAGACCCATTTCTGGCTTTCTCCATACAATCACTTTCCCCTTCATTTTTATTTATTATTTATTTTTTTTTACTTTCCCAAATCTTAGATTCCAAACCCTAACTTATCTTTTTCTCTTGAATCTCTCAAGTCCCAACTCACAATCAAGAACTAAGAAGGTAATTACATTTACTTTAATCTTTTCTTTTTTATTTACTTATAATGAATTTAATTTTAGGTTTTATATTTTATGATTGATATTTAATTAAGTCTTGTATTTTATGATTAAGATTTAGGTTTTGTACACTAATGTAGCATCTAATAAATCTCTTTATGAGACAAACAAAAGTTAGAAAAGAGAGACAAATTTTAGGAGAACAAATATTTATTTTAATTTGTGGATTAAAAAAATTATACACTCTGAACGTGTATTTTTAGCTAGTATCAAACATGTATTTTCAGTTATGAAACTTATCGAAACATCATTTCGAAATAAGATGGATAACGACTTTCTTACCGATTGTTTGGTTATCTACATTGAGAGGGAACTTGCTGATACTGTTGATTCTGAATCAATAATTGATATATTTTATTCTTTGAAACGTCGTAGTGCACCACTTCGATAGTATCTTATTGTATATGTAATGCATATTTTTGCACTTGTTTTTGTGTTTTACTTGAATATGATATGTATTCGAGGTTAAGACTCATTATGTCCCCCCCTAACTAGGTATATCATTGATTTTTTATTTTTTATTTTTAATGAACTTTCTCGCATATTGTTTGATTTGATTATTTCAAAAAATAATTTTGTTTAGTAGATAGTTCAAAATTTTAGGACTTTTAAATAAGAAAATAAAATTTAGATTAGCTCACCCCTATTTTTTTTTTTTTTCTAGCTACGCCCCTGAATATGACAATAGTGTCAAAAGATTTGCTTCCTTAGACCATCTCCAATAGTGCGCCAATCGCCATTTGCAGCAGATGTGGACTCAACCGTGCGACAATCTCCACACCAGATTGCAGCCCCAACTTCTTCAGCGCCAGATCAAGCGCACTCTCTTCGAATGCGCTACTTTTTTGCTTAGGTTTTTTTTTTTTAAGTCCCTCAACTTTAGAGTAATTGATTGTGATTTAAACAAGCTCTCTATAACAAATAACTCTCTTAACACCAAATGAATCAACTGAAGAAATCCAAGTCATGAAAAAATTCAACTTACATGAAGAGTTGTCAAGAAATTTCTTAACTCTGACTGAAAATTTCTTCGATTTTGGTATTCCTCTTTTAAGTTTTCAAGTGCTTGAATTCCAAAGAACTGTTAATGGGTACAAATGAGAACTTGACTCTATGAAGTAGAGTCAAATGGGCAGTAGTCTTCAAAATCACAGGTGGGTTTAGAGCCGGCTGAAGCACTAGGTAAGTTAGGCGGTTGCCTAGGGCCTCCGAAATTTCTTAAAAATTAAGGGCCTCATTTTTATTTTTATATTTATTTTTCAATTTTTACTTATAGATAATATTAAATTAAGAGGCCTCCTAATATATAGCCATGAAAATATAAATGTCTCCTAAAGTTAAAGGACAAAAATTCCTTTTAAATATATATTAACGTCGTTTATATAACAACTTATTATTCGTATCTTTTTTTCTCTTTGAAAAAAAAAATATTTATTTAGAATTTAATTGTAATTCCAAAACAACTCTTTATATATATATATTTTTTTTTATGGAAAACTCTTTATTTAGAATTTAATTAGGGAAAATTGACAAATGTAGCCGAATAGATTATGGTAAAATTGTTTTTAGCCTTATTTCATAATTTAATTGTTTATAACCATTTTATAATAAATTCCTTTAATCTCTAACCAAAATTACAAAAATACCCCAGCCAATTAATTTTTAAATTTTTTTTTTCCTTTGCTCTTCTTCTCTTGGCATTACAGTAATAGAGTAAAAATTAGGTTATAAACAATTAAAATTTAAAAGTAGGTTATAAACGATTACTCAATGTTTCAAATGGTTATAAATGAATTATTTCCTGATTCCAAAAGAACCATTAATACTCTCTTACTTTTAAAATAACATAGTAACAAAGAAAAAAATTATTCATTTAATAATCATAATACTTCCTTAGAACACATGCTTCTGAACGTTTTTTTTTTAAGACACGACATTTGATTAAAACTTCCGTCTTACATCTATCTTATTCATTTATTTTGTTTTCTACTAATTTTGTATTCACTATCTACAACTCTGTATTCTCCCTAACTTAGCTCCAAGTTATTTTAATAACTTTCTTCAAAATCAAATCTTTTTTTTTTTTTTTTGGTTTCAAATTCTTTATGTCATCCGTCCTAAAGAATTGCTCTGTTTATCAGCGGCCTCCCTACTACAACAACTACACAAGTTATACAAATTCTGTATAATAGCATAATGTTTAATATTCATATACCTCACCAGCCATACAACAAATAACTGGTGAAGAAACCTCATCAGCCATAAATGTAGTAGCTGTTATAAATGAAATTAATGTTAATCACAAAGCTTTGAAATCGCACCATCCTAATGTGTGTGTGTGTATATATATATATATGTGTCGATGATGCCCTTCTTCTTGACCGCCTGTGATTACTGTCCACTCCAACCTTTAAAGGAACGGGAGCAGCTGAATGAATCCGTATGGAGAAACTAGAAATCTGAATAAGAGATTGCAGCATAAAGGTCAAGAGAGTTCCAATAAGCAAACACATTCGATGTGAGGCGTGTGAGGGAACATGTCTACTGGCTGGAGGCTTTTTAGTTTGTAACATCCTTCTATATTTTTTTCAATCTGCATGGAAGAATTCAAGAGTTAAGATGACTGGAAAGTTTGAAAAGATGATGGAAGTAATTGATAAAAGACTATACATACCACGCCATGACAGAGATAATCAAGGTCGCGTGCACATGTGGCTGGATTACACGATACATAAACAATACGTGGTGCCTTAAGCTTCAGCAGGAACTTAATCAATTTCATGTGCATACCAGGGCGATTTGGATCTGCAGAATTACCAAATTAAACAAACTTACAAAAGAGAATAAGTTCAGATCATCTATATACCAAAGGTAGTGCTCGTGCATCAAGAAAAAGGAAACAAAAAGAATCCGCCTCTGCCAACTAGAACAGATAAAAAAAAAATTGGTAGCTTTGTTTGGATATAGACTGTTGTACTTGTGCAGATTAATATAATATTTCTACTTCGACACTTAAAACAAAAGACAGGAAAAGTTTGTGAAGAGAGCATCAAACAAGAAGACAACCTGAGATGACTATGTCAGGCTTCGGAAAATCATTGCCAAAATTTTCACTAATTTTGTTGAGATCCCCTTGCACGAATGTAGCATTAGATATGCCATTTAACTTGGCATTTCGACGAGCATCTGATACAGCTTGAGGAACCACTTCATAGCCATAAACATGTTTAGCCCTGACAGTAAGGAATGGCAGCGGCAAATAGATTCACAGCATTTAAAACCAAATCAGCAGAATAGATAGACTAGCGATACTTTACAACTAAAGCCAAATGACAGAGATAAACCTTCTCGCAAGGGTCAAGCCGATGGTGCCAGTTCCACAGAATAAGTCAAGAACAATTTCTGAGCCATCTCCTCTGAGACCAGCGCAATCTTCAATGAGTTTATATAGAACCTCTGCCTAAACAATGTAAATCTTTGCATTTACAGTAATGAAAGTACCCACAAAGCCAAACGGGAAACTAAAGCAAGAACTTAAGCAAAATAGTATGGAAAAGCATACTTGGTGAGTATTTGTCTGGAAGAAAGAGTTGGCTGAAATTTCAAACGTAAGCCCTTTTAAGATCTCCGTAATGGTAGATTTCCCATACAAAGTGTGCTCCTCCTCCCCAACAGATGTATTACCAACAGAAGTATTTACATTATTCATAATGCTCACCTATCAGCCGTAAGAAATTCTCAGCAAAAAAGCACAGAAAATGGGGGATACCTGAACTGAAATCTACAATTCAGGACAGAAAAAAAAAAAAGCATTAAACAGAGAAAGTTAAAAGGATTTTCACTGCATGTCCATGCTAAAGCTAGAGTTGGTATACAACAATTCATTAGAATGGCCCATTGAAAAGACACATTCATATAGCATTGTTTTGGGTGTTTCCCAACATCAAACGGCTTCAAATTTTCAGATATCTAATCACAGTAAGTAGTGAGAAGATGACTACATATGATCTACAAGCAGTCCAAAGAAGAAGAACAACAACAAAAGAAGGATTGATTATGTTATCGAATGATGACCACATAAGATCTACAATGAGTCAAGCACTCACAAAAATTTAGAATCACCACGTGACTCTATTTGTAAAATCTGCGATTAAGTTGGTCTCTTCGACTCTTCCCTCAACTCTCTCTTCACTTGAACACTACTTATAAGGTCTATTGTTTCTCACATTTCAAACAGAGCCATATTAATTTTTTCATCATATCCTATAAATTACTAAAAAGAACTGTCCCCACCTTTATATATTTGCAAGTCTTCATGTCATCCTAAATATTAGTAGAAAAAAGAAAACAATCTAACATTAGCATGTACCATGGTTGCCAGCATTCACATAAACCAGTGTCGATCAAGTCATTAAAAGAGTACTCTATCTTTCTATCCACAAATGAGAACACAAAAGAGGAGCACTTCCAAATAAATCTTCTCAAGAAACAAATTAACCAGCATAGGTTGATTTAGCCCAAATTTTTGGGAATATAGTTCCTGTCATGCATTTTAATTACTAAAACCCGATCACAATAGGCTTCATTGAGATCAAGTCAAGATTATCAAAACCAAGTCTTAAACTCTTGAACCATTCAAATACTAGCTCCAATCTGAACAAAAACACACAGATTATATTTAAACATAAATGAAAATGGAAATTCATCATACAAACCACTTCAGGAATGGAGGAAATCTTCTCAACCAATGGCTCCAGGAGCTCTGGCTTGTAAGATGAAGTTACAAAATTAACCATGAGTTCAGGCAAACCAGTCTTCACATCCCTGGAACAAAGACCATAACAATTAAATATAAGGGAAAATAGCTTTTCAATGATATTATAGATATGACGATCCATGAACTAATTGAGAAAAATTTCCTGACACCATCATATAACTTGATGGATTACCCAAAGGACTTAAAGCTGAAAACAAAATGCCAGTTGCACACATAATTTAACAACGAAGATAAAAAATAAAATTTTAAAATTTTAAAAAAAAAAACCAATAAGGCTTTGTATAATTGAGCAGACAAAAAGGGGATTCTTCAGGCTATGGGAGCATATCTCATATTACATTAATGCTTACACGGTTACAGTGTTACACAGCTCATTTTGGTCAAATATGCATCAACTTCTTCATTAACAAAAGAGTATAACCTGTCCTCTACAAATATGTGGTGCATGAAAATTCATAATGTAAAATGAATTTAAATGCTAATCTTTTTTTTCCCTTAATTTATTTACAAATGGCCTTTGTTGATTATTTCCTTCATGATTCTTATAACCAATTCAGCATTATCTGCTTGTATTCCAAATAATTCTATCCCAGTTTATCATTTTCATTTGCAGAAGCTTTCATTAAGATAATGTGTCTATTTGTGTTCTGATATATTTTTGCATATATTCACCTTTCCTAATATTAAATCAGCTTTTTCTTCATTCCTCACCATCCCCTGATGTTCGGACAGGTTATATTACAGCATTGAATCATAGGAGAGAGTTCATATCGCTTGAACTAGAGCATCTTCCATGTGCAAGAATGAACATGAGACACAAAGCAAGCTTATATTTTGAATTTAAAGAATCTGAACTAGAACAAGTACCTTCCAGTTCTTAGCATTAGATGCTTAAGATATCCGACATGAGAGTGAAAGTCATAAGGAGAAAGACCTAATTGTGGGTCTCTCCAATTATCTTGGACTGCCGCAAGAACCTATGTATTAAAATGCAAGTCAAAGAGGCAGTAAAAAGTGATTTTTTTTTTTTTTCTTACACAAATCATGCATGCAGCCAATAATAATTCAGACAATAAATAAATGATGGTGTAACTTTTAAGCATTAGTTAAATCTGCAGAAATTATAGAAAAGAAAACTGAAGGGAAGTTCTTTTATTTATATGAAATTTGGCTTATCTTTTTCTCTTTTGTTGAGATACAATAGTACATCCATATCCTTGTGATTCCATCAACTTAACAATTTTCAATTGTTTGAACTGGTGCTTTGGACATGTCTAACAAAAGCAACCAAAGGAAACTAAGAAGCCTTTGATTGGCACTTGCATTTTACAACAGACTAAAGGTTTTCATACTGAGATGTAGCACTACAACAATATTGAATGAATGTCACAAACAAAAAACTACTAACTCAATTAGGATGTTAAGAGAAAGACAAGAATGCTGCAGCTTTTTCTGGACAACCTTGGAATCACCTATAGCCATGGTGATTACTCTGTTCTGATCTAGCTTAACCTTCCAAAGGGCAAGAGCTACATCAGACCCTCTAAACTAATAATTTACCAAGAAGGACATTTTAACGGGCATCAGTACAACATATAGGGTTAACAATACCGGTTTACACACCTGCTAAGCTACTCTATTTTAGTGTGTTACATTTACAGGGTGATTTCTCATTTACCAATGATCATTGGATGCTATGCAGCATACGGATACCAATGACATTTTAAATATACAAATAAGAGATCTCTGATTTATAAGACATGCTAAACAAAATTATCTCAGAAATTTATATGCAATAGGTAATATACAGTATCTGCACATAACAATACACGAAATTTAAACACAACATACCCTGTCGGCAGGCTCACTTTGTAATAAGCACTTTTCAACATTTAGAACCTTATCAAAAAAGCCAGGAGCATGTAATCCCAACGCATAATTCTCCTTACGATCTCCTTTCTCTTGAAATGATTCTTTAGGCAACCATGTTTTAGAACCAAATGAGAACTCCATCTGCAGAATCGAGAAAGTAGCAGCTCAAATTATCTCCTTTTTGAATTTATTCAACTAATGACTAATCTGCTCATATTTCTTCAGGAAGAAATTGACGAAAGCAATGACTTTTTAGAAGGTAAATTATATGGTCAATATAATGATTATGCAGATATATGTGCCCTACACCATAAAGGTTAATATTTCAAATTGTAATAGTTACGGCCATCCTTGAAACTGGAAAGGCAGGCATGCATAGATCTGTTTATTATTTGATAATGATGGCAGCATTTCCACACTCTAACACAGTTCCCTGGTTTATATAAGCAAGTGATTTTTTGGCTAAACCTACACCAGTTCAAAATGGCATATCAACCGAATTGATGTCTAGTTAATTTGCATTTTAGCAAAACTGTTTAAATTTCTGCCCATTCACAGTTAATAGAGGTGAAGCCATTGTATTCAAAGGTTGAAATGAGGGACCTAAATTGATAAAATACAACTGAACTATTTTCTGGTTTAATAACACCAAATACTTGAAACATTGAAGAAAAAGATTAGTGTTGTGCCCAAGTTTTTTCCTCTTTGGCCATACTCCATAGTAGTTATAGCAATAATTCACACCAATGTAGGTTCTTAGTATCTAAAATATGAAATACTTCAAAGTTGAAGAAAACATGCGTCTATATGTACATGTGTGTGAGTACGCGAGAGAATCATTAAAGTTATCAAACAACCAGATTTTACTTGGTTTATGGTGTGTTAGTGACACTAACCTTGTTTCTGTAGTGAAATTGAATATCACAGGGAACAATGGGCTTCATAATGCTAAAGAATTCAGGATCTTTATCAGAAAATTTTCCGACATGTATTATCAGCTCATGGACTTGTTGTTCCTTAGCTCTAAGTTGAGCCTCGTAAGATAGGTTTTGCGTCTTACAACCTCCACAATATGAAGCATACTCACAAGGAGCATCTACAGAATCCAAATGTGGAGATATCGTCTTCAACTTGGTCGCCTGCAATTCCAACAAAATAAAACCAAATCATGAATAATAAACTAAAACATCAAACCATAAAGCGGTTTACCTGAAAACTTTTAAGAAAAAAATTACATTAATTTGAAAATCCTTAGAACAAACCATTATATGACCAAATTTATACCACCCAAGTTGTCCCCAATCCTGGCAACCTTTTAAGTTCATTCATTCCATTTAGATAAACTAAACTAAAACAAAACAAAATGAAACAAAATTTCATTATCTATCCTTCCCCACAAATTCCCCCACCAAAACTTTAATGACTTCTAGTGCCAAACAAAACAAAACCAACACAACACATGAACCAAGAATCACCATTTCAATAAAACCAAGTGAACGAACTAAACCATAACATAAAGAGACCAAACATCATTATCTCTCCAATTATCTATCCTTTCCCACAAATTTTCCCATCAAACAAACAACACCCACCAAAACTTTAATGACTTCTAACACTGAACAAAACAAAACCAACACAGCACATGAACCAAGAACCACCATTTCTATAAAATCAAGTGAATGAACTAAACCATAACATAAAGAAACCAAACTTCACTATCTCTCCGTTTATCTATCCTTTCCCACAATTTCTCCAACAAACAAACAACACCCACCAAAAGTTTCATGAATTCTAACACCACACAAAACAAAACCAACACAGCACATTAGCAAAGAACCACCATTACCATTCCAATAAAAATCTAGTGAATTCCAAACAAAACCAGAGTAAAGCTACAGCTTCAAAGTCGTAAACTAAACCAACTAACTTAAGCATAGTTTACTTATATGACCAAATTTCTATACCTTTTAAGCTCATTCATTACATTTAGATAAACTAAAACGAAACATGAAGAAACCAAATTTCATTATCTCTCCAATTATCTTCCTTCCCCGCAAATTTCCCCATCAAAATTTTAATGACTTCTAACACCAAACAAAACAAAACAAACACAACACGTGAACCAAGAACCGCAATTTCAATAAAATCAAGTAAATGAACTAAACCATAACATAAAGACCAAACTTCATTATCTATCCTTTCCCACAAATTTTCCCATCAAATAAACAACACCCACCAGAATTTGCATGATTTCTAACACCAAACATAACAAAACCAAGACAACAAATGAACAAAGAACCACCATTTCAATGAAATCAATTGAATTCCAAACAAGAATATTAACAAACCAACTAACTAACCTCAGCATAGTTATCTTTCTTGCGTGTAATCCGCCCAATGAGCTTCTCACCAGGGAGTGCACGGTCACACAACACAACGAAGCCAGTGTCAGCCACCTTGCACACCCCTTTCCCTTTAAAAGCCAAACTCTCACAGACCAACTCCAATTCCTGACCTCTCTTTGGAAAATACGAATTTGGCTTGCTGTTTCCATCATTGCTGTTGTTGTTGGTCTTGTTGGGTTTGCTTTGCTCTTGTTCTTGTTCTGGGTGCTGAGTGAAGGAGAGGGAGGCGGCAACACAAGAACTTGAGCGGCGTTTTAGGAGCCATGGACACGTGGTTGCTACTGTGAGGTGTCTCAAGCTGTGGGCTCGCATGGTAATGTGAGCGTGTTGTTGTGACTTGTGACAGCCTCTTTGGTGTTCTGGGCAGCGGAGGGAAAAGAAAGGATTGTGTTGTGTTTTTGGGTTTTGTGATAGAGGGCAATTTAGGTATTATAAAAATTTTGGGAGGGTAGTTTGGGCATAAACAATTTTTAGATAATTCACACAATAGCTAAGTTACATTTGATTTAAAGTTAAATTATATTTTTATGCTTTGTTTTTCAATGACAATCTCATGAATTCAACGCTAACAAGGTTTTGGACAAATGACTTCTAAGTTAGCGGGTCAACGGCATTTAATAGATGAATCATTAGGTAAATGACTTCCAAATCAACGGTTTAAATCCTACTGATAATAAAAATTTATAAAAAAAAATACATGATCCAATTGTTAATTCCGTAAGGACTTGTCAATTCTGGCCGATGCACCAACACAACTTTCTCATCTTTTATACTGTTGGAATGGTCGGTTTTGGGAAATATTATTTTAATTGTAAATCAATCTTAGTCTTTGTTGCGCAGAATCGGTCCCTTATCTAGTTATCTGCCATAATCTACCACATAAATCTGTAAATTAATCTCCTATAAAACAATAAAATGTTATTTTATATCACGTAACATAATTGAGGTTTATAAGACAATCCAACCAAGGTTTTTTCGTCTTGGTACGTGTGTGTATATATACTTGGTTAGTCAATAGAAGAACTAGTATGCTTTGATAATCGGTAAATGACAATCATATTTCGTTGAATGACATTACTTGTATTAAAGGAGAAGAAACAATCATCTTCAAACACTAATTAATTTTTTTTTTTTACTGTATTTTGTAATTTTTTTTTTTTTTTTTGATTTTACAACAACTGCCGGAACCCGAAGAGATTAGTCTCTGCTAGCACAGTCCGAAATACAGCTCTCATAGCCAGGGAGAGGGCACCCTCACTTGAAAATAAGACCAATGAGGGACAAGTAATATAAATGTAATATATGAACACATCAGGCATTGAACCGTGGTAGTGAGGGTTCCTTTGGGAGTAGGGTTGCACATTTTCCCCCGAATTCCCGCTTCCCCGCTTCCCTGTCCCCACTTGGGGGAAATTTATTGGGGGAAAATGGGGGGGAATAGGGATGTAAATCATCCCCAAATTGAAATGGGGATGGGGAGACCCTCCCTCATCCCCATCCCCATTTCCTCATTTCCCCCAAAATATTATAAAAATAATTATATATATATATATTTTTTAATGTATATATATATATATTTGACATTATTTTGTACTGATTTTCTTTTGCATTTTTAATGGAATGTTTTTTTTTTTTTTAAGTTTAATTTGTAATTTTCAACCAAATGGGGAAATGAGATAAACGGGAAAAATGGGGAAATGGGAAAATGGGGATGGAGGGACCTCTTCCCAAAACTCCCTCATCCCCAAATGGGGGGGGGGCTATATCCATCCTCATTTCCCCAATGTGCAACCCTACTTGAGAGGGTCTCACCATATCGGCAGGAGGTCATGTGTCATGTATTTTGTAATTTGTTCATTTGGTTTTGGATGGTTTAATTGATTTATGAGATTCTGGTTTTGATTTCTATGTTTTATATTTTATAGTTATTATTTCTTCTTACAATGTTGTTCACGATTTGATTAAGAGTAAAGCTATATCAACTTAAATTAATTGTGACATAAATTTTGACTTTAACATTTCAACCATTCATGTGTTTTTAATTCACTGGTTGAGATTTTAATGAATTTATAACTCCTGAATGAAGAGCACATTGGTTGTTAAGATGTTAAAGTCAATATTCTATGTCATAAATTTAATGATTACAGTCCCATACTCTCATCCTTTTGAATTTAGATAATTTTCATTTGGTTCCATAAACTGCCAATATATATATATATACACACACAAATTGTCTTTGGATGTCATTAATGTTTCATGGAAATCTGAATTTTTTTTGTGAAATCAATTAATCTAAAATCTTAATGAGATATTAGGTATAGAGATATTAATTAATGCAACAAATTGCTGTAATTTTGTACTAATGAAATCTGAGGATTTTTGTTGTACGGCTTCGATTGCAACTATGTGGATTATCAATGTATGATCTTGCATTTTATATTAGTAATTGATAGAAAAATATGACTTCTTGAGTTTTTTTTTTTATTTTTTTATTTTTTAAACGTATTACAATAATTCGGTATTTGGGATGGGGGAGCCATCCCTAATCTTGACTAATATAAAAATTACCTTATTCTAATTTTTTGATCTACATTTTGAAAAAAGCTTCATTGTGCCTAAATATATCGTTCTCACCTCTAATATTATAACACGTGATAGTATATCTCTCATGTAATTTGTTATTCATATTATGTAAAATTATTTGAATGGATCCGATAGTCCAGGGACGGAGCTAGGATTTTGTTCCAGGGAGGACGCCGTGTAATAATGAGTTAATCATATCAATATATATCTTATATGTAATATTGAAGAAAACATTAATTAAAAAATGTTGTTTATATTTTAAAACTTTCAAAAAAAAAATTCAGTAATTGTTGAAAAAATAATACTTTTTATTGAGATTAATTATCTTAATTTGTGTATTTGTAATAAAATAAAAAAACATTTTAGATGAAAACATAATAAAAATAAAAACAAAGCTATATATTCTAACTAATATCCTTCTTTTTTTTGGTTACTTTTTGAAGTATTAAATAAATTTAGGATTTTTTGGAGAGAGATGACTCGAACCCATAACCTCAACTGCTGTGATACTCTATTTTCTCAAACTGAGCTCTACTCTATTTAGGTGCTAATTACATTCATCTAGTGATTTCTCATTTTTACCAATATTAATAATCGACTGCTGTGTAGCGGTGGGATACCATATTTCAGATCAAACTGTCATTGTATTGGTTTTATTGAACAAATTAACACTTTTGATAATACATAGTTACTCATCCACTTAATTAATTAGTTTTTTTTTTTTTTTTTTTTTTTTTAGCTGGTAAATAATTTTAGTATGACATTAATTCGTTTAGTTTGGTTAGTTATATGCTACTACTATTCAATATGGTTTGGTAATGAAGAAGGGTGTTTATTCGGTTTGACAATATTTCATATTCGAGTTACCGTCACTATAGGTAATATATATATATAAAAAAAAAAAATACATATACGCTTGGGTGGTCATGACAAAAGACAAGTATGTATCGTTAGTCATGGCAATTTCAAGAATTAAACCGATAGAAAACACATACTTCGTTGAATTATATTGATATGATATCATACTCATTTTGGAGAAGAATAAAAAAAGAAGTAGAAACACTCATGAACAACTAGCAGACACTTATGTGTAATTCTCAGGTCAATATCTTCACATCTTCAACCACTACTAGCAAATAATTAATAATCGTGTTTATGTATGGTCTCTTTCTTTTAATTAATTAAATTTTAATTGATTGTTGCATGTTGAGTTATAGTATAGGAAAAAGATTTGTCATATTTATATGATTAAAGGTATTTGGAAGGATTTATCAACTCGAATGGATGTCAATGATTTAACGTTGTCCGTACACGATCCGATTGCTTTCTTCCTATCATTAACACAACTTTTTGGATTTTTTTTCTTTGAATTACAACTACTATCGGGGTCTAGCGAGATTAGACCTTATAAGCACAATTTGGATTAATACTACTCCAACTATTGTTGGAATACCCGGATTTGGGAAATATTCTTACAAGGTAATTGAACAAAGTAAAATATTTATTTGAATTATATTTTTCACCTTTATCTATTTCTCATTCGTAAGTAAAAATGCAGCTGCAGCTGCAAGAAATCCAAGGACAACTTTGGATTCTGTTCCTTACAAGGTGAGCTTTTTAGTGGTGTGTTTTAAATTGATGCATTTAGGGTCACAAATTGAATACTAATTTTTAATATATGTATTTTCTTTGGGAAAATTACACTAACATCCCCTAAATTTAGGTGAAACTAGACCAATAGACAGAAGATCATTTTATTGCATAAACATCCCTTGAATATCATTGACCAAACATTGACCACAGTTAGGACTAACTGTTGACCAGCCATTACCCCTGAAAAGTCATATTTACCCTTTGTCTTCAATCTGAAAAATCATATTTATCCCTACCCTATAATAAATGAATGTAAATTTATAATATTTAAAAAATGAAATATATTAAATAAAAGCCCCCACACTTATGTACTTGTACATTTAAATCAAAATACATTTAAAGTCAATGGTACCAAAATCCTTCACACTTGTCAATTTGAAATACATTTAATTTTCATCCCATGAATAAGTTAATAAAAATTAAAATGGTGCTTCAAATTTTAAAGTTCACATACACATCACTTCAAAAATAAATAAATAAATAAATAATCTCAAATTTCGATATTATTTATCTTTTTGTCATATAAAAAATAAAATTTATACTAATTTCTAATTATATAGAATTTTATAAATATATATATATATATATAGATAACAAAAGCATAGAAATCTAAAACAATTAAATTTTTCCGATGATAAACCTTTCACATTTAAATCAATAAATTATGATTCTCTAGAGGACCACAAGGGCCACAAGGTTTTTGGAGAGCCAATGATACCAAATCCCAGAGGACCCCAAATGTGAATTGAAATACATTTAATCTTCGGCCAACGAATTAGATACTAAAAAAAAAAGCCGAACAAAATTAAATTAAATTAAAAATAAAAATAAAAATGCAATCCACCTCTTCTGCTACTGCTACCTCATCGTTCTGCTACTGTTATCATCGCATCTTCCACATCCCTCGTCCCCATCGCAAGAAAAAGCCCACAAATTCTCTCTCTCTTCCCAGAAACCAAATCATCTCCAAGCACATCTGCTCTCTCTCTCTTCCCTCAACAAGCAATTGCAGCAAAGACCCCCCAAAACATCACAACGACTCCTACTACCCAGATCACAACCGTCCCTTATTCGATCAACTCTACTCGTCGACTGACTTCAAAGCTTCAGTTAACAAACACCCAGAAACCCGAAACGAGGAAAACGAAGGTGAAGGAGATACCGAGGCAGGTGGTTTTCTCTGGGGACTTTTCTCGAGCATGTGGTGGACGGAATTGAAAGCTGCGGTGGGGCAGAGAATCAATATGGAGGGCATTGTCTCTTCAGTGGCCGTATTCGTTAGGGATCGTCACTTGGCTTTGCCTCACGTGTTGGTGCCGGATATAAGGTACATTGATTGGGCAGAGCTGCATAGGAAGGGTTTTAGAGGTGTTGTGTTTGATAAGGATAATACTATCACTGCTCCTTATAGTTTGACGCTTTGGGAGCCCGTTAGTTCGTCTATAGATCAGTGTAAATCGGTGTTTGGTTGTGATATGGCGGTGTTTAGTAACTCTTCTGGTAATTTTGAAGATTACCTGGTTCGATATTTATTGTTGTTGATGATGTTGGTTTTGTTGTTTTGACAAGGAGTGTTTTGGTCTTGATGAATTAGGTCTCTATGAGTACGACCACGATGGGTTGAAAGCTAGAAAGCTTGAGGGGAAAATTGGGATCAAAGTTATAAGGCATGGTAGGTGTTTCTTCTTTGGCATTCTTAATTTAAGCTAAAATATTATCACTGATATATGTTCAATAATCGATAGTTTTCACTTCAATGTTAGAAGTTAAAATGTGTGTTGAATGTGCTTAGTCAATATTGCCAATTTATTATCAAGTCCAATTCTGATTTATGCTGATGTGAAGATCGATATGTTATGTTTTAGGGGTGAAGAAACCAGCTGGGACAGCTGAAGAGATTGAGAAACACTTTGGTTGTCGAGCCTCTCAACTTATCATGGTAGGTGTACATAGAATTGTGATAATGGTTGGAATTTTTTTTTGTTTTAAAATTTATAATTATGTAATGAGCATAATTTTGTTGATGTTAGGTGGGTGATCGGCCTTTCACAGATGTTGTCTTCGGTAATCGAAATGGGTTTTTGACTATATTAACTGAACCATTGAGTCTTGCTAAGGAGCCATTCATTGTTAGGCAGGTTGGTTTCCTTTTATGTTATTTTCTTATTGTACTTTAGGCAAGTTATACCGTGAACTAAAAGCAATGGATCTAAAATGGGGTAATTACTTGATGTTCTCTGCTCAATCCCTCTTTTTCTACAAAGAAACTTGCTGTAGTGGGTTCTAAATGACAACCTTAGTAATAAAAGATTATTTATCAGATGTGAAAATTGCAGGGTCCTTGTCAATATTCTCTATTTGACCTTTTAATTTTTATGTAATTAGTTTTGATTCAAGTGTTTCAATTTATTTGTTTCAGTTAAACATTCTTGCTATCATTACATCAAATTGGATCAGAGCTTTTTAGATTTTGTAGTAATTTGTTAATTTGACTCATTGTGGATTTCAAAATAAATGCATAAACTACATGATTGTTAGATAATAATACAATATCAAGGTCCTTCTCTTGCTCGTGTTCTGGCCATCGTGTGCTTGACATATGTGTTATTGTGTTTGTCTTGTGCAGTCAGCAATTTCTCTGTTTCAGTTGAATCTCCTAAACCTTTATCATTAGTTTTTGTATTTTTCCATCCATCTTAGAGAAGTATTGCTAATTTGTATAATTGGTTGATGTCACTTGGAATGCTTGTGCGTTTTTCTTCTTTGTAATTTTTGTCTCATCTTGCTCACTTTGCAATTAGCGGTAGATGTCTTCTGTCTTTTAAAATTCTGCATATGTCTTATAATTATACATTGAACTTCATTGGTTGATCCAACATCATTAGGCATGCATCTAGAGGAAATTTGTTACAAGCACATTCTGTGTGATATATTTGGTTCATTTATCTTTTGTCACAACTTGAGCCTCCGTCCTTGTGCTAATCTGGTTGGATCTCCTAAACCTTTGCCGCTGTTAGTTTTTGCATGTTTCTGTTCTTGGTAGAGAACAACAACCCTTCTTCAAGTTTTTGTGCTAATGTGCATATTTAGTCCATCACCTATCATGCAAAAAGCCTGCAGAATGGCTAATTCAGGTTGTCCTTACTTGATGTCTCTTGTGATGCTTGACCATGATTTCCTTGTGATTTTTGTGTCATTTTGCTCACTTTTCAGTAGCGTCTTCTGTCTTTCTGCAAATGTCTTGTTCATTGAACTTCATTGGTTAATCCAACATAATTAGGCATGTATCTGGACGGAAATTATTACAAGCATATTCAGCAATGATAGATAAAATTTGCCAAACATTATTGGTGAATGGTGGTATCTGATTCATTCATATTTTACTACAAATTCTGTAATTATGGATCCCCTGTATCGGAAAGGATCCCTTTTGGACCCTTTAAACATTTCAGGAGCAACATATTGTAGGACAAATCCATTGCCACAAAAACAATGTATATATCATAAGCAAAAAAATAAATAAAAGCTTGGCATATTGTGGTGATTAAGATGATCATGAAACCATAGTATGCAAAAACTTGTTGAGAACAGGACATGCTGCTGCAATGTTTTTCCAAGAGTTGCTTCCTCATAAATCTTTGCTTTCCTGTTGTTGGCATTTTAGCATAGGTTTTTGTTACTTCTTCCCGACATTTTTTGACGGTAATGGAAAACTAACTGTTTTCAGGTGAGGAAACTTGAAGTGTACCTTGTGAGTCGTTGGTTTAGACGAGGGTTGAAGCCGATTAGTCATGCTCTAATCCCAGATCCCATGGAGTGTGTGAAAGATCCACCACATCTGTAAGAAATAGTGTAGATATATGCAGCAATCATATTCATGTATCTATCTAGTCTAGTTTGATTTACATTTCTTGTAATTTATTTATGAGAACATTTTCTAAATTTTTTATTTTTCATTCTCAAAGGAGAAAGATTATTCTTTTACTATTGACACTATCAAATCCAATAGTATTGAAACCACAGTACTACACTCTAAGCTGAAACTGTGAAGTACTTCCGTTTCAAAGGGTAATGTCATAATGACCGTTTAAAGAATACCATCATACCAGTTTATCGTAGATAAAATCTTTGGTCAGATGGGCATGGCATGGACGGTTACAAAAATCCTCAACCCTCACCACATGACAGTCATATAAGTGGACTAGGGTCTAGTCGTCATTAAGTCACCACATGACGTCATATAAGTGGACTAGGGTCTAGTCGTCATTCAATTTTGGAAGACTTAATCGGTTCTCAAATTATATGATTTGCTCGTGAACTTTCATATTAATCCCATTAAAACAGATCATATGCCTCCCTTCCATGGGTATCTTCTTATGTTGATGAAAAAATTCCAATAAAAAGTAGATAATTAGTATTCTGTTAACACCTAAATATCTAATTATGTGGTTTGTTAAAAAAAAAAAAAAAAAAAAAATCCCCACATTGTAAGAAAATGCGAACTCTCTACCTCTATAACTAGTGTGTAGGGTCATGCTATAGTACTTATAGCAATATCAGTACAATTATGTAAAAATTGTCTATCCCAATGTTGGAGTGAATTTTTATATGCTATTATTTATTTATTTATTTTTACACTATTACAGTAAATTTGGGATTTAGAAGAAATGATACGTTTAAATCTTATAATACATTAATCTTTTTGATAGATATTACAATAAAATTATAATACAAGTTTTTAACCATTAAAATAATATTTTTTTTCAATTGTTGAAATTAAATATAAAAGATTATATAAAATCATTCTTTTAAATCTATTATTTGTGATTTTAATCTAAGTAGAATTTATAAAATAATTTATTCATTGATCCAATTACTGTCTAGTCTAATCCTAATTATATAAAAAGCGTGAGTTGGTCGGTGATTATAGCATCCTCCTTTTTGTTTGAAAGTAAAATTACAAATATAACCCATAAAGTTTATATAATTATGTTCTTTTTTTTTTCTTTTAATTTCTTTTGACTTTTTTTTTATTTCTTTTAAAGTAAAATTACAAATACCACCCTTAACGTTTATATAATTACTTAATAGATAGATTTTAATAAAATTTTAATTATTGGTCCGTGATTATAATATCTTTTTTTTTTATAAATAAAACTACAGATATAACCCTTAGAGTGTATTTGTTACGCATGATAGGATTGGACTATTAAAGACATGGGATTTGATTGGATTGGATTTGATTTGATTTGATTGGACTGGATTTGATTAATTATTGTATTTTTCGTGTTTGGTGCAACCTGAGATTGGACTAAAAATAGTCCAATCATGTGTTTGGTATGTGATGAGATTGGAATAAAATAATATATATGAAACTAATATTTAAATCGGTTTAAATAAATTTAATATTTTAAATATAAACAATATAATAAGAATATAAAATACAAAATGGCGCGTCCCACACTCCCACCAACAAAAAATTAAAAAAAATATATAAAGGTTGGGACTAAAATAGTCCCAGCAGGACTATTGTTGGGCCCCATAGGATTGTTTCCCAATCCATTGCTCACACCAAACGTGGGAATGAGACTAAAAATTGGCCAATTCAGTCTGATCGTGTGTAACAAACATAAGCTTAAAGTTTAAATAATTACGTCCTTTTTTTCTTTTAATTTCTTTGACTTTTTTTTTTTTTTTTGATTTCTTTGAAAGTAAAATTACAAGTACTATCTTTAAAATTTATATAATTACTTAATAGATAGATTTTAATAAGATTTTAATTATAACATCCCTTATATTTCTTTTCCTAACTATATAAAAAGTGAGTTGGTCGGTAATTATAGCATCTTTTTTTTGTTTGAAAGTAAAATTATAGATATAACAATTAAAGTTTATATAATTACACCCTTTTTTCTTTTAATTTCTTTGACTTTTTTTTTTTTTTTTTTTTAATTTCTTTGAAAGTAAAATTATAAATACAACCCTTAAAGTTTATATAATTACTTAATAGATAGATTTTAATAAGATTTTAATTATAGCATTTCTTAGATTCTCTTTGAAAGTCAAATGACAAATACAAGCCTTCGAGTTTATAGAATTACTTAATAGACATGTCTTAGTAACAGTAACACAACAGGGATTGTATAGTAATTTCCAAGATTTATCTTAATTTAAAATTCCAAATAGGTTAAATCATTGTTAAATAGTTTACACCAATTATTATGAATTTAGATGGAATTTATTTGAGTTTTTAGAATTGATTAATAGAAATGTCTTAGTAATAGTGACACATAATGATATGCACTAGATCCAAATTAATAGGTATTTGGATTGATGATTATTTTATATTGTAAAATGAGATAGGTGATGAAAATATAATTTTCTATGCATTTAATGACTTGAAAAAGAATAAGAAAAATTATAGGGGTATAAATTTAATTTGTCACGCAACTTAATGACTTAAATATAAATATATATACGGGGGAAGTTTGTAAAGTGAAAAAAGAAAAAAGAAAAAAAAAAGATTTGACTGCAAGCTGTGGATTCATTTAATAAGGAAGATATGGATATCAGTTATTAAAGATTTAAATAATTATTTCATCACCATTTATGTAATTTAGTCGAAAAATACTTTTGGATATAAAAAAATATAATTTAGTTGTTGAATTTAAATTGTTGAGATGTTCAATAAAAGTTGTAAATCATTGTATATAGATTACCATTGTTAAATCCTTGTGAAAAGAATATCGTTTGAGGTAAGTGTAGATGAGTTTCTTGTCAAGCTCATAAATTTAAGACTTCCTCAAGGTGTTATATTAATGTAATAACATTTACATGAATTAAAACTATACCGTGTTATATTAACATCTCTTATTTTTCAGAGATATGTATATTGACAAATATAAAACTCAAATACTAATTTAAGCACATGTCTTGCATGTGTCCCAATACCTAGTAGTAATAAAACATGTAAGAAAACCCATGTACTAAAACGACATCGTATTGTACACACTGCACTAGTGTTTTTGTATTCTACCTACTATCCGACATCGTATCTGCTAGATTTTCAATTAAATGGACAAGTCTTCACTCTTGAAATTGAATGACGAAATAGGTTGTTCTAATGGTATACCTCTCACATTTGCACAATGACCATGAGATTATGTGTTCAAGTCTTAACTCTTCAGCAACCCGAATGTATCTAACTTCAATAAATTTTTTTAATTGAAATTGAATAAAAAAATTATATAAAATCATTCTTTTAAATCATTTGATTGTGGTTTTAATATAGTAGAATCAATAAAATAATTTATTATTTGTGTAATTAAAATAATTTCTTCAATTTTAAAAAAAAAAATTAAAGTAATATATTAATTGATCCAATTAGCATCATTTTTAAAACATGTGATTGATTGTTGATAAAGTGGTCGTAGAAACCAATCATATTTTAACCATATATAAATTAACAGAGAATTCAAATTGGAAAGAAAATACACATAAATAAAGTAATAATTAAACGCACATTTGTAAAGCAGTTTTTTTTTTTTTTTTTTTTTTCATTATCCGACGTCGTATTCGTATCTGCTGGATTTCCACATAAATAAACCGATCTTCCCTTTAAAAAAACCCTAACCCTAAAATTCACACTCTGAGATCTTCCATCAGCCTCAACTCCATGGAAGCTTACTTGATTAAGAAGAATAACCCTTGAATCTTGTAATATTCCCACAATTTTTCTGAATTCAAAAAGGTATTTTTCTTATCATTCTGAAAAATTGCACTCTTTTTTTTTTTTTTTTTAAACATACAACTATTTTTCTAAGATTGTTATTGCAAATACTATATGGATAAAGTAAATTAAAATGTATGTATTTCTGTTCATAGAATTTTGTATGAATATCATTATTTTTCTACTTTGATTATGGTTTTCTTGTATGAATATTAGCATACTTAGAAGTGACTAATGATTCAGGGAGGCTTTGGTATGATGAAGAAGATCAAAACTGAGGAGGTGGACAGAATATCTGACTTGCCTGAACTAATATTGCACCACATTTTCTTATTTCTAACGTTCAAGGAAATTGTTCAAACCTGTGTGTTGTCTAAAAGATGGGAAGAAGCCTGGCATTCGCACCCGGTTCTGGAATTTGATGGAACAATTTTCGGGCGAGATTTATGGTTCCTTATCATAATTGTGTGAAGTTAAATGAAATTCTGAATAGGAGATTGAATTTATTCAATTGTTTGGAACAAATCCTACGAATTCGTCACTGCAGGGAGATGACAATAATACCGAAGTTTACACTTGAAATGGATAATAATGATGTAGAATTTGTGTCATTTGTAGAACGATGCATTTTCTATGCACTTGGAAGTAATGTGAAGGAGTTGAAACTTAAATTTGGATTTTGGCACGGGTTGTTCAATTTGCCCCAAATTGTTTTATGCGCAAAATCAGTAGTTGGGTTAGAGCTAAGAAGTTGTACGCTGAAGTTACCAAGAAGTAATATGAATTTATCTTCTTTGAAAAAGTTGAGTTTGTGGAATGTTTATGCAGATGATCATGTGATTAAAAATATAGCTGGTGGTATTCCTTTGATTGAAGAGATGAGTTTTCGTGATTGTAAAGGGCTTACAAGTTTAGATTTATTTGGTCTTTATAGACTCATTGATATCTCTTTACTGCAAAATTTTGAACTTAAGCGGGTGAGTATCAAAGCACTGAATCTTCATTCTTTTGAGATTTATGCGCCAACGGCACTATATGAAATTAATGTAGACTATTGTAAGAATCTGAAAAGGTTAAGTTTGGGTGGAATTCCTATAAAGGATGAATGGCTCAGCAATTTAGTTCCTAAACTTCAACTCCTTGAGTATTTAGGAATAGGTAGCTGTGACGATTTAGAGAGTGTAAAGATTTCATGTACAACTCTGAAGACATTGCGGATCAGTGAATGTTCGAATTTGGTTGAACTCAAGATTGACACTCCTAATTTAAGTGTTTTACACTATTGGGGTGATATGATTTCTTTTTCTTCAAATGCTTTAGCCTTGTCAGACATTGATATCGAATTAAACCCGAAAAAGTTTAACACTGGATGGTATATTAAATATATCGAACTTGTTGCACAATTACATCAATTTTCGGACAGTTTAGTTTTGGATATTAGCTCGGGTGAGGTATGTTTGTGTTTACTAACTTCCTTTATTTGGGTTCTTTCTACATTAGTTATTATTATTATTGTTATGAGACTCTTAACTTGTTTTTTTCTTTTTTAATTTCTTTTATGAAGGAGGTGATTGTTCCGAAGAATTTGAGGCACAACCTGTCTTCCCCCTTATCCAGTGGCAAACATTTGTTCTTAGAATTCAATAAAGAACCCTTGAGTTTGACCCTCCCAATTTCAAACATTGTGGATGGTTTGCTTTGGATTTTACCTCATACAGAAAATGCATCGATTATATCTAGTCTTGTATATTCTTTTGAGGTACTGCTATCCTTTTTTTGATAAATGTCAAGTACTGAACAGAACAATTTGTCCTTTTTTTTTTTTCCATGACAAACATTTTTCATGGCACAATAGAATCCTCTCTTTTATATGTTTTAGGATAGATATGCCTTGTGTTTGCAGGGGAATCAGATGATCATGTTGGCCTTTGGAAATTCTATTTGTATTTAATGTACTATACTACTATCTTTTTTCTGTATTGGGTGTAGTATACTTGTGATGAAACTTTTATCTTGAATAGATTTAATAGAAATCTGGGTATCGGAATTCTAGTGTAAGATAACTCCTTTTGTTTTGGTTTATAACAAAAGCTACTTACTATTGTTTCAGTTTTCGTATAAGAAGGATCTCATTTACGAAGGGAAAACAGCTAGTTGCTGCAAATCTCTTCCCATCTCATGTTGGCAACATTGCATAAAGGAAGTTACGCTTGAGATTAGTTGTAGAAGATTTCTAAATGAAAGCGATCAACAAACACGTTCATATTCTTTAGAGGGTGCAGACATCTTGGAGAAGATTGATGCTTTTTGTGCCATTGCTAGATCAGATTTCAGATAGTTTGTTATCATTCTCTTTATTATCTAATCTGATAAGAAGAAGTTGTATCTGAGTTAATGAGGTCATATTTGATGTTAACAATTACCACTCCATAGTAAGTATGTAGTGTTCCAGAAAATCTTTGGTGAGACGGGTATGTCATGGATTGTTATAGACATCTTGGGCCTATATCATATGAGGTGATGTAAGTGTGGACTAGATTTCATAGAGTGGTCATTCAATTTTGAAGGTGAAGACCAAATAAGTGATCTATTTATATGCTTTGCTCATGCACTTTCATATTAATTCCAATATAACACCCTATCATGCCTCTATGCACTTTCATTCTTATGTTCATGAAAAAATTACAATAAAAGTTGAAAATAAGTATTTTGTTAACATTTTCGTCAAAAAAGAAAAGGAAAAAGAAAAAGAAAAGGTAGGGATGTCAAAATAACCCACGGGTACAGTGAGTTTTTCTCTGGTAGATACAATTATGAGTATATTTATAGCATATTTATCCACCTCATCAGTTTGTCAAAAAAAAAAAAATAATACAATTGGGTCAAATAATGTTTACATACAAAAACTAATAAGGTGGATAAATGTGTTATAAATATGTTCACAGTTGTGTGCCTACCAGAGAAAAATTCCGGATACAGGGTCCTTTGGGGACCCGCACATCTAGGGTAGAGATGAGTTTCAATTTGGTGGGTACAGGGTAGAGATGAGGATAGATAGTAAAACCTGAAATGGGTATGAGATTTATAACCCTTGCCCTGCCCTGCTCCACTTAAACTATAATCTTTGTTTTATTTATTTATTATTATTTAGTTTTTTTTTCTTGTAATGTTATGTTTAAAAATTATTGAATTTATTTATTTAGTTGTGTGATTTATGTTTATTTTTAATATTTATGAGATGATTTTCAATAATATTTTGAAATTACTTAATATATAATATCATATTTGTTGGGTTATATATTTATTATTTTAATAAATAATATTGATAAATGAGTTAAATTGGGGTAAATGGGTGGAGATGGGGAAATCATACATATCCCTCCCCGCCCGCTCCATATAGTGGGGAGTTTTTATGTATGGATGGGGGATCAAAAAATAAATATGCCACCCCGGCCCGAACCTGCCCCATTGCCATCCCCGAAAGAAAGTATTTGTTAACATCTAATTCTATGCTTTGTTAAAAGAAATTCCACATATTGTAAGAAAATAACAACTCCCTACGTGTAAGGTTGTGCTATCGCACTTGTAGCAATTTCGATTATGTAAAAGTTTTGGATCTCATTGTTACGAATGGATTTTTAAATGGTATTATTGTTTTTTATTTTTTGAAATATTATAATAAGTTTTGCATTTTTAAAATTTTGAAATATTATATAACCATCAGGGCCGATCCTGAAATTTTCGAGGCACGAGGCAAACTATAGAAAATGAATTTACAGGCCCTTGAGATTTTGTATCTAAATTATGAATTTTTGTAGCAAGATTTAAACGAGTTTTGAAAAACCCTAATTTGATTTTTGATTTTTGTTCGAGCTTCTGGTTGTTTGATAAATGATATGAGTAGTATTGTAGTGTTATTTTCCCATTTTAGATATATAAAAGACAATTAGTGTTAGGAATATGATTCAACCCACGTTTGACTTGATGTAAGAACTTGTGAATAATAATTGAGTTTTATAATTTATGGGTCTTTTTTTTAAAAAAAAAAAATAATGTCCGGTAGATCTATTTTAAACTCATTTATGACTTTGTTAATTTAAAAAAATTATAGGCTTGATGGGTCTATTTTAAACTTATTTATGGGTTTATTAATTTAAAATCATACATGAGTTATATCTGAAATATATATATTTTTTAATTTTACAATCTGGGGGCCCTTAAAGATCTGAGGACCTAGGCGGTTACTTCACTGGGCTCCCCCTAGGGCTGAGCCTGATAACCATTAAAATAAAATATTTTCAATTGCTGAAATTGAATATCAAAATGAGGTTGTTCCAGGAGTAACGATATTTGCACCCCTCTAAAACCTGCATGTACACCCTAAATTTATATATTTTCAAAATTCCAAAATTACCCTTAAATTAAATTATTAATATTTTAATTCAAAAATATAATAATTTCTTTGAACTCTTTACTTTTTCAAAAGTTTAACTAACTAAAACATTTTTTTTCAAAAACAAAACTAACTAAAACAAATTAAAAATAATAAATAAATAAATAACCCAAATCAAGAAGTTGAAAATTGAGTATCATTATCCCCATAAAAGATGGAGATCCTAGACTAGAAAAGATGAGCAACCTCCAAAATTTGTGAGGAGTGCGGCACAAATGTTCTAAGCCTCTTTTAATTTTGTTATATATATATAAATTAAAAAAAGGTGAAAACAACGGTTTTTAAAATTTAAAACCTGCTAAAAAAATTAACAATCAAATGACAGGAAAATGAAGAATGAAGAAAGGTGAAGAAGGAGACAAAGAAAGGTGAAGAAGAAGATGTCTCCAATTTTTTTTTTTTTTTTTTTTTTTTTATGCATATTTATTTTTCCTTTTATTTTGTTCAGGTAAAACAAAGAAAAAATAGCCATTTATATTATTTTATAATTTTGTTATTTTTAATATTTTAAAAATTAAAAGAAAATGTATATTTGGTAATGTGAGAGGTGTGCTTACAAGATTTCATATTTTAAAATTTTTTAATGGAGTGTTTAAACAAAAAGGGGTGCATATACAATTTTACAGGGGTACAAATATCGTCACTCTTATTCTAGTGGTATACCTCTCACACATGCACCATAAATTTATGGGTTTGAGACATACCCCTTTAGCAACCCCAAATTTCTCTAATATAACAAGATTTTTTTATTATTATTGAAATTGAATAAAAAAATATTATATAAAATCATTTGATTCTGATTTTAATAGAGCAGAATCAATAAAATAATTTATTACTTGTGTAATTAAAACAATTTCTTCAATTTTAAAAACAAAATTAAAATAATGTATTCATTGATCCAATTAGCATCTAGTCTAATAAACCATGACAGAAAATACACATAAATAAAGTGATAATTAAACGCACAGTAACGTGTACAGTAGGTTTTTTTTTCCCACTATCCGACGTCGTATTCTTATCTGCTGGATTTCCAGTTAAATAAACAAATCTTCCTTCTAAAAACCCTAACCCTAAAATTCACACTCTGAGATCGTCCATCAGCCTCACCTCATCTTCATGGAAGCTTTCTTGAATAAGCAGAAAAACCCTTCAATCTCGTAAAATTCCCACAATTTTCCTGAATACAAAAAGGTATTTTTCTTATCATTCTAATAAAATGCCCTGTTATTTATTTTTTATTTTTTATTTTTTTCTCTTTTAAACATAGAACTATTTTTCTAAGATTGTTATTGCAAATAATATATGGATAAAGGAAACACAATGTATGTATTTCTGTTCATAGAATTTTGTATGAATATCATTATTTTTCTACTTTGATTATGGTTTTCTTGTATGAATATTAGCATACTTAGAAGTGACTAATGATTCAGGGAGGCTTTGATATGACGAAGAAGATCAAAACTGAGGAGGTGGACAGAATATCTGATTTGCCTGAACTAATAGTGCACCACATTTTCTTATTTCTATCGTTCAAGGAAATTGTTCAAACCTGTGTGTTGTCTAAAAGATGGGAAAAAGCCTGGCATTCGCACCCGGTTCTGGAATTTGATGGAACAATTTTCGGGCGAGATTTATGGGATCCTTATCCGTATAATTATGTGAAATTAAAGGAAATTCAGAATAGGAGATTGAAGTTATTCAATTGTTTGGAACAAATCCTGCGAATTCGTCACTGCAGGGAGATGACAAGTATAACGAAGTTTACACTTGAAGTGGACATATATAATGATGTAGAATTTGTGCCATTTGTAGAACGATGCATTTGCTATGCACTTGGAAGTAATGTGAAGAAGTTGAAACTTAAATTTGGATTTTGGCACGGGTTGTTCAATTTGCCACAAATTGTTTTATGCGCAAAATCAGTAGTTGTGTTAAAACTAAGAAATTGTTATCTGAAGTTGCCTAGAAGTAATATGAATTTATCTTCTTTGAAAAAATTGAGTTTGTGGAATGTTTATGCAGATGATCGTGTGATTGAAAATATAGTTGGTGGTATTCCTTTGATTGAAGAGATGAGTTTTCGTGATTGTAAAGGCCTTAGAAGTTTAGATTTATTTGGCCTTGATAGACTCGTTGATATCTCTTTAGTGCATGATTTTGAACTTAAGCGAGTGAGTATCAAAGCACTGAATCTCCATTCTTTTGAGATTTTTGCGCCGATGAAACTATATGAAATTAATCTAGACTATTGTAAGAGTCTGAAAAGGTTAAGTTTGGGTGCAACTTCCATAAAGGATGAATGGCTCTGCTGTCTAGTTTCTAAACTTCCACTCCTTGAGTGTTTAGGAATTGGCTCTTGTGACTGTTTAGAGAGTGTAAAGATTTCATGTCCAACTCTGAAGACATTGCGGATCAGTGAATGTTCGAAGTTGGTTGAACTCAAGATTGACACTCCTAATTTAAGTGTCTTACACTATTGGGGCGATATGATTTCTTTTTCTTCAAATGCTTTTGCCTTGTCAGATATTGATATCAAATTAATCCCGATTAAGTTTGACTCTGAATGGTATATTAAATATATCGAACTTGTTGCACAATTACATCATTTTTCGGAAAGTTTAGTTTTGAATGTTAACTCAGGCGAGGTATGTTTGTGTTTACTAACTTCCTTTATTTGGGTTCTATGTCCTACATGAGTTATTATTATTATTGTTATGAAACTCTTAACTTGTTTTTTTCTTTTTAAATTTCTTTTATGAAGGAGGTGATTGTTCCGAAGAATTTGAGGCACACACTGTCTTCCCCGTTATCCAGTGGCAAACATTTGTTCATAGAATTCAATAAAGAACCCTCGACCCTCCAAGTTTCAAATATTGTGGATGGTTTGCTTTGGATTTTACCTCATACAAAAAATGCGTCGATTATATCTAGTCTTATATATTCTTTTCAGGTACATCTATTCTTTGTTAATATTTTTTTTACTCTACTTTTATTGCTTTTTCTTAAAAGTGATTTTTTCAAATGGTAGCTTCTCTAACTTTTAATGATTAAAGTCTAAAATTAAGATAACTTGATTAGATTTAATAGAAATTTGGGTATCGAAAGTTTTCTTGTGTAAGAATTAAGATAATTCCTTCTGTTATGGTTTATAACAAATGCTACTTACTATTGTTTCAGTTTTCGTATAAGAAGGATATCGTCTACGAAGGAAAAACGGCCTGTTGCTGCAAATCTCTTCCCATCTCATGTTGGCAACATTGCATAAAAGAAGTTACGCTCGAGGTTAGTTGTGGAACCATTTTAAATGAAAGTGATCGACAAACACAATCATATTCTTTAGAGGGTGCAGACATCCTGGAGAAGATTGATGCTTGTTGCGCCATTGCTCGATCAAAAATCATGACATGTTTCAGATAGTTTGTTATCCTTCACTTAATTATCTAATCTTGTTTCTAGATTTGGATAAGAAGAAGTTGTATCTGATTTAATGAGGTCATATTTGATGTTAACAATTACCGTATTATTATTATTATTTTTTTAAAATTTCGTTTATATTATGAAGTTAAATATAATTTCTAAATTTTTTCTGGAGTTGTTGAATTATAGATGAACAGGTTATAATATGTTAATATTTTCTCAAATACGAACATCAAATTATGGTTCAAAAGACTCGTACAGTTAAAAAAATATGTAAAATTATTATTAGGCCTAAAAAGCCCATCATACCGTATTAAACTAAACTAACTTGAATCGGAAAAATTACCGGTTAAGGTGAGTCACCCTATGAGTCCATCTATTTAAAAAAAAAAAAAAATGAAAACAGAGTATAATGAGTCATGGACGGTTTTGACTGAAAACCGAACCGATCCGACTCATACACACTCCTATGCTCCAATGAAAACACATTTTTGCTCCAATGAAAAATCCTAACCTCCAAATCATGGAAGCTCTTGCTTTGTATCTGAAAAACCCTGTTGTCAAACTCTTAAATTAGAAAAACCCTTCAACTTCTGGTGACTTCCATAGTGGTGGGGATATTGCTGCTTCACATTTTTACGTCGAAAAGGTATTTTCTTAACATTCTCAATAAATCACAATTCATGCTTTTGTGTTCTTAGGATTCTATGCACATATATTGAATAGCATAATTAGAAGTGACCAATTGTTCAGGGAAGTTTTGATATTATGGAGAAGACTATAATTGACGAGGTGGATAGGATATCTGAATTGCCGAAACTAATATTACATAACATTTTTTCATTTCTTCCTTTCAAGCAAGTTGCTCGAATCTCTGAATTGTCTAAAAAAAATGGGAAGAAACTTAGCGTAGGTACCCAGTTTTCAAATTGATGAAAGCATTTTGTGTCAAGATGAGCGGGCCGGAGCAGTATCGAGAAAAAAGAATGAAGTTATTTGATAATTTGGAACAAACTCTTAAGAAACTCTATAAAGATGAACGGGAGCAGTACCCAGTTTTCAAAGTAATGTTAAGTTACCTTCTTGCCGGCTGGGTGTCCTTTGATTGAGGAGATGGGAATTTGGCACTGCAAAGGGATTGAAAGTGCAGAGTTTGGTCTTGATAATATTTTGATAACTAACAACGAGGAACTTAAACGGGTGGACATGAAAAAATTGAATGTTAGTTCTTTTTATCTATTGTTTGGCCTTTAACAACTCCCTTTGAGATCAATGTTAGTTCTTAAATGTTTGTTAAAAAAATTCAACATTTTATTAAAACATGTGTCTGTGGTTGGTCGTTATGAAATTATAATTTTAAGACGACCTGATGGGAGAACCTTCCTATATATATATGGTCCCGTTCATATCAATATGCATTGATATAACTACATTAGGACCAATGCATGTATATCACTGATTATGGAGAAGCTTTGACAAGTGTATGCATTTTGAGTCAACACATGCATTTTGAGTCAAAACATGTAAATTTAATTATTCACATCTAACGAATTGATGAAATTATATCAGTACGCACTTGTTTTTTTTTTTTTTTTTTTGAACAACCAATATATTCATCGGCACAGCCAGAAAAGCGCAACCAACCAAGCCAACAAAAGCACAGCCGAAACCACAAAACAAAACAACCCAACAAGCCAAAAGCAAACATAGAACAAACACAAACACAGAAACACATAGCAAAGCAAAAGGACATGAACAGAGCAACAAGGAACATCGATCGAAGTCCCACATTAAATTATACTTGAACATTTATATATATATATATATATGTATATAATGTTATCGTATATGAAATATATGTAATCACACAATTAAGTTTAAATTTTTAGAATAGAATGTCTTTAGAATTGAAGTGTAAAAAGAAAAATATTGGATTGTAAGGTGAAACTCTCATATTTTATAAACATGTCTCATGCATTACCAAATATATCCTTTCTTTTGATTTAAAAAAAAAATCACAAGTAAAAAAATTATAAATAATTAAAAGGAAAGAAATTAAAAAAGAAAAAGAAAAAAAAGGGAGGATTCACAACCAGATTTGGGTGGAGTCGTGCAGTGGCTTTCTCTGCATTTGCTGGGAGAGGGCAGAGGAAGCAGCCCCTTCCATGCTTTCAGGAAAAAGACTAACATTCTCCCAACTTCTTGATCTACATTTTTGTTTTTCTTTAATAATTTTATTTTATTCCTTTTTAAATTTATTTTTAGTAGGTAAAATATTCTTTAAAAAAAGAATAACAAAATATCTTTTACTTAAACTATTAATAATTTAGTTTAATGGTAATGTTGAGATTTTGAAATTTTATAAATTTACGGTGTATATACCGTTCTAAAGGGATACGAATATCCTAGAACTATATCCTAGAACTACCACACTTCCACTATTAACAAAATGGCCAGACATTTCCTTTTTCACATTTTTAACATGAGTTTGAGTCTCAAATGTGGGAAAAATCCTCCTATGGATTTACATTCTGAACCGTGTTTGTTGTGGTTGATCTTTGATTTAGATTTTAGATTAAGTAAATTATAAAAATATTTATTTGTATACAAGAGAAGTAAGGCAATTTAAGGAGAGAAAATGCAATTTTCATTCGAACATTTGATTTAGCTACTATACAATAACTGTATAGTTACCGTTAGTTATGTGAGATACCGTTAGTTATGTGAGATAAAGTTAGTTACTTTTTATTTTAATTTTAAAATCCTTAATTTTGACATACCTTTAGATTTGCCGGAATCCAACAACTATACAAGTAATGTACAATATCTAAACTAATAATAATAATAATAATAATAATTAAAGACTAATACTGAGATACGATGTCGTATTATATTTTTAAAAAAAGATATGATGCAGTATTTCTTAGATCATTAGGCCTTTACGGCGTCGTATCCACTGATCTGTTCTACTATTTTCCTCAAAACCCTAGCAGTTTGAAATTCTGCAATCTCTAGTTCTCAAATTGGTCTCTTTTGCAACCTCTCAATTGAAGCATTCTGGGTAGAACAGAAAAACCCTTGAAAATTGTTTCTTTACATTGTTTCAGTGAAAGAGGCATTTTTTTTCCTTAACCATTCTCAATATTGTTGTATTAAATTTTGTTTCATTGAGGAATTTGTGCTTTTATATTAAATAGCATGCTTAGTAGTGATTAATTTTCCAGGCAAAATTTGATATTATGAAGAAGACTGAAATTCAGAAGGTGGACAGAATATCTGAATTGCCCGAACCAATATTGCATCACATTCTCTCGTTTCTCCATTTCGACGAAGTTGCTCGAACTTGTGTGTTGTGTAAAAAATGGGAGCGAGTTTGGCTTACACACCCAGTTGTTGAAATTTATAGTTGGTTATTGCAATCTTGTTATCGTTACGAAAAGAAGGTATTTAGGAGAAGAAGATTGAAGTCACTTGATGCTATAGAAAAAAGTCTACGAAATCGCAATCGCCATTGCAAGGACTTGGTAAGTATGAAGAAGTTTACTATTGTCATGAAGTTACTTGAGGATCAAGAATTTGCTCCATTTGTAGACAGATGTGTTTCCTATGCAATTGGATGTAATGTCAAAAAGCTGAGACTTGATTTCGGGTTAGATTATAACGATGATGAGGATGAGGGTGACAGAGAAAAAAGTTGGTATAATCTGCCTCCATTGGTTTTATGTGCAAAATCATTAGAGGTGTTAAAGTTAGGAAGGTGTAAGGTAAGGTTACCAATAGGAAGTGATGTTAAGTTAATCTTATTTGAGAAAATTGCATTTGCATGAAGTTGATGTCAATAATCATGCAATCAATAATCTTTTTTCTTGTTGTCCTTTGATTGAGGAGATGATAATTGGTGAATGTCATGGGTTTGAATCTATAGAGTTATTTGGTCTTAGTAGGATCAATAATATCTCGTTGTTTGACAATTGGGAGTTTAATCGGGTAGAAGCCAAATTATTGAATGTTAGTTCTTTATCTATTCTTGACGAGGGTAAATTTAGACCATTTGATATCAATTTCACCGACTGTATGAATCTAAAGAACATAGAATTGGTGGGAGCTTCCATAAAGGATGAGTCGCTATATAAACTAATTTCTGAACTTCCAGTCCTTGAGAGCTTGTGCTTAGGTTCTTGTCCCAAGTTAAAGAGGGTCAAGATTTCAAGCCCAAGTCTTAAGACATTGAAAATCTCTAAATGTTATGTGGTAGTTGAACTCAAGATTGACTCTCCTAGTTTAAGTAATTTTACCTTTGATGAAATATGATAAGCCTTTGCTCAAATTCATTGGCTTTGTCAGATATTGAACTCTGCTTTAACTTGATAAAGTTTGACACTCAAACTCAGTGGTATGTTAAACTTGTTGAACTTCTTACACAATTTTATAGTTTTTCAGAAACGTTGAAACTGTAGGTTTTCAAGAATGAGGTATGTTTGTTCTTGCCAACTACTTTTGTTTGGTATTTTTATCCTTTAATAATTCTATTACACATCCTGAAATGCTGACAATTATCATTGTTTTTAATTTCTTGTGAAGGAATTCAAGGTTCCAAAAGAGTTGAGGCAAAAACTACCTTCCCCGTTATCTAGTGGCAAGCATTTTAAGTTACATATAAATAAAATCTCTCTTCCCTTTTCAATTGCAAAGTTGTGGATGACTTGTTGTCGATTGCACCTCATACAAAAACGGTTTCTATAGAATATCGTTATTCCGATAGTTGGAGTGAGACTTCTTTTGAGGTACTGTGTATTTTTCAACTTTGAGGCTTACAAACTTATTAATCATTTCTTGCTAAACAAGATTCTGTCAAGTGAATAAGAAAGTTATAAAAGAATGATATACTAAATCAACAAAGTGCTATGTTGATTATAAAATTTGTTCTAATTCATTGATGAAGTATCAGCCGTCCTTTTGTTTTCAATAAATATTTTATTGTTGTCTTTTCTAATAATAAAACCACTGTAGAAGCTTCTCTTATATGCCTTGGAGAAACTGTTTCTGTTGTAATTGTAAAAACTCTAGTTTTAATCTTGATATTTCTTTGCTTTCAAAACTTCTTTCCTTCCTGAAAACTTTACTTCTTTCATTTTTTTTGGGGTGTGTGTGTGTATAGAAATCGTGGCTCATTGCAATTTATTTGTATTTCAGTTCTCTTATAAGAAGCCATTAGTTTACGAAGGAGAAGCCTCTTCATGCTTCAAATCTCATCCCATCTCATGTTGGCAGCATTGCATAGAGGAAGTCGAGCTTCAGATTCGTAATTCTGATAGAAATAATATAAAAGGGTGTTCTTTAAAAGGTGCGGAATTCTTGGAGAAGATTGATGGTCTTTGTTCACTCAGAAGTATGATGAAGTCAGCTTGATTTAGATATCTTATGTTTAGTTTTATCATCTTAGTTTTGTTTCTCATGTCGTTTTAAGCATAATTTCATGACGATATACTCTTGTATCTTTCTATAGATTTAAATTCGTACGGTTCGGAGACTTTGTTTAAAGTTAAAAAAAGAAACTAATTCCATCACATTATATACTTTAGATAACTCCATAAAATATTGTCAAACTATAGAAATTGAACATATTATATTAATAATGGTGTTAGTTCATAGAGGAGATTTCTAAAATAAAAGTATTTGTAAACTCTATATCCAATAATAGTTCAAAGGTGAAAGGAGGTTTTTAATAAAACTATTTATTATTTCATATAACAAAAAAATATAATATTGGTGGAGTTCACATCCTTTTTTATTTTTCTCATGATCCGGCCAGTGCAAGTCCTCGAATTCACTCCAGAGAAAATCATGGAAGCTGTTGCTCTGTATCTGAAAAACCCTGTCTTCAAACTCTTAAATTAGAAAAACCCTTCAATTTCTGTTATTGGTGAGGAAGTTGCTGCCTTACATTGTTTCGTCAATTCGTCGAAAAGGTATTTTATTAACATTCTCAATATTGTTATTTTGAGTCATCTGCAGCTAAAACGAAATCACAATTCATGTTTTTGTTTCTTTTAGGATTTTGTGCACATATATAGAATAGCATACTTAGAAGTGACTAATTGTTCAGGGAATTTTTGATATTACGAAGAAGACTAGAATTCACGAGGTGGACAGGATATCAAATTGCCCGAACCAATATTACATCACAAACTCTAGGAAACCACCATTTCTAGGACTTGATGAGTATGGAAACATGTTATTTGGTGACCAAGAAACATGTTAATTGCTCTGGTTTCTTAATCTGAAATAGAAGCTATGTTGGAAAAGTAGAAGAACCCAGTTTTCTTTTTTCGGGTTAAAAAGGTACCTTCTTCTTCTGCATTAATACGTTTTCTCTTCTTTGTACCCATATATCTATCTATCAATCTTTCACTAGAATAATTCATAGCTAGAGAAAACACAAATCTTTGATTTTGTTTAGGATATTGTTTATTAGCATACTTAGTACTTATTCATGATTCAGGGTAGCTTTGATATGATGAAGAAGAAAAGTAATGACAAGATATCTGAATTGCCAGAATCCTTATTGCATCACATTCTCTCATTTCTCCCATATGAGGCAGTGGCTCGAACCAGCGTTTTGTCTAAAAAATGGGAAAGAGCATGACGTACTTACCCGGTTTTGAAATTTGATCATTACACTGTTTTTAGAGAATATTCACCGTTTGATTGCAAATTCGATTTCGATAAGGATGGCCTAATAAGAAGAAATGTGTTATTCAATCATTTGGCAGAAACAATGCAAAACCGCCATTGTAGGGACATGGTTAGTATAAAGGAGCTCACACTAGATTTGTTTTTTTTTTTTAAAAGATCGAGAATTTGCATCATTTGTAGACCAATGTATCTGCCATGCCGTTGGTTGTAATGTCAAAAAGCTTAAACTTTTATTTGCAGGCGGACATATTAGTTTATACATTCTACCTCAAATTCTTTTTTTTTTTCAAATTCGATAGAGGATATGGAGTTAAAATGCTGTAGGTTGGAGTTACCAAGAAAATATGTACGGTTATCTTCTTTAAGAAAGTTGTCTCTAACAGAAGTTTATATGGATGATCATATGGTTAAGAATCTAGTTTGTGGTTGTCCTTTGATTGAGTACCTAGAGTTTGTATTGTGTGAAGGGTTTAAAAGTTTGGAATTGTTTGGTCCTATTACACTAAATGAAATCAAGCTACTACAATGTAATGGAGTTGAACGGCTAGACATCAATGCATTGAATGTCCGTTTCTTTGAAATTTATGGTGCTTCTAGATCACGCAAGGTCAATATAGCCTTTTGTAAAAATCTTACACACCTTAAGCTGCTTGGCTCCCCCATAAAGGATGAGTGGTTCTACACCCAAATTTCTAAACTTTCTGTCCTCGAGGTCTTGAATGTTACTTTTGGTAACAAGTTAAAGAATGTTAGGATTTCAAATTCCTGCCTTAAGGAATTGGAAATTTCTAGGTGTATGAAATTGGTTGACCTGAATATTGACACTCCAAATCTTCGTTCTTTATACTATGAGGGAAAAATGATATTCTTTTCAGCAAATGCTTTGGCCTTGTCAGAAATTTCTCTTGATTTTTTTTTGAGACAGAATGTTGAAATTCAGAGATATATTGAATTCCTTGCAAACTTCCATCATTTTTCAGAAGTGTTGGAGTTGCATATTGACATGAGTGAGGTGTGTTTGTTCGTACGACTTCTTTTTTTAATTGATATTTTCACTCTTATGATATTATTATACATCATGAATCTCTAAATCTGTTTTTTTTTTGTGGTCAAGATGAATGTGATGGTTTCTAGCGATTTGCGGGAAACAACACCTTCTCCAATGTCAAATCTCATGGGTTTGAACTTTGTTTGTTGCAATAGACCAACTGTTTTTATGATTGCAAAAGTTGTGGATAGTTTGCTTTGGTTTGCACCTCATACAAAGACTATATCAATAGATAAGGATGAGTTCTCCTTTGAAGTAATCTATATATTTCTTTAATCTTTTCTTAGCATTTTGAAGCTTGATCTATATTGTGATGATAGCTCTTAGTACTTTAGACATAGCTTGATTTATTAATCATTCTTTTTAAAAAAATTATTCTTTTCTTATTAAAGGAGGATTTCTCAAATGGTAGATCCTCAAAAGGTTAATAAGTAAACTTTATAAATGATATTATCATTAATAGCTTGAGAATTTCAAATTGCTATAATTTTGCAAACTATAGATTTCTAAGGAATGTAGTATTAGAAAATTGCTTTTAACGTTTATAACAAATGTTGCTTACTACACTGTTATTGTATTTCAGTTCACATATAAGAAGCAATTGATTTATGAAGGGGAAATTGTTAGTTGCTGTAAATCTCTTCCGATCTCATGTTGGCATCATTGTGTGGAGGCAGTTAAGGTTGTGTTTAAAGAAGTTATACTTTGAAGGGTGCAGACATTTGGGAGAAGATTGTTGCTCTTTGTGAAGTTTGGCAGCGGATGAAATCCGCCTGATTTGGTCTATTTCTTGTCATTTAGTTGTTTCGTATTATTTCTGAATTTTAATGGATTGTTTAGTAGGGAAAAACTTTGTTTGGTGTTAACAACTTGCAGAATTTGAGTTGTAGCTTTTGACAAAAGCTTTCTCCAAGGCAAGGTAATAATTGATTGAACTCAGCAAGCTATCCATCAAACTCTTATATTGTAATTTCCTTTTGCCATTAAAAAATCTGAGATTTGAAAAGATTTTCTGTTATATTCGTTGGTAATAGACAAAAATCGTATGGATGGACCTCTAGACGATAAAGCTTTATATTATGATCACAAATGCATAGCTACAAATTATTACACAAGAAAGATTGATCAAAACAAAAGCTTTATTGATTTCTTATGTGCATATAGGTTTGATCAGATGATGATTGATCAATGATACTATATTAATTTGAACTTTCAGGAACCTTGTCTTCCTTTGACTCAAGAATCACAGCTGATGAGTTTGAAGCTGATTTTGGTTGTTGTTGTGATGACTTACTAGCAGCAGCAGCATCAGGATTTTCTGGTTTGTACTTGTACCAGTTGGCTGAGTACAAATAACCAAAAAAAATTAAGAATATTAATAATGGCCAAGAACCAATAGAAAAGATTGACATTGTTCTTGTTAATGTCCACCCCATGTATCCATCCTTGCTTGCTTGGAGTTACTATCTTTGTCACATAATTTATGATACTAACAAATGCAGTGCTCAAAAAGTATCCAAATGAAGTCGAAAGCCAAGTAAATGAAGTTGAGAGAGATCTCTTTCCTGAGGGTGCTTCCTTGTAGAAGAATTCTAGTAATCCAACAAGACAGAATGTGGATGATATTCCAAATATACCATATTGAAATGATAGCCAAAACAAACTTATAGGCTTCAATATGTTTTTATTGGATTGATCCCTTCTTTGACTTCAATTATCCATGCCACAGCCATTGAAGTGGATGATAGAACCAACCCAACTCCAACTCTTTGGAGCTGTGTGATTCCTGAGGGGTGCTTTGTGATTTTTCGAGCTAAAGGGACAAAAATCATGTCGTATAAGGGGAGAATAATTGAAATGAAAAATAATGGGATTATTTGGATTGAAGGAGCTGGGACTTTGAATGAACCTAATTTGGGATCCATGGCATTGCCTTGTTGTACTGACAAGGTTTGTAGTTGTGGCGAGCAAGTTTCCATGATAACAGTACTCCCTAAAATGGGCAACATTCTTATTAGAATCTTCACTTCTTCAACTTGGGTCACCGTGCAAACCTTCCAATTTTCTGGTTCTGTGTCTTTAGAAACAATTGCAGCTCTGTCAAGCCATCTGCTTCAATAGATCACAAACATTTCATGTTAAAGAAGAACAAAAATAATATCTTTATTGCACTAGATGTATGAACATTCATACAATAGAACCACGTCAAATATAAATTTAGGGGACAATACTCTATAATTTTCATCTTAGAGAAGCAAAAGAAAAAAATTTCAATTAATTATAAAGACTAAAAATGAATTTTCCGAGAACTATGGTCCCCGTAGATCCCTTTATAGCTTCTTCCTTAGTTGAGAGATTCGAGGTCAGGATATCTGGAACAGTGGTATCTATCTATCTTACCATAATTTCGATGGATCCAAAAAGGAGAGTGGTGTGAAATCTGCTCAAGTAAGTATCGGAGATGAAGCCGCCAACGACGGAGAGCATGAAAGTTGAACCCATCAAGTTTGTGAGGGTGTTTGCGGAGCCTGGCAAGTCAAAGTGCATCACTTGTATGAAGTAGAGCACAAGACTCACCATGTTTGCTAGTTTTCTAATGCCAGCAAAACTGCAATCAAAATTTATCATTTTAGCTATGTAAATTTATCAATTGATGTTCAACTACATGTATCCAATCGTATACAAAAGAAAAAAGAAAAAAGTTGGTGGAATATATAATAATAATAATAATAATTCTTTCTTCGGGACTTAGGGATTATCACATGGAGTAATGCTATATATTATAACTAAAATCACAACACTTCCAACACAACACATATGACACATGAAGTGTCAATTGGTGAGTGGATACATAGATAGGTGAGATAAATCATTATTAATATGTATCAACTCACCAATTGACACCTCATATGCCACATGTGTTGTGTTGTGTTGGAAGTATTGTGATTTTAGTTGTGATATCTAGCATTACTCTTATCACATGTGATAATCCGACTAATTTGATGTTAGACTAATTTGATGTTAATAGATTATCAGATGTGATATTCCATATATCCTGAAGAAAAATTTCAGGTCTGGTCTTCACTAGAAAAAGACTCTCTCTCTCTCTCCCTATATATATATATATAATTAATATTGCTCACCAAAAACGAACATGCAAGCTCTGAATCCACCTTTTCTTCCATAATTACCAGCAATATTGGTCTTGGCCGCCTGATCTTCCTCCATGGTCATGATAACTTTGCAGAAATTTGATAAATTTTTTCAGAAAGAAATGGTAAGAGAAGATAATATTGGGGTATATATATATATATATATATAATATTAAAACATGGGTGCTAATATTGTTACCCTTAAAACTAATTAGCACACCCATAGTTTATTAGAAATTTTAATTATAAAAATCCCACTAAAAATTTACCAATAAGGATAAATTACTTTAATTAAAACAAATCAAATACTATGTATACTCATTAATTACACACATATCTTTAACTATATATCTTTATTAAAAAAAAAAATTATAATAAACTCTAATTTTATTTCAAATATCGATATTTCTCATTATCACATGATTATTATATAACAAAATAATGGAAAAATAATTTTTAAAGGACTCATAAAATTATGTATTATTTAACTTTTTTTTTTGTCTTTCTATCACTAAACAAAATAATTTTTGCTTTAAAAGATAGATATAGATATCAATGAGTTTTTTATTAGACAATCTCTAATGCATATGTCAATATCAATATCAAATTTTGCACAAAAAATAGTAAAATGATATATTTGACGCATCATTTTATCATTATACTCTAATGCAAAATTCTATTTGATATGCTATTTTTTATTTTTATTTTATTTAAAATTATAAAAATGAACAAATACAACCATTGCATTCAATGAATGCATTGCATTTTTTTTAGAATTGTTTCAATCTCAATTCTCCCTATTAAATTTGTTAAATATTTATTATTTAAAATTTAAAAAGTCAATAAATATGGCTGCATTTATTGCTGTTCCAAATTTGACATATGTTTTACGAGCATCTCCAATGCAATTCTATTTTAGAGCATGTCCAATGTAAAAGTGGCTTGCATATCAATGATCGTTGACATGACAACAATGTCAAGAGATTTGCTTCTTTTATGGCATAAAAATAGACTTGATAAATAATCAACTCAAATTTTGGTCTCAATGCTTCTGTCTAAAAGACATTTTTTTTTTAATGACGTGTCTATTTTTTTTTTCCTAATTTTTGTATTATTTTATTTCCTTACTAAAAATAGATGAAAAATTAATGTCAGTTTTAAATATTTATTGAGTCAACCAAAAAAATAGATGTGCAACAGACCGTCTGAAAGTGGACGATAATGTTGACAATGTCTAATAATTTTTTTGCCACGTCTGCTTGAGGTTGAATATGCACAGCTACATTGGAGAAAGATTTATTAATAGGATGTCTGTTAATCCAACGTGGCATTTTTTTTTTTCACAAGCCACTCTTACATTGGAGATTCTCTTTATGTGCCAATGCTAGATGCTCTTAATGTGTCAATGTTATAATTTAGCACAAAGTAAAAAATAAAAAAATAAAAAAATAAAAAACAAAAAAAACCATGCTCCAATGCATTGCCAAATGTTGTGTCAAATTTGATACAAAACATATGTCAAATTTGGCACAACAATAAATCCTGCTTTTTTTAATGACAAAAATATCATTTTATAATTGTATTAAATGTATTAATTGTTACTTTTGTAATTTTAAATAATAATAAAATATTATATAAATTGAATGCATTAATTATGTTTGTTGACTTTTATAAATTCAAATAATAAAAAAATAAAAAATAGCATTTCAAATAGAATTATGCATTAAAGTACAATGCTAAAATGATGTGTTAAATAGAGCATTTTACTACTATTTGTGTCAAATTTAGCATTGACATTGTCATATACATTGGAGATAATCTACACTGTGTTAAATTTGGCACAAAATATAGCATATGCCAGATTTGGCACAGCTTTTGACACTAAATTGGAGCATGCTTCTTTTTACTTTGTACTAAATTATAGCATTGGCATAATGATTTAACATTGCATTGAAGATGCTCTTACTATTAATTTTTTAAGATAACTGTATATATAAGAGAATTTCATATTGAAAATCTCTTGACCCCATATACAATTCAGTTGTACATCTTCTTTTTCATATGACTCATACATTTAAAACATTTTCAAAAGTAAATTGGAATATCATTATAGGAAGATTTGATTCCAAAAGTAATATTTTTTATACATAAATTGGTTGTGATAATAATTTTAAAGGATTTATAAATAAAATATATTAAAATGAATATATTCATTTCAATAAGGGTACCATTGACATTAGGATGTATGCTTATAGTAATATTTATTTTTTAAATTTTAAACATTTTGGTACTTATAAAAATGGTTGTATTAATTAATTTTATGGATGGCACCCATAAAACATTTAAAATACACTCTAAAAATAGTAAGTCCCACTTAATTAATTGCCATACTTTGTATATATGGTTCACAGCGTTAAAATGACTGTCATTTGTTTTTTTGTTTTTTTTTTTATGGGATATTATTAAAAGGGATAATTATCCATATGACCATCAATTTGATGACACACTATCAAAATTGCCACTAGATTGGGAATTGGTTTCAAAATGGCCATTTTTGACGAAAAGTGTGACACTAATGGTCATTCCATCCATTTCGATCAAATTAATGGAATTTTGGTAAATAAAGTAATGGCATTAATTTATTTTAGATGTTTTTTAAAAATCAATTTTTTCTTTTGTTATTTGAAATGAATAAATATATTTAGTGTGTGTATATATGTATAGCATATCTCAAATATATTATATATACATATATATATACATATATATATTTATATATTCAAAAGATTAAGACTATAAAATCTAAAAATCTAAAAAATAAAGAAGAGACATGTGTATTGATGTAAACTATTTCTTTTGTTTTTTTGAAAAGAATAATTATATTTAGTGTGTGTATATACGTATAGCATATCTCAAACCTATATATATATATATATATATATTTACACACACTAAATATAATTATTAGTTTCAAAAAACAAAAGAAAAAATTGATTTCCAAATAACATCTAAAATAAATTAATTTCATCTCTTTTTTTTTAATTATTACCAAAATGCTACTCAATGAAAAAATTAATTTCAAAAAAAAAATTTCTAAAATAAATTAGTGATATCCCCTTATTTACCAAAATACCACTCATTGGATGGAATTAGATGGAATAGCCATTGGTGTCACACTTTCGCTAAAAATGGCCATTTTGAAACCAATTTTCAATCTAGTGATCATTTTTATAGTGTATTATCAAATTAATAGACACTAGGGTAATTATCTCTTATTAAAAACCCCACTCTTTTAGGAAAAAAAAAATATTAGTCATTTTCCACCATCTTGTTCATTAATGGCCATTTTCCACCCTATTGTTAGTTTTACTAAGAGCTAGATTTGCCTCAATTGTTTGTCTCTTACTTTCAGTTTTCCTCAAGCCGGCTTCTGCTATTTCAAGAGTTTGCTGAGCTTCTTGGGGATCGATGTCACTACTCTTCTCCGCATCATTTACTAAAACGGTCGATTGAGAACACAGGCCTCGCCGCTTGAGAGGAAAGGCTTCACCGATTGAGAGGACAGGCCTCGCTGACTGAGAGGACCTAACGTCAAAGCCTAAAAGAAAGCGATAAAGAAGGGAAGGCGATAATTGTCATTTTCCACCTACCGTTACTATTTTGTTAAGAAATTTAAATTAAACGTTAGACTAGTGAGACATCTAAGTGAATGGGCATTGGGTGATTATTAAATGAGCTATTTGAAGGGCAAAATGGTAAGTGGACCAATCTTCTCTCCCTTAAGCTCTTCGTATTCATTCCATTGTGTTGTTTGTGATGGAGGTTGAGTGTTTGGTGTGAAACATTTGCTGCACTTTTGAAGAAGTTTGGTGTGAAACATTAGGTAGCTACCCATTATCAGTTTATCACCCACAAATTTCGGGTCAAGTTGAAGTTAGCAATAGACATATCAAACAGATTTTGGAAAAGATAGTCCATTCGACTTGAAAATATTGGGCGTTGAAGCTGAATGATACCTTGTGGGCATACAGAACATCATACAAGACCCTATCGGTATGAGTTCGTATATGTTAGTATTCAGTAAGGCGTGCCACCTTCCAATTGAGCTGGAGCACCGAGCTTTTTGGGCAGTAAAGAAGTTGAACTTCAATTATGATAATGCCGAGCTATTTGGGCAGTAAAGGAGCACCGAGCTTTTTGGGCAATAAAGAAGTTGAACTTCAATTATGATAAGGCCGGTGAAGAGAGAAAACTTCAACTCATTGAACTCAAAGAATTCCGATTGGAGGCATATGAGAGTTTAATACTGTAAAAGGAGAAGACCAAGTTGATTCATGACAAGATGATGATTGATTGTACCATTTCTATACCTATTTTTAGGTCCCTAATTCCTATTATTTTGTGCTTGTTTCTCGGATAAAACCAGGTGTTTAATACATTAAAATAAGTGTTTTAGGTATTTATGGAGTTTAAGGGCATGGAGTAATTTTGATCAATTAAGGGCAAACGTGTAAAAGCTGAGGAAAGATTGAAGTTACTGAGATTTTAGAAGAGTGAAGGAGGCTAAATGTAATTCACCAGTAGTCCTTGCCAGACATTAAGTGTCTATTGGGTGTCTAAAAGAACCCCATCCCACTTCTAAACACATCCAAGAGAAAGGTTCAATTGGTGGCACAATCATGTGAAGTGAGCTCACAAGCCCAAATGCACCCCATGTCTCAACTTCACCTTCTTCCTCTTGCCAAAACCAGAAATCTGTAGACCTCTCCCTCACCAAACTGGTGCCCAATCAAATTGGCGATTAGAAGCCGCCGAAACAAGACCAAAGAATTCGATGGTTAACGACTGTCGAAAAAAAAAACAGAGGATTCACGTCGATTAAATATTTACTGTGTTGCTATAAATATGTGCATTTTTGTTTATTTATATTAAAATAGGACTCAAATAACCTGTAATTTGTGTCTAACCAACCAAATTAGGACATATATCTACAATTATGGAAGAAGTTGACATGTCCTAATTTAGTTGGTTAGACACAAATTGGAATAAAAAATTTGGACAAGTGATTTGAGTCCATTAAAATAAGCCCCTGAAATCCTGGATCTAGAGGATTGGGGAAACATGCACATAATTTGAGCAATCTGAATTGTAAAATAAGGCCCTCTAATAATTATTTTATTGATGACTACTTGAAAAATGAAACAATTTGACTAACAGTTGACTAACTGGGTAACTGAGAGACCAAATTAATGGATTTACGAAAACACAGGGACCACGGACACTAAAAATTGTAAGACAGATAAAAATCAGGTAATTTGTAAAAACCGAAGGACTAAATTCATAAAAGCTCTTATTTTATTGATGTCAGCTTGAAAAATGAAACAATGAATGCATTTCAAAAATCAAGAAGCAGATACAGACAGACACGTCAAATTAAGCACATTAAACTAGAGATATCGGATAGATCATCAATACCACTTCTTATTCAATATATTTTGATCCATCGAACTAGGAAAAAATCTTCTATACGTAGGTATTATTATCATTTGATGAGACCGTCCAATGAGATTCATTAAATTATAGTTTAACGATATATATTTATGTTCTCGAGATAAATGGTGTAATCTCATTGAGACGGTCTTATCAAGTAACAATAAGACCATCTAATTGAAGATTTCCCTCAAACTAGAGATAGCCTTTCTCTTTGCAGCATTGAACAGCTCCATCGTATATTTCATCGAGCCCATACTTGAACTTGAAACCAGTATCCAACAGTTTCTTTGATGACAATCCCGGTAATTTGAAACCTTCAATCTCTGATAAAGATCTACCAACAAAAAAAGAAGTAGAAATTCTCTTTTTAATTATTTTTCTGGTATAAAAAAAATCATGACAATGAGAAATAATAATATTAATAAGTTGTTAATTAATTAATGATCGAATTCATGATCAACTCACTCTACTGTAGGTATTGAATATTCTGGGTATTTTGCAGAAAGAAATTCAGACATCTGTTGAATTGTTAATTCATGTGAAGAACAAATATATCTCCCTTTTGCTTCAGGATGTTCAAGCAAGAAAATATTTGCCCTTGCCATATCATCTACGTGCACCATTGGTGCATTCAAAAGAAAACTATAACCCTCCCTGTTACCTGTAAATTAATACACATATTAATCATCAAACAAATGAATTCTATTTTTTTATTTTTTTATTTCTCAGAATAACTAAGAATGAATTAATGTATTTCTAAGATAATAAATGTATACGATATGAGATCTATTTATAATCTATATAAAAGAATCAAATCAGAAATTAAATCTACTAGAAAGGAAATAGACCATACCACAACTAGCTAGTACATAAAGGAAATAGATCATATGGGAAATGCATCATATCGATCATATCATATCTGATACGGTAACAAAATGAGTTCTATTTTTTGTTCATACGTACCGAAGAGCATAGCTAATATGTGGTGGACTGAGCCAGGAAGTTTAGGGCAGATGAAGGGACCAGCAACATAAGGAAGGATCAAAGTAACAAGATCCAACCCAGTTTCTTCTGCAAATTGAAGAGCTGCTCTTTCACTCAATGTCTTCCATTTCGTGTAAGTTTTCGCATAAGGAAATTTTATAATGTCATGATCTTGATCGCTACTCCAGAAACTCTCATCCATTATATCAACATTCTTGCCGTTAAACGTAACAGCTGCTGCGCTGGAAGTGAAGACCACTCGCTTTACCGTTTTGCATTTCAAGCATGCCTTTAAGATACCTAATGTTCCATTGATTGTTCTTTCTGTCAAAACTTGCTCAGATTCTTTACCTTCAAAATCCATAGGTGCAGCTACATGAAAAACACCAGTGCATCCTTTAATGGCTTCCTCAAAACTATCTGGGTCGTTGAGATCCGCATTGAAGATTTGTAGCTTCTCAGATGATCCCGGTAAAGTTGTCAGGAAGCTAAGGTCTCTCTTCTTTTCTGATGATCACAATTTTTCCAAGTTTCAATTAGATTGAAGCTAGCTCATGAGTAATTGCATATTTTTCCTTATAAAAACAATATATATATATATATATACAGAAAAAATTAAAATACATATATACCTGGGTGGGATCTAACTGTGGTTCGGACAAAGTAACCTTGTTGAAGGAGCCTCATGATCAACCAAGAAGCTATGAACCCAGTTCCTCCTGTTACACATACAGTTCCTTTACTTTCTTCCATCTCGATCTCTTTCTCTTTCTCCCACAAGCATGAAAAAGATGATCATGTATGAGTCATATGTCTTCTTATGCTCTCTTACTTTGGAAGTTAAAATTAAAATATTTTGGGATATAAATATATAATTAAAATCCCCCCATGTACAATTTCTGATCATGAATCAGGAATTGTAGGGCAGTAAACGGTCCCCCGCCATCTTTAGAGGATACCTCATGTGATTTCTTATTGTCTCCTTGTTTCAATTTTTTTTTTTAAAGCTAACATCAATGTGGATCAAGGGTCGATACCTGATGAGATTAGACTTTACAAACAGGATCAGAAATGACTGCCGCTACCGAGACTTTACAAACAGGATTAGACTTTACATGTGATTTAGTGTAAAACAATTACAAGCATTTTAGGTTTCAATTTTTTTTTGAAAGCTGATACCAATATGGATCAGGTTTACCTTCTACCGAGATTTAACGAGATTAGTCTCCCCAAACAAGGGTGGAAGGAGTGTACATATCTTATAGAAGTCTAATTACATTTCTTATAGGGTAAATTAATTAAATTAAAATTAATTTCAATCTTACAGAAGTTTTTAAAAAGATTGTGCAAACGTTGGGGAGGTTTTTTATTTTTTATTTTTTAATGAAAATTGAATCGGAATCTATTAATTGACACTTTCAAATCTTCATAGCTTGTAATTTAATAAAAATTAATGCATCTGAATATTAATTAATATATACCACAACTCTTTCATGCAAATTCAATTATGAGCACGAATTTGAATCATTTGCTGAGCTGATTTTTATTATGTCATATATAGATTTGTTGAAATGTGTAATCAATGACTGTCATTTATTTCTTTTATTTATTTCATTTAAATACAAAGTCATATTTTCAAGTGTTTTTAGATCAGGAAAAAGATCAACATAGCAGAAGATCATAATCTAGCACACATCACAATACGCGATTTAACCAAAATAAGACCATTTCTTTTTTATATATATATACGGTCTCGTTCCTATCAGGACATCCTTATATAACTTTATGAGGATATTGAATATAAGCCACTCATTTATAAAAGTGATTTGACAAATTCATACATACAAAGTTAATATATGTAAAACGAGTGACTCACATTCAATGTTCTTATATAATTCTATCAGGGTATCCTTATAGGAAAATTTCGTGTATATATAGATATTTATATTTATACAGTGAAACCCTTCTTTAAATATTTACAAATCCCAAAACTAATTTGAAATACAGAGGTTTTCAAATGATTTGATAATGATGAATTTGTCAAATAAAATATTTTTATTATTCATCAATGAAAATTGGATAAATATGATAATATGCACAAAGAGTTTATATACATGACAAAGAAAAATGTGAGAAAGAAAGAGAATCCAGCTGAAGGCCACAATTGCTTGACTTGCCTAGGCTTTTGAGCTATAGCACTAACTACGAGATGATTTTGCCTAATTTTTTGAGCCAGCACTAACCACGTGACAATGTTACCTAGGCTTTTGAGCTAGCACTAACCACATGATGATTCTTTTTAAAGTTTTTTTAGACTGTTAATACTTTAATAACTTGAATGTTCTACTGTTCTAACACCAAAGTAAATGAATCTAATGTCTGGATTTCTTATTATTTTCAATCGGTTTCCTTTATAAAGAAAAAATATATATATACCATTGGAAGTAGGGATGTCAATAGAGTGGATCGGATATCTATCCTATTATCCATTTGAAATATAGATAATCTTCATTCATGTATTCGTCATCTTTTTTAAATAAGTGGGATTGATCTCAGGAATCCCAGAATTGAAGTATATATATAGATCCCATAATTAATTTTTTTTTTAATATACTTTTACTGTTTACATGAAAAAAAAATGTAACTAAATCTACAATAATATATTTTATGATATATAAAAGGAGAAACGATTCTTAAAAGATATTCACATTAAATATTAGATAAACTCCACAAAATATTATCATGTGAAACTTAACATAGAAATTGCATACAAATACTAGTTTTAAAAGTTCAAATAACATAAATTAAAAAAAACAAAAACAAAAACAAAACAAAAAACAAAAAAAAAAAAAAAAAAACAAAAACAAAATTAAACTTTACAACTTAACAAAAAAGTCATCAATATTCTCGTTTTTCCTGAGACAATCGAACAACACCTGAACACTATAAGCGGAAGTATATATATATATATATATATATATAAAAACAAATTATATAATTGGAGTTAATAATTAATAAAATATTAAAATTTATAATAGAGTTAGTTATCTCCATTTTCGAAAATAAAATGGATAATAATTATATTCATATCCACTCCATTCATGATCCATCCTTATCCTACCTAGAGCGAATCATTACACATATTTATATTTCTATAGATAATTTTATCATCTCTTACTGGTTAGAAATTTTAGGGTAAATTGTACAAACTTCCCATGAGTTTAATTAATATTGCATTCAGATGTAACTTTTGCTAAAATTATACATACTTCCCTTACTTTTCATTGACTAATTATTTGACTAACCTTAAAATTTAAAATGACTAAATTACACATGAATTAATTAATTATTATAATAATTATTATATTTGAGGATTTATTATAATAAAATTAAATAACTAACCATTTTTTTTATTTAAACGGTTAGGGAATTTATTACTAATAGAACTTAATTAATTAACTAACCTTTTTTTATTTTTAAAATTTTTTTTATCAATTTGTTTTTTTTTTTTTTAGAAAAATGTTTTATTAAATAAAAAAATGGTTAGTTAATTAATTAGGTTCTATTTATAATAAAATCCCTAACCTTTTAAATAAAACAAGATTAGTTAATTAATTTTATTATAATGAAATCTCAAAATATAATAATTATTATAATAAAATAATCAATTTATGGATAATTTAGTCATTTTAAATTTTAAGATTAGTTAAACAATTAGTCAATGAAAAATAGAAAAAGTATGTGTAATTTTAACAAAAGCTACATTTGAGTACAATATTCGTTAAATTCATGAGAAGTTTGTGTGATTTTCCCAAAATTTTAATTACCTATACCTACGAAATTGAAGCCCATGGAGGCATGGATATTTAATTGCCTCGCTTGCCTACGCTTTTGAGCTAGCACTGGCCACGTCGCCACGATACGGTGTTAGACTAAAAATTTATTATTTAAATTGGAAACGTTTTCTGCATTTTTGTATAAAGTAAATGGGCAAATAACACTAAAGGTGACAACTGACAACTTTTTTAAGACTATTAATAATTTAATAATTTGAAAGTTCTATAGCAGCAAAGTAAATGAACCATCTATTTTGTCATTCATTCTAATGTCTGGATTTCTTATTATTTTTGTTAGGACTAGTTGCACAAACGTTTCCTAAGTTTATGTATAATTGTATGTATATGAAACTTTTACTCATAATTACACAAACGTTAAATAAATATAAATAAATGGTATTTTAGACTTTTTACACATTTGACTATTGACTAACGGATCTATCTAACGACAGGGGATGTTTGTGCAACAATTTTCAAATGTTAAGGGAAGTTTGTATGTATATTGCCAAAATTGCAATATCTATACAATTTCATCAAACCTCGAGGGTTGTTTGTACAATTTCCCCTAAGATTAATGACAATTGCCTAACTTGCCCACTCTTTTGAGCTAGCACTAGCTACGTGATGACATTAATTAGATTTAAAATTTATTATTTTAATTGGAGACATTTTATGCATTTTGGCATAAAGTAAACGGGGTGAAAAAACATGTGACGGACTTCCTTAAGAGTGTGTTTGGTAGGGAGGAAAGAAAATAGAAATAATAGAAAGATTTGGACGGATATAAAACATGAGGGAAAGAAAGGAAAATGATTATCCCTTGAGTTATTCAGTAAACAGAAAGAAAATAAGAGATCTTATTTATAAATTATACTAATTTACCCTTTGGGGGGGGTGGATTTTAATTAAAAGTATTTTGATTCCCTCTTTTCTCTCCATTTTCCTCCCACTTTTGGGAGGATTAAAATTGATGGGTCCCACCCATAAATCTTTCCTCCCATTTTTGATTTTCCCTTGAGTTGTTCAGTAAACAGAAAGAAAATAAGAGATCTTATTTATCAATTATACTAATTTACCCTTGCATTATTGTTATATATTGGGGAGGGGGGGTGGTTAATTTTAATTAAAAGTATTTTGATTCCCTCTTTTCTCTCCATTTTCCTCCCACTTTTGGGAGGATTAAAATTGATGGATCCCACCCACAAATCTTTCCTACCATTTTTCATTTCCTTTCATTTTTCTCTCCATACCAAACACATACTTCCTCATTTTCTTCTCCCTTTTCCCTCCACCCTTTTCTTTCCTCTCCCTTTTCCTACCTACCAAACACACCCTAAGTGAAAATTGCTAAAAATGACCATATATAATATGAAAATTTTGTTTTTAACCGTATACGAAAGTTTAATTGTTAATAACCACAATTTTAATAAAATTTCAGTGTATATCCATAAATTACAAAAGTACCCCTGAACTTAGTTTTATTTTTAAAAAACTTGAAATGTGGAAGAAAAACTTGAAATTTTGAAACTTCAAATCTGGAAGCAAACTTGAAATCGATCTTGACTAAAAACTTGAAATCTGGAAGCAAACTTGAAATCTTGACTAAAAACTTGAAATGTTTCCCTTCTTCCTCAAATCACGTTTTTTCTTTCTCTTTTTTCTGCATATCACAGCACCGGCGAAGGGAAAGCTCTGACGACGCTGTTGCACGCTCCGACAGTGCTGTTACAATCCTAAACGTTGCTAACTCGCTTGGTTCGTGAAGCACGATGTCGCCTTGCTTAGTTCGCGAAGCCTAGGTGACTTCACTTGGTTCGCACAGCCAATCTGTGCACCCCCTCTGGTTTGGCGCATCCCAGGTAGCTCGGCAGCGACACCTTCGCCGAATGGTGCACGCCTAGGCAACGACGTCCTGTGAAGATTTGAGGGGATAGATAGAGAAAAAAGAGAGAGGAGCGGGGAGAGAAAGGATAGGAGAGAGTGTGTGTGTCTTTGGGGATGGTTTTTATACGAGGACATTCAAGTAATTTCTTAAAAATGTGGTTATTAACAATTACACTTATGTATATGGTTAAAAACGAAAGTGTAATGTTTTGAAATGTTACTTTTGATTTTCTCTCCTTTTTTAAAACTATTAATACTGAAATGAGTTTAGTTAATATACCGGAACATTAACAATATATGTGACTCGATATGTTTTAGATTTCCATCCAATAACTAAAAAATAAAAAATAAAAATAGACAAGATCCTCTCTTGTAACAATCTTTGTAATGTTAACGTTTTTTTAACTAAAGTCTAAACACATACTTTAATAACTTTTTAAAATTATTAACATCAAATATGATTAATTAATTAGGGCTCAAAAATTTTTTGTCACTATTTGGACCAGGTCTTGTAAGAAAGTCACCGCTTTAATAACTTAAGTTTAAAATGCACATATTATGGTTAACTGACAAAAATACCCTTACTTTACACATTTTCTTAGTTTGAAGTTTTTTATTTATTTATTATTTCATCTTCTCTCATAGAGGTCTGTTTAACAGACCTCCGATGGAGATGGAACATCATAATATTTGAGATACAAACCCTCTTTTTATGTCCGAGCTTTTGTTAGTTGCATCTGAGATACAAACCTTCTTTTTAGTTGCTTTTTTTTTTTCAATGTAAAACCCTCTTTTGTAAACCTTAAGTTTGGAGAGAAAATGAAAAGACTTGAAAAAAAAAAAATGAAAAGTCTCGAAGAACAAATAAAAAGACTCGGAGATTCAAAATTAACAAAAAAAAAATGATTGTTGAAAAGGCTTAGAGAACAAATGAAAATGCTTGGAGAACACATGAAAAGTCTCGAAGAACAAATGAAAGGGCTCGGAGATTCAAAATTAACAAAAAAAAAATGATTGTTGAAAAGGCTCGGAGAACAAATGAAAAGTCTCGGAGAATAAAAGAAAAGGCTCGGAGATTCAAAATTAACCAAAAAAAATGATTATTGAAAAGACTCGGAGAACAAGTTAAAATACTCTGAGAACACATGAAAAAGCTCTGAGAACAAATGAAAAGTCTTGGAGACTAAATGAAAAGTCTTGGAGACTAAATGAAAAGTCTCGAAGACTAAATGAAAAGGCTCGAGTCTTTTCAATTGTTTCCTGAGCCTTTTCATTTGTTCTTCGAGCCTTTTCAATTAGTCTCCGAGCCTTTTCATTTAGATTCAAAATTCACACAATCAGCTTAAGATTTACAAAAGACTCGGAGAACAAATGAAAAAGAACTCAATAAAGGGTTTTAAATTGAACCCATAAATGTTTTTTTGGCTGAACTAATGTGAAAAAGCGTTTATAGGTAAAAGGTTATACTATTTATTAATATTAAATAATATTTTTCATTTTAATATTAAAATTTTACGGTACAAAAGAGTTTTCATTAATTAAAATTAAATATATATTTAGTTGAAATCGGTAAATTAATAGCAAGTATTCAAAAAAAAAAAAAAAAAAAAAAAAAAATTTAACAACTTACTTTAAAATCCAAAATTGTTATACAACAGTTAAAAAGAAAATCTATAACATTGCAACATTTGAAGGGAAAAAGCAGTTCCATGTAAGGAATGAAAAGTCCCAAAAGTTCACAAGTTCATTAAGAAAAATGAAGATGAATAGATTGGGCTAGCAATGTGTTTTAAATTTGGGGCCTTTTGTTGGTATTTTAATGATTTTTATTTCAGCTAATGATTTCTTCTTTTATAAGTGGGCGAATAAAAGATTATAAACCTTTCTTTTTTTTTTTTCTCTTTTCAAAATTCATGACTGGGCTATAGCCCAGCCCAGATTGGCCTGATTTCACTATTGACTTCGAATCACGTTTGGTTATTATCTATTAAATAAACTCAAGAGTGACGATATTTGTAATTCTTTAAAACCGTATATATATCTCAAATTTAATTTTTTTTTTCTAAATTCCAATATTGTTCTTAAATTTAATTAATAACATTTTTTATGAAAAGATATTATATATATATTAACTATTTTACTTTTCGGGCTTCAATAATAATAATAAAAAAACCCTTTTTTTTTTTTAAGAAATCAAAAATCCAAAAACAAAACTCAGACCCAAAAGTGGGAGCTTCTTCCATAAAAAAAATAAATAATAAATAATCACCCACTCTATTGTTTTCATCTCTATCTGTCACAAGGCACATCAACTAAGAAAAAGGGTCCCAAAAACACTTCTTTTTGGATCTCTCTGAGAATCTTACTTAATGTCACTATTTTACAAAATCACAAAGAATTTCATAGTTTGTCTGTATTTATTTTATAATTCTTTCATTTATAATAAATTTCTAAAATTGAAAAAAAGGGTATATTTGGTCATTTTGAGATGTACTTACAAAATATAATTTTTTTTTAAATTAATGGGGTTATACATACAAAACAGGGTTCAAAAATTATATAGCACTTTTTGGGGTAGGTCTTTTGCAAATAGCACAATATTAATAAGTTTTGTTTTAATAACACTAAAAATGGAATTTGGACAATAATACTCCCCCCCCCCCCCCCAGCTTATTTTCTTTTCTCTTTTGAGTCCTTCACTTTTTTTCTTCTTCTTTTTTCAAAAATCTCCATTGATGGAGCTTCAATGTAGTTGCCACCGCTGACTGGTGAGTTGACCGATAAAACCACTGGGAAAACGTTCGTTGAGTGCCAATCATTGTAACTGAAGTGTTCGTTTATATTTTTGAGCTGTGTAGAGAGAGAAACGAAGCCAAACCCAAACCGTCATCGAATCTTCATCGTAAGATCTATGACAATCCGTCATGAATCTAACAAAACCGATGGCGCCAACGAACTCAGCGTCATTCGATCTTCCAGATCCAACTATCTCTAGAGTTAACTGGCACTGTAGTCGGCTCGTCACTTTCACAATTGATGGAGGTCGAACATAATAAGTATCGAAAATTCATGAATTAAGTCTCGAAACGTATTAATAAGTCTCGAAAACTTATGAATAAGTTTCGGGTATTCATAAAATAAGTCTCGAAAATGGAGCAAATAAGTCTTCATAAATTAAGTATCGAATAAGTATAATAAGTCTTGGGTATTCATAAATTAAGGTTATGTTTGGGATTGCTTTTGCTTGAGAAATAATCACTTATTTCTTAAGTTTTGAGCAAATAAGTGTTTGTTAAGTTTCCTAAAAATAACTTATTTCACAAGTTGCTCCTCCAATAATCAATTTTGGAAAAGTTGGGTGGGGGTTGCTTTTGGGAGCAGAAGCTGAATTTTTTAAAATGAAATGTCCAAAATGTCCTCAGTATTTTAATAAAATACAATATTACCTTTATATTTAATAGTGATATACTGATATATTAAAAAATTTAAAAAAACTAAAAAAATATCTTTTCAACAAAAAAACTAAAAAATTGGAACCTCCCTAAAGGATGGTGGCCATTGCTGGACGTCAAGGCCAGAGGAGGACCGGAATTCTACAGTGATGATGACCTCCTTTGGCGACGCCGGATTTGGATCCACCGGTGATCAATTGCGAAAATGGAGCCTAATTCGAACCCGACCTAGGATGCCTGGAAAGCTGCCAGAGATAGAGCAATTGCAGACGACGGAAGCCGCCAAGAGCAAGCACGGTAGATCTAAGCTGCTGGTAACCGCGATCAAAATTAGCCTAGTGGTGCGGTGGATCTAGATCCGGATTCGGCGTTGTCATCTCTGTTTTCCATCTCCGAAATTAGCCCGGTGGCGTGATGAAATTAGAAACTTCATCTTATGGTTGTTGTCTCCGTTTGCCAGTAGATCTAGATCCGAATTCGGCGTCGCCAGAGTTGTCGACGTCTAACGAGGCCGTTTTCGCCGGAGCCGGAGGTGGACAGATCCACTTCCGACATTTTGAAGTTTATGTTTCTCCATTTTTAAAAATTTTAATATTTATTATAATTAAATTTTATATTTATTATATTTAATTTTTAATTATATAATTACTATGCCAATTCATTGATGTATATTTTTGTCATTTCATCAAATACAATTTCCACCCTTTCAAAAGCAAAGCAATTTTAAATTTTAGTTTACCAAACGTTTACCAACTTTTTCTTAAATTGATTATTTTATAAGTGAAGCTATAAATAGATTTTTTCTTAAACAAAGCAATCTCAAACATAGCCTAAGTCTCGAATAAGCGTAACAAGTCTCGAGTATTCATAAATAAGTCTTGAAATGGAACAAAAAGTCTCAAAATTTCAAAAAATCTCAACTTCAGCTACTATTCATCTTCTTTGATTTGACAAACCCAAACCCAAACCTACCAATTTAAGATTCAAACAACCCCATTCAGATTCAACAAACCCCATTCAGATTCAACAAACTCACAATTCACATCAAAAATGACAAAAAAATTACAATAAAAACTCAAAATCAATCAAAATGAAATTAATATTACAAAAATCAACAAATTTGTTTTTGAGTTCGTTCGTAAAATTGTGAACCCAGCCCAGTTCGTTTGTTGAATTGTCAACCAAAATCGCAAGTGTTCGTCGAATCGTCAACCTAGCCCCGTCGAAGTGTTCGTTCTTTAGACAACGAAAGAGAAGAGAGAGAGAGAGTCTATGAGAAACTGAGAATGGGAAAAAGAGAGAGAAATATGAAAAGTGGGGGCATTTTGGTCTCATCACCTACTTTGGTGCTAATAAAACATGAGTTATTGAAGTAGTGATAGTTACACAAATCCATTTTCAAAAAGTGCTATTTACCCCTATTCCTGATCTCAAAAAAGGGGTGAACATACAATTTTTCAAGGGTGTAAAAATCGTGACTCTAAAATCAATCATTCTTGTATTATATAGTCTCTATATGTTTATGGTCCAATTCAAATGATTACAGCTGAAAATGGCAAGCGTTCTTATGGTAAGTCTATAATCTGTATTCAACCGTTATATTATGATTTGCTAAAGTCCTGTTTGGTATTATTTTTAAGAAATTAAAATCTGATTATTTAATAATTTTGGTATAAAAAAAAAGTTTGGTAAAATTTTCAAAAGTGATTATTTGAGAATCCGGGTTGATTTGACAACAAGTTTAAGAAGAATCTTTTTAAAGACTAAATTATCCCTATTGATTTAACATAAAAACAATTATATCTTAGATTTAAATTGTTATTTCTTCTTGGATGATATTTTGTCCAAGAAGGTTCGACCTGACCTACCCACTGTCCATTTGATATATCGCTAGGTGATGTATTCTCTGGACGGATTTTGAGAGCAAACGATTGTATATGGCATATAAAGCGAATATAATTTCCAGTTTCATATGAAATTTTTCTCTTTCACTTATATGCAATACATGTAATAGCATGTACACGTTAGAAAACTCTAATGAAAAATGTCATCAAAATTTTCAGCTTTTTCCTTTAAAAAAGGGTTATTTGCTGGGAAGTAATTACATCATATATAGTTGGTTTCTTTTATTAAATTCAAATATAAATTTTGCATTCATATAAACATTATTTAGATAGTTAGTAGTATAATATTACTTTAAAATTCAAGAAAACATAAACCATTTATCATTCTCGTGAGAGGCTAAAATAATGCAATAATTAAGATTAAAAGCTGTCTTCACAATTTTCTTCCATATCTGATGTCTCCCACCCGCTTAAGCTACTTTGATGTCCTTTTTCGTCCAATTCCACTGGTTTTCTCTTCTTTGACACATTTTTCGGCTTCTGATTAATTTCCCATCGTCGGGGACCTTATCGAGTTATCGTTACATTCATTCAACAATTTCGATAACCTTGCAGCCAAGCTCTTCTTTGCAGCAGGAGAAACGCCATGCTTTCCAATCATTGACTCCAGAATTGCCCAGAAAGTAGTTAATTCTCTGCCATCACTATTGTTCTTCTTATATATAGTTTTTAAAAATAACAACACATTATTTTTAGATGCTCTAATATTGTGAATGATTTTTCAAGGAGCACAGCCGCCAATATGGGGATGCTTTGGAATCCCACAAGCTTGGTTTAGAAATGGAGGATCATGATGATGTACAATTGTACAAAGACTTGTTGCAAAAGAGAATGAGTGCCTGCCTTGCTTCCATTCTCATCACTATTGTGTTTTTGCTGTCTTTGAGCACTTACTTTGGAGCAACACTTTGTCTAAATTTCAACCTAACCTATAACCTAACTCTATATATCTTAGCATTTCCCCAATAGTTTCTTGTATCTCAATTCTCAACGATACTAAGGGATACCACCGCCGGATATACCACCGTAGGATGTGGTTTAGCTGTAATATCATTCATTCATTTTGACATATATATATATATATATATATATATTCCAGTCACCAACACAGTATACGGAAGGTATATATATATATATATATAAAAGCCAACACTAAAGGATTGTACATTTGTACTTCTCATGATGATAATATATACAATATGACATGAGTGAGTGAAGCTATATATTAACATGTTTTGTAAGATTGAAACATCGATCGACTTAATTTTTAATCTTAATATAAAAACTGAGATATTCATTTACTTTTTATCCATTTACATTTACTCACACTTAAATAAGAATACGTTGATATTGAAATTAAAAAATTTAAGTTATTTTAAGTTAATATATGTAACCGTTATCCATTGTGAGTCAAATGACATAATGGTTAAAAGAGCTTATTTAATCTAATAAAATCTTTGGTTTCAATCGTTATATCCGTAGATTATATATTAAAAAGAAGAAGTTAACGCGCGGTTGACATTGCAAATGATTTTAAATAAGATGGTAAACCTATAATAACGAGGACGTTGTAATTGACATCGTAAATGTTGGTTCATATATTTGCGTTGCATGTGCATGTCTGATAGTCATGAACACCAAATTAATATCTTATTACAAGGAAAATATTGGATAAAGAACTGATATTAGTATCATATATGCTTCGACTTATGAAAGCATTTTTTTTTTATTAATTAAATTACATATAAGTATTTCCTTACCCAAATTAGCCTTATTTTTCTTAATATTAGAGGTAAGGATAAACATTCATTTAAGAAAATGCCGTAGAGAGATTAGACATATAATCCTCAAGGGGCATAGCCACCACCATGCCCACCGCCTTGACCACTTCCACCCCCAGCTCCATATCCACCACCATGTGCTCCTCCACCACCATAACCCCCACCTCCTCCAGCACCACTTCCACCACCCCCTCCTCCAGCTCCTCCGGCACCACCTGCACCGTAACCACTTCCTGCACCTTTTCCTTCACCACCACCACAACCTGAACCAGCAGCGCCTACCCCACTGCCACCACCACCACCACCACCACCACCACTTCCACCTCCACCACCTCCTCCAATACCACCACTACCACCAACGCCATAGCCACCCCCTGCACCTTTTCCTTCACCGCCACCATATCCCGCACCAGAAGCACCTGAACCACCACCACCTCCACCACCACTTCCACCTCCACCACCTCCTCCAATACCACCACCACTACCACCAGCGCCGTAGCCACCCCCTGCACCTTTACCTTCACCGCCGCCATATCCCGCACCAGAAGCACCTGCACCACCACCACCTCCACCACCACTTCCACCTCCACCACCTCCTCCAATACCACCACTACCACCAGCGCCGTAACCGCCCCCTGCACCTTTTCCTTCACCGCCACCATATCCCGCACCAGAAGCACCTGCACCACCACCACCTCCACCACCACTTCCACCTCCACCACCTCCTCCAATACCACCACTACCACCAGTGCCGTAACCGCCCCCTGCACCTTTTCCTTCACCGCCACCATATCCTGCACCAGCACCATATCCTGCACCAGCACCACTTCCACCTCCACCACCTCCTCCAGCACCACTGCCACCACCAGCACCGTAGCCACCCCCAGCACCTTTTCCTTCACCACCACCATATCCTGCACCTGCACCGCCATATCCTACACCAGAACCACCGCCGCCACCACTTCCACCTCCACCACCTCCTCCAACACCACCGGCACCGTAGCCACCCCCTGCACCTTTTCCTTCACCGCCACCATATCCTGTACCAGCACCGCCTGCACCACCATATCCTGCACCAGCTCCGCCGCCACCACCACTTCCACCTCCTCCAGCACCATGTTCTCCTCCAGCACCACCACCCTTACCACCCCCGCTTCCGTATCCAGCTGCTCCACCAGCACTGCCGCCACCACCACCACTACCACTACCACCGCCACCTCCATGTCCAACTGCACCTCCATAGCCAGCACCACCACCTTCTCCATTACCAACACCACCTCCATATCTAGAAACACCATGTTCCCCTCCTATAGAGGCATGTCCACCTCCACCGCCACCACCCGAGCCTCCTCCACCCCCATGACCCCTAGAAGCAATTCCAACGCCAAGTTTGCTGCCAATAAGGGTTACTGCCGCATTTGTAACTTCTTCTTCATGAGTAAGAAGAGCTCTAGAAGCAGAAGATATACCTAAACCTAATAAGACAAGGAAAAGAAGACTGACAACTTTGTTGACAGCCATGAGAATATTGTGTTTGTGTCTCACAACCTTGGTTTGATATGCAAGTGAAGAGGGGTACATATTTATAGGGAAGGGATCTGAAAAGAGAGTTGGGGTGCACCCACACAAAGTGGTTGAATACAAGTTTGCACTCATACTAGTATAGCCACTAATATGCTTTTGTTGTGGACCACATCTGATTTTTCTTTTCTTATTCCTTTCTGGAATGTAATTAAACAACACCAAAATGACTAAAATCAGCTTACAAAATTGGCCTATATATCCTGTACTGTTTGAATATATATGCAAGAGAAATCCCACCATATAATAAAAAGTGACTAATTTTTCTTTGAAATTCTTATTTAAGCCAATTAGTTGGTATGATCTAATGGAAAAAGTGGCTGATGAAAGTCATGATCAGTAGACCTACCACCACCATTAATCGATGTGCGTATTAATTCAACACCCTCCATGTGATTTAGTGATCATTAGGGTTTTGCAAATCATGTAGTGCCGTCCAACCATGCATTTGATGTATACTTTACATATAGTATACACAACCATGCATCAAGGGGCTCATCGATCACTTCGGACACTGATGTTCTTATATATACCATTTCACCTAACCAAATTATGTTCTTATTATTAAGGTACACATTCTTGAATTGGCATCCCTACAGTGCCGGCCCTAAGGTGGGTCGACTAGGGGCGCCCGCCTAGAGCCCAGAAAAAAAAGGCCTAAAAAGGGTCCATTTTTTATTTTTACTTTTTGTGTTTAGTGTTTACATTTTTAAACTTTGATAAATAAAGGGCCCAAAAAGGGTCCAAATTTGTTGTTATTTTTCAAAATTCATATAATTATATCAAATTTGGACCCCAAATAAGAAAAATGATGTAAAAATCAACTTTTTATATCAAGATTAAGCTCAAAATGCACTTTCATTATTAAAAACAAATGAGTAGCTCTATTTGCACCCCTGAAAATTTGTATGTACACCCCTTTTTGCATATATACCCCATTAAGAGTTTTTAAAAAATTATATTTTGTAAGCACGCCCCAAACACTACCAAATATATCTTTTCTTTTATTTATTTTTTAAATTCTAAAAAAATTAAAACAAAATAAAATAAAAAAGGAGGAGGTATCCTCATCCCTTTTCTTTTTCTAAGCAAGTTCATATCTTCTTATTTACATACTTTATTTTTTTAAGTGAAAACTGTCATGCAGATCTATTTGATCGTAACTATTTTTTTTTTTTTCCAGTTTTGTTTTTTCTATTTATCGCGATATAAATTTGATAAAAATTACTTTGATTAAGCTTTTGTAAATTTTCTCAAAAAATATAATAATAATAATAATAATAATAATAATAATAATAATAATAATTAAGTACGGGATTTCTTAAGATTCAACTGCGAGATTAAACAAATGGCCCTATTTTATATATTCACCCAGGGGTCTCCAAAACCTCAGGACTGGCACTGCATCCCTAGTGCCGGAAAGAAACACATGTACAACCAATATGTTTTCATCATCAATGGTTTGTGTTGCATATATGAATCGTGCATTTTCTCCGTCTTAGTGCTTGTTTGGTTGAACTTTCTACTGCCTCAAAAGATATACAAACGTCTATTTGAGTTTTTTTATTGGGATTTTGAGATTGTCTATTTTAAATTGAGTAAATGCTAGTAGAGTTTAAACCTCTACTAGTCAAAAGCTCATGGGGAGATGTTTCTCTAAATAGACATTTTTTTTTTTCAAAAAGTCTACCAACCAAACATCTGTAATTTTTTTTCCTTCAAAAACTCTATTTCTAATAGATATACTACAACTAGATCTTTTACCAATAGAGGTTTTTCAAAAGCCCAACCAAATAAGCTCTTACTTGTTCAAAAGATTTGTGGAGAATTTTGAATATGTACCTTAATTAATGGAAGGAAATGAACTTCTCACTATAAAGGAGCGAAGCCAGAATTTTGAATTTGATGGGGCCAATACAAAAGCAAATATTCAAGGTGACGGAAGACGAATAATACTAATATTTTAAAAAAGTCAAATGTATTAATGTATAATCTCATATGTGAATTTTAATAGTACAACAAATAAATTAATAAATAAAATAGACATAGCTTTATGAATTAAAATAGAACCCGGGGCTCTTTTAAATTTATAAAATCGTCTATAATCAAATGTATACTAAATTGCCATGTGATTTCCCTTTCAATATACACGATCAAAGAGTTTGTAAGAAATTCATTTTTCATCTTGTTACAAACCTAATATTGACAATACACATAACTGGAAACGACATCTAAGTTGTTTCAGTTGAAAATGTTTAAATAACAAACTATATAATAAATGTAACAAAATCATATTAATAACCTAAAATATTTATTATTTTGTAATCTAGTACCTGAAATTATTCGGATAGAGAATAAAAAGAATTTAGTTACAATAGTAGGAATAAATGCTTTAGTGAGAAACATAAAATTTTATTAATTTACAATTCCCAAGCTAAAATCTTGAAGAGTGATAAAGATAACGTGAAGGGTTAAATTGAATAATTACTAATAAACAAACTATTTATAGTAAAGAATTGTGTCAACATAAGATAAGTATTTTAATGAATTTTTTTTTTTTGTTTTTGTTTTTTTTTGTTTTTTGTTTTGTTTTTAGTTTTTTTGCATTAGAACACATACACACACACATATATATATATATAGATATAGATATATATATATTCCAATTATGACTTTTACAATGCACATTTTAAGCACCTTTGATGAAATTTTATGTAATCAAATGTTTTTTCATAAGATTTGTTGTATTCATTCTAAGAAAATTAAAATACACATTTGGTAAAAATTTGGATTTTTTTTGGATTTAAGAACTATATTTTCTTATATTTCTCTATTTTTAAATGTTTTATCTTCAAAAAATCGGAAAAAATTAGTTCTTACAACCGAATTTTTTTTTAATTTTTTTCATAAATATATTTCAATGTTTTCACCATCCATACAAAAAATTAAATCAAGATTCAATATATTCTATACAATTTCATTAAAAGTGTTTAAATATATATTGTAAAAAGTCCTTATTGAAAAATTACTCTATATATATAGAGTGTATAAACTGATTTCTCCAATGCGCTTTATATTCATTTAATTACTTTCAATTTCAGATTTCAGTCTTGAGTAAACTCCGTAACAGTTCGGTTTTCGTAGGAAAAAAAAGAGAAAAAAACTATTAGTGTTATTAAAAAGATATCTAACAGGCGCGTAATGGAAAATCACATGCAAAAGCACCTCTGTGGGACCAGTCCATCTTATTTTGCTTGGGTAGTGGATCATCTGTATACGTTTACTAGCTCGCTGCATTAATTTGAAGTAAAAATAGAAAATGAATGGTTGTTACCTATAAAATATCTTTCTGTATCCATATGTTTTAACGAAACTTTTATATTTTAAAAACATTTAATTACTTAAAAAATATGGTTTTATAATTAAAAATTAAATTTATTTTCTACACCTGTGAGATGAACACCCAATCTATCATAAACCCTAATAATATAAACTTAATCGGACCTAACATCAATTGGAATTTTTTTTTTCCACATATAGTTAAGGAATAGATGAACAAATAATTGATTTCATTTCATGGATTTTGAATGTATTCAAGTATATTTACTGTCATTATTATTATTATTTTATGTTTGAATAAAAAATTATTGCAGTCGTAGTATTGTAGAACTTTTTTTAAAGCAATTGTAGAACTTAATCAAGTCTACACAACTCACTCACTCACTTTACTTTAATTTAATTATAAATTCTTATTAATTTAATTGGTTTGTAAACCGAAAAACTTGGTAGATGGATTCAAAAAAAAAAAAGAACCAAAATTTTAAATGAAAAAAATTGATTTGTTTGGTGATTGGAAATATATATATATATATAAGACAAAAGAAGTTGCATATTGTTGTTTCTTTAATTATTATTGTTGTTGTTTTCTATCACGATGATTAAATTTGTAAACCATTATGATTTCATAATACAAAAATATATATATATATATATATAATTAGTTTTAAAATTGAATTTGTATTTTATTTTTACCCAAGTAAAATCTTAGTTGCAGAGTTTTAATTTGGATATGATTTTCTTTTTATTTGAGTAAATTCTACAATATTTATTAAAGGGAACGAATAAATTGTATTTATTTATTATTATTATTTTTTAAAAGAAGAAACTGTACGTACAAGAGATTTATTTTTATTTTTTTGAGTGGTGTAAGCAAATAGAGAGAAATTGATGTAGTGAGAAAAAAATATATGATTAAAATTAAAAAAAACAAATACTTAAAGGATAGTTTTGGTATTTTAAAGGGTGTAGGAAGTAAAATTAATAATTTTAATTTTTTTAATATGGTAGTAAGAAGTTTAATGGGTGTAAGAAGATATTTTGTGGGTGGCAACAAAACCACCTGAAAATGAATAATTCAACCTATATAACATCTTAATTTGTTTATTTATTTATTTATTTATTTATTAAATATACAACATCTTAATTAATCACAAGAAATTGTTGTTTTTGCCGTAAATAAATATATTATTAATAATTTTTTCAACATTAATAATGAAAGTCTACTCACTAACAGGGGTGTAGCTCAGTTGGTAGATGGACAAGCTTGAAGCTTAGGTAAATGACTCTCATGTCAGCGACTCGAATCCTATCAATGACGAAAGTTTTTAAAAGAAAATACATGGTCCCATATTAAAAAATAATAATGTTGGTCGTTTGGTTGTTAATTAGAAAAAGCCTTTTTAAATAGTAGGATTACTAAAATATTCAAAAACTATTTTAAACGATATAGTTATAATAAACATTTTAGTGTTATTAAAAAGGCTCAAAAAAATCTATTTCGAAAAGCTGTAAAACAGTTTTTTTAATTATTCAAAAGCTCTACTGAGTGTGACAACCAAACGACAAAAAAAAAAAATAAAATAAAATAAAAAATAAAATTGAAAAGAGTTTTTTAAATTAAAAAAGCTCTTTTAACCGGTAGACAAGATCTTCCAAACGAGTACTAAGTAATTATTCTATAACAGAGAGTTTTATTTATAATTGATATGTTGATATATTTATAATATTCTTTGGTATGAATATTGATTACATTAATTTAAAGTTAAATAATAAATGAATTATTCACACCAAAAGACATCTTATTATTATTATTGAAAATTATACAACATTTTAATTAAGAATGGTGCTATTGGCACACTCCCTATCGATTTATTTATGCTCCACTTGTTTAAATTTTGATTTAATTAAATAAAGTTAAATGTTTTTATTAATTTATTTTATTTATTTCCAAAACTACCATTTTACCTATTTTCAAACTTAATAAACTCTATCTCTAATATCTCTATCTATCTCAGGAAGATGCTTAGGTACTTCTTGGGTAAAAGGTGAGTTGGCACGCCCAATCAATATATTTTTCACACATCATTATATTTAGAAACCTAATAATTACTACTACCATGCCAAAAACAAAAATCTACCAAGTCAAGAATTCCAACCTTTCATCCTCTTATCATCTCTCACTGTCATTTTGATCAAAAATTAAAAATAAAAAATCTCTCACTGTCATCTCCATCTCCCATCTCTGAATTTTTAAAACTCACCAAGACACCAACTAAAATTTTCATATATTTGGTTATTAAAAGATATAAAATTTGAAGAAAATAACTAAAACTTAAATATAAAACTTTTATAAATCTCACTGTCATGAAAAGCTTTTGCTCTAATATAATGATTTAAACTAAAAAAAAAAAAATTAACTAAAAAATCTGAATAGAGCGATGCTCTCCCTAGATTTAACGATTTTAATTATAAATTGAGTCATACTTGTGACTTTGTCTGGATCAGAGGAAGTCCAAATCGAAGGAAGTTCAGCACATCCTCCGCGTATATGAAGGAAAGCAACAATGGAGAGAGTTATCAAAATTTTAAATATTAATGAGATTATAAATAATAATCAATATATCATTTGTCTAATGCATCCAAAGTGTTTGATTTATTGTTTAAATAAGATCCAGTACAAATATTTTTAGGGTTTAAGAGTTATGAAAAAATAAAATATTTCAAGAAAAGGTTAAAAGAACATTGTTTGTTTGTTTTATTTTTTTATTTTTTTATTTTTTTATTTTTTTAAGATATGTAGGGCTTTATTAGATTTACTTTATAGAATATTTTTTTTTCTTAAATTGTATCCCTTTTAGTAATTTTAATAAAGAAAAAAAATAATACTAAATAATTTAAAAAGTTGGGCATAAATAGATCAGTAGGGGTGTGCCAATAGAACTACTCTTAATTAATGACAAGAAATTGTTGTTTTTGCCACAAATAAATATATTATTAGTCATTTTTTTTCAACATTATTATTTATTAATTAAAGTCTGCTCTGCTTAGTGCAGCGTGCAGAGTACAGAAGTAGATGATGATTAAGTAATTATTCTATAACTGAGGGTTTTATTTATATTTAGACAGGATCCGGGTTTGGGCCGCCCCATTAGCCCTTCCATGATTCGTTTTAGTGCTTGTTTGGCCCAATTCAGTAGAATTTTTTTAAAACTTTTCATAAGTTGGATTAAGTCCGAGTTAGGTTGGGCTCATCACGAGTTGACTCGTGACGTGCTCACGTCACGACTCACGAGTCAACTCAGTGTATGATTTTTATCTTATTGAGCCAACGCTGGGCATGATTTTTACTAACTCATGACCCATTAATGGAGTCAACTCAGTTGACGAGAGAAAGCTTACAGGAGGAAAAATTCTATTAGCAGCAAACCCTAAATATCTGCAACCTATTAAATTACCAAAATTTCTACAATTGTAGTGATGTTCAACTTCTGACTTGCAAAAAGGTATTTTCTTATCATACTAAAAAATTTAATCGGTTTTCTCTTTGAATCAAATTAGATTTCCCTGTTATAGTCAAAATAAATTTGTATGAGTATATTATTAAATCAAGCCTAATTTCGATAGATTTACGTTTTTTATTTTAATCAAGTTAGATTTCCCCGTTAGAGTCAAAATAAATCATCTTATCTCATCGTGTTTACTAATCGGGAATGGAATAAAAGGGAATCAAGTTCTATAGGAAAGAACTGATTCTCAACTGTTTATCAATAATTATGTTTTCTTTATCTTATTAGGATTCCTGACTAATAAATCAGTCTATAAAAAATATAAAAAGCCCAAAGGTTTCCAATTATTTGTTTCGTAGATATTAAATTTTCCAACAATTGAGACAGCTTTGCACTAAAAAGATTGCTTGGGTTACAAGGTACGTTTTTTCTTATTATTCACAAAATATGCCCTGTTTTCTCTCTGTTTTTTTTTTTTTTTTTAAACAGCCCTGTTATATTGAATTATATAAAATTGAAGAGAATCGCGTTGTTAATGTTTTATGTTTCTCTTAGATTTTTGTATAACTGAATTTGGTCTGGGAAGCTTGAATTGGTATCATGTCGAACGTCGGAATCGAGGCGGTGGACAGATTATCTGAATTGCCTAAAGAAATAGTGCACCACGTCTTCTCTTTTCTCACATTCAGAGAAGTTGTTCAGGCATCTGTTTTGTCTAAATCATGGGAAAAAACATGGCATACATACCCGGTTTTTGAATTTGATAGAAGGGTCTACGGTGCAAAGTTTTGGGATCGTTATTCATCCGATGAGGAACGAAATATGGAAATTACAAGAAGAATTGGTTTAATGAATTGTTTCGAGCAAACTAGCCTTAATTGCTTCTCCAGGGAGATGATAAGTATAAAGAAGTTGACGCTTGACATGAATAAATTTGTTCATTCAGATGAATTCATATTGTTTGTGAACAAAATCGTTCGTGATGCAACTAAAAGTAATGTCAAAAACTTGAATCGTAATCGTTCATCGCGTTGTCACGAATGGTATAAACTACCTGAAGTAATTTTATGTACAAAATCAATAGAGGTGTTGGAGTTTAGAGATACAAATACAATGCAGTTGCCAAGAAATACCATGGATTTACCTCCTTGGAAAAAACGGTGTCTGTCAGGAGTTCAAGTAAATGATTACAAGATTGAAAATCTAGTTTCCGGTTATCCGTTGATTGATGATTCGAGCCTTGAAATGCTATACATCCAAGCATATTATGTTCATTTATTATCTATTAATGGTCCAACTACATCATTAGGGATGAATTTAGCCTTGTGTAAGAATCTCAAAAGCTTGAGTTTTTCAGACGCTAAAATAGAAGTTGAGTGGCCATGGGACCAAATATCTAAACTTCATGTCCTTGAATATTTGAGCATAAGAAATTGTTCTAGTTTCAATAGTATAAAGATTTCAAGTTCAAGTCTTAAGACATTGTCGATCTTCGGATGTGTGAAGCTTATTGAACTCAATATCGACACTCCTTACTTACATTGTTTCGACTACCGCGGTGATATAATACCCTTGTCTATAAATGCTCCGGTTCTGTCAAAAGTTAGTCTCAATTTACCACGGGGTATTATTGTCACAAAATGGTATGTTGAATACGTCAAACTTCTTGCAAAGTTCCATCAATTTTCAGAAGTGCTGAATTTACGAAGCAATACGGGTGTGGTATGTACACCAAACCTTTTCTTTTTATTTTAATATTTATTGTATATTACAATCTCTAACTTTTTATTTGTGTTTCTTTTTTCTTAATTTCTATCTTAAGAATGTGATTGTCCCGGAAGAATTGAGGCAAATGCTACATTCCCCTTTATCAAGTGCCGGACATTTACTGCCCTCTCCATCTATTAGACATTTGAAATTGAATTTATTTGAAGAATCAATTGATATTCTAATTACGAAATTTGTGGATAGCTTGCTCTGGATTTCGCCTCATATAATGTTTGTGTCGATAGAATACGGGCTTCTCGCTAGGTCTTCGATCAAGGTACTTTATATATATTTTTCACTTGTTAGACTTTTCATTTTTCTAATTAATAACTTAGGTCATTAATTTATTTTTGTTTATAATAAATGTTACTCTATATGCAGTTCCAATTCACGTATAAAAAGCAACTAATATACCAAGGAGAAACTGCTAGTTGTTGTAAATCTCTTCCCGTCTCATGTTGGCAACATTGTATTGAGGAAGTTAAGCTCGAGATTATCGATATAAACCTTTCGAAAGAAAATCAACCAACGTTGTTTACGGTGAATGGAGAAAACATCTTGGAGAAGATTGATGCCATTTTAGGAGCTCAATTTTCCAGAGGGAAATCAACCAATACTGTATGCCATAAACGGAGAAGATTGGCTCCATTTTTCAACCGCTTCCATTGAAAAATCTGCCCCATTTTTTTATTTTTTATTTTTTATTTTTATAAGAATGAATGAATGATGAATATGAGGATTTTATATATGATAAATACATTTTGTTTATGGTGACTTGTATTCTGAGTTTGATGTTTAGAGAAACAATTTTTAAATATGATCTTGAAAAGTAGTTCACTATTTTAATACAATGAAAAAATGTTTTGATGTTTCCCATTAATTAGATTGTATTAAAATCATTTTACAAAACTTTAAAATTATATCTTAGTTCTTGAGAATTAATTCATTGCAGTGACTAGACTCAGGGTGTTAAATTGTTAAACATAAATTAAAGTTTAAGGACGATACACTGTATTGATCTCGACAAGTCCGATCTGATTAAAATAAAAGTTTCATTAGATAATAATTTTTAGAATATTTATACATTTAAGAAAAATAGTTTGAGCCTCAACAACAACATAGAAAAAATAATAATTTTCTGAATTTGAAAAATTATTTGGTTTTATAAAATACCTCTCAATTGCTCAAAAAAGAAATTCAAAGTATATAGTTAAAGAATTGTATACATTTTACTTGTTAAACGGCGTCGTTAAAGCTATTCGACGTCGTATTGTTATCAACCTCATCCACTGCACCACAGCCGTCAGATCTGCTGAAACTTAGATAAATAAATACCCCTCTTCCAGAAGCCCTAACCCTACGAATCTGCAACTCTCACCCTGCAGCGAAGAGCCAAAATCGAAAGAGCTAGTCAAAATCAATCATGGGTAATTTCAATTTCGTCTGTTTATTCAAGAAATTTTGATGCTTTTTTTCATTCTTCTGTGACTGTGACTGTGATTGACGCTTTTGTATTTTTTTGGCTGCGACTCTGATTCTCTCCAGGTAAGGTTCACGGTTCATTGGCACGTGCCGGGAAAGTGAGAGGCCAGACACCCAAGGTCGCCAAGCAAGACAAGAAGAAGAAGCCCAGAGGACGCGCCCACAAGCGCATGCAGTACAATCGTCGTTTCGTCACCGCCGGTCAGCTCACTGTTTCTCTGTTTTTTTCCATTTGTTTATGTTGTTTTTTCTTGTATGCGAAAGCTGTTTTCTTTTTGTTTAATATATATATGTGTTTATTTCTTAATTGGGTATTTATCTATTTGTATTGATTTGCTTTGGTTTGGGATTTCTGTTGGGTATATTATTTTGCTGTGTGCATAGTTGTTTGATTTTGGTTATACGAATCGTATACAGCTTGTGTTGTGGAACATTGTGTATGTATATATTTGGTTGATTTGTTCTTCGTGTTCCGTCTTGTTTTCAGAAAATTACGAATGAAGTGAATGGACATTATAATGCTAGTGAATCCTAGAGAGGTGGAAGTAATTTTTGTTCACATTGAAAATATTAGACCTTTCGTGATTGGGTTTGTGGTACAAAATGCATAGAAAGAAGTTTGCGGAAGTTGAATGATTCAACTTCCGTAGGCCATTGTATATGGGTGTAATGTTAGACGGTTGCAAATTATTAGATTCCTTAGAATTGTTAATTGCGTCCTGATGAATATAGATTAGAAGTCTCTAATCAATTGCAGCATTCATGACGGTGGAACTGATTCTTGTTTTTTGTTGGTTACTTAAAAGTATTGTACTGATAATATTAGGACATTGCCCGCCCTTACCCTGTTAATTCGGATTTTCTTTCGTTGTTTAAACTATGATTGTAGTTGACACATTTGAAATGCTCTGTTATTGAACAGAGCAATTTCTTTTATGTTTTATACGTCATTTATTGATAATAAATCTCTCTATTCTTGCACCATTTCTTCATTAATATTGTTACTAGTCACGGTGTGACATGATTCGGTTGGGCACACTAGACCCTTCTCACACAATTTTTATTTTCCATTGATGATGTTGTTAAGAAATATATGTTATTATGCATTTACTTGCGATTTACTTCAAATTAACTGAGCCTTTTCTTTCGTTCACAGTTGTCGGCTTTGGTAAGAAGCGCGGACCCAACTCTTCGGAGAAGTAAATTTGGTGTTTGGAGTTTTGGAAAACAATTTTTAGGTTTCATGGAGAAAAAGTACACATATTTTATTGCAATTTTACAAGTGATGTCTCTTCTTAGTTTCTTCTTTGTTTTCTTCGACGACTTAAGTATTTATGTTAGAATTACAATCTGTTTTTATGGAGATTAATTAATTACTAGCTTATTTTGATTTCTAGTACTTTCATGAGATGATCATTGACTGATTATGTTTGATTTTATATTTAGCCACTATCATTATCCCCTATGAGTCCGTGACTGCCTCTTGAGTCGTGTGATGTCTATTTGTAGAAGCTCGGCTGATTTTACTATTCAAATTCGTTTCTTCATAAAGCGTTTCTTCAGCAGAAAATGGTGGAAACATTTTTGAATGGAAAACGTTTGTCTTCCTGCATTTTCGAAGAAAAAAACGTTTTATAGTGGTGATGTTTTCCTTGGAAAAAATTGTTTCTATAAAAATAATATCTCAATAATAAAAAATATAAAAACTCTGATGAACATGGTATCCTCTGCTTAACGTAATATTTAATTACTCACATTTCACCTTTTTATCTCAATTTATTTTCCGATGAGATATTGGGGAATATGTTTGTATAGTTTTTTATTTATTTATTGGCCTTTCAATAACGAGTAGATTTATTAAATTTATTATAGTGATTGTTATGACTTATGAGAGGGTTATTTTATTTTATTTTTATTTTTTAAGTTTTCACTTTTTCTTAATTTTCAAAATTTTGTTTTCCATAAGCAATTGGATTGAAATTCAATGACAATAACCAAGCCTGTAACAATATGTATATGTATAATATCACGACTCTTACCTTTAATCCAATAATTTGAGGCACGGTTGAATCAATCCCTACTACTCCTGAAGGTTTTTATTTTTATTTTTATTATTATTATTTTTTTTTTATGAGAGATGCCGTTGATAATTCAACCAATGTCTTTCTATACTTCATTTTAATTGTTTTATAATCCAATATTATGTTCTTTCTCTTTACTGGTTTATAAACCCTAAAACACGTTCTTCAAACATACCAGACAAAACAATCAATAAAGATTAAAGGAAAAAAACTATGAATCTTATATCTCTAATAATAAAGATCATAAACTCCATTGATGGAGATTAATCTCTATTAATGGAGATTCTAGATCTCTTAAAAAAAATCCAATAATACCAACAAAAAAAAAAAAAAAACATTTTTGGATATGAAGATCACATATATCTAGATTCAAACAAGGCCACAAGGGTGATATTTTAAATCAAACAAGGGTTCAATACTTTATTGTTTTGTGTTTTGGGTACATTTTTTATTAAAAGTTTTCAAGAAAAAAATTGAAACAAAATGATTTTGTAGAATCTGAAAAAAAAATCGATTTTTTCGTTATCTTTTTTTTTTTTTTTTTTTTAATAATAGAAAAATTAGGTTTTTATGAGGGCGTGTTTTATTTTATAAGAAAGGAGTGTTAAAAAGTAAAAAATGATGATTTTGAAACAAAGTGGAGTGTTATTAGAAATGTAAGTTTTAGGATGAAGTGTATTTAGAAAATGTGTGTGAAAAGATAAAATTAGATTGTAAGAAGAAAATCTTTTTTATTTTTATTTTTTATTTTGAAACAATTGTTCTAATTTGAACAAATAACTGTCAAGTAACGTCTCGAATCTTACTAATGACGAAAACTTAAAAAATATATATATATATATATGATCATGGATTAATAAATATTGTTAAAAAAAAAAATAATAAATAATAATAATAATAATAATAATAATAAAAGCCCCAAGTTGTGTTTATTGAATCCAATGACCATGTTTTGATAAAAACCCAAGTTGTGTTTATTGAATCCAATGACCATGTTTTGTTTTTTTTTATCATTAACGATAATTCCTGATTTGAGGGTATAGAATTCACAAATAAGGAAATAACTTCCATTTCCTAAGTTAATTCCAAATTAGTATACATGCCTTTAGAAGTTAGAACTTATCAGAATCAAATACCTAAACATTATTGTACATCAAAATTGATACTTGGATTTTATTAAAAAAATTGATGTTAAATCCTAATCTTAGATGTATCCAACGGATGATATTGATTCATTAGATGCTAATCATTGATTTGCTAGTGTTTTATTAACCTAGAAATCAGGAAATTCAGGATACCTAATATAAACCCCTATATGACTATTTTAAATCTTTGTTTCCAACTTTATGGAGGACTCTCTCTATATATACAAAACTATTTTATTCACACAAAGTAGAACCCTCGTCGCTCGTCGCCCCAATCTTGATTCTGCTTATACTTTCTTTTTCTCAAAAAAAAAAAAAAAAAATTCTTGGCAAAATAATGGAGATTACAAAAGCAATAGACCGGATATCTGAATTGCCGGAATCAATATTGCATAATGTTATGTCATTCCTCACATACAAACATGTTGTTCAAGCCAGTGTATTGTCCAAAACATGGTTAAAGGCTTGGCTTACATACCCGGTTTTCGAGTTCGAGTTCGATGGAAAGTTTTACTGGCTGTTTGATAGAAGACAGAATAAAAAGAATTCTTGGAAACGACTTTGAGACACCGCGAAAAGCTGAAAGATAAGTATATGAACAAATTTACACTTGATATGGAATTTTATCATCTTTTTGATGATCCTGAATTCACAACAATCGTAGAAAGATGGATTTATCATGCTTTTGAATGTAATGTAAGAGAGTTCAAACTTGAGAATGAAGATAGTGATATGAGTTGGTACTTTTTGCCTCAAATAATTTATTCTGCAAAATCAATAAATATGTTAGAGTTGATAAACTGTGGATTAGGGCTTCCAAAGTGTAAAGTGAAGCTAGATTCTTCGAGGAAATTGTATTTATCACATGTTTATGCAGACAATGAAGTGTTACAGGATTTGATAGCTGGGTGTCCGATGATTGAGGATTTGAGTCTCTGTAAATGCAGGGGGATTACAAATTTAGAGTTGTTTAATCTTGGTAAACTTAGAGAAATCAAGTTATGGAGAAATTCTGAACTCGTAAGGGTGTCGATCAAAGAACTTGATGATGTTCATTCTATAGTAATTTGTCCTGATCAAGACAATAATATTTTTTGTGACATCGTTATAAATTCCTGTAAGAGTTTAAAATGCTTAGAATTATCTAAGACTTTATAGAGGATGAATGGTTGCGCATTCTGATCACTAAACTACCTCAACTTGAGTACTTACTCATAGAAGATTGTGAGTTGAATAGTATTAGAATTTTGAGTTCCAGTCTTGAGACATTGGTGATCTATGGATGCGAAATGGTGACTGCAATTGAGATTGAGACTCCTAATTTAGGTAAAATCACATTTGTTGGGAGGAATGTGGTAAATTTCACTTTTAATGCTTTGGATTTATCTGAAGCTAATATACAGATTGACAATTACAATAATGTCTATGATGATCAATGGTATGTCCAATATATTCAAGTTCTTGAAAAATTTGGTCATTCCAAAGTTTTGAACATCAGAAGTAACACAGATCAGGTATGTTTATGGTTGTAAATAGATTATTTTCTCTCTTGACATACAATTACGACGGCTTAGTTTGGCATTGTTTCCTGAGGTACTTTCAGGAGAAGCTACAAAATGTAGTATAACTTCTCATTTTCTCATTTTGGACAAGCCAAAAATGACTAGAGTGTTTGGTAAAATTCTAGAGAAGTGCTTTTGGTCATTTTTGGCTTCTCCTGAATGAGAAAATGGTCCCAAAAGCACCTCAGGAAGCAATGTTAAACTAAGCTGTGACATCTTCTAGCTAGTTCTAACTTCTTTTATTATTAATTTGTGAAAAGGATGTGATTATTCCGGGTGTAGTGAGGCAAATCCGAGCTTCCCCGCTGTTTGGTGTCAAACATGTGAAATTTATATCGAGTATACCATACATGGGATCTGCGATTTCCAAAATCTTGGATGGCTTACTTTGTATTGCACCTTATGCAGAGACTATATCGATAGAATTGGATAACTCCAACAAGTCTTATTTTAAGGTAACATATTATGAATATAAATTTCATTTTGGATATTTTAAACTTTAATATATCCATAATTTGTTGATGCAACTATATTTATTACTTATTGCCATTAACTTGTATTTCAGTTTTCATATAAGAACAAGATAGATTGTTGTGCAAGAGAGATAGCTACTTGCTACAAGTCGTTCCCAGTCTCTTGTTGGCAACATTGCATAAAAGAAGTTGAGATTGAGAATACTAAAATACTACTTGAGAATATCATAGAACGGTATGTTCTCCGGGATGAAGAGATCATGGAAAAGATTAGCAATCTTAAAGGTTTGAGTGTTCGTACATAAAACGTAGATAGATGTAAAACATTTGATTTTTAGTTAATCTTTTTAGTGGTTTTCATTTTATGTGTGGATCTTGTGATCAAAAGGGAAGAAACACTTTGATGTTATTGCATTGTTGAATTCTTCTGCGACTTTTAGTTGCTTGTGGCAAAGGCTTGGCCTGCAGAATAACAAGTTTGTATTAAAATAAGGCTTCTTCATACATGTTTATTTATTGTGAACCAGAAGCAACTAAAATTTCCGAATAAATTTTTTTAAACAATTATATCGTGTGAACACACCCCAACCTGAATTGTATCAATTAGAATCCATTTGGACCACTTTTGGATAGTTGAATTTGGTTGGTTCATTTGGGAACACGAGCCAAATTTCCTACAGCAGCAACATATTCCCTGGTCACCTAACTTCGGAGGAAAGGCCAGCCCTTGCTGAGAACAATATGGCACAAACAGTTACTGCACAATTTTTTTTACCAAATTTGATGGTTTACATTTGATTTTCCACCCCTATCAAAATGTATAGTATACGGTTTGAGATCACCAACCTTCGAAAAGAGATCCTGTTGGTGATAGTATCACATAAAGTGCAGCTGATTCTTCTCATAACTTCTCTTCTATTCTGCCAATTGTTTGTGAATTTTCGGATACGATTACGAGAGTAGCAAAAAAAAAAAAAAGTTAATTAAGAAAGCGTGATATTACTTACCCAGGCTGCAATTTCAGCATTTTCAACATCTGACAATGTATCCAGTTTTCCCTTCAACATTAAACAGAGGACCTGTAGTAGAGTTACCATATCAAGACCAAAAATACAAAAACCCTTACTAATACAATCAGAAAACCAAAGCCTTAAATTTGCAATAACATTTCAACATATGGAAACATAAATCAAAGTAAATTTCAGAAAATAGGGAATAAAATAACAGTTATATGAGATCAACCTCAAACAAATTTGACGAAAAAAAACGTGTCATAACTGATTTTGAGTAATACATCTAGTTGAACATCACCACAGTCCATCAAATGTGAAATTTGATGTTTAATCAAATGCCTGATTTTCCTTCCGCTGTAAACCTGAAAATTTAAAAATATTCAGAAAATCAGAAGCATGGATTGTCTTATATGTCTAGTGTACGATTAGAATTTGGAAGCTTTGTATAAGATGGAAATTGACATAATCAAAGCACAACTTTTGCTAAGAAGTTTAATAAGATACTAAAAAGCACTTGCCTTGCTTTTACACCACACAGTGAACTTTTATTTTATGAAGTGCATCGACCTCTAATGACAAAAGCTGCAAACAAAATATGGAAATACTCTTGCAGGAAGATCTGAAAGCAAAGAAAGTAATAAGATCATCACCTGCCATATCTACCATGTATTAAAAATTAAAAATATTTGAACACTAGTCTACTAAAACCTGAGGGAAATCCATGTCGCTGCCACATAACCTACTGAGGTAGTAGAATGGGATCACTAAACTTGAGCACGAAAAACCTTGAAACAGGAGGATCCTCTCGGAATCAGGTGAGGGAAATCATGAGACAGCAAGGAAAACAAAGTATGGCTACGTACCCATCCTGTAAATGATCAGTGCCGGCGGTGAAGACTCCACATTCTGTCCCGGAAATGATCAGGGGAAAATGACATTAGATCATCTACTCTGTTACCCTACTTTGTAATTATATAAAAGGGAATCTCAGGTTTTAATTTATCAGCATACTTTTCGAAACTCTGCATCTTCTGGACATATCATAGTGAAATTTTGATCGTGCATTCAATCTTCTTCCATCCTTCCTCTGGAGTCTGGACACATCCTGTTCTGTTCACTTTGCCTTGCTTTGAAAAAGAATTCTCTTGAGGGATGCAATTGCTTTTGTCATTTCCTATACCCAAAAGTTCAAACACCAGTCCTTTTTAGTAATGATCAGCATATTTTTTGCCTCCTCAATAAAATACCCAAGAATAGATTAATAGAGCATTGTTCTTAACCTTTCTTCACAATGCATTTGGCCAAGTACAATTCATTTTCCCTGGAATTGTGGTTCTTTGATGCAATTTCATGTCCAATGATGGAGAAAACAGAAGCTTTGTATGAAAAAATTAAACCAAAAAAAAAAACGGAAAACCAAAATTATCAAATATTATACGGAATCAAGGGATGCCTTATGGAAAAAAATCAAACAAATATAATGTCATACAGGTGTTTGATGCCTTATGGAAATTTACCCCTTACCTTATATAATGTCACATATCGACACTGACTATTGATTCTTCAGGGTAATAATACAAGGCATTTTGGTCCACCAATGTATTGTTTTTAGAAGCTTTGCAGTAGGCTTATATCTGCAAATATAACATCTAATTTCTAGTTATTCTTTGGGAAGAATTAGAATCTAAAAGAAAAATAAAGTAATAAGATCATATCTGAATAATTTACATGATCTTCCAGTAAATGCACCAATTGTCTATTTAAAGAATCGTAATGAACAACTGCTGTGCCCTTTGAAGATCCCGAATTGCATTCCAACCAAAAATATTTTTCCGATTAATTGAAAATTCTTCTGGCCTGATCTAATTCTTCTCCTACTTCTCTCTCCTGTATTCCACAAAACTTTGACAAGAAAATTATATGCTCGCTTCTCAAATCAAATATTTTCATCTGTAACATTAAATCATGATAATCACAAAGCACATTCAAAATGATAAATAATGTAAACAGAAAATTAGACAAGATTTCTACAGCCAATTACCTGTCTGATATGTCACATAAATATCATGGTTTGCTAAGTTTCTGCTTCGAATGGGCTGTGAAGAGCAGATTTCAAACAATTTTGACACTAAGTTTTTGCTGGAGCCTATAACGTGATCAACTTATTGGATAAAAAAAGAGTATATTTAACATTTCATAAAATCATGTAAATGTATTAAATTTCAAAATAAATAACAACAAATGAAAAGAAGGAGAAGGAAATACCTGGACTTGGATGTTTGTCGCAACCGGCCGTTACTTTTATCTTTTAATGAGGATATTAGGGATGTGAGAGATGTCATGCCAGTTCTCTCCCGTCTTTTTCTCATAAATTTGTTCTAAAATAGGGCAGTCTTCTATCAACAAATTTTCCAGTGTTGTCTTCTGAAGAATCTGTTTTGGCAATCCCTTTAATTTCTTGCAATTATGGATTTTCAAAGAACGAAGGGATGGCATGATTCTAGTGTGATCTTCAATCCCAAAATCCCACACTTCACAACTGTGCATATGAGAATACTATAGAGTTTTCAATTTGGGGAAGGAAATAACTGATGAAGATGATGAAGTGTGAGTACTTCCTATTCCCAGAAATTCAATATCCACTTCTCTCACACTAAGCATGCTCTCTATAACAAGTGTTTCAAGGGATGACGATTTTCCCAATGGAGGCAAATTACAGTTGATGCATTCACTCAGATTTATCTCCCTCAAACTGGTTAACAATGTTATATTATGAGTAAACATTGTTTGACCCGGGTAATTAGATATTGTTAAAGCTTTCAAATTTGGAGGTGGTTGTAAAGCTTCAAGAATTACTTCATCGTGCATCAGATTGGTCTTACCAAAGATTAAACTCAAATCACGGATGTTTTTGAAATTTTTAAGTTTTACAAACTGATCAATCACTTTTCTCGTGTCTCCCAAACATTTTATACCTAAAGATTCAACTTGAAGAAATTTATTCAAATAATTTAGTGAGCATGCTTTGCCACCAGAACTTCCGGGCCAATGGAATTCACTTAACGTCTGTAGACTTCGTAATTTCTCAATACCTTTTGGTATGTACGTTAGAGAACGAGTGCCATAATTCATTATATGACACAGATTGATTAACTTTTTTATCCTTTGAGACAGTTGTTCGAGATTCTCACACAAGTCTAGCTTTAATGTTTGTAAATTAAATAGCTCACATAATGTCTCAGGCAGCTTTCGTAATTGTTTATTGTTACTCAAGTCAAAATACCTCAAATGTACAAGTTGTCTTATCTCATTTTGGTGTCCCAATTTGTGTTCAACTAATCAAATTGGGACATGTGTATATATTTATAGAAGCAGTTAAAAAAATAATAATTAAATGTGCACACATATCCCAATTTGATTGGTTAGACACAAATAGGGACACCAAAATTTGAACTCTAAATCAATCAGAATGAATTAAGAGGCTTCGCAACTTTTTGAAATTGCAAATAGAGATAGGAAATGTTCAATCTCGCTAACCTTCAACATTAATTGATTAGCTTTCTCACACAAAGCATCGATGTTCCTTTCTCTAAGATCTTTGACCTCAATCATACAACATTCATTCTTACTAAGATATTGGGCAAGGTCATGTATTATATCATGCATCTTACACCTTATAACGCTACTCTTATCATCCTTTCCAAACTCTTGAAAGAACGAATGCATGGCTAAGCTATTAAAGCATTCTTCACCAATTCTCCCAATCTCTTCATTATGATCTAATCCAAAATAACCTTGAGTCATCCATAATTTAATCAATTCTTCTTTTTCAAAATTGAAGTCTTTTGGAAACAAGACACAATATGGGAAACACGGTTTTACCATAAATGGCAAATTGTAGTAACTTAATAAGATACTTTCCCATTCGCCTCTCGTTCTTTTAAAGCGCAAGAGACTCCCCATGGTCTTTACGGCAAGAGGGAATCCTTTGCACATGCTTACAATATCCCTACCAATTTGATCTAGTTGTTGACACTTCTCACGAGACCTACCAAAAAATCCTAACCGCTTAAACAATGACCAACAATGCTCTATAGACAATTCCTCAATTGAAATGATATCAATTGATTTCATCATAAGAGCAGTTGTTTGCTTATGTGTGGTAGTCAAGATCTTACTTCTAGAAAGATCATTTTCTAGACAGTGGTGAAGTGGTTCCCAACAATCGAAATCTTCTGTCCCCACATCATCTAGGACAATTAGAAATTTTCTTCTCCTAATGGATTCATTAACCTTTTCTAGAAGAGATTCCAACGTAGATGATAAGTCAAAGGAATGACCATCTAGAGATTCAAGAATGGCTTTGGCAAGGCTTAACATATCAAATGGGTTCGACACTGATACCCATATTCTTTTTTCAAAAATTTTCTATCACCGCATCATTGCTGCAGGCAAGTTGAGCAAGAGTTGTTTTTCCTATTCCTCCCATCCCTACAATTAAGATGATATGGAGGCCGTTTTGTTCTTCACAACTCTCATGCAACAACTTGCTTACTAAATTATTAATTTCATTGTCTCAGCCAAAGATCTCAGACACATCAATAAAGGAGGTGCTTTCTACTCATTGAGATTGTTCAATACCCATAATTAGTGGTGGCCATGGTTCAGTTTCAGTTTGAAACAGGCAGTTTCGGTTCCGTGGCCACCCAAAACTGAAACCGTAACCGGAAAACCGATTTGGTACACGGTTTCTAACCGGCGGTTTTATGGTTTCGGTTTCGGTTTAAAAACCGACGGTTTTGGGTTCGGTTTCAGTTTTTTTTTTTAAATTTCAAAAAGAGTGTCACGTGTCAGCTTCTGATTAGTCAATTTTTTTTTAATTTTTTTTTTTTAAAAAAATCGGCGGTTTAACCACGGTTAAAACCGCCGGTTTTTGGTGGTTTTTGGAAGTACCCAAACAGAAATCGTAACCGGTTCAACCGGTTTTGAAACAGCCGGTTCCGGTTCGGTTTTGAGGCGGTTTTTGAAAGTACGGTTTCGGTTAAACCGCGGGCAAAACCGTCGGTTTAACCGAAACCATGGCCACCTCTACCCGTAATCGTTCTAAAATTATACATGTCTTTCTCTTTTGCAATAGCATTTTTCTCCTTTGCAATATCATCTAGACTTTTTTTTATTGCTTTTAGTTTGGAAACAATGTCATGGCGCATATCGACTGATCTTAAAACAGAGCAAGGAAGGAGAAAGTTTTAACATACCTTACTCTTAATTTGCAATCTTTTCTGGATTTCAGTGTTCCACGCCTCCAACACATCATCCATGCCGTAGGAAACATATTTCAGCTTCTCCAACCAAACTCTCACAGCTTTGTCCATAACTTGTCCTTGCTCTGCATCAAAGATCACAGCTTGAATGGCTTGGAAGTTGGATGTGTGCTTCTTGACTTCTTCGTCCAATGGGACTAGCTTCACCTCTTGTTGTATCTGCTGACCAACGACTTTCATCAATTGCTCCAAGACATCAGAAACAATTATATCGACCATGATACCGAGAGATGTCAATTACAATTGTAGAGGAAAATTGAGTGTTTTTGAATGTGCTCGGTTGTGATATTCTTGCAATGTCCTTTTAAGTTCTTATAAAGGGGTAGTTGATACTTGAAACTTGCCCCAAATGCTGCTATACAGACCAGAAAACTGAAAGGGCGTGTTTGGCACGCAGGACTAGATGGGAGATTGGTTTCGTGACTTTTATCTGCTGTGTGGGGCCAACATAGGTAAAGTTAGAATAGTCCAGTCAACAATGGCAAACCAATCTACCGATAGTTGAAACGTGCTTGGATGGTTGGATGTTGCTATTGTGCGATACAGACCACATAACTTAAAAGGGCTTTGCTACGTACAATTGGGGACCCGCTGTGGCCCCGTAATGGAAAAGAATGAAAAAACATATAGGACCCACATTATAAATATATGAGACCTGTGTGTTTTTTTTACTTTTTTCAATTACGGGGCCGTGGCGGTGCCGCGACCCCGGTTGTATATATATTTACTCAACTTAAAATTCATCCCTATATTTTTAAAAATCCATCAATTTGGCTCTCCTATGAACAAAATGTTAGTCAACTTGAACCAAATGTTAGTCAACTTTAACCGATTCATGGGCAATTTTGTTTTTAAACCAAAAATATGTCACCTATTTTTTTATTTTCATTTTTCATTTTCATTTTCAAATGGGGATCCATCTATCTTCCTAGATGGAGGGTGGAGATTCGGTCGATCTCCACCCTCATTTACATATTTTTTTTTCTTATTCCAACTTTTTTTTTTCATTTTTTAATTGAATGTAAAATAGTCATTTAATGTTTTCTGTAGCCGTTGACCGTCAAAAAAATGGTTAGAGTGACCAAATTGATAGGTTTTTTAAAAAAACATAGGGACCAAGCCAATGAAAAATTGAGAAGCAATTAAAAAACAGATAATTCAAAAAACATAGGGACCCAAATGATAATTCCCCTAATGGAAATGACTTTGGCAGACATTTGGTAGCCAATGTTAATTTAAAGGGTGTAGTCGATCGGATCTATAGTTAGTTTCGATGGTCGAGGTTGGCCCTGGCAACATGTAAAACAAAAGAAAGGAGTGGTGGCGAAGCACATAAGGGGGTGTTCCATTAGGGAGACTTTCCGACGCTTAAATCAGTATTATGTTTGATTAATGAGATGAGGAAAAGTAAAAATAACAAACCGTGTTGCTCGATATTTGGGCCTAATTAACACTCTTTGGGTGGATTTTGTGTCATTGTCAACAAGTTCATAATTAACATCTTCTTTGTTAGATATTTCTCTCTCTCTTCTCAGTATATCTCAAACGTTCTCCCATTCTTCCCTGAATTTGTATGCATATAAAAAATAAAAGATTTGGTTCTTTCAATCTCTTGAGAGATACGAGTGACTGAGTTCTTCCGCTGCTTAATACCTGCCACACTCTTAGTTGTAAACAGACAGGTAATAGTTATTCATAAGACTTCATCGCTTTGAATTGTTTTACCTTGTACATATTGTCCTAGTTTTATGAATGACTAAACCTTTGTTTCTGTTTATTATGTGTAAGAATTAAAACTCATATTTGAATAGTTAATTTGATCAATTCAAGAGAGGAAAACAGGATGGAGTTATTTTCTGCAAGTTTGAGGAAAATATGGAAGGAATGGAATCTGCAAGTGACGGTTCTACTCAGTCTCACTCTCCAAATAGTACTGATCACACTCGGTAATCGTAGAAAGTACAATCATAAACTTTGGATTAGAATTGTTGTATGGTGTGCTTACTTATCCGCGGATGTCATTGCAATGTTTGCTCTCGGTATAATCACAAATAATATCTCAGATATTTATGACGAAAAAGGTGGATTCATAGATGCAAACACTGAATTAGCTGGATTTTGGGCACCATTTCTTCTGTTGCATTTGGGAGGGCCTGACACCATAACTGCTTTTTCCTTGGAGGACAATGAGTTATGGTTAAGGCACTTTCTTGGACTTGTTGTCCAGACGCTTATGGCAATTTATGTCTTAACCATGTCTTGGAATGGATCCATTCTTTCAATTCTATCTCTCCTAATGTTTATTGCAGGGCTCATCAAGTATGGGGAAAGGACTTGGGTGCTCGGGAAAGCGAGCACCGAAAAAATTAGAGTCTTTAGAAGGGCAAGACAATAGTAGTCCTCTCAGGTATTTCTTCAGTGAAAGTTATCGTGATCGTTGTGGTCATAAATTACTTGAAGCCTATTGTTTAATGGATATATCTTTCGAGTCTCTCTTTCTTGGTCACAGAATGGAAGAACTATGTAGCCTTATTATAAAACGAGGGTTTTCCTTGCTAACCTCTTTAGAAGATACATTCCAAGTAATTGAAATGGCTCTTGGATTCATGTACGATTTTCTCTTCACCAAAGCACCTCTAATCTACACTCATTGCGGCTTAGGCCTGCAAGCGATCACTTTCTCTCTTACCTCTTTTGTTTTGGTGCTCTTCCCTATTGTTATTCACAAAGACAAGTATTCAACTACTGATCTTATCATAACATTCGTATTGCTATGGAAATATATTCAGCATTTTTACTACCCTCCTCAGACCAATTTCTTGTTTGGTTGATTACGTGTGGAAAAGTTTCCGTGGTGAATACCCTTGAATCTTTTCTTCCACAAAAGAGGTGGTCAAATATCATGTCTCAATTCAGTCTGCTAAGCTTCATTATCAAAGAAAAAAGCATGCCTTGCCATAATATCCTGAACCTCTTAAGCATTGATAAAAGCCTAGAAAAGCAATATTATGCAGCTGACATTGCAATCAACAAAGAATTGAAAACATTGGTCTTCCATTATCTCAAAAACAAAGTTGGTGCTAGACATGGAGTTGGAGCTGGAAGTGAAAACATCCAAACAACCGCCCCAAGTCATATGAGCTTCCATATCAGTGATCTGGACTTCACTAAAGAGCTTGAAAAAAGCATTTTCGCCTGGCATGCTGCTACAGATATATGGTACGGGTTGGATGGAGAGAATATAAAGCGACAAGGGCCTGCTGTCAAATTTCATTGTGAATTGATTTGTCAAATTTCAAGATATATGTTCTATCTGCTGGTTCTGCATCCTGATATGGTATCAGATGCAGGTATGAATCAAATCAAACTTCAATCAATTTTATCAGTTGCACGTGGTCAAGGACCATTCACAACTAGAACTGAAGCACACACAGCTTTAAAGGAAATTCTTGACGATACCATTTCAAAAATGGCATCAGGGAAACTGAATTTGGTAGGATATAACGAGGATTTCAATAATTTCCTCAAACATAGTTTACCCGACTTTTTCGAAAAATTAAAAGCACAGGTATGTATGTTTATATATATATATATTCTTTTAATCAATTGATCAATTGTTATTTTTATCCTTATAGTCGTTATAATTATAAGATCCTTCAGTTAATTTGTTTAATATATTTATATGACAGACTTTGGAAGACAGGTGGAACATAATTAGCTTGACTTGGTTAGAAATGCTACCGTATGCAGCCTGCAAGTGTAAAGGAAACCACCATGCTCAACAGCTGAAACATGTTGGAGAGTTTCTTACTCATGTCTGGCTTCTCACTGTTCTTTTTGGCTTCAGTCATGATGAATTTATATCAGACCCACCTGCTCCAGTATTCAATTCGGTGATGCCCCTTCTTAACTGGTAACAATATTAAAGCTAAGCTAGCTTTCTCTTTTTGAACTATCGTTTACTTTTTAGATTAATTATATGAATTTGAATGTCATTGGATATATTATAACAAGTTATGGATTCTTAAGTTAAGGATTTTGATCAGCTTTCTTATGTTAAAATTCATATAAGTACTACATTTATGGGTTTTATTGAAAAATAACCCATTTGGGAGCCTAAAATTGAAATCTAACTCAATTTTGAAAAACTTACAAAACTAACTCAATTATGGATGTTGAAAGACAATATTGCCCTTTTAAAATGTAAAAATTACATTCCAATCCAAACAATCCTTGAATACAGAAATCTCTCCCAATTAAAACACTCAAAATCCCTCCTCTTAAAACCTAGGTAAAATTCCTAAGCCCCTTCTGTATCAATCGACCAAAAACCTAAGCCAAAATCGCCCAATCAAAACTACAACGACGGCTGAAGGAATTGATCACGATGGCTGTAAATCCCTCCTCTTGAAATTGACGACGTCGTGACGGCTGAAGGTCGAAGACGAAGACGACAGCTGAAGGAAGACGACGACGACGACTGAAGGAAGAAGACGACCGCTGAAGGTCGACGACGACGACGACTGAAGGAAGAAGACGACCGCTGAAGGTCGACGACGACGACGACGACTGAAGGAAGAAGACGACCGCTGAAGGTTGACGACGACGACGACTGAAGGAAGAAGACGACCGCTGAAGGTCGAAGACGACGACCGCTCGGCTGAAGGTCGAAGGCGTCGACGGCGCGGCTGAATGTCAAAGACGACGACGGCGCACCTTCAACTCCGATTGGCTTGAGTTATTGTGTATTGAAGGTGAATCCCTAGCCCTATATTTATATACACTCCATTTTACTGCTTTATGAGTAAGGTTTGTATCTTAATCTATGTTAATGTGTGTCTATATGAGCAGAAGAAGGGAGATATGTTTCATATTTTGTGCTAATTTTATTGTGAAATCAAGCTTTACAACTTTTGTTGATGGGTGTTTCAGATTTGGCTGCCTATATTTAGCTTTACTTTGTTGGATTTCTGTGGAAAAATCTGAAATTTAGGGTTTATGTTTAGTGGGATTGTTCTAAACCTTGTTGGGTATTTTGTATGGTATTTGTGTGTTCGGGTTGGTTGTTTAGTTAATTGTGTTCCTATTGATTTTGGTAATGTTGCTCATGTTAATACAATTTACGATATTCGTTGTAATATGATGCCATTTTGTAATATTCGATATTCGTTGATTCTCGTGCTTTCAATACTTTTACGGATAGTTTGGCGAAGATTAGATCCAACATGAGTGGGGATTTGTGGAATGGGGTGACATGTGACTTGCTCTTGGTTATTGGATTTATTGGGATTTAGTGTTGCTGCTGTCTTCTTGCTGTTTTCTTCTCCTCTTGGTCTCTGTTCTCGGTTCTTGTTTGCTTGGCTGATGCCTTGCTCTGTTTGTGGGCTGTTTGCCTCTGTTTGTTTGTGGCTTGTGTTGCCAGGATGTTGTTAGGAATTCTCAACAGCCGTTGGGAATTCCTAACACCCGTTGGGAAGTCCTAACATCTGTTAGGAATTCTTAACGTATGTTAGGAATTCCTAACGGGTGTTAGGAATTCTTAACATTGTTAGGAATTCTTAACTGGTGTTAGGAATTCCTAACTGGTGTTAGGAATTCCCGTTAACGGGTTAGGAATTCCTAACGGGTGTTAGGAATTCCCAACGGGTGTTAAGGAATTCCTAACGGGTGTTAAGAATTCCTAACAGCAGTTAGGAATTCCTAACATCCGTTGGGAATTCCTAATGGCTGTTAAGAATTCCTAACAGCCGTTGGGAAATTCTAACTGCTGTTTAGAATTCTTTACTATAGTAACAAATATCATCTTAAATTGCTTATTCGGTTAAAACATTTATACTAATATAAATATTTTATGGTTTTATGTTATGTTTCAGGATAATTAAATGGGAGAAGAGATGGAATTGCTAGTAAAGGGTGCAGAACATTTCCCGGGGAAGATAAACAGCACTTCGTCAACGGCTGCTATAAAGTGCATTAAGGAAAAGTTGACGGAGGCACAACTATCCCTCTTTCGCACAACATGCTTTGGGAAACTTCTAGACATGAATGACCTTAAGTTTTCCGGGCAGCTGGTACATCATCTTTTACTTAGACAAATACCGTCTCCTGATAAATCTGAGATGTGGTTTGCAATAGGTGGCAAAAGATTGCGGTTTTCTATTCAAGAATTTTGCCTCATCACTGGTTTAGAGTGTGGCCCTGAACCGCCGGTGCTAAGTAAGGAAAAAGGGGATGGTAGTGGGAGTTTTCGGTCGTCAATGTTGAATGGGGAAGTGCGATTCAATAATAAAACTTTGGAGGCAATGTTCAAAGCTGCTTCTTCAGATAATGATGAAGACATGGTGAAACTAGCTTTACTTTATTTTTTGGAGACGGTTTTGTTTGGCAAGGATCAGAAAGTCTATATCGGGGCCCAACATGTTGAACTGTTGGAAGATTTAGAAACCTTCAACAAGTACCCGTGGGGTAGAAAGTGTTATGAGACAACTTTGAACTGTCTTCAGAGGGATTTGAGAAAATTGTCTGAAAAGTATCATACAAGCTTGAGAGAGATGGTATCAGGGAAAAAAAGGAAGCGTCAGGCTAATAAGGAAAAGGATTGTATCATACAATATCCATTGTATGGGTTTCCTTATGCATTTCAGGTTAGTGCATCTAAAGTGTAAACTACGCAATGCTTTAATTTTTAATTGTTACTTTTATTGATAGTTTTTTTTTTTTTTTTTTTTTTTTTAACAATTAGGTTTGGGCGTGTGAGGCAATTCCTGCTGTTGGAGTTGCGATTGCTGTGAAATCTGGTTCGTTGCTTCCGCGGATTGTAAATTGGAATACCACCGGAACGCCTGATGCTTCATCTATTATGAAGTTGTTGGACCGAAAAAATGTAAGTTTAAAGAATGTAATTGCTTAATTAATTTCAAACATTGAAGTTCATGCACATTAACCCATACTACTATTTGTTTATGGTAGACTCAGGTTTTGAAGAAGTTGCACCCCACTCCTCGAGAGAGTGGAGAGGAGTATGTCAAATTCCTACTCAACCCTGACTGCGCGTTAGAACCACCAAAGATTGATGGTGAAGGCGAAGAGGATATGTTAGCCTCTAATGGGTCTGAAAATGTTGCACGTGAAGAGGCTGAAGATAAGCATCCAGCAAATGCATCTGCATGGCACCAGCAACAGTCAAAACCTGTTTGTCCGGTGAGCTAACACTTAATATCCATTGTATGTTTTTTTTTAAGTTACTACATATATGACTAATATAATGTAATATTCAAATTAATCATAGGATTGTAAAGCCAAAAATGATGAGAACACGAGGAAATTAGATGCACTTGGAAAGCGCGTAGATGCAATGGACAAGAAGCTGGATTTCATTATCAATTTATTAGGAGGCAAAGGACAGACTCCCACAGAAGATGAATATAATTGTAAGGAAAAAATGGAGAATGATATGGAAGTGGATGGTAAGAATATGGATGAGAAAGATGTATTGGATACAGTGGATGAACAATTGAATGTGGATGTTTGGGATGGTGAAGAGAAAGGTGCCCAGGAACACTTTGAAGCACAAATGCATGTGGATGATCTAAGTGATGAAGAAAACACACCTGCTGAGAAGGTGATAAACAATTTCTACATAATCTTCTATTGTTTATTCTTTTATATTTGTTTGTTCATAATATTTGATATTATCTTTGATACAATAAATCCTACATTTCACAGGTTGAGGACAAATGCAACACAACTATTGAAATCACTAGCCCCATGGAAGATATGAAAAAGAAAGCGGCATGCGAGGGGGTTTGTAGTTCAGTTGGTGAAGAGAGGAGTATCATTGTTTATGAACAGCATCAACCACTACCTCTCAAAAGACGCTCCAGAAAGGCTGCTGTGTTGAAGACTCCATATACAGACATTGAGGTAAAAAAGCCAAAAAAATTACTCAAATTCAAACCATTTCCTAAGTTGCCGCAGTCTGAGTTGAACAAATTTATGGCATGGGTAGAAGAAGACGATTATGTAGATGTCAGGTATATTATGTTCGTAATTTTGTTATAACAACCAAATACATAGCTAGCGATTCCCATTGTGTGCGCATCTAACAATGATTTATTTGATAATTCAGCAAGAATGTTGTACAACTACCGCTGTGTCAGGCTACTCGGGCTTGGTTCAAAACCCTTCTAACGCCTGACAACTGGTTGAATGATCAGGTATGTGTTACATTGAAACATAATATATGGATTTTGCTGATTTTTTGTTATACCCTAAGAGTGAACCTTCACTTTCTGTATCAGCATATAGATTCTGCATTGTACTGGATTCGTCAAGTCAAATCTAACTCTCCCACCACTAAAATGGAGATTTGCACCACAACAGATGTATTTTTCCAGGTACAAATTAGTTGTATATAATCTTATATGTACAATGTCCTTTACTGAAATAATAAATTTAACGTGTTACTTTTAATGTTTCAAAAAAAAAAACAGCAAAACTTGGATGCAAGGTATGAACGGTATATTAATGAAGAAGGTTTGTGGTTTGAAAGAGACAGATTGTTTGATTATGCAAATGGCGTATCACCAAAGTTAGCAACTCCATGGATAGAAATAGATAAAGTAAGTTTTTTGTCTGCACTTTCAAAAGCTCTTTTATGAATATGATGTATGGTTTTAATTATTATTTGATGAAAATAAAATATATATTTGATTTTATAGGTGTATATCCCTTTGAATTATGAGAGCAAACATTGGATCTTAGCTGAAATAGACTTCATTGCACGAAAGATCATTGTGTACGACTCTGAAATAAACTTGATAGGATCAGGGAAGAAATTCTTGAAGTTTATGAAACCTTTATCTACTTTGCTTCCTTTATTGCTTCACAAGATAGAATTTTTCTCAAAAAGGCCAGAATTGCAGCACAAGGAAGATATGTCGGATTGGTTAGTTGAGCGTTGTGCGGATGTGCCACAACAGGAAAAGAGTGATTGCGGAGTTTTTGTCATCAAGTATGCGGAGCATTTGATACATGGTGAATCTATCGACTTGGTTCAAGCCGAAAAAGCCAAGTATTTCAGACAGAATTTGTGTTTACAACTTTGGCGATCAAGAATAGCCCTTTGAACACTTCGAAATTGTAGTCTTTGGCTGTCTAGTATTTCAGACAGCATAGTACTAGTACGTTGAAGAATTATTATAATTATGTATCTTTATTCAATGTAGTGACAGTTTTGGTTGTTAAAGTGCAGGGGCTGTCTTTTTTTTGTTGTCACAATGCAATGACTGTTTTTATTGTTAAATTACATAGACTGCTTTTGTTTGTAAAAAGTAGAGGCTGTTTTGAATCAATTTAGGGGCTGTTTTTGTTGTGAAAATACTGAAATTGCAGGGGCTGTTAAATTGTATGAGCTGTTTTTATTCAAGGTAGGAGCAGTTTTTTTTTTTTTTTGTGAAAATACAGAAACTTTGCTGTTTTTATTTTGTTGTTGTTACAGGGACTGTTGTCTTTTATGGATATGTAAGACTTGCTTTTGTTTTTAGAATGCATGACCTATTTTAACAAAATAACCACATATAACAACTTTGTTAACAAGTTAACAACACTATCAACATTTTCATCTTAAACAATTAAATCCATAACAATAACCTTCATAACAACACTGTCAAACAACTCTTAAATCCTTAAAAAGCTGCATATTAAATTTTGTCAACAAGCTTCATAACAATTAAATCCATAAAAACAAGCATATTAAATTGTGTCAACTGTTTTACACAACATCGTCAAACAAAAAAAAAATTAATACTACATAACCAATGTCCCATGCCATCCAGCCACCTACAAATAAACATATAAAATTATTATATAAAAAATAAATTATAGAACATAAAAATCCATAGTCAACAAAGTTAATCATTTCTAAAATTAAATAGCAATTATCAACAACTGTAAACTATAATATAAAACATGTTTATATTACCTTAAGGGTTTCCATTTTGATCGGATAAAGGAATTGGTGCCTTACATTTTTGCCTATTGTGCCCTAATCCTCCGCATCTACCACACTTCCGTTGTACAATTTCTTCACCTCGAGATGGTTTGCGTTTTTTTGCCGGACGTCCGCGAGGTTTGCGGCCTTTTGGTGGTAGAACAACACGATATTGTACATCATCGGGAACATCCCACTCTTCGATAGGCCCAACGGGGTAAATAGAACTACCATAAGCTGTAGCCAATGTTTCCTTATGGTAATAATGGGAGCAATAGTCATAACATGAAGAACGACGAAGGTTACAAGCAGCAAGTGCATGTCTACAAGGGAGTTGGTCCAACTGAAATTTTCGGCAAGTACAAGTCTTCTCAATTAAGTTAACAAATCCATTTAAGTATCCGTCAACGACTTGGTGTTCGTATAGATTGATAGGATGCACACGGTAACAACGTGATTTATTACTCCTACGACGTAGCTTTTTTTCGGCCCACTTTGTCATTGGAGTATTCATTTTTGCAGCAGCTTCACGTCTTTCCCAAAACCACTTTTGTAGTAAACCACGTATATGCTCAACTAATTTTGTGATCGGCAGCTCTCGTGCATCCTTTAAAATGCCATTCAAACACTCTGCAATGTTCGTTGTCATTATGCAATATCTTCTTCCGTCAAAGTGACTTCTAGCCCACTTTGTAGGATCTGCCTCATTCAAATATTGTGCAACACTCGCATCTATACCCCTTATTTGACGCATAATCTGATTAAACTCAACAACACGATAAACTTTTGAACACTTGTAAAATATATCATGGATTTCAACACCTTTAAATTTTGCCTTCATGTTTTGACCAAGGTGATACATACATATACCATGCAATGAATTAGGGAACACACCTGTAGCTGCCTTTGCAATGCTTGTGTTTCGGTCAGAGATAAATACAAGATCATCAATTTCACCAATCAACCCATGTAACTTTGTAAAAAACCAATGCCATGATTGGTCATTTTCTGAATCACCAATACCGAAGGCCAATGGGTAGACTTGGTTATTTCCATCCAAACTTGTTGCAATAAACAGGGTGCCTTGATGCTTGCATTTTAAGAAAGTTCCATCAACAGCTACCACTGGACGAATACAACTTTTAAAACCTTCAATGGAAGGTCCTAATGCCATAAAAAAATACTTGAAGCGATTTAAAGCGTCAGTATCAATGAATGTGACTGTCCCAGGATTTTTCATTTCAAGCATGTGACAATATGAAGGAAGAATAGTAAATGAGTCATCTGGTGAACCTCTAGCTAAACCCATGGCGACCTCTCTAGCCCTCCATGCTTTGTTATAGCCCAAAGTCATTCCACACTGCTTTTTCATATCCTCAATTATGTCGTTCGGTCTATAAGATTGTGAAGTTCCCTCAAACTTGGATTTTATGCAATGTCCAATCAATTTGCTACTTGCTTGTCTATGATCAAAGTGGAGGGCGTCAAGAGAGCATGTGTGATCGGGCGAGTATTTTCTTACACGAAATGATTCACAATCCTTAAGCTTTGTTGCACGGACACGCCATTTGCAATCTTCGACAATGCATGACATAACCAACAAAGTTTTGGTGGATTTCTTCACTTTGAACTGAAAATGATTAGCAATTGACAACAATTGCATCTTGAAATGTAACTCTTCCTTACTAGGAAATAAATCACCAACCCCAACTTCTTTAACATTGTTGACTACACTCTCCAAGGATGTGTAACTTCCATGTATTGTTGATGATTTTACCCCAATTCCCTGAGAACTCGTAACCCTTGATCTTCTTGAGGGTACCTCTGAGGTTGATTGCCGACTATTTCTGGCTTCATCATTATTGTCCGCCCCAATTACATCAACATTTTGAAAGTCATTTGGACTCAATAGACTTTCATGTATATTATCAAGACCAATTCCATTGCCATTATCCGATTCAAAAACATCGGCAATGTCTTCGTTGATAAATTCATTGTCAGGACCTTCTGTGTTTGGAATTATTCTTCTTTTCCGTTCTATAGTAACACATAAAGAGGTTCTTGTATTCACATCGGAATTTTCACACAAGAAAACTTGCACATCATCATCAGTCACAACTTCAAACGGTGCCAAAACCTCAGGTGAATTGAAGATGAATTTCATTTTGATGGAGCACTCGTTTGGATTGACTTCAACAAGACGAGATATGATGCCATGTAATGACTCATACGACGTTTCCCTTGAAACTGAAATTATTTTAGACATTCCATATTGATATTTGAACTTCTCACCACTGTTAATCCATTCACCGCCGTATAAAACAACAAACCGGATTTTATCCATGCAAGCCACCTTTCAAATGCATAAGAAATTTATAATTAAATTCCAAAACAAATATTCTAAATTCATAGTACATTGAATCTACAAAACATTCTTACTTCCAAACATTATGTGGAAATCAGGATGCCTTCAAAAATTTCCAACGGGCGTTAGGAATTCCCAACCGGCGTTAGGAATTCCTAACTCCAGTTAGGAATTCCTAACGCTGGTTAGGAATTCCTAACGTTTGTTTGGAAATCCTAACTCCCGTTAGGAATTCCTAACGCTGGTTAGGAATTCCTAACGTTTGTTTGGAAATCCTAACTCCCGTTAGGAATTCCTAACGACCGTTAGGAATTCCTAACGACCGTTAGGAATTCCTAACGACCGTTAGGAATTCCAAACCGCCGTTAGGATTTCCAAACACCTGTTACGAATTCCAAACACCTGTTACGAATTCCAAACGGGACACATTCAAAAAAAATAGTTTCAATTGTCTAGATTCAATACTATAATGGAAAATCAACCACAACAACATCAAATTCAACCAAGACCCATGCTTTATTACATTCATGTAAGTTATTTTCACAAAAATAAAGAACCCTAATACACAAATCTAAGTAAATACACATTTTAACAATAAATAAACTCAAAATTTAGTTTGTAAACTTTAAATTGATCATAACAACTTCAAATTTAAACAAGACCCATGATTTATTATGTAAATGTAAACTATTTTCACAAAAACATTACACAAATTCCAGAAAATCGAACATAAAAATCGGATATAAAGTATAAAAGTTAAAAAAAAAAAAAAAACTCACCTCAAAGCTTCAATGGAAGGAACCCTTGTGGAGTTGCTCAATGGTAGAGTTGTTTCTTTCTACTTGCTCAATGGTAGAATTGCTTAACTTGTACTTGCAAAGGAAGAGAGAACAAAAGAAAAAAATTTGAAGAGAGAAAAGAATGAGGGTCGGCTGGGAGGAGAGGAAGAAGTGGTGAAAATAAGGAAAAAATAGATATATAATGAATAAAAGAGAAAAGTTAGTAAGTAGGGATAAAATGGTACTTACGCATGAAAAAAGAGTTAGTTTTGTAAGTTTTTCAAAAATGAGTTAGATTTCAATTTTAGACTCCCAAATGGGTTATTTTTCAATAAAACCCTACATTTATTAATATCAGTTTAACGTTACTATATGGCAGGCTATGCTAAAATGCATACATTACAAAACTGATATTTAAGTTTACAAAAATTTGGTGATAAATTATGCGACTTTTACTATCAATTGACATATTGAATATCAAGTTGAACGATAAATTTATGTAGTTAAACACCAATTTTGCGATACATAGGTTGTGCTATGTCAATGTGATCATTAATTGTGAGTGTGTGATGATTTTCCTTTTTCCTATTTTAGTCCCACTTTGTTCGGTATCCCTAAAGACGATACAAATCCCCAAATTTAAAGACTTCAATTAAGGCATTTTCTGGTCGTCAAAACGAGGAGTGATACAACTTTTATGGAATGCAAGTTGAGGATGATTGATGGATGTATAGATGAAGAATAACTTTAAAGGTTCAATGATGCAAAAAGTGGCAATCTTGTATATATTCATGATTGTATTATGTTTCAATTTTTTTGAAAAACATTTCTTCTAAAAATAGATCAGTAAGTGTTATTTTATTTTTATTTTCGTATGTTGAACATGTCAATATCATTATTATTGAACATTCTGTCATTCTCAAAATCATGATCCCATTATCATATTCACTAGTAACTCTACTTTAGCAATTTGTATGATTAGTGTGCTCAACATTGAATGTTTTGACAACTGATGTCTGAAACACAACTCTCAAAAATCAATGGATGTTAGTTAGTCTGCCAATTCATGAAGAGATATGCAGAGATTGATTAATATTTTTTATTTTCCTGAAGAGAAACTCCATATGCTTGAACATCTGAAGTGTTATCTTATTGAAGCAAAGTACAAGAAGAGAGAGAGAGAGAGAGAGAATAGAAAACAGAGGGAAAAAAAATAAGAAAATGAAAAAAGAGAGAATGGAACCCAGAGAGAGGAGAAAATAAAAGGGATCCAGACTCATGACAGATTTGAGCAAATGAGTTTTTGTTTTTATATATAATTAAGTTAATTGTTTTAGAATTAGTATGAATTGTTTAGAATTTATTCAGTTAACAAATTTTCAGGTAGGATGCGACTTGGGAAATATGTTTGTATAGTTGTTTATTTTGGCCTTCCAATAATTTGAGTAGATTTAATAAACCTAGCCACCGTTGTGTATATTCAAAGATTTTTAAAGTTTAGGTGTATTCAATTTAAATTTGTAAAGAATCAATCTAGATTTATAAAGATTCCATTAAAATCCAAATAAATCTATGTGTGTTCAAAAATTTTATAGATTTGAAATTGGATGGATTTTAAAATTAAATTTATAATAAAAAATGCCTTAACAAATCTTGCCCAAGATTTTGATGGATTTAATTTTATAATGTATTGAAATTAACAAAAAAAAAAGTATCCAGCAATTGGCCTTGATAATTAAAATTAATATATATAAAAATTGACAATGTCCCAAGTTCGAGCCACCGCAAGTAAAAAAAAGTCAATTTTTTTTTTTTTTATAATATCAAACTTTTATTAATGTGATTAATATAAACGAAAGTCTCATATTAATATAATTTTTGTTGAAAGAGGCATTTTGTTATGAAGAACTGAATATATTGAAATTAATATATTAATATATATATATATACGGTCCCGTTCACATCAATACGCACTAATGTAACTACATCAGTACCAATATATGTGGACTACCGATTATAGAGAAGCTTTGACAAGTGCATACACTTTGAGTTTAAGTATGTAAATCTAATGATTCACATCCAACACACTAATATAACAATGACGTTATATCAGTGTGCATTGACTTGAACATTTATATATATATACAGTTTTTCTACTATCAGTTCATCCTGACATAAAATATATCAGGACGAAGAATGTGGACCATAGATTATGTAAAAGTTTTGATAAGTGCATACACTTTGAGTCAAAGTATGTAAATCTAATGGTCCACATTCTTCGTCCTGATATATTTTATATTATGACGAACTAACAACAGAAAAATTGTATATATATATAACAATTAGTCTTATTTCTTCTGTGAAAGGCTGTGATTATTCCAGGTGCAAAGAGGCAATTCCAACCTTCCCCACTATCTGGTGTCAAACATGTGAATTTTTTATCACATAGACCATACACGGGTTCCGCGATTTTGAATATCTTGGATGGTTTACTTTGGATTGCACTTCATGTGGAGACTGCAATAAGTCTTCTTTTAAGGTATTAGTTACGTTTTTCTCATTTAATTTATGATATTTGGATCCTAAGATTTTTTTTTTCGTGTGTTTAAAAGTAACAAATATGCTTATAATTGTATTTTACTTGTATTTCAGTTTGCATATAAGAGCAAGATAGATTGTTGTGCAAGAGAGATGGCTACTTGCTACAAGTCGTTCCGTGTCTCCTGTTGGCAGCATTGGATAAAGGAAGTTGAGATTGAGAATACTAAAATACTTGAGAAAGAGGTTTCGATAGAATATTGTTCAAATGATGTCAAAAAGATTGAGATACCTGAATTATATGAGGGAATATGATAGAACGGTATGTTCTCCACGATGAAAAGATCATGGAAAAGATTAACAATCTTAAAGGTTAGGGTGTTCACATAGAAAATGTAGATAGGTGTATAACGTTTGATTTTTAATTTAATCTTTTTAGTGGTTTTCATTTTATGTGTGGATCTTGTCAAAAGGGAAGATTAACAGAATTTTATGTGTAAATTTCTCTCAGAGAACAAGAAAATCAGTAAAACAGGGGTGAAATTGACAACAAACTGAATATATATCTGATGTGATTTATATTCACTCACCACATGCCGTGATGTTGGTCGATTGAACTATACATATACGTTCCTTGAGTAGAACAAACTTGTCTTGGTAAGCAGAAGAATAGATGAAACTTTTCTAATGCAAAACATTTCATGGTAGAAACGTTAGTGTTTTGGGTTTGAGTCACACGATGCATATTTTCATGTATGTGACAAGTTTTCTCCTTGGTATTGTTGGTGTAGATATCTCCCGTTATAGGAATCGATATCCGGGCTACATATGTAGTGTTTGCTCTTGGTAGTTCTCGACAGATCCTATAATTTATTTTAATAAAAAAAAAAAATCAGATATAAATATATAATTCACTCAATAGTTAAATATATTTATGGGCTTTATGGGCTTTAGGTTTTTCACATTTAAGGCCAATAATTTGAGTAGATTTATTAAATTTGGTCCTTTACTTTTATTAACCTAGAATTCAGGAAAATCAGGATACCCTAATATATATTATTTTTTCGGGGTTTTTACATTTTGGTCCCAATCTAATTGGGAAACATCACATTTTTACTTGTTAATTGATTTTTCATTAAAATGGTCCTTATATAATTAAAAATAGCTTAAATTAGTCTTACAGTTAGTCAAAGTTGTTAAAACTAACCTTTAAAAAGGGTAGAAAAGTCATTATATCTGTTATCAATTAGAAAATAGAAATAAAATTATTAATAGTTATTTATATATTACTTATTAATTAATTAAAATAATGGATGGAGGAGATCCAAATGATCTCTGCCAATGAAAACATTTTTAAAAGAAAAAAAGACAATTTTAAATAAATGGAATCATAAGATCAGATAATTTCTGGAACCTCCAATCTCCTTATCTCCTCATCAATTTTTTCGTTTTCTAATATCTGCTCGTCTGCCCATCAATTTCAAATAAAAAAAATTAAAGGCAATTTAAAAAATAAAAATAAAAAAATAAAAATAATAATAATAAAAAAAATAAAAAATAAAAAATAAAAAAAAGGAGAGATATTGGAAAAATCCAGATCTCTCTTCTCCTTTAAGCTCGAAGAGCATCCATCTCAAATGGAAGCCAAGCTGTTGGAGGATGACGACACAAGCGACTCAGTTGCAGGAGGAGCTAGCGGCTGTCACGGATCACTCGGGCGGAGGAGCGATCTACTCCATCAAGAAGCATTCCGTGCGATATCGTTACAGTTGCTAGATGAGCAGATCTGCTCCTTGGAGCAAACCGCTCTAATAGCTCCTTCGCGACGGCAGAGCAGATCCTCCACCGTCTGAGTGAAGTTGTTTGTTGTTGCAATTTTTTTTCTTTTTGTGTTGGTGATGGCGTTTGATGTTGATTTGTTAATGGTTTGATGATCAAGGTATAATTGTGAGTTGATGATTGTGTTTTGATAAAATTTGGAAGATATGTTTGGGTGAAGGATGTTGGATTTTGGGAATTACGATTGTTTTTTTGATGAAGATGAAGTTGGGTACTATTTAGTTGATGAAAGTAAGGTTTTGAAATTTAAAAATTTGGTGTCTGGTAGTGAGAAAAAGTAAGAAAATAAAAGCATTAAAATGGATAAAAAAAATTATAAGAAAATATAGCTTTAAAAAAAAAATCTGTTTTAAGGTTATTTTTTATTTTTTATTTTTTTCATTTGATCACCACCGTCCATATCTGAGATGGAAGGTGGAGATCTATGTATTTAATTTTTTTTAAATTCTTTTTAATATATATATATATATATATTTTTATCAATTACGTAAAAAAAAAAAAAAAACTATTTTATTAGAGGACAACCTTGTCTTTCCACTTATCTAAGATCTAACAGGGGTAAAAAAGACTTTTAACTGATTTTGTATCGGTTGACCGTTAGTTTGACTAACAGTATGACTAAAATGAGTTATTTTCAATTATATAAGAACCAATTTGATAAAAAATCAATTAACAAGTAAAAAAAATGATGTTTCCCAGTTAGATTGAGACTTCCAACTTTATGGAGGACTCTTGATATACAAAATAGTTGAATCACACATCAGCATTCTACATAAAGAACCCTCGCCGCCCTAATCTTTTTCTCAGAAAATTTTTCTTCCAGAAAAAATGGAGCAAACAAAAGCCATGGACAGGATATCTGAATTGCCAGAATCAATATTTCATCATATTATGTCATTCCTTACATGCAAATAAGTTGTTCAAGCCAGTGGATTGTCATTTGTCCAAAACATGGTTAAGGGCTTGGCATACATACCCGGTTTTGCAGTTTAATAGAAAGTTTTTCGAAGAAGATTTTGAAGATTCCTCTCGTTTACCAGTTTGGAGAAGTCTGACTCAGAGGGATAGAAGAGAGAATCAATTAAAGCACTTCTTGGAAATCACTCTGAGCAACCGTGAAAAGCAGCCAGATAAGTATATGGAGAAATTTACACTTCAAATTGGATATTTTGGTGATCCAAAATTTGTTTTACTTGTTGAGAAATGGATTTGTCATGTTGTTGAATGTAATGTAAGAGAGTTAAAACTTGAAGATGAAAGAAGGATTATAACTTGATTCGTTTTGCCTCAAATAATTTACTCTGCAAAATCAGTAAATGTTTTAAGAGTTGAAAAACTGTGCACCTGCGATTCCAAAGTGTAAAGTGAAGTTAGATTCTTTGAGGAAGTTGAATCTATCAAAAGTTTTTGTAGCTGATAAAGTGATACATGATATGATTGCGGGGTGTGAGGGTGTTCCATGATTGAGGATTTGTGTCTCTATGCATGCAGGGGGATTAAAAATTTGGGGTTATTTGATCTTCATATACTTAAAAAAGTCAAGGTACGAAACCTTTATAGACTCGGATGGGTGTCGTTCAAAGAACTTGATGTTCAATCTATAGTTATTTCTTGAAACAATTTTTTCCATGACATCATTATCGATTCGTGTAAGAGTTTAAAATGCTTAAAACTATCTAAGACTTGTATAACGGATGAATGGCTGCACAACCGGATTTCTGAACTACCTCTACTTGAGTACCTTGTCATAAGAGATTGTATAAAATTGGATAGTATTAGAGTTTCGAGTTTCGGTCTTAAGACATTGATAATCGATAGATGCATGAAGGCGACTACAGTTCTTATTCACTCTCCTAATTTAATTGAATTCACATATGTGGGTAATGTGATTTTTTTTTTCTTCAAATGCTCTGGCTTTATCCGAAGCTGATACCAGTATTTGCTCCGACAATATTGTCAATGATACTCAATGGTACGTTGGATATATTCAACTTCTTGAAAATTTCCGTCATTCCAAAGTTTTGAACATTAAATTTTGGACCGATGAGGTATGTTTTTGGTTGCATACACAATTTCTGTCTTATCATACAAGTACTTCCTCTAGCTCTAACTTCTTTTATTTCTTTTGTGAAAAGGCTGTGATTATTCCGGCTGGAGTGAGGCAAATCCAACCTTCTCCACTATTTGGTGTCAAACTTGTGAATTTTAAATCAGGTAGACAATACAGGGTTCTATAATTTCGAAAATTTTGGATGATTTACTTTGGATTGCACCTCAGTAAAAAACATAGCTATGTAACGCTACATAATCGCTGTTTTTCAAAAACAACCTGACTATAAAAATATTTTGAGTTACAAATTATACTTGGCCGGCAAAATAATCCGGTTAAAATTGTATTTGTGAGAAAAACGTACAAGAAATACAAATAGGCTTCGCCAGAAGCAAAACCAGAGTACTCAACAAATTTCTTCATCAGTAAATTAAGAGTTAAAGTTTCTTCATATATGTACAAGTCCAATCAATTTGGAACCAGATTACGAAACCAGCCAACCATCAAAAACCCCTGCAACAAAAAAAAAAAATCATAGAAACAATCCCTAGGTGGGAGGGAAATTACATTCCCTAATTGTCAGAAATCAAGTTAAGTAGACTCCACAAACAAATAAGGAATTAAAATACCTTTCCCGGTTAAAAAAAAGAAAAAAAAAAAGTAATCCAAATAGTAAGTTCAGTTTGTTTAAAACTTTGTTTCCAATTTTTTTTAGGAATCTTTATATCCCAAACTTTCTTGAAGTTGGATTCCAAATCCGGTTAAAAGCAGACTCCTCTGTATAAATATATGTACTTCTAATTAATCAATTTATATAAAAAAATAGAATTATTCAAAAAGCAGAATCTTCACACCATTCTATTTCTTGGTTTTTTTTTGTTGTTGTTGTTGTTGAACAAATTCTATTTTTTGTTCTGGTACAGGAAAGCTGTGAAATTATGGAGGAGAAATCAGTTAACCTAATCAACAAGGAAGCCGATTTGCCAGAACCAATATTACATCATATAATGTCATTACTGACAATGAAAGAGGCTGTTAAAGCGAGTGTATTGTCAAAAACATGGTTCAAAGCTTGGCATACATATCCGGTTTTGGAATTCGAACCAAAGACTATCAAGGAAGATTGGTATTATCACGGGAGAAGAGAGAAAATATTCAAGTTCTTGGACAACTCTCTAAGAAACCGCGAAAAGCATACAGATAAATACATACATAAGTTTGCAATTAAGTTGATCAGTTTATCATGTGATCGAGAATTCGCATCACTTATCGATAGATGGGTTTTTCATGCTGTTGCAAGCAATGTAAAAGAACTGAAAATTGCATTTGCTCTGTGTGGAAGACACTACACTTTGCCTCAGATGATTTTCTCTGCAAAATCAGTACATGTGTTAGAGTTATCAGGTTGTAAACTGAAGTACTTACCAAGAAATAATAGAGTGGAGTTATGCTCTTTGAAAAAATTGTGTTTAGACAAAATTAATGTAGATGATGATGTTTTGGAGAATTTGATAGCCGGGTGTCCGATGATTATGGATCTGAGTGTTTATAAATGTAGTAATATTACAAGTATCGAGTTATTTGGTCTTGATAAACTCAAAGAAATCAAGGTAAAGAACAATTTTGAACTCCAACGGGTGGAGATCGGAGCAGCTAATGTCCAATCGGTACTTATTTCTAGTCTTAATACTCTTCGACAGATCGATATAGCTTCGTGTAAGAATCTGAAAAGCTTAATATTAGATACTATTATAACAGATGAATGGCTGTCCAACCAGATTTCTGAACTCAATCAGCTTGAGTACTTGAGCGTGAACAAGAGTGAAAAGTTGGAGAATATTAGGATTTCAAGCCTATCTCTTAAGACACTGATAATCCATGGAAGTTTCGGATTAAATTCAATCAAGATCGAGACTCCTAAATTAAGTGAATTCACATATGACGGCAAAATAGTAGAATTCTCTTCAAATGCTTTGTATTTATCTGAAGCTAATCTCTGTATTTCCACCAATCAATTTTACTCTCGGAATGATGAATATATTCAGTTTCTTGGGAATTTTTGTCATTCCAAAGTGGTTTCCGTTGAAAGTAGCAAGGTATGTTTTGTGCTTACAAAAAAAAAAAAAATAAAAAAAAAAAATCATTCTCTTGTAGGATAATTACTATATGCATCTCTAACTTCTTTCTTTAATTTTCTTTGTAAAGGATGTGATTATTCCAGTTGAGTTGAGGGAGATCAGAAATTCCCCACTATTTGGTGTCAAACATTTGAATTTCAATCTACTAGATTCTTTACATCCATTCGAGATCTGTATTCCAATTGCAAAAATTCTGGATGGCTTGCTATGGATCGCGCCTCATCAAGAAGCTATATCGATAGAATGTGGCGGCAATAAGTCTTCTTTTACGGTACCATTATTTTGATCTATATGACAATTGGAGCTTTAAGATAATGTCATTCTTTCTCTTTTAATTTGTATACATGTTTATCACAATTGTTGCTTACTGCCTACTAATTGTATTTCAGTTTTCGTATAAGAACCATCTAACGGCTGATTGCTGCAAATCTTTGCCTGTCTCCTGTTGGCGACATTGCGTAAAGGAAGTCGAGATTGTGAATGCTAGAACACTCAAGGAAGGAGAGATTGTAAAAAGATATCTTCTCCAAGATGGAGACATCTATGAGAAAATTGTTGCTCTTAAAGATTTGGGTGATTTCATAGGTGATCTATGAAAATATTATTCATTTGATCAGTTAATTGATTTTATGTTCTGCTGTTGTGTAACAAAGAGGAAAAAAACTTTTAGATCATATATGTTTGATTGTTAGCTGGATATGCAGAATCTCCATTTTGATTTTTATTCTTGTGACCCAGAATCCTGATTCTATTGTTTATGTTCACCAGTAATATCATTGAATAGATAATCAGAGATTGATTACTATTATTATTATTTTTTTTCTGATGAGATCTTCATATGCTTGAGCACATGAAGTATAAAGCATTGAAGCAAAAACAAGAGTAAACTATAGAGGATTTTTAGTTTTTTTTTTAACCTTTTATTAAAAAAAAAAAAAAAAAAAAAAAAAAAAAGCCCTAAAACATAAATCTTAAAAGGCACATAGGTCTCAACATAAGATAAAGAAACATGAACATAATTAACTAAACCCAGAATCATTCCCTTCTATATCAACATGTGCGGCCCAATTAGCTATAATATGTAATTTTGCTTGGGCCGCATAGAAGACTCAAGACTACATTACTATAGTATTTTTTTTAAGTGGAAAGAAGAAATTTATTAATAAAAGATAGAAGAGAGAAATTGAGTGAAGAAAACGAAAACCAGTAAAATTGGTTGGTCAATAGAAAAATAAGAACAAACAAAAATTGATTGAATTGTACATCAACTTCTTTGGACGCACTTGAAATGTTGTCCCTGATTTAATTAAAGCTTGACATTAATCGTAGATAAAAAATAAAAAATCGACTTTAAAATGGGATCTACATGCTCATGAGCAGAAGGCCGAATTTGGCCCTGTACTACTATAATCAATTATTCCTTTCTCTTTACTATTTCTATGCATTTCTTGTTAACAGTGTCACCTCTGCACTGTTGAGATTTCATATTTTTTTTTATGTTTGAAGCCTAAGAATCTAAGATAATTAATGTCATTTTTGAGCTAAAAAAAAAAATTGCTTACTGCAAAACCAGAAACTCCCTTAGAATATATACCATATTACATATAACTGGTAAGGGTTAAATCCAAATCCAAATCCAAATCAAGAAAATTACATGCATGCATGGAATCATCGAGGGTAAGCAATCAAACAGAATTTCATCCACATCTTTGAATCTTTTTTGTAAAAACATATTAAATTATATGCTAAATATATATATATTTTTTTTGAAAAATATATTACAATATCCAAAAAAAAATTTAGAAAAACAATTCATTAAACATGGAAAAACGGTTAGAAAGGAATAGGGCAATCGCCCAAAACCAGACTTTCCGCACTTAGAGGATACTCCTCCAACCAAATAGACTCACCCTCATGATTTAGCGCAATTTTGGCCAAAGCATGAGCCACACTGTTAGCTAATCTTGGGACAAAGCTAACAGGGGAAACATTAACCAGCTTAAGAAGACACAGAATGTCATTAACAACAACACCCACATCAGCACAAGAGGCCTCATTCGCACAAATCATCTCCACAACCCCAAGAGCATCAGACTCCAAAGTAGCTGGCAGAAGGCCTGAACTAGCAGCCAACCAAGTACCTTTAAGAATAGCCATGGCTTCAACAATCTGAGGTTGGAAACAAGCATCCAAATTCTGGCAAAGGGAAGCCATAACACTACCCAAATTTTAATAATGAGTGAAAGAGGAATAAATGGGTAAGTAAGAATGAACAGAAAAGGTAGAAATTGAAGAACCAATATCCAAATTTATTACACTTGAAATCAGACTTCCAAGTCTCCAAAATAAAATTCCTAGAAAAGACATCAATAAAATATCCAAGTGAAGCATAAATATTTTATAAGAAAGCAACCCCACAAAGAGCATCAATCTTCTTCCTGATATCTACACCCTTCAAAATATAACTTTTTGAATTTGTTTCCCCTTGATAGTATTCATCATTGATCTCGAGCTTAACTTCCTGTATGCAATGCTGCCAACATGAAATCGGAAAAGATTCACAGCAACTAGCAGTTTCTTCTAACTTCTTGTATGAGAATGATAACTGAAACAGAATTGAAGTACCGCTCTATTAAGCAAGAATAATAAAAAGACTTTATCTTCTATAATCGGTTCGAACTGATAATAGAAAAATTATATATATATATAAATATTACCTTGAAGGTAGACTCATCGAATACACCGTATCGTATTGAAACATTCCTTGTATGAGGTGAAAGCCAGAGCAAACCATCAGCCAGTTTTGTAATTCTCCAACACATCGGCAGTTTGTCTAATCTTAAATTCCAATGCTTGACTCTGGATAACAGAGAAAGTAGTATTTGCCTCAATTCCGGTGGAACAAGTACATTCTTCATAAATAAAAAAATCACAGGAATTGAATGAAAATCTCAAATAACAAAATCATACATACCTCACCCAACTCTATTTGCAAATGCAACAAGTCCAAAAAATCATTCAACTTTGCAAGAAACTCGATGTATTTAATATACCATTGAGTTTGTTCAAAGACAAAATCTTGATACCATCGAGTTTCAAATCTAGGACCACACAAATGGAGACTGATTTTTGACAAATCGAGAACATTTAAAGTAACGGATACCATACCACCTCGATATTCGAAAATATGTAAGTTAGGAGTGTCAATCATGAGTTCATGTAACTCCAAACATCCAAGGATCATCAGTGTCTTAAGACATCGACTTGAAATCTCAAGAAAATAGCTACATATAAAACATTTATCTAAACTTAAGTATTCAAGGAATCGAAGTTTAAAAATTTGGTCACAAAGCCACTCATTTGTTATGAAAACATCAGACAAGCTTAGACTTTTAAGATTCTCAGAAATAGCTGAAGAGAGCCACCCATCCATTATCGGAATATCAGACAGGCTTAGACTTACAAGATCCTGACAAAACCCTGAACAGATGTCACCACCTATAGATAATATATGAACATTTGACTCTTCGATGGTCACCTTTCCAAGTTGATGATTATTCGTTAACTTGATTTCATTAAGCTTAGTAAGACCAGATGCATCAACACTTTTAAATCCAGAACATGCAGAGAAACTTAGAGTCTCAATCAAAGGACAACCGTCAATTAGATTTTTCATCATGTAATCACTGGCGTAAACTCCTATCAGAATCAATTTTCTCAAAGACGATAACTTTACTTTGCTTCTTCTCGGTAACTCTAGCTTCCAACCTTTTAGCTCTAGCACTTCTATTGATTTTGCTGAAAAAATGACTTGACGCAGATTGTACCATATACAAGTACTCGAGCAATTGAATATGAGTTTGAGTTCCTTGACGTTACATCCAACTGCATAGCTAATGCATCGGTCTAGCAATGATTTAAGTTCAAAATCATTAAATAAATACATCTCAAGTGCGAACTTCTTTAAAGTACTCATCGTCTCCTTTCCTTCGAGTCGTTTACGCAGATTTTTTACCAAACCAGAAAAGAATTCTTTTGCTCTCCGTTCATACTCATTTGTTTCTATGTAAATGTTAGAATGCCAAGGATCTCTCAAACCATCATCAAATATGCATCTATCAAATTCCAAAACGGACGGGTATGAAAGCCATAACTCTTCCCATCTTTTAGAGAGCACACAGGTTTGAACAACTTGTTTGAATGGGAGAAATGAGAATATGTGGTGCAACATTGAATCAAGCAATCCAGATATCCAGTCAACCTCCTCAACTTTGATTTTCTTCATGATATCAAAGCTACAGCTAGAGCTTTAGTCTCAGTTACATAAGCTAAATAAACATAGAATATATAAAACAAATAATATTTTAAAAAATCAAAGAAAAATAGACACATATTTGTTTTCTTCAACTATATATGTATGATTTATTCATATAACAAGTGACTGATATAAAAAAGAGAAAACATGGCAGTGAAAAAAAATTAAAACTTTGAAAAAATGAGATTAGTCTGATAGTAAACCTCTCACACAGTTACACCTGCAACATGAGATTGTGGGTTCGAGTCCCCCCTTCTAAAAAAACCTTAAATTTATATAATATTGCAATACTTCAAAAAAAAAAATTATATCATTATAAAATGTTGATTGGTGGTACCAAGTTTCATTAAGGCTTCATATTGAACTACATACATATTATTATTTATTTATTACCTTTTTTTTTTTGGCAGATTTTAAATTAATGGGAATTCATGATTTACTTTTACATATATATATATATATATATATATATAAAATAATAAGACTACATTTTTCAGTACTTATTGCAACTTTTCTTAATTAACTATTATAATTAAAACTTATTATTATACTATTTTAATATTTATTTTGAAGAAAACAAATAGAATAACGTGGCAAGTGAAAACCTTTTATTTTGGTAGTTTGAATGAAAGTTCAGATAAGAATTTGGCAAAAAAAAATATATATTCAAAGAAAAGCGTGATCTAATGATTTTAAGAATACTCTAAATAAAGTTATAAAAAATAAAAAAAATAAAAAAAAAAGTTTATAAATCACATTTTTAAAAATTATAAATAAGAGATTTCAACCAGCAACAAACAATCACCACAATCAATAAAATAAAATTTTTTAAATTCTATGAAATCACAAATATAGCTTGAAGAAAACTAAACTGATTTTATCTCCAAAGCCTTCACGTATTGAACCACTAGCATTTTGTTCTCTCTAAAGAGAGATATTTATATAGATTTTTTAGTATTCCTATTTCTATGAGAATTTTCTGAGAATTCAAACTCCTTATGGACTGAACCCAATAACTGACATACGCCCAACAATTAGAAATCGTTTATATATATATTATTCTTCTTTATTATTTTTTGATTGAAATCGTTTCAGATTTTTCTTGGAAATACTGTAATCTTTCGCACTATTTGAATCATTCAACTTTTTTACTTTACTCATACTGTAATCTTTCGCACTATTTGAATCATTCAACTTTTTTTACTTTACTCATACTGTAATCTTTCGCACTATTTGAATCATTCAACTTTTTTTACTTTACTCATACTGAAAGCAATAATATTTTTAAAAATCTACTCTTTCAATAAAATCTGATTCCCATTTTTTTTTTACTTAAAGGTAGTTGGTGTTTTTCTTGAACAAAAAACTGAAAACACAAACGGTGGTATTCAGAACATTTTTGTGTGTGTAATATTTTCTTATTTTTTTAATTAATGTAAAATTAAATGAATAAATTATATTTATATATAAAATGTCAAAAAAGAAAATTAGTGGTGGGTATGGTTCGGTTTGGTTTTATTCAACACACTTGGATAATCATTCAAATCTATAAATTTTATGTTTAATTGTCCTTAAAAGTTTGAATTTTGATAAAATAAAATAAAAATAGTTGTAGTTCTTAAAAAATTCTTAAATTTTATTCATTGGTAGATTTTATTGAACATATCATCCATACAAAAATTCATAAAAATAGAAGTGATTTCATCTAGGTCCTTACCGAAATTAAAATAAGAGATCCCTTATGAGAGAACCACTCTATAAATTTATTTTGGTAATTTGTGGTTATGAACGGATATTTTCTTTACAATGTGACCCGTTTAATGTTCTCATCCACTTATATAATGTCATGTAGTAATGATAAAGAGAGGAGTCATAAATTTTTGTTTGGAGAGATTATTTCATTAAAAAAAAAAAAAAAAATTGAGAGAGGGGCCAAATAAAAAAGTTTACAGCAATTACATGTAAATTCTATATATTTTATTATTTTTTTTTTATTCTCTCAAAAAACAAAATTCTATATTTTTAGAAGGAAATTTACAGCAATTCCATACCATATTAGATATTACATGTTGCAAGTGGATGGATACCACCGGCGTCCCAAATGCACACGCAAGAGTTTTCTGGAAAAACAAATTTTTTTTTTTTCTTGAAAATGCAAAAGCAATTCATGTGACAATAAAGTATAGATTATATCAAAAAATAAAAATAAATAAAAAACAATAAAGTATAAACTATATTCCATTTACCAATGGCCTCTTGCCTCAGTGGATGGAGTTTTTTAGGTGAAATACCACCACCAAGGTTCAAGTTTTAGTAGTTGTAAATAACTAGTATTTATCCCACCTTTAGTCATAAAATCTCATGGTGTAAGGAGTTATTTCCCAAAAGTGGGCACAGTTTTCCCTCCGGTTGTGAGAGATAGTGTATGTTTGGTCTGACTTTGTAAAGGTCAAAAGCGTTATTGTTAGAAACTATTTTGGAGTTTTTTTTTTTTTTTTTTGTGGCAAAAATTAAAACAGCTTTTTTAATAAATGAATTGTCTTAACTACTCTTTATAAAAGTTATTTTATGTCTACTAGGAGAAGCCTTTTTCAAAAAACTTTTTTTAAAACATATGAATTGTCTTAACTACATTTTATAAAATTTAGATATTTCACCATACAACTTTTCATTATAAATACACTATCAACACTTTTTTGTAATGTACACAATAAAAAGTTATTTTTAAAAATATATTGTCTAACACTTTTTTTGTAATTTATAAAATCAAAAGTTTTTTTTTGTTAAAAGCTCTACTCAATAAAAAAAAAAAACTCAATTGTAAAAGATTTACTCTAAAAACTCTACTTGAAAACATACCAAACACAACCTTAGTCCATAGTCTAAGAGCATCTCCAATGCAAATATGTATTTTTGAGTTTCTAAGTAGTGCCACATCAGCATTTCTATTTATTATGGGCCCACTTTTGAAAAAAAAAATTAAAGAAATGCATATTCACATCTCCAATGCAATTATCTAAAGTCAAATATGTATCCATTTTATGTCCAATCATAATAAAACAATTATTATACTCTCTCTCCTCTTTTATTTTACAATTAAATGAGGTTTAATCTCATTGGTGGAAAAAGTTAAAAGCTTTAATTTTATTGGTAGAAAGAGTTAGAAATCCTAGTCAGCATTTCTAGGAGAGTTTCTAGAATTAGAAATTCAACTTCATATTCTCTAATTTTTTTTTTACCACATCATCTCCATATTCAACTCAGATAATAGCATTGGAGAGAGTTTTTCTAACTTTTTTAATATCTATCCTATGTGGTACTCCATTTTCTCCAAATGCATAATAGCATTGGAGATGCTCTAATCTCGTCAGGTCCGGACAGTAGTTGTAATTATAAATAAATAAATAAATAAAAACTATATTCCATTTAGTTCTCAATCAAACCATGACAATTGGAAATATGATTACAGATTAAATAAGTTATGGGTCGGCAATCCTAACCCTATTTCCCTGGGCCTTATGTCATTAGCAATGTCTTAAAGTTTCAATGTTTAAAAAAAAAAGTTTCAAGTTTCAACCATCTGACCATTTGGACAATAGCAATGCCTAACTAATAGCAATTAATAAAAAGACAAAAATAAAAAATAAAAAAATAAAGACAGGATCATATTCTAGGTTTCTCTAAACCAACCTCTCTTCTGTTAGAATCCATGTCCACATATTAAAGAAGAACTGCATTCTTACATGCATTTTCTTATTTTTCTAGATTTATACCATTATAAATTCTTCTTAAACTATAGATATAATGTACTTACGCCTTGCAGGATTTCACACATTTTTCTGTGCATGATCTTAAATTGTTGTATCTAACAATTGATTCTATACCGTCATATACTCATATACGACAATATAAGATGAGTTGAGTCCAATGGTTAACTCAAAAATTTTAATTAGGTGGGTCATTTGAATAAAATAACAATTATGTACATAAAATACCGAAAAAAAAAATCACAGTAAAATAAGTTTTTTGTTTTTAAACAAAAATGAGTTTTTTATATAAAGAAAAATCGATGGTATAATGAAATTTAGATAAAATAAAACAAATAGAACACTTATTCAATATAAACTAAATAATCTTATATTTAAAAAGAAACAAAAACAAGAAACACAATATTAAAAAATAAATAATAACAAGAAAAACAACATAAACAATGAAAAATTACAATGTTTATTCTTAAAACAATAAATTATATTCTAATTTTATAATAAGAAATTTTGTTTTGTATTATAATGAATTTACTTTAAATTTATACAAAAAATACTTTATTAATAAATATTACTAGACCTTTTTTTTTTAATTATTATTCTTCTGCTTTTTAAATAAATTATTGATTTATTGATTATAAATTAATTAAAACTATATGATCAAAAAAAATTAAAGATAAAATAAAATGAATCAGTAGATGAATTTATTTAATACAATAAATTAAAATTTAAGATTTTAAGATTTTAAGATTTATTGATGGAATATGTTAGATATGTTATGTATGTTAAACTAAAACTATCATAAATAATAAAAGTTTAAAATAATATTAGATAATTTAATATAAAATAACATTGAATTAAGTTAGTTAAGTAGTTGACAATCGTAAAATAAAAAATGATTGTTTTGGGCACGGCCGCACCTGGTCCTGAGGTGGGTCCGTCCAAAGATCCCACACAAATGCAAAATTTAACATTTTCCATCGTCAAGTTGCCATGTACATTGAAGACTAAAAAATTTCAATGACGTAAACCCCATGTAACAGAGAATCCATAACAATTATTCAAAGAGAGCAATGCACCTAACATTTTACATTCTCTCTCGTAACAAAACAAAACAAAACATTAATTGTTGTTTGTCACTCAATAAAAGCCGGCGCAAATCAAGATTTGAAGGAAAATTGTGAACCGATCCACTTTTGTTTCTTAAAACGTTTTCTTCTTTTTTTTTCTTTTTTTTTTTTCTAAACAATTTGAAAAAGAAAACAAAAAAAACACAGGATTTGATTCCATATGGCAAGCTTTTCTAAGATTTACAATTTTTCTTGATCGAGAATCATGTTCCATGTTGTGTCTACTTTTGTTAAGACAAGTGATCAGACGAGTAATACACCACCCTTTGATTTGTTTGAAGAAATTTTCCTTTTTTTTTATATATATCATAGAATATTCTTGTTTGGAAAGAAAAGATACAACACATTTGTTTGATGTGATTCTTCAATAAAATCCAAATACAAAATATGTTTTTTGACTCTTTTTTTGACTATTGATCTGAGAGGGGTCTCAGATTCCAATTTGTGAGAGGTTGAAGATGCAATATTCTAAATTGACGGCATCATTGGAGGAGGGCAAAAATGACTCTGGTCCAGCTGCTCTTAGATCAACAGCTCCTCCATTCAAGCCAATGCCACTGAGAATTTTGAGAATTCTCTTGATGTTTCTACTTGTGGGGATTGTATTTTCATTCATTTGTATGTACACACTCAAATTCTTTGCTTTGGATCGCCATTACGTATCGTTAGAACCAACCACCATTCATGCTTGCTTTCATGAGAGCAAGAACAAGAGGTTGGAGATTATGGAGACTTGGATTAGGCCTCCATCAAACCTGGCTCATCCATTGAATGACACAGAGTTGTTTTGGAGGGCTACTTTTGCGCCTCGGATCAAGGCCTATCCGTTCGAGAGAGTCCCCAAGATTGCCTTCATGTTCCTGGCAAAGGGTCCATTGCCATTGGCACCTCTTTGGGACAAGTTCTTCAAAGGCCACGAGGGGCGGTATTCAGTCTATGTTCATTCACATCCAGCTTATCATCCTAAATTTCCACCTTCTTCAGTTTTCTACAAAAGACAAATCCCAAGTCAGGTAAGTTTGAATCACTTTGTATGTTTGAATTGTTGAGTATTCATGTGTTTGATTGTTCTGATTGAATTCCTCATGTTGTCTGATTGATGATTTCTTTCAAATGATTGGATCATTAAGATCTCATGCATTGGTGATTTGATCGAAGAATTAACAGATATGAATCAACCCTGTATAGTAGAATGACCATTTGCATTGCCTTGAAATTCTTTTTTTAATTTCGTGTATTCGCAATTAAGATCGTGACTATTAACGTACGAGCGATTTCATTCTTTCCAGGTGGCTGAGTGGGGAGAAATGAGTATGTGTGATGCTGAAAGAAGGCTTTTGGCAAATGCTTTGTTTGATATCTCTAATGAATGGTTTGTCCTTCTCTCTGAGGCCTGCATTCCTCTCCACAACTTCGGTGTTGCTTATCAATACATATCAAGATCAAAACACAGTTTTATGGGTTCATATGACGAACCAGGACCCTACGGAAGAGGGCGATATGATGAAAGGATGGTACCTGAAGTCACACTTGCACAGTGGCGTAAAGGGTCTCAGTGGTTTGAAGTGAACAGGGCACTTGCAGTTCGAATAGTCGAAGACATTGTCTACTACCCTAAATTCAGAGATTTCTGCAAACCAGGATGTTATGTGGATGAACACTACTTCCCTACAATGCTAACCATCCACGTCCCACGCCTCTTGGCAAACCGGACTCTTACTTGGACCGATTGGTCAAGAGGCGGTGCTCACCCTGCTACGTTCGGGAAGTCGGACATAAACGAGAAGTTTTTCAAGAAGCTTTTCGATGGAGAACAGTGCCTTTACAATAACCAGGAAACTACAGATTGTTTCATTTTTGCAAGAAAGTTTGCTCCAAGTGCTTTGGACCCTTTATTAGAATTATCATCCAAAGTTTTGGGGTTTTGACGAACTGATTTGAACCTGTACGGAAAAAAAATATCAGATCGATTATGATTAGAGAAAGAACCTACTGGAAAGTGCTAAAGCCCATCAAGAGAGTTAGAATTTTAATCTAACCCAATCTACATCTAAGGTGTTTGATCAGTTTTCACCTGGAATTTTATAGGTTTTTAATTTTTCAACATCAATCTCAAAGAATTTTGGATATAAACATAACTGGATTCTATATTGAGCTTCTTAGAAAAGTTCCTCCTATTATAATATTATATTCAATCTGTTATCAGTACTCTCTGTTAAATGTAATGATACACCGTAACATATATATATATAAATATATATCAAGTCCTAATTCAATCTCCAATTTGTTGCATAAATTGAAACTTTGTGTTACAATCCAGATCCTGATTTTGGGTTCTGAGATGAACATTGATCATTTAGTATATCACTTTTGTGACCACCCCAGTTGAGAATTACACAGAAGAAACACTCTGTCACATCTGAAACAGATTTCCATTTCAACTCAAGCAGAATAAAAGAGAGTACTTAGGAAATCTAGTAGAAATCGATTTGCATGGCAACAGATAAAAGGCTTAAAAAGATTATTTCGACTTGATACATTCTCCCTTGTCTAGCCGGAAAACAAAAAGTACAAGAATCCTCTTCTTCTAAAGATAACTTATCATTGCGGGTCATATATACAACCGAAGCAGTATATGAGTATAAATCCAATAGCTTCTGAGAAAATCTAGAGGCAATTAAGGCAATATTGGATTTTATAACCGTAATGAAGATGGTAAACATCACCTCTCACAGTTCATCATGATGGTTGTGTTCCAGCAAAGAAACTTTCGGTTGATATTCCAGAAGATACCTTAAAGCTAGTGATGCATGTAGTGCGGCTCCATAAGGAAGTATCTCTTCGTTGACTTTGAAGTAGGGTGAGTGCACAGATTCGAGTTTCGCGAGTGTCTCATTCTGCATCCCTAGAAAGAAGAAGTATCCAGGTAACACCTCTTGGTAAAATGAAAAATCCTCAGATCCCATCAATGGATTCATATTTTTAACATTGTCAGTTCCAAGCATATCTCTTGCAACAATCTGGAAGTAGTCATGCAAGTCTTTGTCGTTTACCGTTGCAGGGAAAAAGGGTTTATCTTTGTCTAGGAAATTGACAGCTGCGCCGCATCTCTGCACAGCAGCTTGCCCCTGGATAACCTGTTAGCGAAGCAAATCAGCCTTTTGTGAAGATAAAAATAAGAAAACATTGAGAAATAATAAAAATAAGAATGAAAAACCTTTAAAAAGAAAAATTAACCCTCTCTTTTTTATCTTTAAACGCGTACCCATCCCATGATCTCACCTTCCACCCCCATTATTAGAGAAGGAGATGCCATTAGTGCATAGACCTCCAGGTCATTTATTATAATCCATGAAGAAGGTTTTTTTTTTATATATAACAAGGACAAAGCCTAAACAGACACAAACTGGGGATTAATACAGCATGGCTTATCAGCCTCAACCAGGGATCTAATACAGATAGGTAAATCCTACTTCCAAAAGGAATTTTCGCCAGTGGCAAGGGCGTTCTTCGCGAGACCGTGAGCGACTCGATTTGCCCATCTAGGAACATGAGCTATTCTCAGACCATTAGAATTTTTAAGGAGGCCAGCGATGTTATCAAGCATGATACCGCTCGTGGCTACCAGAAAACTTCCATCCGCGATTCGCTTCAAAACCACCGCCTCGTCAGATTCCAAAACACAGGGTTCCAGCCCGCAGTCCTTACTGAAAATGATGCCCCTTAGAATGGCCAAGGTTTTAGCCACCTGGTTGGTAAACTTTGCTTCAATCACCTGTGAACATGAGGCTAAGACCAGGCAAGAGACGTCACGAATCAACACCCCGATTTCAACTTTCCTACCACCCCAACAAAGGGGACTGCATCGCAGTTAATTTTGTAGAAGCCAAGGTCTGGCGGCTTCCATGAAGTCTGGAGATGCTCAGAAGCCACAGATGCTCAGAAGCCCATGAAGAAGTTAGACTAGATAGAAAAATCATTTTTTTCAGAAGGAAAAGGTAATGTATGAACCTCTTGGGAATGAAGAAAATCTTCAATGCACCGGGTGCACCAGCCACTCAGGATTAGACAAGTGGCAAGGAAATCCTATGCGGCACACATGTGACAGCCACATGTCTTATCTTCGGTGACCAGATGCACCACTCAGCAGTGCACCCGATGGACCGAAAATTACCTCGGGAACGTATGAAGTCACAACAAAATAACCAATCTTTGTTACGTTTGCCATATATGAAAGCCATGGAACCACTTGAGAAGTTATTTAATAGTATTTCATTGATTTACAGAGTAAAAAAATATTTGCAATAATATCACTTCATGAAGTTATATAATCAGCATACCTCCTTGATCCGCTGCTTTAGTTGCATGAAGCTTTCCTTTGAGAAGGCTCGAAAGGTTCCACCAATTGTGACTGAATCAGGAATGACATTGAATGCACCACCTCCTTGAAATTTAGCAACTGTCACTACCTGTAAATGAATGCTAATATTAAGTAGTAAGTACAGTGTAATAGCACCACACTTCGCCACACATCTTAGCAAATGTACATATATAAGCAGCAAGACATCATGAATGTTTCAAGGAAAAAGTCTCTGGGAGCAATTCAGGGTAGAGTGGAAAAGTTATCAACTGTTACACTCTGTTAAGTATGAAATGTCCAAAGAGAAGTGTTGAATCAAAGTCGATTCACTCAAGATAAATGTTGTGACTTTTCTATCCTACAGAAGAGCATATAGGATAGGAACCACCACAGCACAAAGAATCCCTAACTCTACACGAGAACTTCATGAATTTTGATCACATAATGGCAATCTAAAAGAGTACCACAATACATCAATTACTCAGAGTTCAAGACTGCCATTTGCTGCCCCTTTCTACTGAAATCATGTTTGCCTTCAATATTTTGTACTCATCAACTGCTAGAAGGACAACTTCTTAGGATAAATCAAAACATGTAACTAAATTGAATGTTGGGATTAAATCCATTTCTGAATCTACTTCCTGTAACACCCTTATAATGCCACATGAAAAATGGCTGTCACAAATCACAATGTACTTGCATATGTTTAATAATTTCTCTCATTATTCTCTGCAAATTGCAATTATGTCTTATACAACTAGCTGAGGTTGCAAAATCCATCAAGACTATAAAATCCAAATGAAGAATTATAGGTGAATGCACATATCAACAAGCAAGTTTTAGAAAAAAGCTAACGCGTTTATTAACTATACTCAGGAAAACCAAGAGAAACGTATGAAAAGGTTTGAAGCAGAGAAATATGCCTGAGAGTCAAGTGGATCAGCTTCACGTGATACAAGATGTTGTAAGCTAACGATAACATTAGCAGCTGCAAGTATTGGGTCTATTGAGTGCTGAGGAATGGCTGCGTGACCTCCTTTTCCACTTATTGTTGCTTCAAAGAAGCCACTCCCAGCTAATACAGGACCAGATCTGGAGGCCACTTTACCTATCGGTAAGTGAGGCTCAACGTGCAATCCGAAAATAGCTTTAACATTCTCTAATGCTCCTTCTTCGAGGATTTTCTTTGCCCCGCCACCTCCTTCTTCAGCCGGTTGGAAAACAAGAACAACTGTACCCTAATAAAACCAATAAAGTGTGTCAGAATCAGGGATCCATAAGAGACAGAAGATGGAAACACTAATACACAGAAATCGTTCAAGGAGAAATCGAGTTCATTACTTCATATACAGCTGCTCTTTATTTCTTACAAAAAAAAATGAAAAAATTTGAAATTATTATTTCAGAAAAGGAGGAAATTAGGCTGAGGAATTTCTACAGTCAATGTCTCACACTATAGCCTGAATCTCAAACTTTTAATTAAAGTACTCTGCCCCATGAGTTTTGCTAAGGATCAAATCACCTACTCATAACTTGATTTTTAACAAAACTAACTAAAGAAGATAAACCTTTTAAATGGTTCTTCCAAATTCAAAAACCTTTAAAAAAATTAAAGAGAAAGAGAAAGAACGGTAAAGCATGGTTAGATGGGCACGGCATTTGATATTTAAAAAAAAATTATAAATTATAAAACCGAACTCTTGGGCTAGTAATTCTGCAGTTATGTACTATGTTAATTTAGGCAGGGATGTTTAGCATCAATTAGAGCTGAGGTTTCCAAGAGCATTTCATTGCATTGCATATACGAACTAAAATCACAAATGATCATCGGAATCCTGCAATTGAGAGTTCGATTTTGCTTTGATCAATGAAAGAACTGTTATTGGCATAATTGAGAATTGTGATCGACTAATGAAAATTTTGACTTTTGTGACAAGTGAGGATTGTTGTATCCTGGGGGACAAACACTATCAAAAGTCAAAACATATGGGACTATCTTTTCTACACCGAAAACAACTAATGGATGTTGTGACTTGGGAAAGGAACAGAGTTAAAACCAAATTCAGATGGGACCAAATCATAGAGAAAAAAAATCTTGTGTCCCCCAATCACTGTTAAAACCAAATTCGGATGGGGCCAAATCATCTCTACAGAAAGCAAAAAATCTTGTGTCCCCAAATCGTTTACTTTAAATAGGAAATCTGCCTCAAAACTAGTTTCTAAAACATGATTAACCGAATCATCAGATGGGGCCAAATCATCCCTACAGAAAGCAAAAAATCTTCTGTCCCCAAATTGTTTACTTTCAAATAGGAAAACTGCCTCAAAACTAGTTTCTAAAACATGATTAACCGAATCATCCATTAAAGTCTATCACAGTTTAGCATACTTTATGTATTCTAGTTATTGATCATTAAACACAAGACAACCAGCTTATGAAGAGATTCAAGACATAAAATTTATTCCACTCATCATGCTTGGACAATTTAGATGCATATATGAACCTTTGAACAAGTGCTCTAGCAAAGTGGAGATTACTGACCCAATATTCTAAACTTCAAAAATCATAATCAAAGCAGTAACTTGGTCTAGCAAGGAGTATAAAATTAACAAACAAACAAAAATAATGCAACAGACCTTTAACTCTTCACGGTGCTCTTGAAGGATCTTTGCAGCACCAAGCAGCATAGTGACATGAGCATCATGACCACAACCATGCATTTTCCCAGGAATTTTACTCTTGTGTTCCCACTCCACCAATTCCTACAGCATTCAATACCAATTTATCATCAACCCTATATGATATCTAATATTGAAAACATCACTCTCTATCTAGCTACCAAAAATTAGAGAAACAGGAACCAGGTTTCAACAAAATAATTGATTTTACATGAATTAATCTCACTCCAAATTGAGATCATCGTACAATAACTAGCAATCAAGCAAAATCAATCAAAACACCACAAACACACCCAATCTAACAAATTTCTCCCATAATCATATAAATAAAGAGAATTTAACCAAACCTGCATAGGAAGTGCATCCATATCCGCTCTTATTGCAACAAAAGGAGGTTCACCGGTCCCAATGAAACCGACAACACCAGTTACCGCAACTGGGTGTTTATACTTGACACCCATCTTATCCAACTCTGCTCTAATAAGCTTACTGGTCTCAAATTCCTCATACCCAAGCTCAGGATTCTCATGAATCTTCCTCCTAACACCAACCATCCAATCAAAAACCTCACTTTTCTTGGCCAAATCAAGCAGCTTTTTTGGAATATCTGAGAACCCATTTGAGTCAACAAGAACTGGATAGATCAAATGAAGAACAAAAACAAGACATACCCACCTTGAACAACCCATTGTTGTGCTAAAAAAAGAATCAAAATCTGATCTTGATATAAAAGTCTGCTTCTTTTTTGTAGATCAAAAGGTTTACAAATAAGAGAAGCAAGCGTTGTGTTGTGTTGGGTGTGAGGGTTTTTTATATATTTTTTTTAGTCTTTTAAGGAGGAAGAGAAGAGCTGAAGAGGGTGTTTGTGATGATGAAGCAAAAGTGGGTCCCAATGAAGAGCAAAACATGTAAGCGAGTGAGAGTTTGTGAAACTTGTGGGAAGTGAGTGGTGGGCGCTGTCAGAAAGAGCCCCATACAGACATACAGTTCTTCATTTTTCACATGTTTTTTTTTTATCTTTTCAGATATTCTTCTGATGTTTTCTCACATGTTCTATTTATGTGATTGGTCAGTAAAGGCCCCATTGACATTTAAATCATATTAATATACGGTTCGTATTTAGTGGACATATTCCGGTATGATCCGAATAAAATGTGATCTTTATATGCCTAGTTGATCATACATGTATTAGGTGTATTTGAAGTGCTCGAATTTTTTGTCAGTTAGACACGTTTCATCATTTGATCATGATCCTTATAAAATATGACTAATTGCACAAACGTTTCTTAAGTTTAGACATAATTGCATGCATATAGAACTTTTACCTATAATTACACAAACATCCTCTACCATTAGTTGACTTGCGTTAACTCTAACTGTTGATCACAATTTTTAACCCACAATGAATAAAGTGCCTCTAGTTACCTATTTTATTATTTAAATTAATAATTAAAAAATGAAACAGAAGAGACAAAACAAAAAAAAAATATCAATCATTTTTTTTTCTTTTTCATTTTCTTAACCTCCAAACACAATCTAAAAAAAACTTAACAAACAAAAGCCAAAACTTAATCCCAAAAATCAAAACCAAAACTCAAATCCTCAAACAACAACCAAAAATCAAATCCACAAATAAAAACTCAAATCCATCAATTCTACAACCAGTTAACAACATCTATTTAAAAAAAAAATTAAAAAAAATTTTAAAAAAATTAGAAATTCAACGGTGGATTTTTAACTTTCTAGGTTGAAGTTCTAATTTTTTTTTTTTTTTTTAAATGGATGTTGTTAACTGGTTGTGATATTAATGGATTTGAGTTTTTATTTGTAGATTTGATTTTTTTTTGTTGTTTGAGGATTTGAGTTTTGGTTTTGATTTGTGGGATTGAGTTTTGGTTTTTTTTTTTTGTTAAGTTTATTTTTTGATTGTGTTTGGGGGTTGAGAAAATGAAAGAGGAAAAAAAAAATGATTGATTTTGTTTTTTTTTTTCTATTTTATTTTGTTTTCTTTGTCTTTTCTATTTCGTTTTTTAATTATTAATTTAAATTATAAATAAATAAATAAATAGGGGCATTTTAGTCATTGTGGGTTAAAATTGTGGTCAACGGTTAGAATTAACGGAAATCAACTAATGGCAAAGGATGTTTATGTAATTATGGGTAAAGTTCCATATACATACAATTATGTTTAAACTTAGGGATGTTTGTGCAGTTAGTCCTTTTTTATATGAATTAATTGAGTTGAGAAAACGACCAAACTTTTGTATGAATTTAAGTCAAATTTGTATACTATTCTAATCAATATGTGGCACCAACTTGAAGTAGCAAATTTGGATTGGAAATGATTTATGGTTTTTTATTTACTTTTAGGATGAGGTTGAACCATGGATGTCGTGACTACGCATTACAGTATATAAACTATCACATAATCAATTCTTTTTTCAGCACACCCCACACCATTAAAGAATCTTAACCATATAATAGTCCAATGCCTCTCAAACGCGGGAATTGATACAAATATATATATATATATATATATATATATATATATATACAGTTCTTTTCTCCTCAATGCGTCCTGATATAACTCCATCAGTGCATTTCATGTGGGCCATAGATTATGAAGAATTTTTAACAAGTGCATTAGTGGTGGCCACGGTTCGGTTTCGGTTAGGTTTCGGTTTGAAACCGGCGGTTTCGGTTCCGTGGCCACCCAAAACCGAAACCGTAACCAGAAAACCGGTTTGGTACACGGTTTCTAACCTGCGGTTTTACCGTTTCGGTTTAAAAACCGACGGTTTTAGGTTCGGTTTCGATTTTTCAAAAAAAAAATTCAAAAAAAAGTGCCACGTGGCAGCTTCTGATTAGTCGATTTTTTTTTTAATTTAAAAAAAAAAAACCGCCGGTTTTTGGCGGTTTTTGGAAGTACCCAAACCGAAACTGTAACCGTAACCGGTTTTGAAACTGTCAGTTCCGGTTTCTGTTTTGGGGCGGTTTTTGGAAGTACGGTTTCGTTTAAACTGCGGGCAAAACCGTCGGTTTTACCGAAACCATGGCCACCTCTAAAGTGCATACATTTTGATTCAAAGCATGCAAATCTAATGGTCCACATCCAACGCACTGATAAAGTTATATCTAGACTTGACAAGGTTCCGGTTCGAACCATAGAACCAAACTGAAATAGAAAAAATCAAGCGGTTTGAACCAAAATGGAACCGACGGTTCCAGCTTTTTTTTTTAAAAAAATATATAAATACTAAACCTAATTACTAAACCTAAATCATTCTTCTTCTTCTCACTCAGTCGACATATTCTTCTTCTTCTTATTTAATCTTTTACTTCGATCTCTTCTTCTTCTTCTTCTTCTTCTTTTTCTTTTCTTTTACTTCGATCTCCTCGACTCCTCCTCTTCTTCTTCTACTTCTTCTTCTTCGATCCATGGCCACGGGTCTAATTCTTCTTCTTCTTCTTCTTTGAATTTGTTTCACGGGTGGTTCATGGTTATGGGTGTTTTGAGGTTGATTTGGGTCTTTGGGGTTGATTTGTGTGAGGAGTATATGATTGATTGGAGAAGTTTGGAAAATTTAGGATTTCTAGAAATGGGAATTTGAAACTTGAAAGTGGATCGAATGTGGGTTGATTTGGGAATTGGGAGAGATTGATTATTTTTGTGTTGTATAGTCATTGATCGAGTGGCTGTGAATAGCCTGTGATGATCAGATAAGGACCATGAGGTCTATGAGTAGTGAGTTTTTTCATATTTTTTAAATAAATAAATAAAAGTTCAAAACTGTCGGTTCCGGTTCCACCTAAACCTAGAACCGGAACCGAACCGGAACCTTGTCAGGTCTAGTTCTATCAGAACGCACTGACTTGAAAATTTTCCTCTATATATATATATTGTGACAATATCTATTAATCTGGGACCAGGTATTTTTTTTGAAAGTTTTTGTCATTGGTAGGATTCGAGCCGCTGACCTGAGAGTCATTTGCTCAAGTTCTAAACTCATCAATCTACCGGCTGAACTATGCCCCTATTGGCAAATAATACAAAAATATTAATTGGTTTATAAGTGATTTATTATGTATACCACATATCTGAAACCTGTGACATTTTCAGATTAAATGACTATCAAGTCACATGGGACGGTGCCAACAAGGGCGTAGCTCAGCGAATAGATGGACGAGCTTGGGGTTTGAGCAAATGACTCTCAGGTCAGCAGCTCGAATCCTACCAATGACGAAAGCTTTCAAAAAAATTACATGACCTCGAATTGATAGATATTGTCAAAAAAAAAAAAAAAAAAAGTGTGACATGGTTCGGTAGTAAATAAATTATGGGTGGCTCAGTTAGTCTATTGCCATCAGAAAAAAAAAAAAAAAAAAACCCTTTTACACCCATATTGAAAAGTTAAATTATTATTTTTACTCCCTACATCTTTTAAAATATCAAAATTATCCTTAAGTACTATTTGTAAATTTAAACACACATATTTTATAGTTATATGTATACGGGAATGATTGGGGTACACGATATTTGACACAAGTTTTGACATGATTCACTACCATACTGAATTTCACAATGTTGGAACTTCGATTTGGTATGTGCTCAGTGATGTAACCATCATCATGAATTAATACATGAATTGATCATTGATTAGCTCAATAATTTGGAATTGGTATGGGAAATTATATCAATAATTTTATAATTTTATTTTTACTTTAAAAAGCTGAGCATGTTTGTACCCAATTTGCGTTTATTGGAACAATTTAATTTATTGAAGTTTTGTTCATATTTGATTAGGGTAGAAATAAAAATAGGACAATGCACATGTAAGCATTGTCCTATTTTTAATATCTAAGCATTGTCCTATTTTTATTTCTACCGTAATTAAATCTGAACAAAACTTCAATAAATTAAATTGTTCCAATAAACGCAAATTGCCTAAAGTACTGACTCTACCAATACAGCGTTAGCACGTGGCTTACTTTGGAAGAATGCAATAAGATAAATGTAAAAGGTGAAAGAAAAAATGTCACGTGCCAACACTCCATTAGTGGGTCAGTGTCTTGGAATACTGAACCAAGCATTTTTCATAAAAATATTGAAATAATAGAGTAAGGACTAAGGAGAAAGAATAAAGAAAATAGTAAAATATTTAATTTAAGAGAGAATCAAGGACTCAAGGAGAGAGAAAAAAAATTAATGATAGGAAGAGGAGAGAGAAAAAGAATAAAAATAAATTTATTAAATCCTAACCATTCACTGATTCACATTTCAAAAATCTGATGGTTATAAATTCGTATCTAATATTGCTCGATCCCTTCCTTACTCCCGTGTATATATATATTCTTATTACACCCAGTTTTCTAGCCAAGAAATAAATATAGGTTTAGACTTTAGATTATTTAATAAAATATTGACTGATACAAACTAAAGATGAGACAAACAATTATCGAAGAAATGAATTATTTACCGCCATGCCCGTTTCGAAAGAAAAAAAAAAGTTCACCATTTTTATATACTAAATGTATCTAGATCATCAAACAACAAATAGTAATTAATCAAATGTGTCAACAGGAGCGTAGATCCTGGTAGATGGACAAGCTTGAGTTTAGATAAATGATTATTAAATTAGCAGGTAGAATCCTACCACTGAAATACCTAGTTTAGAAAAATAGATATCGTAAAAAAAAAGAAGAATTTTTTTTTTTTAAGCAAATGTAACCTGTATCATCAAATAGCCAATACACCGCTCTCTCTTTTTTAAGGAAAAAAAAAAAAAACAATTTTTATTCAATAATTAAACAATACAAAAAAATAAGCATAAAAATGGTATCTGTAGGACCACAACAACTCCTGATTTTAAAACCTTTTATTATTATTATTTTTTTCATTTAAAAATTTTGTTTTAAAAAATTGGTCTAATTATGGAGTTTAAAACCATTTTTTTTTTCAATCACAAAACAATAATAAAAATTAAAGTAAAAATACGTATATGTATTCGGAATCCATCAAATCAATACTTTGTTCATCTATTCCTTAATGATATGTGAAAATTATATTTTCTTATTGATATCGGTTTTGATATTGGTGTAAGAAGTAAATTTAAAATTTCAATTATACTACCATATACTTTTAAGTAATTAAATATAAGGGTATTTTAGAAATAAAAATATTTCATTAAAATATGGGTATATTAAGATATTTTATAGGTGGCAATAAAACCACCTATAATTTATATATAGTTAGACAATGTTTGGGTACTGATCGGTCAGTAACCAAGGTACTGACTCCACTAATAGAATGTTGGCACGTGATTCATTTTGAAAGAATGTAAGAAGGTAAATGTAAAAAGTGAAAGAAAAAATACTATGTGTCAACACCCCATCGGTGAATCAGTATTTTACCTAATCATTTTCCTTTATAGTTTAAAAACCGATATTACCACCCTATAAACTGATTTTTGCACCCAATTTGTAAGTGTACCCCTTTAAAGAAAGGAGTAAATGTCACTCGTTTGTGTTAAGTAGATATTTTAAAAAAATATATCGTACTCCAATATTTTTACAAAAAGTGATTATGAAAAGTCAATATATGTATCGAATGTACTCCGATATTTCTACACACAAAAAAAAGTGATTATGAGTGTCTTATTATAAAGAATATATATTGTCTTGAAAGTCTCGAAAGAGATAATAATTGGTACAATACTGCAATGTAGCCCAATGTGGAGTTTACAAGACCACAAGGATACAAATTTTTTTTTTTTTTTTTTTTTTTTCTCACCAAGTACACTTTTATCAATATACCTATCTTCTTTATCATTCTTTTTAAACTATAGACCCACTTTTTAATTGTCACACATAGAAGATTTTAGAAAACCCATTTTTTTGAAAGCAAAGATATGCTTTATTATTCTACTTTCATTATGTTTATAGTCTCTATTATTCACACTTTTTAAATGAATTAAATATGTTTATTTGTTTTGAAAGTTAAACAAAGATGTTAATCATAGAAGAAATTTTGGCAATAAACATAAATGAAGTCCTTTCACAAACGTAAATTTCCAATTATATGCTTTAAATTTCAAACATAATTTAGTTTTTTCCACACACGTGAATTCCCAGTTATATGCTTTTGTTACATTTTGTAAAAAAAAAACATTTTATTGACTTATTGTGGATTCTGATGTGTGAAATGAATTTAATTATGTTTGAAATTAAAAAAAGTGGGTTTTTTAAATGAGGAATTCTATATACAATCGTAAAGTGCATAACCGACGCGTAACCGCTTTGAAAAAGAATGGTGTCCATTGTGCCTATTATTAAAAATTTGATTTTTTACGCAGGTCCCATGTTTTATTCACTCTTTTCCAAAGCGATTACACTGCGGTTGCATACTTCACGATTATATGTAAAATTACTCTTTTTAAATTATATCCATATAATTATATACCGAAAGGAGGAACACCCATTTTGTCTTTACCATGATCTGTTGGTTTTATTTTCCAATAATGTTATTTTGTCCAAATTTGATATCTAAATCTAGTGTCCAAATTTGGTATCTAAATCTAGTGTCCAAATGATGTAGAAACATTATAATTCATTCATTTAAATTGTATTAGATTTCTATGATTTAAATGAATGGATTAGAGTGTTACCACATCATTTGGGCATGGATTTAGACAAAATAGCATTGCTATTTGTTTTTATTGGAATAAATATGTGGATCGGAAGAAGTCTTTCTATTGAGAACCGAAAAAGTAATCCTTTGTAGGCCATTTGTAGATCAATAATGCTACTTTATCTAAGTATCCAAATGATGTGGCAACACTATAATTCATTCATTTAAATTGGATTAGATTTGTATGATTTAAATGAATTGACTGTACTGTTACCATATCATTTGGACACCGGATTTAGACATCAAATTTGGACAAAATAACATTACTCTTTTTAGATATCTAGATTGTATATGTAGTGTTTGATTTCGGTAGAGCTCTGACTCATTTGATGTCGGATTTCATTAAAAAATAATAATAATAGAGTTATTTTTAAAGGCATCAAATACAATTAAAATGTACTATTTTAAACCAAAAATAAATAATAATTAAAAAAAATAATAATAAAGTCTTTTGCCTTACTTTGAGGTTAACAGATCTTTTGTATAGCTGTTTTTTTTTTTATTTTATAATTTTTTTGGACTTGATCTTTTGTATTGCTGTTGATTGAAAAGCTATGCAATCAAATCCAAACTAGAAATTGTTAAGTCAAATCCAAAACCTAAATTCTTCACGTTAAACGCATATAAAGCAAAATCAAAATCTCTCCGCTTAACAAATGACATGAGTGTTCGTTTAGAAAGAGAGAAAAAAAAAAATTGCCATTCCTAGAATACCAAATTAACTTTATATAAAGCAAAAGCAAAAATACTTTTTATCTTTACATAGTGCTGCAATCTATAATTATATATATATAATTTATTTATATCAGTTCCACAACTATTATCCATTAAATTCATATATTTTAGTATAGTCCAATTGATTTTAAATTTAATTAATGACTTACAAGTTTTTTCCTAATTTTAAAAGTTTAGTTCAGTTTTACGGAGAGCAAAACTATATATATATATACTGAAATTTTTCTATGAGGATGCCCTGATAGAATTATATAAAGACATTGAATGTGAGCCACTCGTTTTACATACTTTGACTTGGTATGTATACACTTGTCAAATCACTTTTATAAATGAGTGACTCACATTCAATATCCTGATAAAGTTATATTGCAATATGAACCTGAAGTAATTTTCCAATAAGAACTTTTTACAATGCACACTTTAAGCACCTTTAATGAAATTGCATGGAATATATTGAATTTTGAATTGATTTTTTATATGGATGGTGAAAACATTGAAATACATTTATGGGAAAAAAAAAAATTTGGGTGTAAGAACTAATTTTTTCTGATTTTTTTAAAATTAAAACATTTAAAAATAGGAAAATATAAGAAAAAATAGTTCTCAAATCCAAAAAATTTCCAAATTTTTATCGAATGTGTATTTTAATTTTTTTAGGATGTAGACAAAAATCAAATCAAGATTCAATATATTCTATGTAATTTCATCAAAGGTGCTTAAACTGTGCATCGTAAAAATCCTCGGTAAAAAATTACTCTATAAATAAGATGCCTCAATATTGTTTGTTTATATAAATGTTGGATGAAGTTCCACTATAAACAAAGTTTGAAGAACAAAGAATTGTTTTTTATTTTATTTTTTTATTTCTTTTTTATTTGTTGAATAAAGCAAAGTTTTCTTTTTATTTGCATGTTGAGATCTTATTCTTTCTCTGATTGAATATGATAACTTTTAGAAAAAAAATAATAATTAAATTAATAAAATTTTAAAAGGAAAATATAAATTTTATTAGATATTGTTGACAAAAAATAAAATAAAATACAAGCTTCACTAGTACTGGCCCGCAAAAAAATCATGGGCCCGAACCGACCTGGTTTTGGGTTGTTCGAGTCGGGTTTCTTGAGTGATCGGGTCTTGTCCGGTTTACATTTGAAAACCCGATTTGTTTCGGGTCATGTTCGGTTTTTTGTTTGTGAAAACCGAAACCGACCCCCACCCGTACGATATAAACTCTTTTTCACCGTTTCTCTATTTCTCTCCCAAAAATCTCGACAAGCCACCGTCCGACGCTCTTCATCTCGCCGTTCAGTCCACGACCGCCGCATTTCTCTCTTGTAAGTTTTGATTTGCTGCTATCATCAATCGAAATCCGACCTAGTTTCTTTATTGTTTTTACTATTTTATTCTTCATTTGGTTGTGACCTAGATTTTCAATTTTTTTCGCATGAACCGAGGATTTGTACTGCATTCTAGGGTTTATTTTTCGTTGTTGTCTTTAAGATTTTGTTTTACCTATGTATATTATCACAAGCAGAAGAGAAGTGGATTTTGTTTAGTGTTTGCTTGCTGCCATTGAAGTCTTAAGAGGCTTTGTTGGTGCATAAGGAGGTAAGAGACACAGTACATGTATTCCTTTGATTGTGATATGTGACTATTTCAATTTCATGTGGATATTAGTGCTTTCATGTGTCTAAATTGTAATGACACGTAACTCATACCTTTAAATTCTTTTGAACAGACCAAATTAATATACTTACAACTAGTTACAAGCTGGGAATTAAATTTTCTTTGATGCTGTGATCTGTTAAGCAAACCGGTGTTGTAAATTTATGGTTTTTATTGATGTTCTTGACAGTGAACATAAAGGAAGTAGATTGCGAATTCATAGGGAAGTTTTTGGGATTCTTTTGAGGTTGATTGGCTGAGGAATTTGTTTTTGAGGGAATTGGAGGTGTTGAATTTTGTGGGGGTCATGGAGGAGCAGTTCATTCTCAGAGTTCCGCCTTCGGTTGCGGAGATGTTAGATCGCCTTTTGAGCGAAAACGCTTCTGATGACAAGTCACTGGACTTGTCTTTCTCTGGTGAGAAAATGTTCTTTCTTTCTTGCAATAGTTCGTAATCTGAGTACTTAAGAAACATATGGAGATCAATGCTATGTAAAATCCATTGATAATAAAGTGAGAAGAAACATAAGCGGATTAGTTAGTTGTTTTCATTTATATTTCTTGGATATTTCATGCTTGTACCAGTATTTTAGTTTTGTGATATCCAAGGATAAATATAATGCATAGAAAGTGACTTTCCACTTTAGTGTGGTACAAGTATTGGAGAGGCCTTTAAGTTGTTTTGTTATTTACCTTGTGTTATATCTTGAGTTTTGTGATTTAATATTCTGTATGATAAATCAAGTTTGCATGGAAGTATACTTCATGTTTTTGCTTCTTAGAAATGATAAGCTGATGAAAAATTTCTCCCATTTTTCTATTTTTTGTGAATAAATTGCCTCTTCAAACTTCTTGATTGTGTCCTCAACTTAGAGCAGCTGAAGCTGTCTTAAGAGCAATTGCAACCACCCTACCTTTTTCTTCGCGCATCCTCCTTTAGGCTTTATCTAAGATTTCTACAAACGCCAAGGAATAAATGAAAGATCACATTCTATTCTCCTTTTATATGGTTTAAATTAATGAACTTGGGAGATATTCTATCCTGCAAGTCTGCAACTTGTGGTGCCAGTCTTTCTACAGCAATATATCCCATGTTCTTTTCTTTTTTGCCAAAAAAATAAGTGTTTTGCATTGAAGCCATTACTGAAAGAGTCAAAGTTATGTGTGATTATCTATCTTTGCAAACAAACGTTTTTTGTTAATGTGACTGATGTTTACTATCTCTCTGTGTCTAACAATCTACTATTTTTGTCAGTACTTGAAGGGGGATTCAGAAGTTTGAATTTAGACCTTTGTGAGGCATTAAGTTGGTGTGTGACAAAATATATATTATATCTGGAAGTAAATGTTTAGAGATAAATGAAAATGATTTATTGTTCAAAGTATGTCAAATATTAGTTTTCGTTCTTTGCAGAGGATGGAAGGAGTGGAACATTTGTTTTAGGCGATGACCATTTCCCAGTATCCCTGATGGATCTCCCTTGTGTTGTGGAGTCATTTAAAACTTACGATGATAGTGCTCTAGTTAAAACAGCTGATATCGGTCAGGTGAGGTAGCTTGCAAAAGTTTCTAATTTTTTAGGGTCACAAACATGACTGCATCACTTCTGATTTAATATATGAACTGTTGTTGTACAGATGATTATGGTTAGAGAACCAGGTGATTCTGCTCCGGATGTCATTGAGTACAGACATGGACTCACACCTCCTCTTAGGGATGCTCGAAAGCGAAGATTTCGGAGGGAGCCAGATCTAAATGTACAAATTGCATTATATTAATGTTTTTTTTGTTCTATTGTGTATCAATTGTTTCCACTGATTTTGTTCATGTCACATTTTGCAGCCTGAGCTTGTACAGCGTGTTGAGAAAGATTTGGTGAACATCATGACTGGTGCAACAATTGAAAATGCTGATATCCTTACTTATTATAAATTTAATTTCAGAATTGTCATTTAGTTAAATAAAAATTAATACTTTTAATTCGGCATAACAAACGAAACTTCTTTATTTTGTTAGGCATATCTTTCTCTTTTTCTAGACCTTTATAAACTGTTGAATGAACAAGCTGTGCATGTGTTTGATCTAGGCATTAATGGTAGTATATTATTTTGCACAAAACTGAATTGTGTTTGAAATTTACCTGTTTGTGAATGATGGGGGTCATTTCCCGGATGCAGCTTACTCTATTCGGTCGAAAAAGATCATTTCCTGCATGCTTATGTAGTGAATATTTCTTGATTGAATAGTCGTTATTAATATTATGGTTCCAAGTCTTCCTTGACTGAATAGTGTACAGCCTGAAGTGAATGAGCACGAGGGAGTCGGTGATGGTAATGCGCATAATGCAAGTGAGAACGTCCCATCAGCCGCTGTGCCAAAACAGCCAGACGTTGTAGAGACAGGAGCTAATGCCGGGGAGCCTGAAAGAAGCGACTCTGATGACTCCGATGATTCACTATAATCTTAAACTTCATTAAGAAACTCAATCTGTTATATCATATCAACTAGTAGCCTTCTCTGTTCATAATTTCATATCCATCTTGAGCTTGAAAACGGTGTGCAGAGTAAGTATTCATGACAATTATGTAAACCACATATATTTTATATGGTTAATAGAGCTTGTGAAATTGGTTTTGATTTGTATGATAAATTGGGCTTCAAGTTTAGATAATCACTGCTTTAAATAAACACAAAATAGGTGTTTCTTTAGAAAGTGATTTTACAGAAAACTTTTTCACTCAAAAGCACTACTTGGGATTTCTTAATCAGAAGATTCAAGATTTCTTCGTAATGTGTTTGTAACTATTCTTACTAATGACGTGTTCGGTACTGGTCGAAAGAGCTTTTTTAATGTTAAAAACTATTCTTAAAATAATTTATTAGTTGTTTGGCATCCATTCAAGAAGAGTAAGTTCAAAATTCCCTGAGAAGCTCCTTTTGAAATTTTAAAAACTCTAATGCTCTCTTAATATTTTACATCATTTTTCATTAAAACTTTATTTGATTATATTTGTTTTACTTCAAAGACACTTATTAATTGCCACCAATAAAGTAGAAATTATTAAGTCAAATCCAAAACTTAAAATCTTCACATTAAATGCTGCTGACAAACGAGATAACTGCTTTTAGGGGTGTAGCTCAGCCGGTAGATGGACAAATAACTCCTAAGTCAGCGGTTCGAATTCTACCGATGACAATATCGAATTCTACAACACTTTATCTAAAGCAAAAGCAAAAATTATTCTCATCTTTACATAGTAGTGCTGCAATATATATGGAATCAGATACACTTCAAATTCTTCAATATCACCTCTAACTTGTTTCTTGTATATATACCACTTTCTACCATTTAAATAAATAAATAAAATTCTCCACCATATATACTACCACTACTTTTATTGTTTCTATATATATATTATCATCTTCTCCTTCTTCTTCACCAATTTTTCTCTCAAAAACTCTAGTTTATACTTACAATGGTAAGACATCGATACTCTACACAACTTTGCATTTTTTTTTTCTTCTTTATTTGGGTTAAAATATTATTTATTTTATATACATGTTGGATGAAGTTCCCCTAAAAACAAATTTGAAGAACCAATAATTTTTATTTTTGTTTTTATTTTTATTTATTATTTGTTGAATAAAGTAAAGTTTTCTGTTTAACATTTTGCGTGTTGAGTTCTTATTATTTATAGATTTTTTTTTTTAATGATCACCAAGTCAAATATATGTTAAGTGGAAACAATAATCTTAATTTCCCTTAAAACAAGTTGGTGTTTATCTTAACAATTTTTAACGTACTTAGGGAAGGTTTCTGATTAAATCTAATACAAATTTTAAAAAATACTTAATAAAAATTTAAATGGAAAACTATTTTTTTTTTTTTTTTGAGTATTTTTTAATATTTTTAATATTTTTATGTTGTAGGAAGGTGGCAAGGATAAGAATAAGAAGAAGAGTATAGTGGTGGGACCATGGGGTGGAAATGGTGGGACCAATTGGGATGATGGGACCTACAATGGGGTCAGAGAAATCACACTTGCTTATGACCGCTGCATCGACTCCATCAGTGTGGTGTATGATAAGAACGGTAAGCCTGTCACACCGGAAAAACATGGTGGTGTTGGTGGCAATCGGACGGCTGAGGTTTGCTCCATTTCTTATACTCTTTTTGTCTTCTCTATTCTGTTTTAGTATTAGATAGTTTCTCTAGTAAGCACCGTCCTGGTATTTAAGTAATTTTATTTATAAAGATTTTCAAAAATAACTACTTATTTTGTAACAAATTACACATAATTTAGAAGTTGGTTTTGGTAGTAAATAGTAATTTGCTACCTATAAATATCAAGATCATGTGAGACTGGACTAGGTTAAGATTCTCTCTTGATAATATAGTTTATATCCAGTAAGTTTTTTGGTACGGGATTTCAATTTGTATCGATGCATAATGATCATTACACGAAATCATGCTATTAATAATGAGACAACTACCATAGGCACAAAGGGCCCGTTTTTGATAAGTAAAAGTAATAACGGGCATTTAAATACCTGTTGCCAATGATCACTGAAAATATTTTCAACCACGGGATCTTATATGCCCGTGTTGGATATGTTTTATTGACAACGGACAGTTATATACCCGTTTTGAATAAACTTATAATAACCACGGTCAGATAAAAGTCCGTTGTTATTGAGACCATATATATTTCAGGTGCCCGTTGTAAAACAAAAATCCCTAAATTGTTAAACCCTAACATCTCTTCTCATGAATACAAATTTCATTTTGCATCGGTTTAAATCAAGATTTTGTATGAAAACAAGTATTGTGATATCTTTCGCCTGAAACTTGCTAATATAGTTAATTATGTGCAACTAACATCTATTGAAATTTTAGCATTAAAATGTAAAATTTCATTTGTTTCAGATTAAGCTACAATACCCAGAAGAGTTCTTGATCAGTGTGAGTGGTCACTACTGTCCGGTGGTTCACGGTGGCAGCCCAGTGGTCCGATCACTTACATTCAAGAGCAACAAGAGGATTTTTGGACCTTTTGGAGTTGAAGAAGGAACCCCTTTCACTTTCTCAATGGATGGAGGGCTGGTTGTTGGATTCAAAGGAAGAAGTGGTTGGTATCTTGATGCACTTGGCTTCCATTTGTCTAAGAAACAATCCACAAAGCTTTTCCAAAGAGTTCAGAGAGGGCTGCAGAGGCTCGCAAGCACGACTTCACGATCATCAGCATCCAAGGATGCTTGAAAAAACCTGAGAGATTGCAGAGGTTATTAGCTAGAAAACTGAAGTTATTAATGTATTAATTATTTATGGACAAATTCTTAGAACAGTAGTGAAAACCTATGTATGGAATATGTATAGAGTGCTTACATTATCAAGTTATGCTAAACTAGACAGTGTAAGAATAATCATCTATATCCATAAATTAGACCCTCATCTTCTTTTTTACTAAACACAAACTGTACCGAATCAGTTTGCTTTGGGTCATGGGCTTCACAGCTCACACAAGCGTCATTTACCCATGCATCCAAATATAAAACACGTGGAATGTAACATTTTCTATTTCACCGAATCCTACGGTTTAGTATTCGAGAAATACATGAGAGATCAATACCCTAGGCAGATTTATTATCTTGCAATAAAAGCATAATGTAATAATCAAATAATAGAATTTAACAGAAACAGAAAACCAAAACCAAACTGCTTCCATTAATCAATGCTTTTACATTATTACAATATGCATGAAGAACGAAAATTCCAATTATAATTGTTCCACTTATCTCTATCAATAGATATTGTAACAAGTACTGAGAATTATAAAGAATTGTTCAAGTCTCCATTTTTTAATGTCATAATAAACTCATCTATCTATAACAGATGCAAATTCTCCTTATACTTATCTGTCTGCCTTTTGCAGTTTCTCAGAGCCTTTTCCAGGAAGTCGAGTTGCTTCTCTATTCTCCTTCCAACTTTACGGTTATGATTTCCATCAAAGTTTAAACCGGTCATGTATGCCATGATCTTTCCCATGTTGTCGACATAACATGATGCAATATTGTATCAGGCAATCTAGATATCCAATCCATCGGGCCACAGCAATCCAGGAACCACAAGAAAACTATCATACACAAATGTGTAAATCAAACTTGATGCAAAGTCAGAGAAAGAACAGAACAAGCTTGGAATATCAATTCGTTGAGAATTAGAAGAAAATACCTTATAAACCAAAAACACAATAAATTGGTAATTAACTACATTGATCTATCGTTCAACTTCATAAATAGATATTCAACATGTCAATCAATTGTAAAAGTTGCATAATTTAGCACGAATTTTGTAATGTCTGTATTTTTATGTAGTTTGTCATATTAACTTTAAATAAATATAGTTCTATGAATTTTAATACAATAATGAAACTGTGGGCTCAAAATCAATCCATAACTTGCTAATAGTTATAATACCCGATGACATTCGAATTCATATAATTAATCAATAAATTAACTGATAGTTCAAAAAGAGAAAGCTAGCTTAGCTTTAATATTGAATAATATTGGATCAGCTGATGGGTGCGGTGTAAAATCTTTGTGAGTGAATTTTATAAGAATTGAGACCAGAAACCAGACATGAGTAAGAAATTCTCCACCATTTTTCAAGTGTTGAGCATGCTGTATTCCTGTACATTTGATGGCTGCATATGGCACCAATTCTAACCAAGTCCAGCTGATTATCTTCCACCTCTCTTCCAATTCCTGTCATATAATTTTGATGAAAATATTATAATAAAAACCATGTATTGATCATAATTTGATTAAAAGAATATGTACGTACATGTTTGCTTAATTTTATCACCAACCCGGGAAATCTATCCTTGAGGAATATTTTGATATCGTTATCGTCGTCGCCTTCAAGAACCAAACGTCGTTGATCTAAATATGTTTCGGAGACGGTATGCAAATCTTCCAAAAAATTGCATGCTTCAATTTTGCTAGTGAATTGCTGAGGGCGTGCAGCCCAAAAAATTGACCGACATGCCAATAAAATTGACTGAAGTTTAATCTGATTCATGCTTCCCTCTGATATCATGTCAGGATGTAGTACCAAGAGGCAGAATATATATCTTAAAATTTGACAGATCAATCCACAATGTAATTCAAAATTATGCCCAAGTTGCATTATTTCCTCTACATCCAACTCATACCTTATATCTGTAGCGACATGCCAAGCTAGAATGCTTTTCTCAAGCTCTTCAGTGAAGTTCAGACCCATAGGGTCCACAGGGACACTATCATCTGTTGGACCATTCCGACCTTTAGATTTCTCCTGGAGATACAAGCAATTTGTTTGACCTCTAGCTTTCTCTTGGAGATACAAGCAGATGAGCTTTTTCAAGTTGTCGGGGATTTTCATGTCAGCTGCATACCATTGCTTTTCTAGGCTTTTATGTAAGTGCTTCTGGAAATTCAGGCAAGGCAGGGTTTTTCTTTGATAATGAAGCTTAGCAGACTGAATTGAGACATGTTAGTTGACCACCTCTTCTCTGTTAGAAAACATTTAAGGGCTTTCTTGGTGGAATAATTTTTACGCTCAATCAACCAAACAAGAAATAGATCCGAGGAGAGTATTAAAACTGCCGAATATAGTTCTAGAATAATAGCTCCTACTGACAAGATGTATGTTATGGTAACATCAGTATTTGAAAACTTGTGTTTGTCATGAATAACAACAGGGAAGAGCAACAACACAGAAGAGGTAAGAAAAAAAGTGATCACTCGCAGGCCTAATCCACAACGAGTATGGAGAAGGGGTGCCTTGGTGTAAAGATTATCGTACATGAATCCCAGTGCCTTTTCAATTATTTTGAATATATCTTCTACAGCGGTGATGGTATTGAAGCACTTCCAACTCTCAATGGTAATTTAACATTCAGAAAGAGAGCCCTAAAATATGTATGCACAAAACGATATGCATCAATTAATGTACATTCATCGTAACCAAAATTGGTTTGACTAGGAACAGAAAAGTTTATTCCATTATCTGATTGTCTATCGTCGAAATTGACTATCGACGACTCTCTGATTGTCTCGATGCTTGCTTTCCTGAGCACCCAAGTCCTTTCTCCATACTTGATGAGGCCTGCAACAAACATTAAGAGATGTAGAATTGAAAGATGGGAGCCAGTCCAAGCCATGAGAAAGACATAAATTGCCATTCCCGTTTGGACAACGAGTCCAAGAAAGTGCCGTAACCATAGCTCATTGTCCTCCAAGGCATAAGCAGTTATGGTGTCAGGCCCTCCCAAGTGCAACAAAAGAAATGGTGCCCAAAATGCAGTTAATTCAGTGTTTGCATCCATTGATTCACCTTCATCGTTATAAATATCTGAGACATTATTTGTGATTATACCTAAAGCAAAAGTTGCAATGACATCTGCAGATAAATAGACACATCATACAACAATTCTAATCCAAAGTTTATGATTATGCTTTCTACGATTACCGAGTGTGATCAGTACTATTTAGAGAACTAGGCTAAGTAGAACTATCACTCGCAGATTCCATTCCTTCTATAGTTTCCTCGTACTTAAAGAAAATAACTTCATCCTGTTTTCCCTTCTTTTAAACTGATCAAATTAAAAAATTCAAAAATGAATTTTAATTATTACAAATATTAAACAGCAAAAAAACTTTAGTTATTCACAAAACTATAACAATCGATCAACAAGTTAATATAAATATGAAAAAAGATACAAGATTTCACACCTGATTATCTCTCAATATAAGTATAAGCCTACTTTAAAGTAAAAGAAATAAAATAGTTTTAAAATTAATAATATTTACATAGCATCATACCTTGTCTCTGATGCAACTAAAACTGTAGCAGGTACCAGCAAGCAGTAGTTGAAGAACTGCCTTATGCAACTATCTTCCATTAATAAAGAAAATGAGTAAAGACTAAAGATTACACTTTTTATGAGCCAATGACCATGATGGTTCTATGAATAGAGAGAAGACTTATCCATAAAGACTATGAATAGAGAGAAAAGACTTATCAATAATTCTATGACTAAAGACTTCTTATGAGACAAATTTACTTACTAGGACTTTTTCTCCTTGCACGGCAGCTAAGATACATACCATTTTCAAAAGTGGTAGGTAACATTTTATTTCCTTGGCCCTTGCTAATATTAGAAAATTAAAGGAAAAAAAAGACGCAATTAAAAGTACTGTTAAACCCTTTACAGAGTGAGACAGAGTTTAAATTTTAAAGTTTAAGATAACCCAATAAAAAAATGGGATAAATTGCATTAACTTACCTTGTGTTTAGAAGATGAGGCAATCTTTAATTAAGTCACATGTTATTTGGTAAAATATCTCTACAAAAGCTTTTGTTGTTAAAAAGTATAACAAAATATTTGTAATATAAATATATAAAGTTTATGGAAGGTATTTGTAATATTATATGTAGCTATCCATCAAAGCTTACAAGCTTCTGCTTTATAAAGAAAAACAGTACTAAAGTGACTTATAAGTAACACTTAGAAAAATATTCCTTTTTTTAAAAGCACAAGCATCCCTGTTGTTAGTGGACGTGCTTTGGCTTGAAAAGTTTGTTTGTATAGATAAGAAAAAAAAGGTTCTTTTCATGTCTAAGCAAGTAGGAATATTGTACCCTTTGTTTTTGCAAAACATACATATGGCATCTGACTTAAGAATTTCTTGTATGCTTCAACCAGTTGCAAGAAAATATTCAAATTCCTGCTTTTAGCAATCATATTCTTTTCTTGTTTTAAACATTTATGAAATTAACTAACTACGTTTAACAAATTGTTTTCTTAATACGTATACTTGTTAATTAGTCCATGGTCTAGCCTAACCAGTTTGGTTTAGTTATGATGGAAAAAACAAGATATTAATTTAAACACACTTTACGTCAATAACTCCAAAAGTGCCATGTTCTTGTAATTATGACCAACATCAGGGGATGCCTATGCAATTTGGCACTACAGAAAGTTTTGAGATCCCCAAGACTGAATTGGTGACCAAATCAGAATATAGCTCGAGTAAAATTAGCATGCCAGATTTTAACATTATATGTAGATATTATTGAAGTTTTAAGCTGTGGAAATTGATAATTAAATTAAAGAACTTGGAGCATCTAAAGTTTCAAAATCCTATCATACACAACTTGTTTCTTTAATATTGGGAATTATAAAAGAATCTTCAAATTCTGTAACTTCATGAATTAAATTTATAGAAATAATCCGGAACTTTCATGTACTTATTCAAGTATCATTCTATCAATAAAGATGGTTATAGGAATGATAATGTATCCTATCAAAAAAGATGGCTATAGATTTCTAGGTAGGGGGCGAATCTTTGCCCATTCCACCATTTAAAAAAAAAAATTCAAGTTTTAAGTAGGTCAAGGTTATACAAACCTAGTACAAGCCTAACACAAGTAGTCAACTATCAAACTCAATATTAATTCATTTTGCTAGATTACTAAATTACCACACCCATGAGTATGACCCATCTCTTGACTTTGAGTTGAGTGCCCCACTGCCCCATTATTCCCTAGATCCCACAACTCCCTTCGTATATATATATTTTTTCTTTTCTATATTTTTGTTTTCCTCACTCTTATGTACTTTTTATTAATAAAATTCATCTTTCTACTAAGGTTGTTTAAAAAATTTTATAACTAGTTAGTATTTAGTTCAGCTTTGTCGGATAGAAAATCCTAAATTAGCCCCCGCTTCTAGGAATGATAATGCCACAAATCCATAGAGTCATACATAGGCAGAAGAAAAACAAGAGGAGCTTGACTCCTGGTGGAAGGTAACAATAATTGTGCTGGTAAAATTGTTACAGAGGTAGGGATAGCGTGGAGAGACTTACATTGTACTATATAATGACATCAAAAATTAAGTACCATATACTCTCCAATGAACCTAAAGGAATCCTCATTTCAACTTTGTGTATCATAAACAACTTTCTAACAAAACCAAGACTTCTCCAAAAGGAATTCCTAAAGTACCTAATTTCATATCCATGACAGGTAAAATGCAAAATATTACTGATATGATTTGGATACATTAAACGTAACACCCTAACAGTCAGAGTCAGCGTCCTTCATTATACACATGCGCCGATTACATAAGCAACAGCAAGTCCAGTAACAACTGACTAACTAAGAGCTGTAAAAGAATGACTGCTTTTTTAAGTTTATACACTTAAATCAAGCAATTGAAAAGGTTGATTGTAATCCATCCTAGAATGCAAATAACGGATGCCATCTCCATGGCCTGGGACCACAACAAAGCCAGCAACATTAGTCAATGTGTAACTGTACCAAATTAAACAGATATTAGCAAGCTATTATCCTTTAATTCGTGGAGATAAAAAATTAAACAGAAATTAGCAAGCTATTATCCTTTAATTCGTGCCAGTGGCATCCGCTGTGTGACCACATGTGAGTGCACCAATAATTGCACTAACAGGCAGTATGGATCCAAAGGTTGAGTACTGCAAATGACACAAGATTTTTCAGCGTATTCTTGTCGATTATACGACAACACAAATAGATGATTATTGAGTATGGATCCAAAGGTTGAGTACTGCAAATGACACGAGATTTTTCAATGTATTCTTGTGGATTATAGACATCACAAAAAGATGATTAATGAAGTATCAAAGCTATACATCTGAACTAGTCTCATCAAGTTCTTTTGTTATGCTAAATCGAGTTGGTGAAAAGAATGAAACTAGCAGAAAACTTATTTTTGCTTCATTGGGGAAAATTACATAAAATGATCAGTTGAAGAAGACATTACACAATATCCAAACTGGAAAGAGCCAAAAGATGCACTAAATGTACTAAGATAAACCAAAACTGAGCCCCCATTGTCACTTGAGCATTGCTCTTTTGCCTCTCTCTTTCGATCAACGAATGACTCCGATAAACTTCTATTTCCATCCTCTATATCTCCCTTTGTGGCCATTTTTTGTTTTCTGTCTATGCTAACTCAACAAACTGATAAGAGAAAGAACACAGAGATCATTTTGAAACATCTCAATTTATCATGCATGGACATATTGGCTCTGCTTCATAATAGACACGTACTTAAAAGGAAATATCAGTAAAGATGTCCAATGAAACCATACATGTTATTTTTATGTTTGGCTGCTGAGAAAAGCCAACATGTCTTTTTGTCAACATTATTCTTTGCTGCAATATACAAGGGGAGAGATATAGCTAAAGATTGATTGATGTTGGCTGTTAGTCAATGTTTTGATTGTCCACTTTATGAACAAATTCAATGTTTTAAAAAGCGTTTTTAGTATCGAAGCATTTTCTTCCACCGAGACGAGGTGTAAAACCTCAAGGCAGAATGAGGCGAAAGCCTCATAATAGAAGTGTAAAACAATATATATATATATATATTGTAAAACAATATACATAACTAGAGATACATTAATTAGAAGCATAACACCATATGCTTGTTTGGAAACTTCCAAACAAGCATATGTAAGCGCAAGACAATTGAAATATCATGTATCATTGTATTGCAATTTGAAGCAAGGCAGTATCCAACAAAAATCCACAGACCATGTAGCTCGAGAAAAAAAGGTTTCGCTTTTCCAACAACAGGGTTTTTTCGGTTTCATATCATTGAAATATTTAAAATTGAATGAGCAAAACAAAACAATTGAAAAAAATATCAAACAGTGTGAAGTCCGTGTAATAAACCCTAAAATCGAAATTTGGATATTTGGAATATACAGAGTGTAGTCAAACCTTAAACCGGAAATTGAAGAGTCCGCAAGCACTAACACGCAAACAATTGCTCGGCCGCACCGCTTGGACCGTCTAAGGCAAAGCAGAGCCCGATCGACGGCGGCGGCGTAAACCACAGAGCATATCACTCTCGAAAAAACCCAAATTTTCGAATTAGGATTTCTGTTTTCCAACGGCGGTGTGGATTCGATTTCGTATATTTAAACGTAAGTGTAATTAAATAAATATTTAAATCCCTTTCAAATATATATATATATATTTAAATTAAATAAATAGTTAATGATGGACCCATAATTATTAATTAGCCCAACAAAGCCCGCACAGCCGCTCTCCGTAAGGACCAGATCAGTAAATAAGTTTCCTTTCAGCACCATGATAGCAAATACATTTTTTTGAGGACCCATTTTGCAAATTAATTATTTTCCATTAAGACAGATCTTTTGATTTGGAGTTCAATCCAAATCGCTCACTTTGGTGTTGTTTCACTTCTCTCTCTTTAAGTAACTCTCAGGCAAACAAGAAAAAGTTGGTCCGATGATAAACCCTTCATAGCAGTACACCAGTACCATGAGATTATGGGTTTAAATCCCCTAAAAAAACCATAAATTTATATAATACTTTTTTTAAAAAAAAATAGCAACTCTCTGGCGAGTCAAACCCATAGTCTATCAAGTAACCATCCTTATCCTCACTAATATTCTTTTAGGAGAATTGTAAATAACCTTTAACTTTTAATCAATGTCAAATCAAACCATTTGGTTTGAATAATTAGTAAAAATTATATACTATTAGTTGACCGTTAGTTGATTTCATTTAAATATAATGAAATATGTTTATTTAAGTGATTTTTTCTATAATTGAACTATATAATAATGAAAAAAAAAAAAAAAGAAAGCAAAATATAATAAAAAAGTAAAAATATGTTAGAAAATAAAAAACAAAAATTTCTTTAAAAAAAAAAACAAATATTTAACAATATGCTATAACAAAACAATAAAATCATTAAAAAATTAAATAAAAATCATTAAAATTAAATAGTTTAATAATATTTCATATAAAAAATCAATCATAACATTTGAATGTGTTCAGTTAAAAATGGAACCTATATCAAAACAATACAATTAGTTAACAATCCAAGCATACCCAACAACCTCTAGATGTTCAAGCATATGAAGTTTCTAATTAGTAAATTGAAAAATAGTAATCAACAACTCGTTTCAAACATCAATTGTCGAAGCATTCCAGTAATTAAGCACACAAATCATACAAGTAAAAGCTGACAAGTTGTTAAAGCAGAGTTCCAAAGATACTAACACGTTAATACATATTGATCTATAGAAGGAAAAAAAAAAAATAATAATAAAAATTCATGAATATAGGACTACCACTTTTTGCATCATCGATCCTTTCAGCTTTTCTTCATCTCTACATCCATCAATCAATCATTATCAACTTGCTTTCCATAAAAGTTGTATCACTACAAATGCCTTAATCGATGTGTTTAAACTTGGGGGTTTGTATCAGCTTCAGGAATATCAAATAGATCGGGCCTATAAAAGGAAAAATGAAAAGTATCACACACTCACATCAATGAAAACATATCACGACTTATATAATAATAATAATAATAATAATAATTTTCTGTGGCTGTCTTGAAAAAATATTCAAGATCTTTAGTTATATGACGTTACCGAACCAACACCTCATTTAACATTAGGAATTTAATAACTTAGTGAACTCTTAATGTTTGTTTTTTGCTAAGTACTAAAGTTCAAAAATGAAGGATCCTAGGACTAAAAAATCTATCATCCATAGAATTGATGTTAAATTCACAAAGCTTGCATTAAGACTATACAATCTATTGGTTAGTTTGCAAAATTGGTATTTATCTACGTAGATTTATTGTTAAACTTAATAAATTGTTATCAAACATGTCAACCAATAGTAAAAGTTGCATAATTTAACACGAATTTTGTAAAGTCGAACATGATCAGTTTTGTAATGTCTACATTTTAACTTAATTTGCCATAAATGCTAAATAAATGTAGTTATATGACTTTTAATACAATAATGAAACTGCTTAATTAATCTATAATACCCAATGATATTCAAATGAGTGGTGCTATTGGCACACCCCCTACCGATCTATATATACTCACTTTTTAAAATTTTGACTTAATAAAATAAATTAGAGTGGTGCTATTGGCACACCCCCTACCAATCTATTTATGCCCCATTTTTTAAAATTTTGATTTAATAAAATAAAATTAAATGTTTTTATTAATTTTTTTGATTTATTTCCAAAACTACCCAATTTACTTATTTTTCAAACTTAATACACCACATCTTTGATCTCTGTATACATCTTTCTCTCACCTCCATTAAATGATTTATTTTTTCTTCTTATTATTTTATTTTATTTTAAGTTTTTTTCTTCTTCTTATTTCATGGTGGAAGAGGAAAAAAAAAAAAAAACAGGGTTGCTTCAACACAACGATAACTTAATATCATTCTAAAGAACGATTCTTCCATATATTTGATATCTTTCAAAGACTATTTCATAATATTTTTGTATGTTTGTAAGAAGCAAAATTTAGGGTTTAAGAGTTAAGAAATAAAATAAAAAATAAAAAAAGGTTTAAAAGAACATGGTTTTATTTTTTTTATTTTTTGTTTTTTTGAAAAGGAATGTGGGGTTTTAATAGGTTTTCTTTGTAGAATATTGTTTTTCTTAAATTGTATGTCATTTTAAGTAATTTTGATAAAGGAAAAAAAAAATACTGCATTATTAAAAAAGTGGGGCATAAATAGACAGGTAGGGGGTGTGCCAATAGCACCACTCTAAAATTAAATGTTTTTATTAATTGTTTTAATTTATTTCCAAAACTACCCAATTTACTTATTTTTTAAACTTAATACATCTCATATTTGATCTCTGTATACATCTTTCTCTCATCTCCATTAAATAATTTATTCTTTCTTCTTATTATTTTATTTTATTTTGATTTGAGTTTTTTTTCTTCTTATTTCATGGTGGAAGAGAAAAATAAATAAATAAATAACAGGGTTACTTCAACACAACGATAGCTTAATATCATTTTAAAGAACGATTCTTCAATATGCTTGATATCTTTCAAAGACAATTTTATAATATTTTTGTATGTGTGTAAGAAGCAAAATTTAAGGTTTCAAAGTTAAGAAATTAAGAAGAAAAAAAAAATGTGGGGTTTTAATAGGTTTACTTTATAGAAGATTTTTTTTCCTTAAATTGTATATCCCTTTAAGTAATTTTGATAAAGGAAAAAAAAAATACTTTATAATTAAAAAAGTGGGGCATAAATAGACAGGGAGGGGGTGTGCCAATAGCACCACTCTATTCAAATTCATATAGTTAATCTATAAATTAATTGATAGCTCAAAACGAGGAAGCTAGCTTAGCTTTAATATTGTTACCGATTAAGAAGGGGCATCACCGAATTGAATAATCTTGAAGCAGGTGATGGGTTTGATGTAAAATCTTTGTGAGTGGATTTTGAAAGAACAGAGACGAGAAACCAGACATGAGTAAGGAATTCTCCACCACTTTTCAAGTGTTGAGCATGCTGGATTCCTGTACATTTTATGGCTGCATATGGCAGCATTTCTAACCAAGTCCAGCTGATTGTCTTCCACCTCTCTTCCAATGCCTGTCATATATATAATTTCGATGAAAATATTATAATAAAAACCATGGATTGAGTATAATTTGACTAAAAGAATATGTACGTACCTGTTCACTTAATTTTCCCAACAACCCGGGTAATTTATCCTTGAGGAATATGATGATATCGTTATCGCTTTCACGTTTAAGAACCAAATCTCGTTGATTTAAATAGGTTTCTGAAAAGGTAAGCAATTCATTGATATGTTGGCATGCTTCAATTTTGCTTGTGAATTTCAGAGAGTGTGCAGCCCATAAAATTGCCGGAAGTGTAATCTGATTCATACTTCCATCCGATATCATGTCAGGATGTAGTATCAGGAGATAGAACATATATCTTGAAATTTGACAGATCAATCTACAATGTAATTCAAAAGAACGCTCATGTTGCTTTATATCCTCTACATCCAACTCATACCTTATATCTGTAGCAACATGCCAAGCCAGAATGCTTATCTCAAGCTCTTCAGTGAAGTTCAGACCAATTCGAGGGTCCACAGGGATGCTATCATCTGTTGGAGCAATTCGAGAATGCTTTTCTTTCTCTTCGAGATACAAGAAGATGAGAGTTTTCAAGTTTTTGGGGATTTCCATGTCAGCTGCATACCATTGCTTTTCTAGCTTTTTATCAAGGTGTAAGTGCTTGATCAGGATATTCGGGAAAGGCAGGGGTTTTTCTCTCATAATGAAGCTTAGCAGACTGAATTGAGACATGTTATTTGACCACCTCTTCTGTGTTAGAAAAGGTTCAAGGGCTTTCACGGTGGAATATTTTTCATGCTCGATCAACCAAACAAGAAACCGATCCGAGGAGAGTATTAAAACAGCTGAATATAATTCTAGAATAATAGCTCCTACAAACAAGATGTATGTTATGGTAACGTCAGAATTTGAAAACTTGTGTTTGTCATGAATAACAACAACAGGGAAGGGCACCAACACAGAAGAGGTAAGAAAAAAAGTGATCACTCGCAGGCTTAATCCACAACGAGTATAGAGAAGAGGTGCTTTGGTGTAAAGATTATCGTACATGAATCCAAGTGCCGCTTCAATTATTTTGAATCTATTTTCTACGGTGGTTGATGAGATGTTACGTCCAATTATCAATGGTACTTTAACATTCAGAAAGAGAGGCCTAAAATATACATGCACTAAACGATATGCAACATATAATGTATATTGCATCCAAACAGGATGGTTTATTTCATCCTCAAAATCGGTTAGATCGAGATCAGAAAAGTTTATTCCATCATCGGCTATCGACTCTCTGATTGTCTCGGTGCTTGCTTTCCTGAGCACCCAAGTTCTTTCTCCATACTTGATGAGGCCTGCAACAAACATTAAGAGATACAAAATTGAAAGATGGGAGCCAGGCCAAGCCATGAAAAAGACGTAAATTGCCATTCCCGTTTGGATAGCGAGTCCAAGAAAGTGCCGTAACCATAGCTCATTGTCCTCCAAGGCATACGCAGTTATGCTGTCAGGACCTCCCAAATGCAACAGAAGAAATGGTGCCCAAAATGCAGTCAATTCAGTGCTTGCATCCATAGATCCACCCTCCTCGTCATAAATATCTGAGACATTATTCGTGATTATACCGAGAGCAAATGTTGCAATGACATCTGCAGATAAATAGACACACCATAAAACAATTCTAATCCAAAGTTTATGATTGTGCTTTCTACGATTACCGAGTGTGATCAATACTATTTGGAGAGTGAGGCTAAATAGAACCGCTACACGCAGATTCCATTCCTTCCATAGTTTTCTCATACTCGAAGAAAATAACTCCATCCTGTTTTCCTCTTCTTTTGAACTGATCAAATTAACGATAAAAAAATTGAGTTTTAATAATTATACATAATAAACAGAAACAAATCTCTATTTATTCATAAAACTAGAATCATCTACAAGGTAAAACAACTCTAGGAATTGAAAATTATTACTTACTACATTAAATAGAATCATACCTTGTCTGTTATGTAACTAAAACTGTAGCAGGTATTCAGTAGTGGAAGAATTCAGTCTTTCATAATTTTGATGAGATTGAAAGACTAAGTTTATCATCTTATATGTAGATTGAAAGACAAGCTTCTGCTTTGTATATGCAACTGTCCTCCTTTAAAAAAGAAAAGAAAAGAGGAAGCAGCACTTTAAAAAACATTCTTTGTATAATCTATTGAGGAAGCAGCACTGTTCTCGTTTTGGCACGTTAACATTTTTCTTTTTCTTTTTGAAAAGAAAAAGAGTGAAGAATTGCTTTCCCTCTGTTCCCTCTGTTCCCTCTGTTCCCTCTGTATTAAGATGTTCTTGTCTGAAATATGAAGTAATATAGAATGCTTTCTGTCAGGCATTATCAAGAAATGCAAGAATAATAATCATCATCTATATCCATAAAATAGACCATTCCCTTTTTTTCCAAAAGTAACATCTTGCTAGAAAACCAAACAAAAACTGTACTAGATTCCAAAAAAGCTCTCTCAACTTTTCTATTTCACCGAATTCTACAACTTAGTAATCGAGGAACACAAGAGATTATCCTAGATAGATTTAACCGGCAATCTCACGGATGAAAACCGAATGTTTCTAAACCTTTTTTTTTTACTAATCTAGACTTATGCTATAACAATCAGAGCCCAACACCAGTAGATCATCTTGCAAATGCAAATATCATATCTTTTGAAAAACTGGATTTGATATCAATCACATTGAAGATACAGAAGATATCACATAAAAAGGCATTAGCAGTTTTATTGTATACAACTACCAAATGAGTACATATAATCAAACACCTCAAATCGGCAAATTTACACATATAATGAGTGTCCCAACTTAGAAAATGATCACAGCGAGAATATATATAGGTGCATATCACATATGAGTGGCCCAAAAGCCAGCAACAATTTTGCCAATATTTTGACTGTATTTTCTCATATGTTGGCATACAGTACAGCTATCACATATGTTTTTGTAATTGATATGCCTCATTCTTTACACCAACACTACAAGAAATTTGGCTTTTTGCAACACACAAAATGCGTTGACAAAGGTTTTCGTAACGCACGGGTGTATATTGTTGATACACCTATTGCCAAAAATCTCAAAGCTTTTGGCAATGCGCAATGTGTGTAGTCGTAGAATAATAACAACGTACTATGCGCGTTGTCATTGACATTTAACGCAACACACGGATGATGTATGTTGCCTTAGGTTAAAAAGAAAAAAAAAAAAATTGCTACCTTCAAACGACTAGGCTACCCACACACACACACACACCACCTGCGCAACCCACACAAATACTATTTAATTGGTGTCCTCATGGCGTATTAAACGCCGCACATACACACCCACCCACCAAGTATATCTACCTTGCTGTTACTTTAAATGTGATAATGAAAACATAACTTTTATATATAACCTCTACTTGTTATTAAATTTTTATTAATTATTTTTCAATCAAAATTTTATTTATAAATCGATTCCACTAATTTAAATTTTATTTTTATAGATAAACAAATTGATATTAAAAAACATTTATTATAACATTTAATTAAACTATTTTGTTAAAATAATATATTGTTAGATCAAAGAGTCAATCGTTAGTCGTACTCGGAATTAGACATGACCTCGGTTCAGGTTCTCGATTCGGAACCAGCTGTTTCGATTTTCGATCCGGAACAAACGGTTTCGGTTTTCGATTCGTAATCAGCGGTTTCAATTCCAGTTTCGACGGTACGAAATACAAAATTCGTTCCAAATAGACTGCTTATTGGGACGAAATAATTTCGTCCCAATAGACCTCCTATTGGGATGAAAAAAAAAAACGTCACAATAGGCCATTTTTCTTGTAGTGTATGTTACAGAAAAAATTAATTCAACACTTTATTGAAAAAAATATTAATTTTTTTAATTGATAATTTAGACTCATTATAATAATAATTATAATTATTTTTATGATAAACAATTAAATATTATAAATTTTAACGCAACATTTAATCAAAGGGCTTGGTTACTATACAGGTTCCCTATAGTTACAATTTGTTTTTTTTTTTGAATTATTACAATAATTTGGGATTTGGGGGAGGGGTATAAACTCGAACCAACAACCTCATGATGTAGGTGTGAGGGCAAACCACTAGGCCGACCTCATATTATCATTGGATTTCTCCGATAATCTACAAAAATCAAGGATTAAAAAATAAAATTACTTTCTATCAAAACTACCTATGTAACTATACATGTTATGCATAATAGCTAAATCATTTATTTGAAAAAAAAAAAAAATCGAGTTAAGGGTCTATCGAAACCTAATGACTCATAATGCAACTCCCACTATATGAAGACATACTCCACATTTTACAATTAAATGGGCAAAATTAAGATTCAAATCCTTTTCATAGAAGAGAAGAGAAAGTACATCACTTTGATAATAATGGTTGTGTATTTTAATATTTGATATAACAATGTCCATGATGTGTATGTTGCCAAATATTAACGTTTTTGCAACACAAGTGAACAATTTCTCATACGCCAACCTACATATTATATATGTGTTGCGGAATATTAGTTTTTTTTTCACAACACACAAACAAATAATTACTTATGGAAATATTACAATAATGTGCATAATATGTGTTGCTGAATATTAGCTTTTTGCAACATGCAACCCAATAATTGATAAAAAAGATTTTACAGCAACGTGCATAATATGTGAGTTTCAAAATATTAGCTTTTTATCAACATAAAAGCCAACAGTTGCTAAAAAGACACATACGGCAACGTGCATGATAAGTGTGTTGCGGAATATTAGGTTTTTTCGTAATGTGTAAGACCTATGACAACATCTATTATGTGTGTCGCTAAATATTAGTTTTTCAACAAGGTGCACATTTGTATCTATGTTCTAAAAAAACACCTATGACTACGTGCATGATATGTATGTTACGGAATATTAGACTTTTTCGCAACGCACAAAGCCTATGACAACTTTCAAGATGTGCGTGTTTCTAAATATTAGTTTTTCAACAACGTGCACATCTGTATGTTGCTAAAAATACATATACGGCAACGCGCATGATATGTCTGTTGCAGAATACTGGACTTTTTCACAACGTGCAAATCCTTTAACAACATCTATGATGTGTATGTTGCTAAATATTAGTTTTTCAATAACGTACACTTTTTTTGTTGTTAAAGACACCTAAGACAACGTGCATGATATGTGTGTTGCGAAATATTATATTTTTTTCACAACGCGCAAGACCTATGACAACATTCATGATGTGTGTGTTGCTAAATATTAGTTTTTCAACAACAAGCACAATTGTATGTTGCTAAAAGCATGTTTATAGCAACATACACAAAATGTGCATAGTCTAATGATTTAACTACGACAACGTGCAATTGTTGTTCATTGCCATATATGTTCAATTATTTACAACATCCATTTACGTGTTGTCATAGGTGGTTTCCACAACACACATTTTTTGTGCTTTGCGATAAATGACCTTTAGCAATGTTCATAGTCTGTGCGTTGCGATAGACCACTTTTAGCAACACACACAGCATATGCGTTGCCTTTTGAATGTTGCTAAAAGTCATTTTTCTTGTAGTGCAGGATAAAATATATACATGACGTTTCAAAAGTGGGATCCTACATGTTTTATCTTGTACGAGATCACAGTTTATCGCATGTGACAATCAGTTTTATAGCTTAAAAACTGATTGTCACATACAATAAATTGTAGTAATAGAAGACCGAATACTATCCTGATAATTCCTAAAGGTATATAAATATCAAAATCCAATAATATTTTAGCATCCATGAATTCTATAAAGAACTTGAAGCAAGAAAAATTCATTCAATTCATACTATCCTCATTACAAAATCAAACACCTAAAGCATGTATTTCATCATATATTAAGAAAAACAGGAGTTAATGATCTACAAGATATCACATTAAACGGCATCAGCATCCATATGCAACCATTAAGCGTACACAATAAATTCACAACTCAATTCAGCAAATTTACAGATATAATAAGTTCTCCCAAGTTTGAATATGATCGCAGTGACCATAATTTCACATATGAATTGACCCAATTCTAGCATTTTAACCTCTAGCCTTGAGCTCAGCAAGACGCCTTGACTAATCATCCTCGTCAACTTTCTCTGGTTGCTTGGTCGGAATAGCATGTGCAGCCGGCTGCGGGAGCCCAACTGAAACCTCCAGCCCATAATCATCAGCCACTTGCTGCATCAAGCTGTTGACCTCTCCTTCCGGTGTGGACAGTGGGGTGGACCCTGCCATAGCGCTCTCCATGAACTCTGCCTGCCCCTCCATGTTCACAAACTGCTTCTCAAACTGATCCATAGTCTCTGACATCTTCTGCAATTTACCTGAAACAAGCAATTGATTCAAAATGTTAATCACCCCACGTACAAATCCATAGTTATTATAGGTATGCACCAACCATTCAATGAACCGAATATGCACTGCCCTTCTATACACTAACAAAGCAGTTCCTACATTATCACAAGACAATAAAAATGTAGTGACAGGACCCGCCCTGACTCCTCTCTTGAGTCCGAGTGAATCCTGTGGAAACTCGATCTTTCTAACTGAAAACTGAATCTTCTGGAAAATGTTATAGAAAATCATTTGAATCTCAAGGTGGCTTCTAACAAAAATCTTTAACAATCACTTGGTTTTACATACTTTTCCACCTTGTAATAAAAAGGCAATTTAAATATGTGGGTTAAGGCCCATCATAAAAATATAACTCCGTTAAAATAAGAAATTTGTTTTTCTTGTGTTGGACTCATCTGTTGAATATTAGCATAATCAAAAACTATTTATGAAAAATCTTGAAATCTAAATATATGCACATATGCATAGCATGCTTAAATTAAAACCATGAACTACCATTTCTTTCATCACATGTGGCCCATCTCACAATACTAAAGAATCTGCACGAATCTAGTGATGCGCTAATGCTCAGTGAGTGGAAATAAGTTTTGAAAAACATTTTTTCTTTCTTATAAACTTACTAAAACTATTATCTCTAAATAAATCTGAAAATATTTCTTTTCTCTACGCTTCTGAAATTACTAAATATCTATCTTTCTGAAAACATTACTACTTAATAAAGTTATTCTGGCTAGAATCTTATTCTTTTTTTTTTTTTTTTCCTGGTGGGCTTGAGTTCGAGATTTACATCCCAAACGCCTACATACTCTATACTCAATAAAGATCAAAGCTCTCGTAGTTCAATCTAATATGCAGAAAACTACTTTGTATCTGTTTCTATATCGCATTCTGAATTCTATTTCTCTTTCTACATCTTTTTCTAAAACTGTATCTTTTCCTATCTCTTTCTGAATTCTTTATCTCTTCTTGAAACTAATCAGAATTTAATCTGAAACCGTCCTATAATCTGAAACTGTTCTGTAATACAAGCTGAAAACTAACTAAATATCTTCTCTATATATAAAACCCATTTTCTATAAATCTATAGTAAAATCTTCATTTCCTTTTATAAAATAGCTTATAAACTTAAAATCAAATAATACTTTTCTTTTAAGAAACTTTAAACATTCTTTTTATACAAATCAGATAAATATGTATATATCCTTTGCAAAATTGTTTGATATAAAAATATGCTCCGTATAAAAAGGTTTGCTCCAATCAAATCTTAGTCGCTATAAATCTTTACAGATTATGCAATAAAGCCATTAGAAGTATCTTTGGAATGCTTTATGAAGAAATCTCTTTTCTCTAAAGTATTTAGTGATATAAATTAAATACTGCTGAATTTATATCTGGTGTAAATCTGATAATCTATTTTCTTTCTCTACTGATCATAATCATAGTAATATATAATATATATAATCTGAAAATCTGCAACAAACTAGTACCCAAGAAAATCTGTCATACGTGTTCCTGATCTCTCTGGGCTCATGCAGAGCTGCGGTCATACACGTGCAAAGCGACACTGACTCTGACTGAACATCTATCATACATGTGCAGAGCGACTCTGACTTTGACATACACATGTGCATAAGCCTCAAAGGCTAACAATCTGAATTTGTTCTGATGGGGACAGAAACACATCCGGTGTTTGAAATCTCTTTCTGAACATACATATAATTCTTTATAAATACTTTTCTTTAAAACATGCATACCATTCTTTTCTTTTCTTTTCTGAAAATCTCATAAATAACTTGAATCTGGAAATCTGGTAAACTTTCTGAAAATCTGAAAAAATCTTTCTAAAAATCCGTAAATCTATCTGAAAATCTATAAATCTAACAAAATCTAACAATCTAGAAATCTTTTTGAATATCTAGTAATATGGAAATCTTTCTAAAAATCTAGAATTTTGTCTGAAAATACTTGTACTATCTTTCTTTGTAAAAATCTTGTTCCATAAATCTAATTCTATAACTAATCTATTTCTAAATTCTGAAAATCTACGCATTTTTTAAAACATCTCAAATCATCTGGAAATCTCTTTTCTAAATAAATACATAATCTGGAAATCTGTTATCTAAATAAATAAATAAATCATTTATTTCTATTAATCTCTAAATACTTAATCTAATATATAATTCTAAAATAAATAACTTTTAATAAAAGGGTATCCACACTCTGCTCAAATATGTTCTTGGACCGGAATCCATTTGGATTCATCCATTTCTTGATCCACACTAAAATACATAAAACTCAATTAAGAATTTTTTAGAAATCTATTAATCTGCTGTATTTCATACTCACAAAATCATCAAATCACTTATCTGTTGAACAGTTTCCTTTAAATCTTCTTCTACTTGTATACTACTCCTAATCGGCTACGAAATATCCTTCATCTCTCTCTTTTATTCTTCTCTATCTCTCTCTCACTCGGCTGCCTCTATTTTTCTCTTTCTTTCTTCTTTTCTTTCTCTGATCTCTTATTCTTCTCTCTCGGCTCCTCAATCTTCTTCCCTTTCTCCTAAGATCTCTCTCTTGCGCACAAATAAATCTAATCTGACTTCAAACAAATAAATCTCTCAAGCTTGGGCTTGACCTTGCATGGGCTTAGGCTATATAAATCCGTTGGATTGTTGGCAAATGTGTCAACTTGGGTCTAGACTTGGGTTGGGCAATTTCTGGTTGGGGTATTACATGTAGACCTGTCAAAGAGTTCAAAAATTGGTGTTTCCACATATGCCCCCCAAATGCCTTAATATACCGTATCGACTGTATTACATTCAATAACAATCTTCAAATGCATATATACTATACAAACCCTGAACCCCCAATATATTGCAATCAAAACAATTAAAACAATTTCCCAAACAAATGCAGATTACTAAAATTGTTAATAAAGCCAAACTTCTGCAAACACTTGATCCCATGCTACTTGTACAAAATTCCCACATCGAAACGGAACTAATCCCTCTTTCTCAAAAAAAAAAATGGATTTAGTTCACTTAATTTGAACAAATCCTCTCCATTATCAGAAACATATATGATCAACATCACAAAACCCCAAAAAACCCCAAAAGCAGAACCAAGTCAAAAAAAAAAAATCCTCTCCATTGATTTTTTTAAAAAATTTTGTTACCAGTAGTGAGGGTCGATTCTAGGGATTTGATGATATTAGCCTTTTTTTAGCATCAAAATGTAAAAAAATTCATTTGTTTCAGATTAAGCTGCAATACCCAGAAGAGTTCTTGATCAGTGTGAATGGCCACTACTGTCCGGTGGTTCACGGTGGCAGCCCGGTGGTCCGATCACTTACATTCAAGAGCAACAAGAGGACTTTTGGACCTTTTGGAGTTGAAGAAGGAACCCCTTTCATTTTCTCAATGGATGGAGGGCTTGTTGTTGGATTTAAAGGAAGAAGTGGTTGGTATCTTGATGCAATTGGCTTCCATTTTTCTAAGAAACAATCCACAAAGCTCTTCCAGAGGGTTCAGAGAGGGCTGCAGAGGCTCGCGAGCACGACTTCGCGATCATCAGCATCCAAGGATGCCTGAAAAAACCTAAGAGATTGCAGAGGTTAGTAGCTATAGAAAGCTGTAGTTTAATATGTATTAATTATTTATGGACAAATTCTTCTAATAGTGAAAATCTATGTATGGAATATGTATTGAGTGCTTACACTATCAAGTCATGCTAAACTAGACAGTGTAAGAATTATCATCTATATCCATAAATTAGACCCTCATCTTCTTTTCTACTAAACACAAACTGTACCGGATTAGTATAAGCGTATTTACCGGATTTGCTATGGGTTATAGGCTTCATGGTTCACGTAACCGTCATTTACCCCTGCATTCAAATATAAAACGTATTGACTTTAGTTAAAGGAGACCAAAACTTATACCACACCTGCTAGCAACGTGGAATGTAATATTTTCTATTTCACCGAATCGTACAATTTAGTAATCATGAAATACATGAGATATCAATACCCTAGGTAAATTTATTAATCTGCAACCCCTTTGTTGAAAACCAAATGTTTTGAACAAATACGTTTACGGTAGATATTGCAACAAGTACCGAGAATTATAAAGAATTGTTAAAGTCTCCATTTTTTAATGTCATAATAAACTCATTTATCTATAACAGATGCAAATTCTTGATTACTAAGAATTATAAAGAATTGTTAGTCTCCATTTTTTAATGTCATAATAAACTCATCTATCTATAACAGATACAAATTATTGATCACTTAATAAGTCCGTCATGAATGTGAATTTCTCCATATACTTATCTGTCTGCCTTTCGCGGTTTCTTAGAGCCTTTTCTAGGAAGTCGGGTAGCTTCACTATTTTCCTTCCAACTTTACGGTTATGATTTCCATCAAAGTTTAAAACCGGTCACGCATGCCATGATCTTTCCCATGTTTTCGACAGTATACGGACCTTGATAATCTTTTCTAATGAGAGATGTGACATAACATGATGCAATATTGTATCAGGCAATCCAGATATCCAATCCACCTCCGCGTCAACTAATCACTTTTCCATAAATTTACAGCAATCCAGGAACCACAAGAAAACTATCTTACACAAATGTGTAAAATAAACTTGATGAACAAAGTCAGAGAAAGAACAGAACAAGCTTTGAATATCAATTCGTTGAGAATTAGAAGAAAATACCTTGTAAACCAAAAACACAATAAATTTCTCTGTTTTCTCTGTTTTTCTCATCTTCTGCTCCACAGAGATTATAAATTTTTATAGTAAAATTATAAGGTGTAGTTAATAGAGAATTGTTTTCAACAATGAGAATGTTCAGATATTGATATGTTAAAGAGAAATAATTACATATTGATCTATTTTTAGAAGAAATGTTAAAAAAAATTATAAAAAAATCGAAACATAATACAATCATGAATACAAGACTACCACTTTTTGCTTCATCGATCCTTTCAGCTTTTCTTCATCTATACATCAATCGATCAATCATCCGCAGCTTGCATTCCATAAAAGTTGTATCATTCCCGTAATAGTCTCAACAACGAGAAAATGCCTTAATCAATGTGTTTAAACTTGGGGAGTTGAACCCTTTTAGGAAATATTGAATAACCCGAGACTATAATAGGAAAAATGAAAAGTATCACACACTCACATCAATGATCACATATCACAACCTATAACATTACAGAACCAACATCTCACTTAACATTAGGAATTCAATAACATAAGTGTATTCTCAATGTTTGAAATTTTCTAACTACATAGGTTCAGAATCTTTAGTTTTATAACATTACAGAACCAACACCTCACTTAACATTAGGAAGGAATTTACTAACCACTCCAAACTATGTCACACGGCTTTACGGTCTATCTCAGCCATGGACTCGATCCCCAACAAAATCCAAAATGGAACCTGTATTAGCAACATGGCATTTGATCTCTTCAGTTCCTCCACATGCTGATAATGCAGTTATAGGTATGTCTCTTGGACTACAGTGGTTCATTAGAAATGCTATTACTACTAAACTGTATTGTTGTACTATTACTAGTAGATTTCATGTTTAGACTTCTCTCATGAAGCAACCACAGGTTCTTCCACTTATAGGGATACCATGAAGCTTGCTCCAATGCCTGATTCATATGACTTGGACAGAGGATTGCTTCTTTCTGTTCAAGCAATACAGGTGAGGGGCACATATTCATTGGAAATTGTATTGGAGACTGCCATTATGGGGTGTCTCCATGTCTAGGAAGCTTGTAGATATATTCAGTGAGATTAAAATTAATGTACTTTTGGCTATTGTTTCAGGCTTTGTTGGAGAATAAAGGTCTCCCCATTATTCTCTCTCTCTCTCTACTTCATATGCCTAGTTAGGAGGGATATTTGTCTTTTAAAATTAAAATGGTGCTAATATTCAAATATCTCTCCCCTTATCAAATATTATAGTGGAATGTTGTTGCCTTAATAAAAAGTTGTTGAATACAACTTTTTCATCGGTAAAAATTTGCTGTTGAACTCAACTTGCTGCCTATTCTATGTTATAGCATATGTCTATCACCAAAGCTACTCGAGTGATTTCTTGTTTGTTATGATTTAATGGATACCGTAAGATGACAAAGATCAAAATTGACTTAAATGGTTCAAGGGTGATTTCATTAGAACCGGTGGAATTGTAAAATTGTTATTAAAGCAAAAAGGATTAACATTTTGACTTGGTATAAGCTCTTACATGCTACTTTTACCCTTCTGTTTGTTGTTGTTGCAGGAGGTCCAAGTGGATCTGGAATGACTAGTCTGGCTCATAAAATGGCAAACATTGTTGGTTGTGAAGTAGTTTCCCTTGAAAGCTATTTTAAATCTGAACAAGTGAAGGATTTTAAGTATGATGACTTTAGCTCTCTTGACTTATCTTTGCTTTCAAAGGTAGGGTGATGATTGTATATATCACAATGTAATTGTTTTATAAACTATTATCATCAATTTCATACATTAGAGATAAATTAGATGGCCATTTATGTACTCTTCCTTGATAAATTGTTTTAAAAATTCAATATTAAGTTGTAAATAAACAGGTGAATAAACCTACAAGGTTATGACATTAATGAAGATCAGGTATGAACTCATGAGAGAAGCAACAAATGGTACATTAAAGGTGTGAACTCCGTTAAGTTTAGAAACATACAAGCCACGAAATGGCTATTTTCAGATTTCTATTATCCAAAAACAATAAATAAAAACCAAGAGTAGTCAAAATGTCTATCCACAAATTTAACCCCAGAATCACAGCAAATGCAACTGCTCACTATTTATTGCAACAAGTCAGCTGCAACTTTAAACAAAAACTTCTAGGCTCTAGCTCACTTTCTCCTAACTCAAATATACAGTGACAAAACAATTGCAATAGCTAAAAAAACAAACATAGAGAAATTTCTCAAAAATTCAATAGGAAGTACCAAGAAACCCCACATCGCTGAAACTCGACAGGTTTGGGAACATCTCAGCCTTCAACTGTGATTTCCCTTTGTAGTCGATACTCCTCCACCTCCTTCTCTGACATTGCAGCCACCGATAGAGACTCGACATAGAAGTTCTTCTCGAAAGGAGTCAATCCATCCAAATCCAACTTCCTTGGAGGTTAGGCAACATTATAATCCCTCTTGCTTGAGGATGAGGGGATCGAGCTGCCATAACCCAAAGCCCCACTAAACGTTGAATCACTAAACAAACACAACATTCACAATCAATAAATATATAATGGGCCCAAATCAGTATTTTGTGTTCAACAGTCATAATATTCATGAAAAATCAAATATAATTACTTTTCTAAATTCAAACAGGTTTTGGCTCTCGGTCTACCCCACTGGACAAGACCGATATTCTCATCACCGAGGAAGTAAATATCAATTTCTTTGATATATGGGAGGGTCCAAATTTACGGAAATATAGCCAATATCTTCAAAATATCAGGGATATATCATACATGTAATATATTTTTTTTTACATCTTTACCTCAAAATTTTGAAATCATTAGGGATATATCAAGGACATTATTGATATTTAATGATTAAAATAAACTTATTGATAAATTCTACTCATTTGATTTTGTAACATGTCACTACTAAGCAGCAACAAAATTCAGCTAACATCCACTCAAACACACAATTAGCAACAACTTCTATAACAAAAGCAACCAAATTCAGCTTCTGGGTCACCAAATTTACACAACTAAGATAAAGTTAAACACAAAACCCAAAATCACTAAAAAAATTCCAAATAAAACTAAAAGGCCAAAAAAAAAAAAAAAACTAAACGTATTAATGTTAATACACCCAAAAACCAAATTTCAATGCGAATACAAATGAAGGGTTACCTCCGGCGGTCGCAGTACGAGCTGGGGTCAGCGGAGCGGCTGTCATAGCGGCTCATAGTGGCTATGTGTGTCTGTCTATGATGCGGTACACAGCGAGGGAGAGAGTGAAAGTTGTGCTCGAGGAATTCAAAAATACGAAACTGGGTTTGTTATTGTATTTTCAATTAGGGTTTTTGAGCGAAAAGGATTTTTGAGAGTGTGTTTTGTGTCTATGAAGAGAAACAAAAACGATAAATTGGGGAAAAAGCAAGAAGAAGAAGAAACTAGTGTGTATGCGGCGTGCCATTTTTACCCCTAGAGTTTCTAAAGAAATACATTTTCACCTTAAAAAATTGTGAGGGTTTAAGGGTCTTTTTGCTATCTAGGTTTTACCCTTATTGATCAGAATGGTATAAATAGTTGTGAATTATGTTTATAGCCATAGTGAGAGAATTATTTTCGTTGGGTTTAAGGGTCTTCTTGCTATCTTGGGTTTACGGGTCTTTGATCAGAATGGTATACATAGTTGTAAACAGTGTTTGTAACCACAGTGAAAGAATTATTTTCGTTGCCGGCTATTCTACGGCCATTATTTTCTTCTTTGAAATTTCGTTTCTACAACAGCAACTGAAAACAAAATAGAGAACAATTACCATTTTGTTCTCGGTAGCGTGGCCTTTCTTTCACCTCCTGAGTAGAGTCGAAGATACTAATGACCATTCCGATCACCTTTTTCTTGACAATAATCAAACCAAAGGATAGATCTGCAAATGTAAACACAGATTTAAAATTAAAATCAGACTACAAAACAAGCACATTTAAACAACAAAACCATGTACATTGTAAATCAATAGCAGAACCTTTCTATCAAACAAAAAAATAACCGATTTGATATATCACAACCTTTCTACCCCCTACAAGTGTTCTCTCGTGACGACCCTGCGATGTCCTTTGCTGCGATTCGCCAAGTGCTAAACAAAGCTGCTGCGGATCATAACGCGTATCCTTTTATCTCTGGTTTCTCGGCCGATCCGAGAAATTGGGATAACCCCGGACAGTACGACTTCATCAGAAGTCTTGTTCAAGGCCTCGATTTGGATGGTCACCTCATTCCAGCAAATGTGAGCTTCGTGAATGAAATGAGCTCCAGCAACCACACTAAAGCCCGTATTGATCGATTGTACCCACATCTAGGGACCTACCGACTCTTCAACGAAACATATCCCTCGTTAAAGAAATTATACAACGGCGTTTTCATTGATATCGTAATCGATTTGAACCGGTTCCGAAAGAAAATGTTAAACACTTTCTCCGCGGTTTGTTTTTCAGAGCGATATATGGCAATGGCTTTCAAGGGACAACCAAGTGCCAAAATGATAGCAAAGCTCAGGAGAATGGAAAGATTTGCAACAGCAGAAGTCGGATTCAACCATGTATTACGTGGACCAGATGTACCAGCTGTACCAGCTGGAGGCAGGACGACGCAGGGGACTACCACGGGGTAGATGATCGGCAAAACCTACAGACTCCTAGGATTGACTTTACATTACATATTGTTGGTACATTTATTAGTCAGAATATGTAATGCACTCATTTTGTTTGTACTCAAAGCTTCTAAATGATGATAGCATTTATTAAACTCATAATTACACTGACTACTGTAATTTATTTTAAATTTCAAATACTCAATAGACATGTGAAAGCAAGCAGAGATTTGAATTTTAAAAAAGAAAGATATATCACAACACAGATTTTTCTGAGATTCAAATTTGACAGAATTGAAAGCATAAAAAGTATGAAATAAAATAAAAGAAAATAGCACTAGGTGAATAAACTCTTAGGGGCTTAAGGCTATCAAATACATTAATATTATTATTTACAACACGGAAGCACGTAAAACTCTCATTAACAAAGGATTAGGTGTACGCGGTTTCATTTCCAGGTCAATCTGAGTTGTTGCACATATACAAACTTTTAAAGAACGAGTTGAAATTGAAATCTCAGGGTTTGGCCTAAAAAAGAATAAATTATGTTGAAGCCAATATTCTGACCTATTTTCTTCAAGTCACTTTTAAAGAGTTAAATCTATATGCAAGCTTTTAACTCTTAAGATTCTGCACATTCCTATTTATTGGTAAGCATCTCAAATAGTAGGCCCAAGCATTCAATTTACTTTCATTTTCTTGAAGTATTCTTTGAAAACCAAGAAATCAAAACTAATAAAAAAAAAGCAATAAGTAATTAAACAAACCTTTTATAGTTGGACAGACCAATGACGGTCAAAAATGCAGGTGATTTCTTCATTAGTTGGCAGTCTGTTACCTCCAAAAAAAAAGAGGGAAATTAAGATTAAGATAAGATCACTTTGTGCATAAAAGAATAATAAGATCTTTGCAATCAATAATAATATGGAAAATAATACAAGTAAAATAAAGATAACAAATAAAAAAAAAAAACAAAAAAAAAAAACAAACAAACAAACAAATTAAACAATGTCATTTATATTAGTACAATAGAAAATGGAACCGACCTGCCAAACAGCCAAAGAGACCAACCGGAGTCAAGAAGCCAGTCGATGAATCGAAAAGCCTCCTCGCCGATACTGTTCGGACCAGGAAATGACGTCGGGTGGAGCAAAACGCCGGCTGTTCTGCTGTCTTTGGGGAACCACTTGCCGTAGTCAGCTGGAAGCTGTCGCTGGACACGAAAGCGGGACTGGAAACGGCGACAGCCATAGAATTTATACAAAAACATAAAGAGTGGGGGAAGTCTGCGTTTGATTTTTCTACAAAAACAAACATACACAAATATTAAGCACAAAAGACAATAAATCTAAAAAGGGTTATTGGGTATTAATAAAGTGGTTTCATAAATTAATAAATGTGTTTGCTTGAAAGAATTTGATTTCTGATAAAATATCTAGAACACACGGGGACCAAGATATGAAAGGATTCAACTTGCTTTGGTCAATTACTAAGCATAAACCGGAAATAATTTGGGATGATTAAAAATAATAATGAATGGTAAAAAACACAAAAACAAAAAAACCAAAAATTTTTTTTGGCAATTTAAAGTAAATAAACAAACCTTTGTATGAATTGAGAAACTCCTCATCGCCGATACCGGAAACGGCGACGTTGGTTGACAGAGGAGAGAAAAGAACCGGAGAGGGTTTGAGAGAGAGAGAGAGAGAGGAGAAGAAGAGATTTTTTCAGTTGAACATGAGAGTGAAGATGGGGATGTATAAATAGAACGAGACAGAGAGAGAGAGAATGGGGATGGGTCATGAGATTCCACTTTGCAGTAAAAAGCTGAAATTTTACTTTGAATTTCAAACTCTCATATTCAAAAACCGTTCTGGTATAAATTATAGTAGTTGGCTAGTAAACCTAAGGACAATGCTTAGGCAACGACCAATAGTATTTACCGCGTAACCTTTTTATGAAAAATACAAGGTTTTAAATGTAAAAAAATAAGATAAAAAAGTCACGTGACAACACCTTATTGATGTGATCAGCATCTTGGGTACTGACCAGTCAGTACCCAAGTAATTTCCTTACTATGATAATGGTAGGTAATTAGGTCAATATCCAATATGCTGACCCCAATAATAGAGTGTTGCAAAATGGCTTTTTTCTCTTTGTTTTTTACATTTGAAACCTTGTATTCTTCATAAATGGTTACGTGGTAAATACCCATTAATTGATCAGTACCTAAGTATTGTCTTTAACTTTGGGACTTTGGGACAACCGGTTGAAACTGGTTTCTCCCCAAAACATCACTAACAATTTTTTATTTTTTTGTAGAAAATTAGTTTTATTTTATATATTATTAATATATTAAATTAAATTTTATTATTATATATTAATTGAATATTAAATATATAGAAAATATTTATAATAAAATTAATAAATAATAAAATTATATTAAAATGTAGAATTGTAAATATTTGTAGGATAATATTATTATATTTGTAGTTTATTTTTATTTTGAGAAGTTTCTTGGCTCCATGTTATCTAATACTTGAATTCTTTATAGTACAATGCTTGGTACTGATCACGTGGCTTATGGCTTATTTGTAAAGAACGTAAAATTTTTTTTTTTTTTTCAGTATTTCTCTAGTCCCAAATTTATTTCATCCAATCCAATGGCAAGTGGTCGAAATGGAAGGGGTCACGACCATGACGGTCCTAGGAGTTCGATTTCGATGAAAGGTAAGGGTCAAATGGTCGATAATCTCGGTCATAACGACACCACCTATCACGATTATCTGCAACGCCGGGCCTATGCTGAAGACCTAGGCCTAAACATTCCTATTCAGCCCTTAATAATTTCAGAACCAGATCATAATGCCACCCCCCGGCCCTAATTTGACAAGCCATTCAGAAAATATGTCTGATATTGATACACCTCCGGATTATGATTTTGATCCACCGGAAGCAGATAAGGACGAACCGGATCCGAAGCAGAGCAAATCTGATCTATTCGTCAAGCATATGAAGAAAGTTAGGCAAGAAGATGGAAGCTATGTAGCGGCTTGCAATTATTGCAATAAAGTATATAAGTGGTCCAAATCCGGAGGATATGACACTTATCGGAAGCATATTTAAACTAAACATCCAGAAGCAGAGACCAGATCGAGGTCACAAACACAAATTCTCAGGTACGCTACTCCTAACCAACAATTATTTCGTTATACTGATGAACAAAATAGGGAAGAATTAGCTAGAATGGTAGCGGTAGAACACTTATCATTTGGTTTTGGTGAAAGGGTTGGTTATATTAATTATTGTCGACGAGCATTAAACCCTGCTGCATGCCGTGTTCCTAGATCCACTCTTGTATATACACTTGAAAAGATTTATGCAAAAGAAAAAAAAAATTAGAAAGATTTTTTGAAAAATATAACGGTCGTGTTTCCGTATGTGCCGACATATGGACTGATCATTGACGATCACATTCATACTTGGGTGTCACTTGCCATTTTATGGATGATGCATGGAATATCCAAAAAAGAATTCTTGCATTTAGAGTTTTTGATGATTTACACACTGCTCAAAATATTGTTAGAATGCTTAGAATTATTTTTTCAGAGTATAAAATTGAGAATAAAATTTTTGCAATTGGTTTTGATAATGCTTCTAGCAATACTGCTGCTATTCCATCTTTAATTAATTTATGCAAACCATTTGTTGGTGGTGCATTTTTTCATCAAAGATGTGCATGCCATGTTTTAAAATTATGTGTTCAAAAAGGATTAGAAACTTTTGATCATTTTATTCTACCTATTAAACAAGTCCTTCAGTTTTTATGGAAACATTCTTCTATAATGAATGCATGGGTAAAATATTGTAAACAAAATGGTAGACGTGCCATTAGATTTGCTCGTGATATTCCAACACGTTGGAATTATACTTATAAATTGCGTGCTCAAAGTTACGAGTATAGAGATTTATTAGTTTCTTTTATTCAATTTCATGTTATTGACATTCAACTTTATAAATCTCATTGGGATGCTTGTTACAACGTTTTCAATTTGTTAAAAGTTTTTCATACTGCTACAACAAATTTATCATGTGTTTATTATCCTACAACTCATTTATTTATTATTAAAAGTCTAAATATTGCTGGTATATTTGCTTATTGTGAATCCGACATAGAAATAGGGGAAGCCGTTAATGCTATAAAGGAAAAATTGTTACGTTATTATTATGAGTTACCAAATATTTATTTGATTGCCATGATTTTTGATTCACGTTGTAAATTACAAAATTTTTGTTATTATCTCAATGGTTATTATGGCATCCAAGGTTTAAATATAGGATATAATGTTAATGCATGTTATAATAGAATTAAGAAATTATTGTATTCTTTATATAATGAATATCTTTTAGTTTATGGATCCTCACTCAACTTAGATGTTACACGAACACAAACTGCACAGCCCACATCATCATCCTCCGGATTTTTGAATTTATGATATAGTCTATTATGAATAAATAAAAAACCAAAAAACCAAAAAACCTAGATCTTCTTCTTTATCAAGCATTGACAAGTATTCTGAGCTTGAATCTTATCTAAATGATTCTTATGAGTTTATAGAAGATACGTCAGACAAACAATTTGATATATTATAATATTAGAAAGAGTACGCAAAGTACTATCCAATCATGGCTATCATAGCCAAAAATATTTTTTCAACACCAGTTTCTACAGTGGCGGTGGAACAAGAGTTCAACGTCGGGGGAAATATCTTGGATGAAAGGCGTTCATGCTTGACTCTGAAAGCACTCTAGATACAGGTTTGTGTAGATGATTGGACAAAGGCTCAATATAGACAACAAGAAATTGAACATGAGATAACATACGATTTTTTCAAAGATGACGATCATGAAAGTGGAGAGACAAGTACAACGGGCCTGGAATAGAAGATGTGGATCACGTATTTACGTCATCACAAGTCCATGTCATCAACAAACCTGCAATAAAAAGTAAGATAGCTACATGGTCTTTGATTCCTCCAAACCCCTCAAGAGGATACGTAGGCAACTTAATTGTAGTGAAAATTAAGTGCAACGCTAATAACTTTACATTTTTTTTTTAATTTTAATTTAAATTTATAATTTATCATTTATTTATTTTATGTTATTTTCGAACTTCATGTGACCTAATTCCCAAATATCCAATGAAATGTAATATGTAATTTGTAATTTGACATTTTGTTTATTTTATTTTAATTTTCTTTTGTAATTTGTATTTTATCATTTGTTTATTTTGTAATTTGTCATTTATATATTTTATTTTATTATTTAAAATTATATTATTACAAGTTTAGTAGTTTATAATTTAGAAGTTTTTTTAAAAAAATTTTAATTAAAAACAAAAAAAAAAACAAAAAAAACCCGGTTCAGAACCGTCGGTTCCGGTTCCACCTAAACCGAGAACCGAAACCGAAACTGAACCGGAACCTTGCCACCACTACCTACCGGTGAAGTCAGTTTTTAAGCAATTTCTTACTTTATAGCTATCTTAGTAGAGAATCAAAAGCAAATCACCGAAAAAGCTGCTTATAGTACTTGTGTGTTGACTGTTCATCATGCTTATGGACATGTTCCTTCTTGGCCAATCACATTGCACTAGACCCCACACTAGTCCTTTTGATTGTTTGACCATTTTATTTTTCGAAGAGGAGTTAGCGAGAGAGACAGATCAAGAAAAGAATCAGAGAGTTTTGGAACAAATCACACAATTTACAACAAATAGGTAGAGGACAATACTTGGGTGCTGACTGACCAATCCAATGGTTGGTTATCACGTAACCCAAAGTAAGGAGAAAAATATAAAATGTGAAAGTGTTTGGCTACGTGGTAACACCCCATTCAGTGGTCAGTATATTTGGGTAGTGACCAATCAATACCCAAATATTTTCCTTAGTTAAATTAATTTATTAATTAGAAATAAATCAATAAACACTCTCTGATTTCTGTTCTTGTAATTAACGATCTTTGTTTACTGACTTCTTATTCGATAATACTCAATAATCTGAAAATTGTATTAATATTGTATGAAATGAAACCAAACAGAGTTTACTGAAAACCACATGGCTTCTATCATAATATAAATAGAGCCAATAAATAAGGTTTCCTAATAAGGAATTTTGTGATTGATAAAAGCAATTCCATGTGGTCCAATCTTTCCAAAATAAGAAATTTGACTTGTATATTGTCCGGTCCAATCTCTCTCTCAAATCTTAACAAAAGGTCATGTTTATATTTTGAGGAGTGTTAATTTCCCTTTCTCAACCTAATCTCTCAACACACTCTCCGTTCCTGTACTGACATCGTAATTGTTCTCTATTTTGTTCTTAGTTGCTGTTGTAGAAACGAAATGTCAAAGAAGAAAATAATGGCCGTAGAATAGCTGGCAACAAAAATAATTAGTTAACAGTGTATTGTTTTTGCTTCAATGATATCTCTCACTTACAGCTCTGGCATATGCTTTTTGTAATTGATATGCCTCATTCTTTACACCAAGATAAAGTTACATTTCAGGTGCAGCCGAGACCTGGGAGTTAGAAGAAAATACCTTTGTAAACCGAATTTGTACATTCAATGCAAAAGTAAAAATCAGAGAAGCATAATATGTCAAGTCAAAACACATTAAATTCCTCTGTTTCCTCTGTTTTGCTCATCTTATGCTCCACACAGAAGTTTTTTTTGCTATAAAGTGCAGTCAATAGAGAGAGCCAACTATTATGTATTATTTACTATTTTTTTGTTATATGAAGTTTCTCATCATGAAAAAAATGAAAAATAGTAATCCATCTCTTCAAATCTCTTCATGAATTGGTCTCTGAAAAGCATATAAACATTAAGGGCAGTGACTAATTAACATCCATTGATTTTAAGAGTTGTGTTTCAGACTATCAATTGTCAAAACATTCCAGATAATTGAGCACACAAATCATACAAGTAAAGTTGATAAAGTAGAGTTATTAGTGAATATGCTAATGGGATCAGGATTTTGAGTCATCTGAGAATGTTTAATAATAATGATATTGACATGTTTAAGAAAAATAAATACATATTGATCGGATCAATCCACAATGTAATTCAAAAGCACACTTATATCGCTTTATATCCTCTCCATCCAACTCATACCTTATATCTGTAGCGACATGCCAAACCAGAATGCTTTTTCTCAAGCTCTTTAGTGAAGTTCCACAGGGTTTGTTGGGCCAACTTGAGAATGCTTTTCTTTCTCTCGGAGATACAAGCCGATGAGAGTTTTCAAGTTTTTCAGGATTTCCATGTCATCTACATACCCTTGCTTTTCTAGCTTTTTAACAAGGCGTAAGTGCTTCAGGATATTCGGGCAAGGCAGGGGTTTTTCTTTCATAATGAAGCTTAGCATATGGAATTGAGACATGTTATTTGACCGCACTGCTTGGACCGTCGTGGACACCTGAGAGGATACAATTAAGGCAAATCATAGCTCGATAGATGACGTCGGCGCAAACGATAGAGCATATCACTCACAAAAAAAAACCCAAAATTTTCGATTTAGGGTTTACGTTTTCCAACGATGGTTAATAATTACGCTAGTTAATTTTCGACAGAATATATATTTAATCGCGGATATTGCGTAATAATTACGCTAATTAACGTTGCCTCACTAATATTTTTTTTAAGGAGAATTATAAATAGCTCCTAACATTTGATCAAATACTAAAATCAAACCCTTTGATTTGAATATTCAGCAAAAATTACCTACTATTAATTGATCGTTAGTTGATTTCATTTAAATAAAATGAAATATGTTCGTTTAAGTGATTTTTTCTATAATTTAACTAAATAATAATGAAATATATATATATATATACTAAAAATATGTTAGAAAATAAAAAAACAAAAATTTCTTTTAAAAAAATAAATATTTAACAATATACTATATAACGAAAAGCAATAAAATCATTAAAAAAAAAAAAAAATTTTAATTAAATTGTTTAATATCATTTCATATAAAAAATCAATCATAACATTTGAATGTGTTCAGATAAAAATGGAGCCTATATCAAAACAAATACAATTAGTTAAGCATCAAAGCATACGATGCATCTCAACAGTAAATCGAAAAATAGTAATCAACCTCTTAGTATCTCTTTGTGAATTGGTCTCCGAAAAGCATATAAATAATGACTAATTAACATCCATTTATTTTGAGAGTTGTGTTTCAGACATCAATTGTCGAAGCCTTCCAGTAATTGAACACACAAATCATAAAAGTTGTTAAAGCAGGACTACCACTTTTTGCATCATCGACCCTTTTACCTTTTCTTCATCTATACATCCATCAATCAATCATCCTCAGCTTGCATTCCATAAATGCTGTATGGTTTGTTTGTATCCTCTTAAGGAATACCAAATAACTCTAGCCGGTGGTTTGTATCCTCTCCAGGAATACCAAATCCCCCGGGCCTATCTCCTGCAAAGCCATCTGAATTTCATCAATAACAAGCCCTACCTACGAATTGTTCTTTTTCGAATCTGCAATCCAACCCATCACAACTGCTGCATCTGACTCAATCTCCTTTGGAAACAACCCCGTTTCACAAGCGAAATGGATACCTTTGAGAATTGCTACTGTTTCTGCCACCTGAGCAGAATATGTGGCTTAGTGGTTTCTCAGACTCAGACCATTTTCCAAGAAGCTAAAGGAGCTTTCTTTCTACACCTTTCTAACCAAATCCTTGAAAAGTTGGCATGCATCAGTTTTGCTTGTGAATATCTCAGTTTTGCTTCAATAAAATTGACTTCCAACTATTCTAGGATAAAGTTAACAGTATTCTTGCTAAGTTAATAAAATTGACTTCTAAGTTTAAAAGGAATACATAAAATTAAATTTTTATTTATTTATTATTATAATAATAATTTTAATTTAAAAGTAACCTACCTACTAGGAAACAAAAAAAGAACAAAAAAAGACTTTTTATTTTTATTTTCCGCTTTTTTTTAATTAATAAAAAAGCTCTATAGAGCTTGTTGTCCATTAAAAAAAAGGAAAAATTACACAAACATACCCTAACTTTAACACATATATAAGGTATAATCCAGTTTTGTCAAAATTATAAGAAAATACCCTTGACTAACCCTTGATTAACCCTTGACTAACCGTTGACTGACCGTTGACTGACCGTTAACTAACTATTGACCATACTAAATGATAAAATGACCAAAATGCCCTTATTCAATGTTTTATTAATTTTTATTTTTAAAAAAATACTGTAAATATTAAAATAATTAAAAAATAATTAATTAACAATATAAAATTTAGAAGTCAATTATTACAAAATATCCAAATCATCCCTCAATATTATAATATTTTTAATTTTTAATTTTTTAATTGTTTGAAACTGTATAATTAACTAACTTGCCACATCATCTTTGACCAATTGACTTCTTAACTAATCTTATCTTGACTAACTAACTTTCTAACTAATCTTTGATCATTTCTTCGACGTGCTTCTTTTTTAAATATACATAGGGAGATTCTACTATAGGTTGTTACATTTCAGTACAAGCAAATTCTGCCGTTGTCTGTTGGATCAAATGAATGGCTGATATCATTGCTTAACATTAAAAGAAAAGAAAAAAAACAAAACAAAACAAAACAAAGTGCAATTAAAAGACTGTTAAACCCTTTAGGGAGTGAGACAAAGTTTTAGATTTTAAAGTTTAAGATAACCCAATAAAAAAATAGGATATATTACATAAACTTTCCTTTTGTTTAGAAGATGAGGCAATCTTTAAGTAAGGCACATGTTTGGTAAAACATATCTGCAAAAGCTTTTATCGTTAAAAAGTACAAGATGAACACTAACAAAATATTTGTAATAAAAATATATACGTTGAAATATATAAAGTTTATGAAGTGTAGTAGAGACTATTTATTAGTTCAGATTTTGGGCTCTCCCAAAAAACAAATAGTTTTTTTTTTTTTTAATATTACAAAAAACACTTCTTTATTTTTGCTAAAAAAAAAAAACCATCAAAATAACTTTTTACATAAAAAAATAAAAAATAACAAAACTTTTAGACAATAGAAAAGCCATACCAAACATATACATACTCCTCCTTTTAACGGTCAACATTTAAACTTAATTCTTGACTTAAAGATTGAGGGTAAAATGGGCATTTTATATATTCTATAAAAAAAATTTCTAAACCCATCTCAAATCTTGTACTAAATACAAATCTACCTTAAAAAAAAAAAAAAAAAAAAAAAAAAAAAAAAAAAAAAAAACCTCACAATGTTAAGTAATTATAAAATGACCAAAAAAAAATTAATTGCAACAGCACCAAACCTGGAAACAAAAAAAAAGGTCAAATTCTTTTGGTCGTAAAGACACACTTCTCCTGAAGTTTGGTATAGATAAAGTTAGAGATCAAGCATTTATCTACCTAAACATCATCTGCCTTTAAAATTCTTTTGGTCTTAAATACCTTTGACTAACCGTTGACTGACCGTTAACTAACTGTTGACCATACTAAATGATAAAATGATCAAAATGCCCTTATTCAATGTTTTATTAATTTTTATTTAAAAAAAATACTGTAAATATTAAAATAATTAAAAAATAATTAATTAACAATATAAAATTTAGAAGTCAATTATTATAAAATATCCAAGTTACCCCTCAATATTATAATATTTTTAATTTTTAATTTTTAATTTTTTAATTGTTTGAAACTGTATAGCAGGTACCATCAAGCAGTAGTTGAAGAACTCAGTTACTTGTATATTTCATGAGATATAAAGGACCAGTTGATTGAACTGCCTTATGCAACTATCTTCCTTTTAATAAAGAAAATATTTTTTTTATGAGCCATTGGCCATGATATTCTATGGGTAGAGAGAAAAGACTTATCCATGATGATTATATGAATAGAGACAAAAGACTTATCCATAATTCTATGACTAAAGAATAAGGACAAATAAATGTTCTTGTTTTTTTAATGCCTGTCTGGCTGTCAATGTCGGTTCAAATTCAATGCCTGCCTTTCCTGGTTTCAGAGTTTCTGACACAACAATCACAGATTCACAGTCCTAGAGAAGATGAGATAAAACTAAGATCTTCAAAGATGTTTGAAGAAAGTCTTCTGAGAGAAAATGAAAGAGAGAGAGAGAGATAGCCATTAAAGACTTCTTAGAGCTTCTTTGATTTTTATTGAAATGTAAATCGTATTGTAAAGAATACAATATTCAACTATATTTATTCAAAGATTCCTTATGCAAAACTGTTTCTAACAGACTCTTAATTTCCAGGAAGAATAATTAACTAACTTGCCATATCATCTTTGACCAATTGACTTCTTAACTAATCTTATCTTGACTAACTAACTTTCTAACTAATCTTTGATCTTTTCTTCGACGTGCTTCTTTTTTAAATATATATAGGGAGATTCTCCTATAGGTTGTTACATTTCAGTACAAGCAAATTCTGCCGTTGTCTGTTGGATCAAATGAATGGCTGATATCATTGTTAACATTAAAAGAAAAGGAAAAAAAAAACAAAAAAAACCAAACAAAACAAAACAAAAACAAAACAAAGTGCAATTAAAAGTACTGTTAAACCCTTTACAGAGTGAGACAAAGTTTTAAATTTTAAAGTTTAAGATAACCCAATTAAAAAATGGGATATATTGCATAAACTTTCCTTGTGTTTAGAAGATTGGGCAAAAGTGAGAGCTTTTTATTAAATGAAAAAGTGTATACGTATCAAACGATTAGTGGGAAATGTAAATAGGAAAAGTAGATAGCATTCCCCATGAATAAATAACTCTCCGGTGAGTCAAACCCACAGTCTATCATGTAACCGTCTTTATCCTCACTAATATTTTTGGGGAATTATATCTACCTTTCCCATTTGTCTTTCTCACTCATTGTTTGACACGTGTATACTTTTTCATTTAATAAAAAACTCTTACTTTTTACTACAAAGCTTGTTTACATCTTTACCCTTTGTTAATGAAATGATAGAAGCAGCCATCAGGGGTATAGACATAAACAAGTTTTGTAGCAAAAAGTGAGAGCTTTTTATTAAATGAAAAGTATACACGTGTCAAGCAATGAGTGAGAAAAACAAATGGGAAAGGTAGGTAGCATTCCCCTTATATTTTGAGGAGAATTATAAATAGCCTCTAACTTTTGATTAAATGTGAAATCAAACCCTTTGGTTTGAATAATAAGCAAAAATTACGTACTATTAGTTGACCGTTAGTTGACTTCATTTAAATACAATGAGACATGTTTATTTAAGTGATTTTTTCTACGATTCAACTAAAAAATAATGAAGAAAAAACAAAATATACTAAAAATATGTTAGAAAATAAAATTTAAAAAAAATTTCTTTTTTTAAAAAATAAATATTTAACAATATGTTATAACAAAGTTATAAAATCATTTAAAAAAATTTAAAAAAAAAAAGCATTAAAATTAAATAGTTTAATAATATTTCATATAAAAAATCAATCATAACATTTGAATGTGTTCAGATAAAAATGGAACCTATATCAAAACAAATACAATTAGTTAAGCATCAAAGCATATATACCCAACAACTTCTAGATGTCCAAGCATATGAAGTTTCTCATCAGTAAATTGAAAATATTAATCAACCTCTGAGTATGAATTGGTCTCTGAAAAGCATATAAACAATGACTAATTAACATCCATTGATTTTAAGAGTTGTGTTTCAGACTATCAATTGTCAAAACATTCCATGTAATTGAGCACACAAATCATAAAAGTAAAGTTGATAAAGTAGAGTTATTAGTGAATATGCTAATGGGATCAGGATTTTGAGTCATCTGAGAATGTTTAATAATAATGATATTGACATGTTTAAGAAAAATAAATACATATTGATCGGATCAATCCACAATGTAATTCAAAAGCACACTCATATCGCTTTATATCCTCTCCATCCAACTCATACCTTATATCTGTAGCGACATGCCAAACCAGAATGCTTTTTCTCAAGCTCTTTAGTGAAGTTCCACAGGGTTTGTTGGGCCAAATTGAGAATGCTTTTCTTTCTCTCGGAGATACAAGCCGATGATAGTTTTCAAGTTTTTCAGGATTTCCATGTCATCTGCAGACCCCTGCTTTTCTAGCTTTTTAACAAGGCGTAAGTGCTTCAGGATATTCGGGCAAGGCAGGGGTTTTTCTTTCATAATGAAGCTTAGCATATGGAATTGAGACATGTTATTTGACCGCACTGCTTGGACCGTAGTGGACACCTGAGAGGATACAATTAAGGCAAATCATAGCTCGATAGACGACGTCGGCGCAAACGATAGAGCATATCACTCGCAAAAAAAACCCAAAATTTTCGATTTAGGGTTTACGTTTTCCAACGATGGTTAATAATTACGCTAGTTAATTTTTGATAGAATATATATTTAAAAGCGGATATTGCGTAATAATTACGCTAATTAACGTTGCCTCACTAAATAATAATGATATATATATATATATCTATATATACACTAAAAATATGTTAGAAAATAAAAAACAAAAATTTCTTTTAAAAAAATAAATATTTAACAGTATACTATATAACGAAAAGCAATAAAATCATTAAAAAATAAATAAATAATAAATAATAATAATAAATAAAAACATTTAAATTAAATTGTTTAATATCATTTCATATAAAAAATCAATCATAACATTTGAGAGTTGTGTTTCAGACATCAATTGTCGAAGCCTTCCAGTAATTGAACACACAAATCATAAAAGTTGTTAAAGCAGGACTACCACTTTTTGCATCATCGACCCTTTTACCTTTTCTTCATCTATACATCCATCAATCAATCATCCTCAGCTTGCATTCCATAAATGCTGTATGGTTTGTTTGTATCCTCTTAAGGAATACCAAATAACTCTAGCCGGTGGTTTGTATCCTCTCCAGGAATACCAAATCCCCCGGGCCTATCTCCTGCAAAGCCATCTGAATTTCATCAATAACAAGCCCTACCTACGAATTGTTCTTTTTCGAATCTGCAATCCAACCCATCACAACTGCTGCATCTGACTCAATCTCCTTTGGAAACAATCCCGTTTCACAAGCGAAATGGATACCTTTGAGAATTGCTACTGTTTCTGCCACCTGAGCAGAATATGTGGCTTAGTGGTTTCTCAGACTCAGACCATTTTCCAAGAAGCTAAAGGAGCTTTCTTTCTTCACCTTTCTAACCAAATCCTTGAAAAGTTGGCATGCATCAGTTTTGCTTGTGAATATTTCAGTTTTGCTTCAATAAAATTGACTTCCAACTATTGTAGGATAAAGTTAATAGTATTCTTGCCTGGAATTTGAAGTGATATAGGGTGCTTTCTGTCAGGCCTTTGAGTCTCTGGCTTTTGTCGAATAAGATCCATGGTTTGGACTTTGGAGTTAACCTGCCCAGCGATTCAATAAAAAACAGAGAGCTTACATTATCAAATTATGCTAAAGCAGCTAAACTAGACAATGCAAACAACTTGATTCTAGAAAACAACTTGTCATTGATAAGTAGCCGAAATTCTAGAAAACAAAAAACAAACTGTACTAGATTCTAAAAAAATCCGTCAACTTTTCTATTTCACCGAATTGTAAAGCTTAGTAATTGAGAAACAAATGAGATATCAATATCCTAAGATAGATTTAAACAGAAACCTCTTTGTTGAAAACCGAATGTTTCTATAACCATTTCACTTATCTAAACTTATGCTATAACAATTAAGAATCAGAGTCTAAGTCTAACACCAGTAGATGATTTTGCAATAAAAGCAGAATGTAAATATCATATCCATTGAAAAACAGGAGTTGATATCAATTACATTGAAGATTAAGAAGATATCACATAAAAGGGTCATCAGCATTTTTATGCAACAACCAAATGTGTACATATAATCAAACACCTCAAATCAGAAAATCAGAAAATTTACACATAGTAAAGACGAGAATGTATATTAGTGCTGAGTTCTTTTTAATCAATACCGTAGCAGTCCTTTAAGCTCCCACCTCGTGCAGCAACGTGAAGGACAGTGCTTCGAAATGCATTTTAACATGTGTAAAAATTAAAAAAACTTAGAATATTTATTAATTTGTAATCTCGTACTTGAAATTATTCGGATAGAGGAACTGAAGAATAAGAAGAATTCAATTGTAGCGGTAGGAATGAAATTGCTTATATGAAAAACTAGAAAAAAAAAAAAAAAAAGAAGAAGTATATATATATATATATATTAGATTAGTTTATGATACGTATTTAGGAAATCAAATCCTAAGAGGGATATATTTTCTCTTCTAAGTTAAAAAGGAATACATAAAATTAGATTTTTATTTATTTATTATTATAATAATAATTTTAATTTAAAAGTAACCTATCTACTAGGAAACAAAAAAAGAACAAAAAAGACTTTTTATTTTTATTTTCCGTTTTTTTTTTATTAATAAAAAAGCTCTATAGAGCTTGTTGTCCATTAAAAAAAAGGAAAAATTGCATAAACATACCCTGACTTTAACACATATATGAGGTATAATCTAGTTTTACCAAAATTACAAGAAAATACCCTTGACTAACCGTTGACTAACTGTTGACCATACTAAATGATAAAATGACCAAAATGCCCTTATTCAATGTTTTATTAATTTTTATTTTAAAAAAAATACTGTAAATATTAAAATAATTAAAAAATAATTAATTAACAATATAAAATTTAGAAGTCAATTATTACAAAATATCCAAGTCACCTCTCAATATTGTAATATTTTTAATTTTTAATTTTTTAATTGTTTGAAACTGTATAGCAGGTACCAGCTAGCAGTAGTTGAAGAACTCAGTTACTTGTATATTTCATGAGATATAAAGGACCAGTTGATTGAACTGCCTTATGCAACTATCTTCCTTTTAATAAAGAAAATATTTTTTTATGAGCCATTGGCCATGATATTCTATGGGTAGAGAGAAAAGACTTATCCATGATGATTATATGAATAGAGACAAAAGACTTATCCATAATTCTATGACTAAAGAATAAGGACAAATAAATGTTCTTGTTTTTTTAATGCCTGTCTGGCTGTCAATGTCGGTTCAAATTCAATGCCTGCCTTTCCTGGTTTCAGAGTTTCTGACACAACAATCACAGATTCACAGTCCTTGAGAAGATGAGATAAAACTAAGATCTTCAAAGATGTTTGAAGAAAGTCTTCTGAGAGAAAATGAAAGAGAGAGAGAGAGATAGCCATTAAAGACTTCTTAGAGCTTCTTTGATTTTTATTGAAATGTAAATCGTATTGTAAAGAATAGAATATTCAACTATATTTATTCAAAGATTCCTTATGTAAAACTGTTTCTAACAGACTCTTAATTTCCAGGAAGAATAATTAACTAACTTGCCATATCATCTTTGACCAATTGACTTCTTAACTAATCTTATCTTGACTAACTAACTTTATAACTAATCTTTGATCATTTCTTCGACGTGCTTCTTTTTTAAATATACATAGGGAGATTCTACTATAGGTTCTTACATTTCAGTACAAGTCTGTTGGATCAAATGAATGGCTAATATCATTGCTTAACATTAAAAGAAAAGGAAAAGAAAAAAAAAAACAAAACAAAAACAAAGTGCAATTAAAAGTACTGTTAAACCCTTTACAGAGTGAGACAAAGTTTTAAATTTTAAAGTTTAGGATAACCCAATAAAAAAATAGGATATATTGCATAAACTTTCCTTTTGTTTAGAAGATTGGGTAAAAGTGAGAGCTTTTTATTAAATGAAAAAGTGTATACGTATCAAACGATTAGTGGGAAATGTAAATAGGAAAAGTAGATAACATTCCCCATGAATAAATAACTCTCCGGTGAGTCAAACCCACAGTCTATCATGTAACCGTCTTTATCCTCACTAATATTTTTGGGGAATTATATCTACCTTTCCCATTTGTCTTTCTCACTCATTGTTTGACACGTGTATACTTTTTCATTTAATAAAAAACTCTTACTTTTTACTACAAAGCTTATTTACATCTTTACCCTTTGTTAATGAAATGATAGAAGCAGCCATTAGGGGTATAGACATAAACAAGTTATGTAGCAAAAAGTGAGAGCTTTTTATTAAATGAAAAGTATACACGTGTCAAGCAATGAGTGAGAAAAACAAATGGGAAATGTAGGTAACATTCCCCTTATATTTTTAGGAGAATTATAAATAGCCTCTAACTTTTGATTAAATGTGAAATCAAACCCTTTGGTTTGAATAATAAGCAAAAATTACGTACTATTAATTGACCGTTAGTTGACTTCATTTAAATACAATGAGACATGTTTATTTAAGTGATTTTTTCTACAATTCAACTAAAAAATAATGAAGAAAAAACAAAATATACTAAAATTATGTTAGAAAATAAAATTTAAAAAAAAATTTCTTTTTTTTAAAAATAAATATTTAACAATATGCTATAACAAAGTTATAAAATCATTAAAAAAAAATTTTAAAAAAAAAGCATTAAAATTAAATAGTTTAATAATATTTCATATAAAAAATCAATCATAACATTTGAATGTGTTCAGATAAAAATGGAACCTATATCAAAACAAATACAATTAGTTAAGCATCAAAGCATATATACCCAACAACTTCTAGATGTCCAAGCATATGAAGTTTCTCATCAGTAAATTGAAAATAGTAATCAACCTCTGAGTATGAATTGGTCTCTGAAAAGCATATAAACAATGACAAATTAACATCCATTTATTTTGAGAGTTGTGTTTCAGACATCAATTGTCGAAGCATTCCAGTAATTGAGCACACAAATCATACAAGTTGTTAAAGCAGAGTTCCAATGATTCTGACACGTTTAAGAAAAACAAATAACGTAATGATCTATAGAAGAAAATTTAAAAAAAAAAAAAAAAAAAAAAATTGAAACATAATACAATCCTGGTTGCATCATCGATCCTTTCACCTTTTCTTCATCTATACATCCATCAATCAATCTGTATGGCATGCATTCCATAAAAGCTGCATGGGTTGTTTGCATCCTCTTCAGGAATACGATCTTCTTCAGGAATACTATCTTCTTCAGGAAAATCAAATAGCTCGGGCCTATAATAGGAAAAATGAAAAGTATCACACACTCACATCAATGATAATATATCGCGATTTACATATATATATATATATATATATATAAAATGATTCTTTGTGGTCGTCTTGAAAAAAAAAAATTAGGATCTTTAGTTATACAACGTTACCGATCCAACACCTCGCTTAACATTAGGAATTTAATAACTTAGTGAATTCTTAACGTTGGAAGTTTGCTAAGTACTAAAGTTCAAAAACACTATCAGTTTTGTAATATCTTACATCATGATAAGTTTTGTAATGTCTACATTTTAACGTTAAATAAATATAGTTATATGAATTTTAATACAATAATGAAACTGCTTAATTAATAGAGCTTTAATATTGTTACCTGTTAAGAAGGGGCTTCAACGAATTGAATGATGGAGCATCTGATGGGTCTAATGTAAAATCTTCGTGAGTGAACTGGAAAATAACTGAGAAACCCAAGACATGAGTAAGAAATTCTCCACCACTTTTCAACTGTTTAGCATGCTGGATTCCTCTACATTTGATGGCTGCATATGGCAGCATTTCTAACCAAGTCCAGCTGATTATCTTCCACCTCTCTTCCAATGACATCTGTCATAAAATTTTGATGAAAATATTATAATATAAACCATGGATTGATCATAATTTGATTAAAAGAATATGTACGTACCTGTTCGCTTAATTTTCTCAACAACCTGGGTAATTTATTCTTGAGGAATATTTTGATATTGTTATTGTTGTCGTCTTCATTAACCAATTGCAGTTGATTTAAATATGTTTCTGAAATGGTAAGCAATTCTTCGAAACGTTGGCATGCTTCAATTTTGCTTGTGAATTTTAGAGAGCGTGCAGCCCATAAAATTGATGGAAGTGTAATCTGAATCTTACTTCCATCTGATATCATGTCAGGATGTAGTACCACCAAAGAGAACATATATCTTGAAATTTGACAGATCAATTGACAATGTAATTCAAAAGCTCGCCCATGTTGCTTTATATCCTCTCCATCCAACTCATATCTTATATCTGTAGCGACATGCCAAGCAATAATGCTTTTCTCAAGCTCTTCAGAGAGGTTTAGACCGACAGGGTTCACAGGGATGTTATTTGATGGGCCAATTTGAGAATGATTTTCTTTCTCTCGGAGATACAACCCGATGAGAGTTTTCAAGTTGTTGGGGATTTCCATGTCAGCTGCATACCGTTGCTTTTCTAGCCTTTTATCAAGGCGTAAGTGCTTCAGGATATTCCGGCAAGGCAGGGGTTTTTCTTTGATAATGAAGCTTAGCAGACTGAATTGAGACATGTTATTTGACCACCTCTTCTGTGTTAGAAAAGATTCAAGGGCTTTCTTGGTGGAAAATTTTTCATGCGTGATCAACCAAACAAGAAACTGATCGGAGGAGAGCATTAATACAGCTGAATATAATTCAAGAATAATAGCTCCTACTAACAACGTGTATGTTACGGTAACATCAGTATTTGAAAACTTGTGTTTTTCATGAATAACAACAGGGAAGAACACCAAAACAGATGAGGTAAGAAAAAATGTGATCACTCGAAGGGCTAATCCATGACGAGTATAGAGAAGAGGTGCTTTGGTGTAAAGTTTATCGTAAATGAATCCAAGTACCATTTCAATTATTTTAAATAGTTTTTCTGAAGAGGTTGATGCGATGATTCTTGCACTTGGCGATGGTACTTTAACATTCAGAAGGCGAGGCCTAAAATATACACACACTAAACGATATGCAACAAATAATGTATCATAACGACCGTAAGCGGATTGATGAAAATCAGAAAAGTTTATTCCATCATCGGCTAATGACTCTCTGATTGTCTTGATGCTTGCTTTCCTGAGCAGCCAAGTCCTTTCTCCATACTTGATGAGGCCTGCGAAAAGCATTAAGAGATACAGAATTGAAAGATGGGAGCCAGTCCAAGCCATGATAAAGACGTAAATTGCCATTCCCGTTTGGAGAATCAGTCCAAGAAAGTGCCTTAACCACAGCTCATTGTCCTCCAAGGAATAAGCAGTTATGGTGTCAGGCCCTCCTAAATGCAGTAGAAGAAATGGTGCCCAAAATGCAGTTAATTCAATGTCTGCAGTCATAGATCTACCTTCTTCACTATAAATATCTGAGACATTATTTGTGATTATGCCGAGAGCAAACGTTGCAATGATATCTGCAAATAAGTAGACAAACCATACAACAATTCTAATCCAATGTTTATGATTGTGCTTTCTACGATTACCGAGTGTGATCAGTATTATTTGGAGAACCAGGCTAAGTAGAACCGTCGCTCTCAGATCCCATTCCTTCCATAGTTTCCACGCACTTAAAGAAAATATCCTCATCTTGTTTTCCCTTCTTTTGAACTGGTCAGATTAACAATTCAAAAATGAATTTTAATTCTTACACATATTAAACAGCAAGAAAGCTTTTGTTATTCACAAAACTATAACAATCGATCAACAAGTTAATATAAATAGAGGTAATTACCATGGTAGTCATAAACTTAAGCCATCACTATCAAAATGGTCACAGGATGAGGAATTAGTTTCAAAATAACCATTTTTGGCAAATATTGTTATACTAATGGTCATTCCATCTAATTCCATCCAATTCCATCCAAAGAGTGGCATTTTGGTAAATAAAGGGATGACTTAATTAATTTTAGATATTTTTTGAAAATCAATCTTTTCTTTAGTTTTTTGAAACAAATAATTATATTTAGTATGTGTATATACGTATAGCATATCTCAAACATATATATATATATATATATATATATCTTTTCAACTTATCTCAAATATATTTTTTAGAATTTTTAGATTTTGTAGCCTTAATCTTCTCAAAAAAAAAAAATATATATATATATATTCTTTTCAACTTATCTCAAATACACTTTTTACAATTTTTAGATTTTGTAGTCTTAACCTTCTAAAAATATATATATATATATATATATATATGTATATATATATATTTCTTTTCAACTTATCTCAAATATATTTTTTAGAATTGTTAGATTTTGTAGCTTTAATCTTTTCAAAAAAGATATATATATATATATGTTTGAGATATGTTATACGTACATAGTTATATACACACACTAAATATAATTATTTGTTTCAAAAAACAAAAGAAAAAATTGATTTCCAAAAAATATCTAAAATAACTCATTGGGTGGAATTGAATAGAAATAGATAGAATTTGATGGACTTAGATAGAATAACCATTAGTATAATAGTGTTTGCCAAAAATAATCACTTTGAAACCAATTCCCCTTCCGGTAGCCATTTTGATAGTAGTGGCATAAGTCGATGGCCATCAGGATATTTACCCCCATATGAATATGAAAAAAAAGGTGAGATTTCACACCTGATTAGCTCTAGATATAAGTATAAGCCTACTTTAAATTAGAAGAAATAAAATAGTTTTAAAATTAATAATATTTACATAGAATCATACCTTGTCTCTGATGCAACTGAAACTGCAGCAGGTACCAGCAAGCAGTAGTTGATGAACTCAGTTACTTGTAATTTCATGAGAGAAAAAGGACCAGATCTTCATTTCAAATTGAACTGCCTTATGCAACTATCTTCCTTTAATAAAGAAAATGAGTAAAGACTAAAGAATACATTTTTTAAAGTATTACCTATTCAAAGTCCGTAAATTTGTCGTAAATTTACTTTTTTTTTTTTTTTTTTTTTTTTTTTAAGCTGCATTCAAGTAAATTTGTCATAAATTTACTTTAATGCAGCCAAATCGTGATGATTCATTTTTTACTCACTAGTGCTTTGGCTGCATTCAAGTAATGATTCATTTTTTAACTTACTAGTGCTTTGGCTTACTAGTGCTTTGGCTGCATTCAAGTAATGATGTGCTTTGGCTGCATCCAAGTAAATTCATTTTTTATTTTTTTAAGGGTGAAATTTATTTTAGTCCCTCTAGTTTGACCTAATAGATAAACTAGTCACTAAAATTTCAGTATTATGTTGACAGGTCCCTATAGTTTCCACAAATCTATATTTTGGTCCTGATAGTGCTTGCTTTCCTGAGCACCCAAGTTCTTTCTCCTTACTTGATGAGGCCTGCAACAAACATTAGGAGATATAGAATTGGAAGATGGGAGCCGGTCCAAGCCATGATAAAGATGTAAATTGCCATTTTTGTTTGGTCAGCGAGTCCAAGAAAGTGCCGTAACCATAGCTCAATGTCCTCCAAGGCATAAGCAGTTATGATGTCAAGCCCTCCCAAGTGCAACAGAAGAAATGGTGCCCAAAATGCATTTAATTCAGTGTTTTGAGTCCATAGATCCACCCTCCTCTTCATAAATATATGAGACATTATTTGTGATTATACCGATGGCAAATGTTGCAATGACATCTGCAGATAAGTAGACACACAATAAAACAATACTAATCTAAAGTTTATAATTGTGTTTTCTACGGTTACCGAGTGTGATCAGTACTATTTGGAGAGTGAAGCTAAGTAGAACCGCCACATGCAAATTCCATTCCTTCCATAGTTTTCTTAGACTTGAAGAAAATAAATCCATCCTATTTTCCTCTTCTTTTGAACCGATCAAATTAACGAAAAAAAAAAAGAGTTTTAATAATTATACATAATAAACAGAAACAAGTCTCTATTTATTCATAAAACAATTCTAAGAATTGAAAATTATTACCTACTACAATAAATTGAGTCATACCTTTTGTCTGTTATGTAACTAAGACTGTAGCAGGTATTCAGTAGTGGAAGAATTCAGTCTTTCATAATTTTGATGAGATTGAAAGACCAAGTTTATTATCTTATATGTATCTACACATTTGACAAGCTTCTGCTTTGTTAAACTTATGCTATAACAATTAAGAACCAGAGTCTAACACCAGCAGATGATCTTGCAATAAAATCAGAATGAAAATATCATATCTATTGAAAAACTGGAGTTGATATCATCAATCACACTGAAGATCCAGAAGATATCACGTAAAAAGGTATTAGCATTTGTATACAACTACCAAATGTGTACATATAATCGAACACCTCAAATCGGTATAACGAGTGTCCCAAGAATGTATATGTTGGTAACTTGGTATACAGTACACCTCTCGCATATGTTTTTGTAATCGATATGCCTTATTCTTTACACCAAAATAAAGACATATACAAGAAGATTCAAGTACGGGATCCAACATGTTTTATTTTGTACAGGATCACAATTTATCGTAGTATATGACAATCAATGTTATAACTGATTGTCACATATATCACGAAAAACAACACGCAGGATCTCACCCCTGATGATTCCTAAAAGTATATAAATATCAAAATCCAATCATTTTTTAGCATCCATGAATTCCATAAAGAACTTGAGGCCACCCTGATTACACAATCAAACACCCAAAGCATGTATTTCATCATATATTAAAAACAGGAGTTAATGATATAATATAAAGATCTACAAGATATCAAATTAAACGGCATCAGCATCCATATGCAACCATTAAGCGTACATAATAAAATTCACAACCCAATTCAGCAAATTTACAGATAAAATAAGTTCTCTCAAGTTTGAATATGATCGCAGTGACCATAATTTCACATATGAATGACCCAATTCTAGCATTTTAACCTCTAGCCTTGAGCTCAGCAAGACGCCTTGACAAATCATCCTCATCAACTTTCTCCGGTTGCTTGGTCGGAATAGCATGTGCAGCTGGCTGTGGGAGCCCAACTGAAACCTCCAGCCCATAATCATCAGCCACTTGCTGCATCAAGCTGTTGACCTCTCCTTCCGGCGTGGACAGTGAAGTGGACCCTGCCATAGCACTCTCCATGAACTCTGCCTGCACTTCCATGTTCACAAATTGCTTCTCAAACTGATCCATAGTTTCTGACATCTTCTGCAAATTACCTGAAACAAGCAATTGATTCAAAATGTTAATCACCCCATGTACAAATTCAATGAACCCAATGCACTGCCCTTCTATACGCTAACAATACACTAAGAATGCAATTCCTACATTATCACCACTCACAAAAATGTAGACTTGTAAAGAGTTCAAAGATTAGTGTTTCCATATATGCCTCGCAAATGCATCTATATACCAGTACCAGAAATATAATCGACTATATTACATTCAACAGCGATTTTCAAATGCATAAATACTACACGAACCCTGAACCCCCGATATATTGCAATCAAAACCATAAAACTATTTCCCAAACAAATGCAGATTACTAAAATCGTTAATAAAGCCAAACTTCTACAAACACTTGATCCCATTCTACTTGTATGAAATTCCCACATCGTAACGGAACTAATCCCTACACCTGATCACCTTTCTATTAATTTCTTTCTCAAAAAAAAATGGATTTAGTTCACTTAACTTGAACGAATCCTCTCCATTATCAGATCATATATGATCATCATCACAAAACCCATAGCAGAACCAAGTCAAAAAAAAAACTTGCCGTACCCTGAATTTCCCAATTTATCAATTTTGTACCCCTAGACTTTCCTTCACAAACTCATCCAGAAACCCCAAATCAAAATTCAAAAACACATAAAAGCAGCTTTGAATCCATGTCATCCACAAACAAACAATTAACTAAATTTTCAATAAATAGATAAACTTCCACAAACATTAAGAAAAAAAAAAATTGATTTTTTTTTTTTTTTTTGTTACCGGTAGCGAGGGTGGATTCGAGGGATTTGACGATATTAGCCATGGACTTGTTGATGGTGGTCATCTTGGCCTGAGTATCGAGACGAGCAACGACGGCGTCGAGGCGGGAGGAGAGACGGAGGTAGTTCATCTGCTCGGTGCGCTTGCGGATGGAGTTCTCGGCGTAGATTCGAGCGCCGTCCATGTTCCCTTTCTCGATCGCCTTCTTGACTTTCAATTTCTCGGCTTTCTCTTCCTTCTCACACTTCCTCGCTTGTCTCTGCAGCGACTTCGACGTGAACTTCAGATCCATTATCTGGTTCAACAGCTTCTCCGTGTTCCCCATTACGTTTCGTCGGTGTCGGAAGTCGCTGAATTGAATTTCTAGGTTTCTTTTTCCCGATCTGTAGAATCGAATCAAAATCAAAACTTTTAAGAGAGAGAAAAAAAAGAGGGATTTTGAAGTGGATTGGCTCCGTGTGTGACCGTGTTTATGACGGATGACTTTTTATCGTTTAAATATTATAATAATTTTTTTAAAATAAATATAAATAACAAAATATATGAGGTAAAAATGTAAAATAATGTCATTGGGTCCTTTGCCAACGTGGTTAGACCTTCCTTTGGAACCCTCCACCACCTAAGTTCAATACTATGTGTATATATATATTTAACACCAAGTGAGGGTGCTCTCTCCCCATTTCCATGGGAGTAGCCCTCTCCCTTTGTGGGAGCAGTCTAGTTAAGTCTATCCACGCTGAGTACCAGCTTTAAAAAATAATAATAAAATAATAACTATTAAATTTTTTAAATATATATATAATTATTATCATAATTTTTTGCTTTTTACCCTCTTATAATTAAAACTTTCAACAAGATACAGACCTTTTTTTTTTTTTCATTATGTATTCAAATTATTAGACATAAAAACAAGCAGAAAACTAATAATAATAATAATAACTCACTAGCATATTTACATTACTAGCCAAAACATAAATTTTCGACATATGATCGTATATGATGTTTTTCTCTCTAGATGAAAACAAATTTACATAGCAACTTAGAGAAGCATTATTTTATAAGTGTTTCTTTGATCTTCAATAGTACTTTTATTTTAACCAAAAAAAATTAATTATAATAAGTTCTTTTTATCTTAATTTTAATGGTCTTTGCATGAAATATATGATTATTATAATAGTGATTGTCATTTTGCAATCATGTAATTTTACGATCAAGCAAGATAGATCATGCTAATTTTTGCTAAATTTGCAATGTGTTTTATGTGCCTTTAGATTTTTTTACAAAAAAATAAAATAAAATCATGTTCACACCAATATTTTATGAATATTTAGTATATAAAAAGATGAACACATTAGTTTTTGTTTTAAATGTTTATTTATTCATCACTTTGATTTGTTTGTTTGACAAAAAACAAAAAACAAAAAAAAAACAAACACCTATACTTTTTTTTTTTTTTCTAGAATCAATTGTGAGTTTTAAATTTAGGTGGTTTTACAAATATTGAGATTATTGGTGAAAGCTAAATAATATATTTAGAAACTTAAATGAATTATATTATTGTCATTAAAAAATAAAATTTCAAATCAGGAGAATATTGCAAATATTGCTTTTGGTGTCGGTTTATGAGTCGAAGTCGGTGATTTTTGATCTGAAGAATCAAAAATTAAAATCAAAACTTCGCGTTTAAGAGGGTGAATAGATTGATTGTGTGACCGTGCCTCATGACAAATGGCTTTCTATTGTGTTCCGTTACTCCGTTGAAATTTGGCCATGAGTTGATATGTCACGTCACGTAGCGTCAACAATGATTACAGGTTGCAAACTATATGCATGGAAGCTTTTATATCATAAATTAACACAAATACATTTTGCCATCAAGTCAATTCATTAATTTTAACGGTTAATTAACTTTGATCTACAAAAAACCAAATATACCACAGTCATATTATCGTAAAGATAAAATATTTTTAATTAAAAAAAAAAAAGATAACATATCGAACATCTGCGAAAACATCCTCGATTCGAGGAGGAGCCTCCCATACTAATTGTAGGAAGTCGATCTCCGAAATCGGTGAGTAAGTATGAGATCATCAAATATCTCTTGTTTCCTTAATAGATTATCTGTTTTAAAAAAATTTATTTTTTTAATTTTAATTAAAAAATCATTTATGTTTGAGATGATATGGCAAGGGAATATTTGGATTTTCAAGGGTCAAGGTTAGTCAACCATTGTAGTTAACTGATTGACTTGACAGAAGGGGGTGTTTATGTTAATTTAGGATATCTTTTTAAAATATTGCTATATGTAATAAACTAAGGGTCAGTTAATGCAATTAATCCTTTTTTAATTTACAAAGCTTTTGATACTATATGCGTCAACAATGATTACACGTTGCATAACAATGATTACACGTTTTATGTATTCTTTTAACTTAATATTTTATCAAGCACTGTTTACCGCCGTACCATATTGGTTCTCTTTGCAACCGAGAGTATGTAATATCAATTATCATGGAGTTAATAATTCTTTAATCACAACTGGGGGTGGGCAGCAAAAAACTAATAAACCGAACCGAACTAATCGAATCGGTTTTTTTCAGTTTTCTTATATTGGCTGGTTTAATTCGGTTCATTTTTTAAAAAATCGAGTGGATTGATTTTTTTTATCAGTTTGCTATCCCAAACCAAAATGCCGAATCAAGATCCAACTTATATAAAAAAAAACCTCTGGTTTAATGTTCAACCGTCCATGACTATAAAACTATAAGAGTATGTCACAACATATTTTTTTTCTTTGTTTTTATTTTTTCGCTGAATATTATTTTAAACAAGTATTTTCAAGTTGTTCAAATCCATAATTTAATTATGTCAAAGGCTCAAAAGGATTAAAATATGAAAATATATGTAATAATTAAAGCTCATGAATTTAGCTGAGTAGGACTAAAACGGAAAAAACCGAACCTGTCCAATTCGGTTGGTTTTTGATCGATTAACATTTGTAAATTTTATTGGATCGGTTCATATTTTCAGAAACCAAACTTTATTGATTTTTTATCAATTATATTGAAAAATGAACTAATCCATTAAACGTCCACCCTAATCACAACGGTTGAGGATAAAAAATCAAAAAACATTGTTTTGTTTAGATATTGAAAAAAAAAAAAAAAAAATTTCTTTTTATATTGAAGTCTTTTTGACTTTTTGCTCTCTTGGTTCCTTCGGGGAAAGGGGAGAGAAAAGTACAGGTTTGGGCCAAAAGCCAAATTGAGCCAAGGTTTACTGATTTATCTTTGTTGAACATCATTTTCAAGTGAAGGAAAAGAGATGATTCATGGAAAAATTTTGTAAGTTTTCATAATTATTTTCATTTTTATCTTTCTGCTTAGGAAAATACAATGATGCCTTAATCAGTCATCCATTGTAATATATTTTCTTATTTCGAAGCTGTATCTCATCTCCAAACCCTTAATTAATTATAATATTAAAAAATATAAAAAAAAAAAACTAAAAAATTAATATTACCTACTAATCTCAAATTATTATAGTATTGTTTGAATCCAACTTTGACCAGGTTATAAATACAAAATCAACTCTCCAATACAAATATTCTATTATAAAATCCATACATGCTTATTTTGATGTCTGCTACATAGTCACCAACAGAACCATATTTACAATGGTTATAAATTATAATGACTTATAAATATTAATTAATTTCATAACTATAATGATTTAATGGATTATCATCCCTTCAAATGAGATACACTAGGTTGCAGGCAGTTATTTCCGCCGCATATGTAATATTTAATTGGACTAATTGGACAAACGTTTCCTGAGTTTAGGTATAATTGTATGTATATGGAATTTTTACCCATAATTACACAAACATCCCCTGTAATAGTTGACTTCGTTAAATCTAACCATTGACCACAATTTTAACCAAAAAATGACTAAAGTGCCCCTAGTTACCTATTTTATAATTAATTATATATATACTCTTTTTTTTTTGACAATTTATATATATACTTAAAAAATAATTATATATATACTTAAAAAAATAATTATATATATAGTTAAAAATAATAATTATATATAATACTTAATTAATTTATTAAAAAATGGATTATTAAAATGTAAAAAATGGATTATAAAAATTATTAAATAAATAAATTAAGTATTGTATATAATTATTATTTTAAGTATATATATAAATTGTCAAAAAAAAATAAAGTATATATATAATTAATAATAAAATAGGTAACTAGGGAAACTTTAGTCATTTTTTGGATAAAATTGTAGTCAATGGTTAGATTTAACGAAATCAACTAATTACAGCGGATATTTATGCAATTAAAGGTAAAAATTCCATATACATGTAATTATACCTAAACTCAGCGGACGTTTGTACAATTAGTCCTATTTAATTTCGATAAGTCACAACCAGCCCTTAACATTGAATAGATATTTCACGATTATGAGAGTATGTGACAGCTAGTGCCGGTGGCAAGGTTTCGGTTTCGGTTCCGATTCCGAACTGGCGGTTACGGAACCGGCGGTTCTGAACCTTTTTTTTTTTTAATTCAAATTAAAAAAAAAAAAAAAAAAAGACTTCTAAGTTGTAAACTTGTAATAATGTAATTTTAAATAATAAAATAAAATAAAATATATAAATGAAAAATTACAAAATAAACAAATGACAAAATACAAATTACAAAAGGAAATTAAAATAAAATAAACAAAATGTTAAATTACAAATTACATATTACATTTCATTGGATATTTGGGAATTAGGTCACCTGAAATTCGAAAATAACATAAAATAAATAAATAATAAATTACAAAATTAAATTAAAATAAAAATAAAAAAATGTAAAGTTATTAGTCTTGCACTTAATTTTCACTACAATTAAGTTGCATACGTATCCTCTTGGGGGGTTTAGAGGAATCAAATGCCAAGTAGTTCTCTTACCTTTTATTGCAAGTTTGTTGATGGCATGGATTTATGATGATGTGAATACGTGATCCACATTAGGGGTTGACGTTTAATGGATCGGTTCACTTTTCGAGTGAACCGATAGTACTCGGTTTTTGAAAAAGTGAACCAATCCGATAAATTTTAAAATTTCAACCGATCAAAAACCGATCGAATTGGACCAGTTCGGTTCGGTTCGGTTTTGGGCCAGATTACTGGGCTTTAATTTATAAAATCTACTATGGTTTGGAAATTTGAAAAAAATACAAGATTATCATATTTTGGGCCTGTTTGGCCAAGTATGATTAAATTACAGCATAAAACATACTAGAAAAATGTTATCAATTCTCAAAACTCATTAAAAATCACCAAAAAAAAAAAAAAACTGTCCACATAGCATTCCATAAACACTAAATAATTTTCTACATGAATATATGACTAAATAATATACATAAACACCAAAAAAAAAAAAAAAACTATCTTTGTTACACTAGATATGTCAAAAGACAAACGAATCAAGGTTTGTTACACTGCTATGTTTTGATCACGTCTTTTAACTGTTCCAAAATATATATATCTGAAATTCATGTGATATACATGGGAATTCAAGTGATCAACTAATTAAGAAATATTTGAAACCAAAAACAACTGATACACCGATTATTTGTAGCATAAAAATATAATCAAAGAATGACATCAAATTGGATAAAATCAAGGAAAACTTATCAAGGAAATATTTATATAGCAGACGAATCCTATATCAGATTTCCTAAAGTTTTTATCAAGGAAAACAACATATCAAAACCAAATCATTACTTGTTCAAGAAATCAGTTTACATAAAAAATGACCTCGTCAAAATCAACTCCACATTCTCATATGTATGGTGTGCTGGTTGCTGCTACGACTGCAAAATTTTGAAACAGATGGAAATGCAAAATTAATAAAGCTAAGATATCATGGAGATTGATTGAAATTAATTAACTTTTGGGATTGTTTTGTTTTTTTGACATGGACAAATGCTAGTGATGTGTCAGTCATCTGCTATCTTGATTTGACAGATTGTTCAAATTGTTGTTGTTCATGATTCAAGCAAGAACACCCCAGAAACCTTTTGATTTGTTTTTGAAAGACCCGTCCTCATATGCAAGAAACGCCTGAAATTCCAGGTATCACCAAATCACATCACATTCAAACACAACAGAGTAAAGAATATGGAAAATGAAATTGATCTCAAAAAGCCTTACCATGGTTAGTTGTTGAGAGTCAACACCAGAATAAGCAGGAGACAGCATGGATTGACGATGAGCGGCGGATGCACGGATCGCCTGAATGGCAAGAGATTGCGAAGGCGGGGAGGAAGAAGAGGGTAGAGGGAAAGAGAAGACGTAAGAGAAGGAAGAGAAGGCTTATTGTCGTTGGTTTAGGGTTAGACCGTCTAAGAGGCAGAGTCTGCTGAGAGAATTCTAAAAAAATTAGGGATTTTTCTTTTATACCCTATTTTCGGTTCAGTTTTCGGTTTCAGCTACTGAACCGGAAACCGAACCAGTAATTCTGGTTTTTAATATATTAAACCGAATTGAACCGGATATCAAAGGAAAACCGATAAAAAACCGATTGGACCGGTTCGGTTTATTGGTTCGGTTCGGTTTAATGGATTTTTGCCCACCTCTAATCCACTTCTTCTAATCCTGGCCCGTTGTACTTGTCTCTCCACTTTCATGTTCCTCATCTTTAAAGAAATCGTATGTTATCTCATGTTCGATTTCTTGTTGTCTATATTGAGCCTTTTTCCAATCATCCACACAAACCTGTATCCGGAGTGCTTTCGGAGTCAAGCATGAACGCCTTTCATCCAAGATATTCCTCCCGGCGCTGAACTCTTGTTCTACCGCAACTGTAGAAACTGGTGTTGAAAAAATATTTTTGGCTATGATAGCCATGATTGGATAGTACTTTGCGTACTCTGCGTACTCTTTCCAATATTGTAATATATCAAATTGTTTATCTGGCGTATCTTCCATAAACTCATAAGAATCATTTAGATAAGATTCAAGCTCATAATACTTGTCAGTGCTTGATGAAGAAGAAGATCTGGGTTTTTTGGTTTTTTTTGATAATAGACTATATCCTAAATTCAAAAATCAGGAGGATGATGATATGGGATGTGCAGTTTGTGTTTGTGTAACATCTAAGTTGAGTGAAGATCCATAAACTAAAAGATATTCATCATATAAAGAATACAATAATTTCTTAATTCTATCATAACATGCATTAACATTATATTCTATGTTTAAACCTTAGAGGTCATAATAACCATTGAGATAATAATAAAAATGTTCTAATTTACAACGTGGATCAAAAATCATGGCAATCAAATAAATATCTGGCAACTCATGATAATAACGTAACCATTTTTCCTTCATAGCATTAACGGCTTCCCCTATTTTTATGTCAGATTCACAACAAGCAAATGCACCAATAATATTTAGACTTTCAATAATAAATAAATGAGTTGTAGGATAATAAACACCAGATAAATTTGTTGTAGCAGTATGAAAAACTTTTAACAAATTGAAAATGTTGTAACAAGCATCCCAATGAGATTTATAAAGTTGAATGTCAATAACATGAAATTAAATAAAAGAAACTAATAAATCTATATACTCGTAACTTTGAGCAAGCAATTTATAAGTAGAATTCCAACGTATTGGAACATCACGAGCAAATCTAACGGCACGTCTACCATTTTGTATATAATATTTTACCCATGCATTCATTATAGAAGAATGTTTCCATAAAAACTGAAGGGCTTGTTTAATAGGTAGAATAAAATGATCAATAGTTTCTAATCCTTTTTGAACACATAAATTTAAAACATGGCATGCACATCTTTGATGAAAAAATGCACCGCCAACAAATGGTTTGTATAAATTAATTAAAGATGGAATAGCAGCAGTATTGCTAGAAGCATTATCAAAACCAATTGCAAAAATTTTGTTCTCAATCTTATACTCTGAAAAAATAATTCTAAGCATTCTAACAATATTATGAACAGTGTGTGAATCATCAAAAACTCTAAATGCAAGAATTCTTTTTTGGATATTCCATGCATCATCCATAAAATGGCAAGTGACACCCAAGTATGAATGTGATCGCCAATGGTCAGTCCATATATCTGCACATACAGAAACACGACCGTTATATTTTTCAAAAAATCTTTCTAACTTTTTTTTTTCTTTTACATAAATCTTTTCAAGTGTATATACAAGAGTGGATCTAGGAACACAACATGCAGCAGGGTTTAATACTCGTCGACAATAATTAATAAAACCAACCCTTTCACCAAAACCGAATGATAAGTGTTCTACTGCTACCATTCTAGCTAATTCTTCCCTATTTTGTTCATCAGTATAACGAAATAATTGTTGGTTAGAAGTCGTACCTGGGAATTTGTGTTTGTGGCCTCGATCTGGTCTCTACTTTTGGATATTTTGTTTGAATATGCTTCCAATAAGTGCCATATCCTCCGGATTTGGACCACTTACATACTTTTTTGCAATAATTGCAAGCCTCTATATAGCTTCCATCTTCTTGCCTAACTTTCTTCATATATTTGACAAATAGATCAGATTTGCTCTGCTTTGGATCCGGTTCGTCCTCATCTGTTTCGGTGGATCAAAATCATAATCCAGAGGTGTATCAATATCAGGCATATTTTCTGACTGGCTTATCAAATTAGGGCCAGGGGGGATGGCATTATGATTGGGTTCTGAAATTATTAAAGGGGGAGTAGGAATGTTTAGGCCTAGGTCTTCAGCATTGGCCCGGCGTTGCAGATAATCGTGATAGGTGGTGTCATTATGACCGAGATTATCGACCATTTGACCCTTACCTTTCATCGAAATCGAACGCCTAGGATCGTCACAGCCGTGACCCCTTCCATTTCCACCACTTGCCATTGGATTGAACGGAATAAATTTGGGAGAGAAATACTAAAATAGATAATTGAAAACTTAGAACTTAGAAGAATAATATTATAAAGTATAAATCTATAATACTATAATACTATAATAGTAGATTAGTAGTAAGTACTATTATAGTAAGTACTAAGTAGTAACTAGAAATAAGATAAATTGCAAATAAAATAAATTACAAATAAATGAAATTGGAAACTTAGTGTTTAGTAAATACTAAATAGTAATTGGTTATTCGGAAATTAAATAAATTAGAAATAAGATAAATTGTAAATAAAATTAATTAGAAATAAAATTAATTGGAAATAAAATTAATTGCAAATAAAATATATTGGAAATAAAATATATTGTAAATAAAATTAATTAGAAATAAAATTAATTGTAAATAAAATTAATTGCAAATAAAATATATTGGAAATAAAATATATTGGAATTTTGAAAATAAAATTAATTGCAAATAAAATTTATTGGAAATAAAATTTATTGCAAATAAAAAAAAATTGCAAAATTAAATAAATAATAAAAACCTTGGAAACTTGGAGTCTTGGAGAGTTGGAGAGTGTTGGAGACTTGAGAGTTGAGTGTTGAGACAATGAAACTTGAAATAAAAATTAGAAATTTAGAATTAGAGATTTAGAGAATTGAGAATTGAGAGAATTGAGAGAATGAGAGAAAAATAAGAAATTGGTGTGAGAAAAAATGAAAGGGGAGGGGGGTATTTATAGATAACAAAAAAAATTAAAAATTAAAATTAAAATTAAAGGGGTGGCCGTTGAGGCCCAACGACATGTTGACGTCAGCATGCCGTTGAGCCTCAACGGTCAAAAAAAAAAAAAAAAAAAACCAACAAACAAACAAACAAACAAACAAATAACAGAAACAGTTCAAACCGGCCGGTTCGTTAAACCTTAGAACCGGAACCAGAGGGTCAGCATGCCGTTGGGCCTCAACGGTAAAAAAAAAAAAAAACAAACAAACAAACAACAGAAACGGTTCAAACCGGCCGATTCGTTAAACATTAGAACCGGAACCAGAATCGGGTACCACTGGTTCCGGTTTTGGTTCCAGTGCGGGTCCACGGTTAGGCTAGTGGTGCAGATTTCAATTGACATAAGCTTTGGTCTCACAATCTTTTTCTGCAAACATTAGAAGAATAATTTCTGCACCTGGAGTATCATAATTCATCCATGTAAACCAACCAAGAATCAAACACTTTTAAGTCATGTCACACACTTATATGAATTTAATATCAGACCACCTGCAAGAGAATGAGAGGAACATTATTATGTGAACATTATTATATCAGACCAACGCGTAACCGTGTCCGACACGCGTTACCATCCAAAATTGGCGTGTCCGTGCTTCCTTGTGTAAACATAATGACCCCCCACAATCTTTGCTGCTCTGCACCATTTCACTGTCTTCTTCAATCCAACTCATCTCCATCCAACATCCAGACACAGAGACTCGAATTCCTCTTCTGGGTTTGTTTTGTTTTGTACAAAAACCACAGAAACCAATGTTGCATTGAAATTGGTGATGAAAAATTGTGAAGAGAGTGAGTAGAGACCCCAAAAACAGATATTTATGATATACTTGACCAAGAGTCTGAGAGCCAAAAACAAAAACAAAAAACAAAAGGGTACCGCCAAACATAGTCTTATCAAACTCCACGTGTCATTCTTCTTACTTACGTAACATCCTATGTGTCCTGTCTAGCTCCAATGTCTTCCGGAATCTCTGATACCTCATACACCTGTTCAGTGTAGGTTCACTCTCTCTATATGTGTTTTTGTGATGCATAAATTGCTTTTTTTTTTTTTTTTTTCTATAGATATTTTTTTTATATAAATTTTATCTCTTTGTTTGATCACATCCAAATCACATTGTCCCATTTTATGAATATTTGAGCTATCTGTTTATTTCTCTGAAACCCATGTGGCCATGTTTGCATTTTAGCAGAAATTTGTCTATTTGGTTGATTATGACCCTCGTTGGATCTATACACAATTACCCATTTGAGTATTTGAGTTTAAAATAGAAACCCTTTTTGTTCTTGAGCTATTTCGACCATAAAAATCATTTCTTTTTGTGACCCGAATTCCCATTTCTCCTATTCCATCCAAAAATCATCTCGTGTTGGTGACCTAGATTCCCATTTTGGCAGAAATTGATCTTTTAAAAGGATACCAATTTGGCTCTTTTTGGGTGAAAATAGCAACATTTCATAGAAAAGGTCCCCCCTTTGTTGTTAATTTTTCTTTTTCTGGGTGGGTTTGGTGTGAATTCTGTTGGAAATGAATGGCCATGGAGAGGAACAGATTGTGTTCGAGATAGGGGTGGTGGTACCAAAGAGTAATGTCAAAGAAGAAAAGGAGACTTGTGAATGTGTTGAGACTCTTGTAGATGAGTTCAGGAAGGTGGGCTTGATAGTTCAAAGAGTCTCTGGACTTTCAGATGAGTTTCTTAAGGTTTGATGCCTTTTATTTATTTTGTCACTGTTGGGTTTTAAGTTTTTAACATGTTTATTTTGATAAGGATATTGTTCTGAAATCTTTCAATAAAGTATTGACCCCATGAATATTATTATAAGCTGTTTTTTTGTTGCTAACTTTTTCTTGCAATAAACAATTTGTAGTGATATTAAAAACTATAATTTTGTACCTTTGTGTAAAATCCAAGTCTTTGAGTGTATATGTGAGTATGGAAAGAATATTCTATGATTAGTTTGGATATGAATTTAGATTTATAGATCTTTCTACATGAAGAAATTACTTGCATAATATTTTGAAGCTGAAATCCACATTATAGTTATATAGATCTGAGTAATGCCATAGATATTTCAAATAAAAGGTAGGATCATGGATGTCCAATAGTGGCTTATGTTTGGTATTTGTTAGTAAACTTAGATTAACATGAATGGTACTCAATACTCAATAGTAAACTTGGAGAAGTTTATCTCCCTTTTTTTTTTTTTTTTTTTTCCTTCTTTCTTTCTTGAATCTAAATAAATAATGTCATTTGGAATTTCGGATTAAATGGTCTTACTTGCTCTATAACACTTGATAATTATGCTATTCTATATACTTTCCTCCGACTAGTCCCAAATTTTGGAATACGAGGGGTTTTGTAAGTTGATTTGATTTGTAACTATGTTCTTTTCAGCTGGCAGCACCTCTGGAGATTCTGGGGAGGAGTGCAGCCAAGATGCAAATGAAAAAACCGACTAATATTGGTAATCGCTACTATATACAGCTCCCAGACCAATGTATTTTTACGTTTTCATTTTTCTGATATGTTTTCATTCCTTAAAAGTGCTACTATCTCGCTTTTATTAGAAGAGACAAACTTGGGAAGGCATTTATCTCTTGATTTCAATTCCAGGAATGGATCTGCAATTTGAATGGGATCAGGTCGATGCTTTTGTTAAACAGCCTGATGGATCATTGTTTAGTTGGTGTGAGCGATTTCAGTGCTACCGTCACTTAATATACAGGATTGTGAGTAATTCTGCATTCACCATTATATTCTCTTCTTTGAATGAATATGTGTAATCTATTTCAGATTGTCAATTTGAGGGTGTTTTTCCGGAATAAGATAAAAATATGGAATCTCAAAAATCAATGGTTCATGTTTTTGACACACTTAAAAGTTGCTACTAATTGGAGCTTTGTTCTGTATTAATATGAATTTGAAATGAACTCTCTCTTAGTATGTTTAACTTACAAATACAACTCAAGTCTCGTTGCTGTGCCTATATTAGTATATTTACATGTGCATAAATAGATATGTGTGCATTTTCTTATGTATGTAAATGTGTATGTTTATATAATGAATTTGTTCGTCGGAATCTAAATACTGAACTTTGAAGCAAGAGCAATTTTCGAACTGAAATTTTACAGGTTAACAACAGCGATTCAGACATAGTCCTAAAACATGATGGCGTAAAATTCTGCTGGGAAGTTGGGGAATCATTACTGCAGAGGTTGGAATCTGAGGGCATTGTTAAACTAGTGTTTCCTTTACATGGTAGGGAAAGTTAGATTTGTTACCGAATTACTTGTTCCTTATTTCATCTAAGATCTGGAAGTAAGATGAACTTTGGTTTATAGATGACATGAAGAGGAAGAAGCTACTAAGAAATTGGGCACTGAATTGGTGGGACTTGACAAATCAGCCAATAGATGAGATTTATTCATACTATGGGACAAAGGTGAATTTGACATGACACTTGCATTTGGATGTTATTTTTTTTAATGTTTTTCATAAATCCTAATCAAGAAATTTGTGTTTGTCAGGTTGCAATCTATTTTGCTTTCCTTGGAAGGTACACAACTTGGATGTTATTTCCAGCTGCATTTGCGCTTATCATGCAATTAGTTGATTTCAGGTTAGTCTAACAATCTTCAATAAGCTTATGATGTTTATATCTTTTACTTCAATGCATCTGCAGTAGCAGTGCCTTAAACTTACCACGTCTGTTTTCTTCAGATCATTGCAGTGGCTAGTGCTCCCTGTGTTCTTCGTAAGCGTAATTTTATGGTCCGTGTTCTTTTTCCAGTTTTGGAAACGTAAAAACTCTGCCCTTTTAGCCAGGTATATTTGTTTACCACGAAAATAGTTTTGTAGTTATTTAAGCTTTATTAGTTTCTCACATCAATATTCTTTACGCTCCTATCTCTATGGATTTGGAGTATGTAGATGGCAGATAAATTATACAGTTGGTGCTGGCCAAGGACAAAAAGATTTGGGCATGGGGTGGAATTCTCACCAGTCTCCCATGGATCTCACAACAGGTGTAGCTATGGATAAAAAAAAAGAGAAGCAATTATATCAAAAATATGAATGGTTTGGACGTCTCATGCGATTTAGAAATGATGCTATAATTATCCTGAGTATCATCTGCCTCCAGTTGCCATTTGAGTTGGCTTATGCCCATCTTTACGAAGTTATTGGTTCTGACTTTATGAAGTAAGATTCTGAGTTCTGCTATTCGTTTACTAATTTTTTATTTTATGTCTTGGATCCCACAAGAGGGTGACATTTATTGCTGTTGGCTTCTATTGGCATCTACGTTTTGGAAGTTTTCTTTCTATTCCCCTTGATGATATTGCATGCCCAGCTTGCTTTTGGTGCCTGTATGCATAGTTTCTTGTTAGTCCCCTTTGTAAGCCAGTCACTCAGCATCTTGAATATTAGGATACATATCAAATCACCGAAGATACAGTCTACATGTAGATTCATAGTGTCATAAGTGGATTTAAATGACAATGGTGCAGTGTAGCTGCAACTATTATGATAATTATAATTTACTCTCTTTTCATCTTTAGTTATGCCACCTAAGGTTCCTGATCAATTATTGTCATGTCATGTAAATTTGTGTCTTATTTGATCCAATACAACCTCAGCTCTTTTTTTTGTCAATAACATTTATGAAATCTGTATCACACTTATTCCGTTAGACGACATTAGCTAATTCTTCCACTTTGATGATATAACTCGATTATTCTTTCATTGCAAAATCTTCTTGTAGACTCGTACCTTATTATCTCTTGGATATTGATGTTTATGTTACAAAATTTTGTTAGCAATCAATGACTTCTCCTGTTATAGATTGTTGAGGGATAGTGACACTCGTTCTGTTTTTGGTTTTCAGGTTCGGGTTGACAGCCATTTATATTTTTATCATTCAGTACTTTACGAAGATTGGGGGGAAGATATCCGTCAAGCTCATTAAATATGAAAATAATGAAAATACAGAATGTAGGGCTGACAGTTTGGTATACAAAGTATGGACAGTAATTGTTGTATTGTGTTTGGTTTCCATTTGTTTTCTTTTGTGTTGAAAATATCACTTCAGCTGCTTGCTTCATATTGCAGGTGTTTGGTCTTTATTTTATGCAGTCATATATCGGAATATTCTATCATGCCCTTTTGCATCGCAATTTTAAAACTCTTCGCCAAGTCCTGATTCAGCGTCTTATAATCTCCGAGGTAGCCTTTTATTTTACTTTATGCTCATTTCTTTCAACTCATCAGAGTACTGTTTTTTGAGTTGAAATTGCTATGCAGGTGCTGGATAATTTATTGGAAAATGGCTTACCATATCTCAAGTACAACTACAAAAAATATAGAGCTATAAGGTAAGGCTTTTCCATGTATATAAAAATGAGTTATAGGATGACATTTTACTCTTTATTCGAGTCACACAAATGTTGTTTAACGCATCTTTTTTGTCAAGAAACAAGAAAAAACGTGATAAGGGATCATCGGCTGAGAAGATTCTTTTCAACTCTAGGGTGGAAAAAGAGTACCTGAAACCTGCATATTCTGCAAGCATCGGTGAGGAGCTAGAGGATGGGCTGTTTGATGGTAATATGCAAGATTTTTTCTACAATTGAATTATAGAACGGTGCATTCCAAAATGGTCTAAAATATAAAATTATATTCTTCCAATGTCATTAAAACAAATGTTATAGCAATTCAAAATGACTGTTAAATGCTTATGGCATAAGGGTTACTTAAGGTGAATTTCTGTAATCCAAACCAAACCTGGTAAAAAAAATAGCTAAAAAATATGATGCAAAGTAAATATACTTCAGTCATCTCATCTCCTTGTGGTTTTTGAGCATAACTCAACATATCAATCGTTTGTTTCTCTCCCGACTGAATGTCCCAAAATGTGCAGATTTCCTGGAGTTGGCATTGCAATTTGGAATGATCATGATGTTTGCTTGTGCCTTTCCCCTCGCTTTTGTCTTTGCTACGGCAGTATGTATTTCTCATTCCAGTAATTTCATCTAATTTTCCAAGTCTGTTTGATGTTGATTTAATATTATTATTCGTACAGAACAACATCATGGAAATAAGAGTCGATGCATTCAAGCTGCTTACCATTTTGAAAAGGCCCGTTCCTCGTGCTTCTACAACAATTGGGGCTTGGTCAAACATTTTTCAGGTACTCAAGCCAAACGACAACCGTTTATACATCTACGTTTTTTTTTTTTTCCATGTCCAAAATTTAGTGATTACCATTGTCTTACTGTTATTGGCATGCCTCTCTAAATTTCAGTTTCTAATAGTGATGTCAATTTGCACCAACTCGGCTCTTCTAGTATGGTTGTATGATTCGGAAGGGAAATGGAAAATAGAGCCTGGCCTTGCAGCAATCCTCATCATGGAACACATCCTCCTGCTTATCAAATTCGGATTTTCTCGCCTTGTTCCTGAGGTGATCACTTCTGACCCTTTTACATATATACAAAGTCCTTCAAAATTGCCACCCTCTTAATCTCTAAACAATGTAACAAATCGAAACAGACCCTGAGGTGATCACTTCTGACCCTTTAATATATATATACAAAGTCCTTTGAAATTGCCACCCTCCTAATCTCTAAACAATGTAACAAATCGAAACAGACCCGTTAAGCATTAAGTAAGAGAATTTGTGATCTGTTTTCTAACAGGAACCTGCTTGGGTGAAAGCCAATCGAATAAGGAACACATCACAGGCACAAGACATGTGCTCTAAGCAGCTTTTGAGTAGCATTTCTGGTGGAGAAAAAGCATGTGAAGGTCCGAAGAATGATTGAAGAAACAAACAATGCAATCACTTCAGAGCAGAATTTTGGAATTTTGGATAGAAGTGGTGTACTTGTATAGGGAAATTTTGTCTTAAAAAAGTTTCATTTCTTTTACTTGGGTATAAATTCAGTGTTTGTTTTTAGGGATATATCTAAAAGCTTTTTTGATGCAATTTATTTTGAATGGAACAAATTTCAATCAATTTTGTTTTTATTTTCTTATGAAAATTATAGCCCTATAACCTATTATTATATAATGAGAGCATGAATTTTTTTTGCATTCAATATCAAAACTGTAGATGATAGAGTAATGGGAGTAGAGTCTTGTAAGAAAGATGATTCCGTGTGTGTCCGTTTACTAATCGAGAATGAATGAAACTTAGTTTCTAATTAGTTATCACATTTTGTACTAAAACTTGTTTGGGAATCAAGTTTTGTGGATCCCCATTGGAATTTCCTTTCATTTATTTTTAATTAATAAACGTAACCTCAATTCTTGGTAACCAAGCTTCCATATATCTTAACTAAAAAGGTATAAGGTGGATCATGCTATTTTTTGTTTTGAGAAGTTTATAAGCTCTTTTTTATGTGTGAATTTATACGGTTAATTCTTCATGTTTACAAGAAATTAACGATCACTAATATTTCATGAATATATAGTATATATAAGAACTATATTATGGATTTTTTTTATATATGTTAGACTGTTTATATATATATATATATATATATATTATATAAATTTGGGTTTTTTGTTTTTGGAGAGTTTTGCAATCTCGTATCGTAAATGTGAGGAGTTTATCACCGGACTAACCTCATCTCGTCTATATATATATATATATATATAATGATTAACTGTCTACATTTTTTGGATTTTGCTACAACTTGGCATTGCATACTCGATCCTTTCGGCATTAAATGGTTTGCAATTACATGAGATATTGGTGAAAGCTAAATGATGAATCAGGAAGTTTCAATAGTTTTTTGACAAAATACATTAATGTGTTCTTCAGAAATGTAGCACAGGAGTACAGGTGATTATCTCAACGTTGGTTTTCGATCATAACTTCACTATGTTCTACTGGTTATTAAAAACAAAAATGCAATGGTAATGATTGATTGATGTTTACTAATTCCTCTATTGTGTTACATCTAAACTAGAGCATTTATTTATTCATTGCAATTTTATTTTATTTTTTTTTAAAAAAAAAAAATAAATTGCAAGGATAAAAATAATAATTTAATAATACTTATTATTAGTATGGGAAAGCATATAAAAGAGAAGCAATGATTCCATGGAGTGAAACAAAAATAAGAAAAATAAAACTTTAAAAACAATTATTTGGATAGAATAGAAAAAATATATTTTGGAATTGTTATCATAATTTTTTAAATTTTGAATTAATTTTGTCATAAATTTTTCTTTAATTGTTGTAAATTTGGTGTTTTTTTAGGTATATTTTATAACGATTTTCGAAGCAATTTATTTTGGAATGGGAACAGATTAATTTCAAGCAATTTTTGTTTTCTTATTGTGGAAATTATATATAGCTTTCTTATACACTTTATACAATATTATATCTATATGTATATATCACACATTACATGATGGGCCATGTAATTTCATAGTGTCATTATCATTTTTGGGAGTGTTTAAATCACTATATAACATTACACCGTCAATCTCGATAAAAAAATACGTACGAAAATCCCATACATGATAATTTCTACATACGAATTGAACGGTATGTAAACAGTACACAACTGAGCCCAACTTCAGTTTTGCAGGCTGAGTCCAAAAGAATTCCAAGCTATTGGACCTATTAAAACATGAACAAACCCTTAAACTTGACTATGTAATGTGACCGAATCCACTAAAATTTTTTAAATGTAACAAAACATAGAAGAAAAAAAATATTGATCGAGGATAAAAAAAATGACAAGTTCTTACAAATTTTTTTTTTTTTTGTTTTTTTGTTATATATAAAATTATTTACAAATTGAATGGAGTTAAAAATTAGGTGATGTGATGATATGGTAGTGTGATGACGTGGTAGTTGATAAGGAAGTGTTATGTCAGCTGCCAACTTCAGTTTTGCAGGCTGAGTCCAAAAGAATTCCAAGCTATTGGACCTATTAAAACATGAACAAACCCTTAAACTTGACTATGTAATGTGACCGAATCCACTAAAATTTTTTAAATGTAACAAAACATAGAAGAAAAAAAATATTGATCGAGGATAAAAAAAATGACAAGTTCTTACAAAATTTTTTTTTTTTTTTGTTTTTTTGTTATATATAAAATTATTTACAAATTGAATGGAGTTAAAAATTAGGTGATGTGATGATATGGTAGTGTGATGACGTGGTAGTTGATAAGGAAGTGTTATGTCAGCTGCCAACTTCAGTTTTGCAGGCTGAGTCCAAAAGAATTCCAAGCTATTGGACCTATTAAAACATGAACAAACCCTTAAACTTGACTATGTAATGTGACCGAATCGACTTATGACGTGTTGGACCGACAGACACGTCACAGGTCAACTCTGTACATTACTCGTGGGACGTCACGGGTTAAGTCGACTCACTTCTGCCATATTTAGATTATTCTGTTAGTTTTTCAACTTTCGAAGGAACCTGCATGCTTGGGTGAGAGCCAATTGAGACATGCGTGTGTTCTAAGCAGCTTTTGAGGCTTCATAGCAGAATTTTATACAGAAATTTGTCTTAGAAAAAAAAAAAAAATCATTTCTTTAATTATATAAATTAAAGATAAGACAGAAAAAAATCCACTAAATTTTTTTAAATGTAACAAAACATAGAAGAAAATAAATATTGATCGAGGATAAAAAAAAATGACAAGTTCTTACAAATTTTTTTGTTTTTGTTTTTGTTTTTTTTTTATATATAATTATTTACAAATTGAATGGAGTTAAAAATTAGGTAGTGTGATGACGTGGTAGCTGATAAGGAAGTGCCACATCAAGTTGGATACAACTAATGGACAAAAAGTGTTAGATATCTACTATTTTCCTATATGATATATGACATATATGCTGAGATGCCGGTTTACATATAAATGGAGATACACATTTGGGGCATGGGCATGGGGACCTCCATCCCCATTCCCACTTTCTAGACCCTCCCCCATTTCTCCATTTCCCTACCCCAGTTCCTCATTTTCCTCGTTATTTTTCGTTTTTCCCCGTTCCCCCATTTCTTCATTTCCCCATTTGACTAAATATTACAAATTAAACTAAAAAAACAAACATTCCATTACTAATACAAAATAAAAAGAGAGGAGATTTTAAATTTAGGTTTTAGGTTTTGTCCTTAAAAAGAGTAAAGACAAAACTTCTTTAGGTTTAGATTTTAGGTTTTGTTTTAGATTTTATATTTAGGTAATTTCACTAAAGTTCTACTTTTTTGGTGAAATGTCACTTATTTAAACGTCTTTGTCATATTAGCAACTTAAGTCTTTTATTTTTTCAAAATACATAACTTTAGTTAATTTGACCAAAATACTAATGGTCAACTATTAGTATATATATAAAAGTATAATTTTACCCTTATCAAAATGATTTATTGAATTTCAAAAATAAATTATATTAAAATGGTTTATAAAAATAAATTAACAACAAAAATTTATTTTCCATATATATATATATATAATAATTTAAAAACAAAAAAAAAAAACTAAAAGATTATGGAAAATATAAAGTTAAAATAAATAATAAAAAGAAATTTTTTTTGTTTTTTCAAAAGAAAGTAATGGATCTTCACCATTGGATCGATCCAAATCCAATGGTGGAGATCCATTTACTTAAAAAAAAAAAAAAACTTTCTTTTTATTTTTTGAAATACTTTTAATTTTTATTTTTTGAAAATACTTTCAATTTATTATTTATTTTAAGTTTATACTTTTCATAATCCATTAGTTTTTTTTTTTTTTTTTTTTTTTAGAAAATAAATTTTTATTGTTAGTTTATTCTATAAACCATTTTAATATTATTTATTTTTAAAACTCAATAAATCATTTTGAAAAGGGTAAAATTGTACTTTTATATATATAGTTAGAGTTGACCGTTAGTATTTTGATCAAATGGACCAAAGTGATGTATTTTGAAAAAACAATGGACTTAAGTTGCTAATATAATAAAAACGTTTAAATAGGTGATATTTCACCAAAAAGTAGGGACTTTAGTGAAATTACCCCTTCACATGTATTCCATTCTTTAAGAATGCAGAAGACTGAAAATCAAGACAGAATGGGTATTTTGGGCAATTAGACTCTTCTATATAGGTACATTACTGAAATGGCATCAGTTTATTTATTTGAGATCATCTCTAGACTACAAAATCTACATGATTCTTTGTTATGGCTTTCTTTTGATTTATAACCTATACAGAAGAGTCAAACTGCCAACTAAAGCATCAAAATAATATGGAATATAAACATTTTTGCTAAGATCCAATAGAAAATTACACATAAAATATCAGTATAAACATTTCATGTTCAAATCATCTGTTTAAAACTTGCATCAGTATTTTTTTTTTTTTAAGAATTTGCCCCTTTTTTATAGATCTTCGATCAATCTTTTTTTTTTTTTTTTTTTTTCCTTCTATGTTTTGTTACATTAAAAAAAATTGTGGATTTTTCTCTCTCTCTTATTTGTTGGTGTTATATTTAACAGAAAAAAAAAAAAATTATTGGTGTTATTGTCTTTCTTTTAGTCTTTTAGATCTAACTTGAGAGAAAATCTTCAGAGGAACGGTCTCATTGACAGACGGTGAGACTGTCCAATAGAATCGTAGCATTTTGGTTGAAAACATCAAAATATATTTTAAAATTTTAAAAAGCTACACTTCTATTGCAAGTCAATGAAACCGTTGTTCCATTGAAGATTTTCTACTAAGTTGAACACATAATAATTATTTATCTCTTTTTATTTTAATAGATTTAAAAATTTTTGGATAAATAAACATAACTTTAGGGTCGTTTGTTTTTTTATATGAAGACTGAATAGTGATTGAAATCTGAATCTGAATGACATGTTTTTTTTTTTTCCTCACATCTGAATGTACTGTCAACATATTTGTTTTTAAAAAATAAAATTGTCTGAAAATAAGTAATTTTACATCTATACCCATGTTAAACAATTTTACATATAATATAGAATAAAAACAATCCAAAAATAATAATTATATATGAACACATATGATCATAATCTTCGTCTTCGATTACAAACAAACTTTATTTTTACTAAGAAAAAAAAAAGGTTTTTTTTTTTTTTTCAAAAAATAAAAGGGACAGTAGGAAAACTCATACAAAATACTCTAAAATAATAATATATAAATACATCACCCTAATATCATAATAAAATATTGATATTAAACACTAATATAAGAAGTGATTAGAGTTCTTTTTTATTTTTAAAGCTATTTAAAATAAGCAATTTATTAAAATAAAGATTTCTATACAATATATAATTATGATGAAATTGCACATATATTATATATGGAGGATAGTATCGGAAGAAAAGATTTTGGATTGCATTTAATGCAATTCATTGATTTACAATTAAGTGAAAAGTCAAATTTTTTACTTTTTATTTTAAGTTGTTTTTTGGTATTTTAAAGTTATTTGACCACTTAAAAAAACAAACAAAACAACTATACTAGTTCAGTACAGTAGTTAAATGTCATAGGATCAGGTCACATAGTTAAGTTCGGGTCATAGATTTAAGTTAGGGTTTGACCGTCCAAAACCCTAGGGGTATATATATATATATTCACTCTAAAAAAAAAGGAAACCTCTTTTCCATGACTTCAAGTTTCATCTGATATTTGATTTTGAGAAGTACATCTCCCTTACTCAAGTCTCATATGATAATCGACTTACCTCAGTAAGTACTCTATTTATGTATGTATGTATAATTTTTCCTCTTTTTATACTTGTAGACATACAAAAAGCAGAAAGAGTGTTTGAGCCATTAATGACGTAATTTGTATTAAAATTGCTAGAATATTTCACGAATGACATCATTTCTAAGAAACGGGAAGTAAAAGATAGAATCGTACTAGGCATTAATATTGGTAAGAAGTATGTTGGATTGACAGTGGCTGATGTTAAATTCACACCCGGAGTATGGTCTCCGATCGAGTCTATGTTTATGTATATAAAAACCGGAGACCATGCTCCGAGTGTGAATTTAACATCACTCCCTACCAATCCAACATATTTCTTGCCAGTGTCTTGCCTAGTACGATTCTATCTCTTACTTCCCGTTTTTAAAAAAATGATGTTATTCGTGAAATATTCTAATAAATTTCATAAAAATTACGTCATTAACGGCTCAAGCACTCTTTCTGCTTTCTGTATGTCTACAAGTATAAAAAGAGGAAAAATTATACATACATAAATGGAGTACTTACTGAGGTAAGTCGATTATCATATGAGACTTGAGCAAGGGAGATGTACTTCTCAAAATCAATTATTAGATGAAACTTGAAGTCATGGAAAAGAGGATTCCTTTTATTTTTTTTATAGTGAATATATATATACACCTAGGGTTTTGGACGGTCAAACCCTAACTTAAATCTATGACCCGAGCTTAAATATGTGACATGATCCAATAACATTTAGCTACTATACTTAATCGGTATAGTTGGTGGATCACATGACTAACCCAACAACTATATCAGTATTGTATGGTGGCTAAGTCATATTTATTTATCAGATTTTTTTTTAATCTATTAAAATAAAAAGGGATAAATAATATTAATGTGTTCAACTTAGAAGGAAATCTTCAATGAAACAACGGTTTCATTAATATGCAATAGAAGTGTAGCTTTTTTAAAATTTAAAATTAATTTGGATATTTTCAATCAAAATGCTACGCTTTTATTGGACGGTTTCATCACTTATCAATGAGACCATCCCACCGAAAATTTCCCCTCCACTTAGATCTAAAAGAAAGAAAATAACACCAATAAATATTTCTTTTTTTGAAAATATAACACCAACAAATAAGATAGAAAAAAAAAATCCACTATTTTTTTTAAACGTAACAAAACAGAGAAGGAAAAAAAGACTGATCGAAGATCTAATAAAAAAAAAAAATACTGATGCAAGTTAAAAGATGATTTGAACATGAATATGAAACCAAAAAATAGGAAAATTATGAAAAACTAGATTGTTTTAAAAAAAAAAAGCATAATCATAAAAACAAAGATAATATTAATAATTCAAAGGATTAAAAGAAATTAATACAACTTAGATCTATATGAAAGTAAGTAACACCAATAAATAAGTTGGGTTTGGTATGAATTAATAAAAAAAAAAAAAAGATAACGATAAATTCTTTGAAAAAGATATATAGATACAAGCTAAAAATATAAATATCGAATCAAAAAATAAGAAAATTAGTTTGTTAGAAATATTAAAACAAAAAAAAAACAAAAAAACAAAAAAAACATAATCATATAAACAAAATTAAATAATAATAATAATTCATATTATAAAAAAAAATCAATGAAACTTAGATGTATCTCTCAAAGTGTATGCACATCCTTTATCCTGATATGTTTTATATCGTAACGAATTGACAATAGAAAAACTATATATATATAGTTTTTTTATTATCAGTTCAGGACGAAGAACATAGATTATAGATTATAGAGAAGTTTTGACAAATATACACTTTAAGTTAAAGCATGTAAATCTAATGATTCACGTTATTCGTCTTAATATAAAGAACCGATCATAGAAAAATTATATATATATATATATATATATAATTATATATATATATCAGTTTGTATGTTTAATTTGAAATTCGTATGAAATTTGTATTTGTGTTGAGAGAAAAGGTTTCTCTTCATAGATTTGTCATAACTTAATAATAATCATATTAGGGATGGACGGACAAATATACCCCAATTTTTCTCCACTCATCTCTCTATCCACCGCCAACATTTCTTTCCTCTGCTTCTTCGTCTCTCTCTTCTTCAACAAAACCCAGAACCCAGCAGCCTCTAAAAATCTCTTCAAATCACCCGTAAGAAAACCTAGCGGCTTCTTCTTCTTCTTCCTCTTCCTCTTCAATCGAAACCCAGAAGATTGAAAACCCTAAATGCGTATCTCTCTTGAAGTAGATGATGGTTGTTGGTGGTGAAAAGGGGGCAGCAGATGGAGCAACGGGCTTCAATCCTCATCTTTCATGAAATTGGGGAAATTGATGAGAAAGTTGAGGAGGGATATTGATGAATGATGGCGTTGGCTGCTCAATTCGTGATTAATTTTGCCAAGGTTGGAAGAATAAGTATTCATCATAATAATTATGTCCGCTCTTCATCATTGACAAGAGGGAGCGTGTGTTGTAGTAGTAGTAGCAGTAGCAGTAGGTGTTCAAAAAATGAGTTAGAATTGACAGACGAAGAGCTGATGAGAGAATGTGAAATGGATACATTCAAATCATCTGGTCCAGGTGGGCAGCACCGCAACAAGAGAGAGTCTGCTGTCCGTCTCAAGCACAAACCCACTGGTATTATTGCTCAGGCTGTTGAAGACAGATCTCAACACAAGAATCGTGCTGCTGCATTGTCACGCCTCCGCACTCTTTTGGCTCTTAAACTCAGAAACCCTATACCCAATCTTGATCATACATATTCACCTCCAAAACACCTCCTTCAAATTCTCCCTCCCAAGTCTACTATTAGAGGATCAGATTGCGGTCCACAGATTGGACCTAACAATCCTAAGTTCGCTTTGGTACGCAACTTTTATCCCCTTTAATTCTCTATTATTCAATATCTCCTCCTTCTAATATAATATTCAATTCTTGTTTTGTTCATTCTTAGGGAATGCAAGCTCTGCTTGATCTCATCTTTGCACTAGAGGGATCTATATCACAAACAGCTAAGTTATTGGGGTAAAACAACCGTCTCTCCCTCTCGCTCTCTTTTTCATTGTTTCCCACTCATATGGTCGTTTTAAATTAAATGTGGCAGGTTAAGCACCGGAGCACTATCACGGTTGATATTATCCGATGATTCTCTACGAATGGCAGTGAATGAATTGAGAACTTCTAAGGTAAGCCGGTTAATAGCTGTTATAAGAGCTCCTACAATGGCTTACCAAACTAATGTGTACACAATAGCTAATAGTTTTCTGCTATAATAAATATAAGTGTTTGATTAAAAAGCAGAAAAGAAAATTAATTTCTTGGCCTGGCCTATATGGATTATGGGACAGTTAGTTTTTGGTTCTAAAGCAAATCTACACCCATCATTATTGATGGGAAACTGAGAAAATGTTCTTAACTCAAAATGTCCTCTGCATCCTGTACTGTAAGGATGCATCTAACTTGATTTCATTCTCATTTCCTCGTGAATAGTGAGTCCTCTTTAAACATGTGAAGTCTGAATGGTATGCATTTGGCTAAAAAGTATTGTTTAGAGGAAAGAAAACTGCTTTATAATTTTTGCCAGACAATATGCTTAGCACATTTGTCATTTGAAGGCAGGGTAATTTAACAGTTCTCTATCATGTGCACATATATAGTTTGTACTCGTAAAATCTTGTTAAGCACCAAATATACCAATTAACAAAATATTAAACATGATTTTCCATTTTTTTTTATTCTTCGGTAGTTGAATAATAAGAGAATATTAGACCTCTTAAATCTAGTTTTTCGTTTATGCTACCATTATACTTGAGTGAATCAATTGTATTCCGACTTTATGTGTTGTTAGCTTTTGAAATTACTTTATTTATTGCTATCCGGCATCTCCTTTCCTCACCAATGACTATTTGAAGTAGTTGCAACTTAACTGCTCTTTTATATTGCCATTTTCAATGCCAACTTGCACCTCAGTGTAGAATCTTCTTTCAAGATATCCATCCGCATTGTGGACTATTAGTAAACAAAAGTATACTATATATAAAAGAAAAAGGGGAAAAACTGATAAAAAAAATCTATATTCATTTTTTGTTAAAATGTATGGTTGAATTCTTTATTTTCTTCATCATGTTGTTTTCATTTACTTGATCAGAATTGAAAAATTTTTATGTCATTTAATCATAAATTTTAGCTAGAACGCAATCTCCTTTTGTGTAGCTTCACCAATTTTGTACATTCATTCATTAAAATATTTGTGGCTTTATTTGATTAACAGGCTTTTCTTGTTGATTTCAAAAATTGAATTTCATTTTGGGATTTATGCAGGGAATGAAGCCTTTAAAGTAGGATTTCCCAGGCATTTCTTATCAGGTAAATGATGTCTTCTAGGATTTCTTGGGTGCTAATTCTGTTTTGGGTGAATAATTCTCCTTTTTTTTTATAATTATAACTTATAAGTGGGGTAATACTGGCATGCTATCTCTCTACATACAAATTGGCTTCTCTAAATCCCCAGAACCCCATCCCATTCACTTTTCTTCATATGGGGCTTTCTACGGCTTGGTGAAGATGAGAATAGCTGCAGGAGAAATTAGTATTTTCTGATGAAAAGTTCTTAAATCATGGAAAATAGACTAGAATTTATAAATGCACAGTTGCTTCTGGTATAGTCAATCATCATTTTGAGTTCTCTTGTACTTGTCAGAAACATCCTAAATATTTGTTATTATAGAATATAACAACTTGTTTTCACTCTTTGCCGCTGGATTGCGGCTTCAACGTAGTTGCATGATAACAAAGAAAACTTTTCAACGGTCAAAAGAGGCTTTTTTTTTTTGTATTTGCGAACTTGATGAAGGAGAATCCTATTCTTTAAGAATGAGATTTTTTCCTCCACCAAAAAACCCTTTTGCCTCGTTGACTCCTATTCTTTAATTTCAAAAACTGAGCATATAGCTTTTGTTCTTCATTGCCCTGCATTGCCTAATAACTTTGTAGAATGTTTGTACTTATGGATGTGGTGGCATCAATAATTTGTATTTTTGCTGATTGGTCATGCTTTTGGCTTTTTATTTTTATTTTTGAATTACTTAACGTTTGAAAAAATATTATAATTTTTATAGTTGAAGCATATCACTGATAATATTACTTAATTCTATTTTATTTTCATTTCTAATTAGTAAACATAACCTCAATTTATAATTTCTGTGGTCATGTGATTATGTGGTAACCAAACTGTAAGGTGGATCATGCTAATTTTGCTTTGAGAAATTTACAAGTTCTTTTTTTTTTTTTTTTTTTTTTTTTTTATGGGTGTATTTATGTAGCAAATTCTTCACGCGTACAAGAAATTAATAATCACTAATATTTCAGGAATATATGGTATTGAAACCAATGGATAAATTTTCCATGCCATGTGGTATTATTTCAATGGTCGGATGCACCTTGCACAGAAGAATAAGAAGATTCTTTCTTTAGGTGATTACATGCTTACATGTGTATATTTTTGGGAAATCATTAAAATTCCCCTGTAGTTTGTGCTTTTCTTCAAAATCTCCCAAAAATTTCAAAAATGGCCAAAATCCCCCTTGCCTTAAAAAAAATTATAATTTGCTATAATTTTGGCCAGTTTTGAAACTCAATTACTCTGCTTCAAAGATTCAATTTTGGTTGTGGGTATTAGCTTTCCTTTTTCTTACATTTTGCATGACTATTCAAGCTGTTAAAATTTTGTCCATGACATTTAACTGATCAAGGGATGAAAAAAATGAGAGGGCCAGAGATAAAAAAGAAAGCAGAGGATTTGAGTTGCACCAAAGTAACTTGATGGGGGCCAGTGACACTTTATAGATTCTCTTTTGTGAACAGTAATAATCCATAACATATATAATTTGTCTACTCACTCCAATTGCTAGATTTCCTACAAACACCAAATCTTCAAACATAACTACTCAAATCCAGAGATTTTCGCTAATTCCAAATAAAGGTAATGACTAGTCCAACAACTGTGATTACAAGCTTTGAGATACAGAAAGACGGGTTAACGACACTAGACCTGAATGTTCAGTTGTGGTTGCCAGAGATAGGAAATCATCATTACAGAGTATCCGCTTTTAACATTATGTTTCCACTTGCATACAGGCTACAACTAGCTACAACTGTCTGGTATAAAATTTAGCACACCTGGGATTGAGAAATGAAGATTGATTAATTAGCAAAAATGTAAAGCTCAGAGATGATAGATTTACATAAGATATCAAGAACCTCCTAATTGTTTCTCTTACCATTTTTCTGGAAAAGAAGTCTCTTGCTCGCTAGCTTAATTTGTATAGTTGTGGTTGTTGCATGTTTCTCTTCACATCCTGTATATGCAAAATACTTCATTGATAAAATAAATTTATTTTAATTTCGTGCCGACATGAATATAAATATACAACATTTTCACTGTCTAATTACCTTGTCATAACTGAAGTATAATATTGCAATTCATGTGTGAAAACCTGATGAAGTCTTCGTAGCCTTAGTAGGATTAAAATCTGAGGCTACAGATAAAGGTGAAAAATCCATCAAAAACAGTCTCTAAGAGCTTTAATGTTTTATAGTTTTATAGTTTTATTAGAATGAAATACCTGCTTCAATTAGATTGAGTTGTGAGAATGGAGGAACTACAATAGATAAAACTTGAGCCATAGATAATATCAAACCAGATCAATTCTTTTAACTGTTTTAATTTCCAAGCAAGCAAGCAATTTGAGGCACCCTTTCCAAGTTTGTGTGAAAGACATCTTAATCTGTTAGACCGTTACGAAAATTATAAATTCTTAGCAAAATTTGCTATTCTTCACTAAATCCACTGCACCAAGAAATTTATGTGCCTCGATCTAATCAAATTAATATGTACATTAAACAAGACTTTAGCGAAGAAAAACTAATTATACCAATTTGTTAAAAAGTTTTCTGCTTTAAATGATTTTTAAGTAACATTTAAAGCAGTATAGCAAATATAATGGTTGAAACAATTGAGAAAACTTAATGTATGTAGGAGTGACTTATGTCTAACATTTCACCAAACATAATTTTGGAATAAGATGTTCTAAAATAATATTAATAAACCGAATCTCTGGATTCATATTACAATAGCAATTAGTAAGTACAACTGAAATATCAAATCTAAAAAAGGAGATGAAAATTTTACCCTGTTCTTGGAGGAGGAAGATGAAACCACAACTAAGACATGCAGGTAACAACTAGAAAATGTCTCATCTTCTCCAGCTTGTCACTGTTTTTGAATCTTGCAAAGCAATAAAGCACTGCAACAAGAAATTTAAGTGCCTCTAAATCAAACATATACCCTATAACATTATTGACTTCTTGAATAATATTTTACTTATTAATGAATTAACAACAGTGATTATGTTAATCAAAAGTAAAATACTGAAAATTCATCCTTAAAATCATGAAGAAGGAAATAATTACCTGGGAATGAGTGGAAGTTTCAGATGCTTGAGAACTCATCCTTTACATCGTCGTGAATCAGCAAGAGGAGCTCTCCAAATCGTCACAAAAACTGGAATACATATGATAAACAAGTAATGACAGATTACAAACAAGGATATATATATATATATCTATGAATCGCTGACACATTTCAAATAATCCACTTTCTGGGAATCTCAAACACATTTCAAATAATTTCACTAAACAAATATTTGATACAAAGATGAAGGTTTAGCAATCTTCTGACAAAAGTGTGGTTGAAACAATTGGAAAAACATAATGTTAGTAAAAACATAATGACTTTTTGTCTAACATATTCAACCAACATAATTTCGGAATGAGACTTATTAAATTCGTTTTAATTTGGACAATTTATGTAAAAATGTTACATAATATTACTTGCCATTGACTCTCGACAGACTATGCTGAGACTATGGGAGATTGGGAGAGGGAATAAATTTAGTGTCCAGAGGTGTTAATTATAAGTGAAGTTTCAGATAATTATAAGGAAGGGACTAATTACCTGTGAATGGGTGAAAGTTTCAATTGTCAGCAACAAGTGATGATGAAATATGTGCAGTTTCTGTTTGAGTTTCTGGTAACTCATCCTCGACAATATCCTCATGAAAGGAGACAACTGATGGAGAGGAGCTCTCCAAATCATCAGAAGTCATGGGATTTTCATAAATTCTGATCTTAGGAATGCCACAGTCCTTGACCCAGTTCTCTGCTTTCTCCACCTTGTATCGTCTTTTTAAAATAGGACAGTCATCAATATACAATTCCTCCAAAGTTGTCAATTGCAGAAGGTAGTATGGCAATGTCTTTAATTTAGGACAATACCAAATTTCCAAAGAACGAAGACATGGCATAATTTTGATTTGTTCTTCCCCTCTTCCAGAAGCCACACAATCCCACTCTTCCCAATCTGGCAGAGTGTTAAAGTAAAGAGATTGCAATTTGGGAAAGGCAATAACTAATGATGATGATGAGAATGACGAAATATTATCACTTTCCATTCCCACAAATTCATCACCCACACTTTTCACACTCTCCATATCCCCAATCGAAAGAGATTCAAGACATGGCAGTTTCCCCAGAGACAAACGATCAAAACCATTATGAGACCAACTCCGGAGAACTAAAAACCTTAGTTTTGTTAAGGACATCATCCAATTGAGGGATAAACGACTGGCACCGCTGTAGTCCGTTAGAGATAATGTCTCTAAATTTGGAGGAGGTTGGAAGTCTTCAAGAGCTTCTTCATTTGTATTACTGACGTCTTCTTCTAATGACAAGCCTCTTCTTAGACTTTTCAATTCTATCCCCAAACCAAGGAGTTTTGTCTTATTCTGAAATTCTGCCTTATTAACCTCACCCACATCTACCCCTCCACTGCATATAATGTCAAGTTCCCCTCCAAGGTGATTCAAGTTTCTTAGACATTCAAACTTACATGCTTTCTTATCCCCACTCATAACTACTTCCCTTAATGTCCTCAAACAAGTCAGTCTCTCTATTCCTTTTGGCATATACTCAAGATTACAACACCCGTAGTTTATTAAATGCCTCAAGTTGACTAATTTTCCTATCCCTTCTGGTAGCTTTTTGAGATTACTACACTCATTGATATTTAAAGTTTGTAAATTATATAATTCACAAACCGCTTCCGGTAATTCCTTAATACCATAATTTCTAATTATGTCAAGATATCTTAAATGTATCAATTTATTTATACCAATTGGAACAACGTTAATTGACTTGTAACAAAACCGCAATGCCCTAAGACATGTCATATGATCAAATAATTTAGATGTATCAATGTACATATGTTCATCCGAATGGTTACAATCAAATACTAAGCTACGCAATCTATTTTCATAAAAATTAGAGATAGAAAATGAAGCTTTTCCTTTGAGCACAATCATTGAATGACAAGCTTTTTCATAATCAGAATTTAACCGAAACTCTCCGTCAACCTCAACACTAAAACATTCATTCTTTGTAAGATATTGAGCCAAATCATGCACCATATCATGCATCTTACATTTTATTATTTTACCGTCATCTTTAACTCTATAAAAATCTTGAAAGAGAGAACGCATTGCTAACTTTTCAAAATACTCTTCGCCAACTAACTCCGTATCTCTATTTGGTTTTGGACTGAGATAACCTTGAGCCATCCACAACTTGATCAATTGATCTTTGTCTATCTTATAATCCTTGGGGAAGATGGCACAGTATGAGAAGCATCTCTTTAACTCAGAAGGCAAATCAATATAACTTAATAATAATGGTACCAAAATCCCCTTTTCTGCCTCTTCTAGTTCCCATATCTCACTATCTAAGACACATTGCCACTCGCCAATTGTATTTTTAGAACGTAAGAGACCTCCTAAAGTCTTGACAGCAAGAGGCAAGCCCTTACACTTCTTTACAATTCTCCTGCCTATATCTTCAAACTTATGACACTCTTCATTGGTCCTTCTAGAAAAAGCAACCTGACTAAACAATGACCAACTTCCGTGGTCGGACAATATCTCTAATGGAATTTTGTGGGTGCTTTCCAAAACATCAGCAACATTCATGTTACGTGTGGTCACCAAAACTCTACTTTCTTTAGAGCCATGCTTAAGAGTGTTTTTCAATTGTTCCCATTTATTAGGATCTTGTGTCCACACATCATCAAGGACGAGAAGAAACTTCTTGTCCTTAATAGATTCTTTTACATTATTTAACACCTGCTCAAATCCACTTAAATGTGAATGCTCATTTGTAAGAGACTCAAGGATTTCTTTGCCAATCTTAACCTCGTCGAAAGGATCAGAGACACACACCCATATTTTTTTGTCAAAATGGGCAGTCACTTCATGATCTTTAAAAACTAGTCTAGCAAGAGTAGTTTTTCCTAATCCCCCCATCCCTACAATGGAAATGACAGTAAGGGATGTCCCCTTGACATTACTACTCTCACTCAACAACAAGCTTTTTATATTCCCCTTGACATCATCTCTCCCCTGAATCTCTGATTCATCTATAGAAGAGGTAGTTATTGGTCGTTCTACTTCTCCTATGCCATTGATTGAGGTTAAGTGAAACCTATCCTTTTCCGAAGCAACAACATCTAGTGTTTTATTTAATATCTTTATCTTCCCAGCAATGTGATGACGCATGAAAGCTGGCCTACAAAAAGGATAGCAGGACGCGAGAGAACAAACCTTTGTCACAAGATTGGAAGCATTTTCAGCGTCCATGATTTTTAGTTTCTGAAAGGCAGTGTTCCACTCGTCCAACACGTCCTCTACGTCGTAGGATACGTCTTTGAGCTTGTCTAACCAATCTCTCACGCTATCATCCTTGAATTGTTTGCACTCTGCATCTCTAAGCAAAGATTTAATGGCCCTAAAATTGCTGTTCAGCTTTTCCACTTCTTCATCGACACCGGCAACTAGTCTTACTTCTTCTCCTACGCGTTCACGAGCTAGCAAAACCAATTGCTCCAGGATTGTTGAAAGAACAGCTTCAGCCATATTCAGAAGGTATTTTGATTGCAGAAAGATGAGGAATATTTGTAATATCTGGTAAAGATGAGGAATATTTAATTTTTCAATTGTAAAGACATTTTGATGTGATAATGTCACTTTCCATCCAATTTCAACAGTGAGAAATGATTTGATCAGTGTGAAAACTGATTTTTTTTTTCTCAGGGAAATTGAGTAATAATGGAGTGTGGAGTGAACAAAACAACTGGCCAATTTTTAACAGAAAAATGTCTGGGTACCGACTGGTCAGTACCCAAATATACTGACCACCTAATGGAGTGTTGCCACGGGACCAAAACTTTTTCTCTTTTTCTATTTTTCTCTTTGTTTTAGATTACGTGGCAACCAACCATTGGTTGGTTAGTACCCAAATATTGTCCATTTTAATATTAGACAAGTGGTATACCGACCATTTAATATTGGCCAATTTTTATGAAAAGAAATCACTAACTTTTTTTTTTTTTTTTTTTTTAGCTCAAAAATTTGCTACTTATCACATTAGACAAGTGGCCAATTTTTAAGTGGATTGAATGCTTGATGCACTCATGCACCAATGTGCAATGGGAAAATCTGGGGTTGGATGGAAATTGATCTGGGCCATTGAATTGAAAGTGGATCTAAAGGCTTGGAGTGAATGAGGAATGATTTTTTTTTTGTTATCTTGATAGAGTACCGACTACCGATTATCCTTCTTTGTTATAAACTGATTAGTGATTACTACTCATAAAGCACTTTCCAAAAAGCAATTTTTTTTTTCAATTTATCTTTTTCCGAGGGAGTAGGTAAACTACTCTCTCACTGTTTTTATTTATCTATTTAAAGTGGTAAATTTATAGAATGGTCCAAAACCAAATAACAAAAAAGTCCCATAACTTTACAAACCGAAAGACACATTTATCCCTTTTGATATTTTTGTGTGTATATATTTAATGTAATTCTAAATTTTAACAAGGATACAAAATGTCTTTACAATATGTAATATTATAAAATGGATGAAAATTTTACAATGACATAACTACCCTTTATCAAACACACTTTTTCTATGAAAATCTAAAAAATATCAAAGTTATAAAAGCCTTTCACTTACACCACAAATTCAGGCCTATAATTCCAAATCTAAGCCACTATACAAGAAAGAGAAATGGGATTTTTACTAGAGAATGTGTTCAAGAATTTATGTAAAAACATCTTCAATTTTTTTTTCCAATTTGAAAGTAATGATAACGAATTTATTAGTATTCGAATTTTGAGAAATCAAAAAATATTTTGTGAGACTTTTTAATAATAATTTTTTGATTTTAATATTTAAGTTTTGCGAGAAAAAAAGTTTATGTTTTTCTTTTAATTTTAATATTTCATGAATTGTAAATAATTTAAATATTTCTTTAAAGTACATTTGACTATTTGAGTATAGAAATATCCAGTAAAATTGTGATTTGAGATGCGATAATGTCACCTTCCATACAAATTCAAGAGTGAAAAATGAAATCAAATCAGCGTGAAAACTGATTCTGAAAATGGAGTGAACAAGACACTATCCTTAATAGAATAATAGTTAATTCTTTATTGTGAAAAAGCTGATGAATAGAGATGCACGTTTGGGGAATGAGGATGGATATAGGTCCCCTCATCCCCATCCCCATCCCCATTTCATATACCCTTTCCCCATCCCTCCATTTAGGACAAATGGGGATGGAAAATTTTGGAGAGACCTATATCCATCCCCATCTCCAATTTCCCATTTTTCCTATTTTTTCCCCTTTTTTTTCCATTTCCCCGTTTCCCCAGTTCTCCCATTTCCCCATTTGATTAAAATTTACAAATTAAATTAAAAAAAAAAAAAAAAACATTCAATTACAAATACAAAATAAAATTCATTAGTGCATTTTATATAAAATGTGTATATATACTTAGGGAGTTAGGGTTTTCAAAGAATAAACAAAAAAAATTAAAAATATATATTATAATTATATTTATATATGTTTAAGGGAAATGAGGATGGGGGACCTCCCCCCATCCCCATTTCCATCCCCATTTCAACATAATTGTGGGGAAAATGGGAAAATCATTTCAATTTGGGGATGATTTTCATCCCCGTCCCCTCTCATTTCTCTATTTTCCCCAAAAAAAAAAATCTCAAACTGGGATAGGGATGGGGATGGGAACGTGGAGAATTGAAACCCTAGAGAAAAATGTGCATCTCTACTGATGAATGATGACACGACAACATAATTAGCTGGTTTTGTTTTTAAATTAAAAAATCGATGAAATTGTAAATAAAGACTAAAGAGAAGTCTCAAAGCAAACGACACATGGCCCATGTGTATAGCAGGCGGGTGTCCAAACGACAGCTGTAGAACAGCTCAAATACATATATTTTCATTACAAATTAGACGAGTGGCCAATTTTCATTAAAAAAAAAAAAAAAAAGTTTTTTCTCTTTCCTCCCACTAACTTCTTTTTATATATTTTTTTAACTTAAAAATCTGTAATTAGTTACATTTTAAATAGCCTGGTGCACTAATCGGTATTTGACTGAAGTTTTCTTCGAAAATGGGAAAATCTGGTGTTAGTTGGCAATCGATTTGGGCCGCTGATTTTAAAGTTGATCTAAAGGTTCGGAGTGATTTAAGTGAATTATAATTATATGATAATCCACTTGTCACACTTGGACTTTTTTTTGGGTTAGGTAGGGTTTTTTTTGTCACACTACCCATCTCTATCTCTATTGAAAAAGGAATATTTCTTCCGGATTTCATCTTTCAAAGTTTTTTACTCCTATCACATCCTTTATTATTATCTCTATCTTTATCCCTATTTATATTTATATCTTCAAATAACTTATATTATTATTATTATTATTTTTTACTTTCTTTAATAAATTATTGTTCAACTAAATTTTAACAAATACTATTTATAACAACATTTATAATTACTTTTTTAACTTTTTTTTTTTAAATGTAATGTTTTATTAATACATGAATTTATAATAACTAATTTTTAGGTTCTAAAACATTTTTCAACTAATTTTCTCAATCTATTTATTTTTTTCCAATATTTATCAACTAATTTTTCTAACCTATTTATTTCTTTTATAACTTTTTCAATCTACTTTTTTAATCCAACCTACAAATTTTATTTGTGTTGCCGTGTCAAACTTTCTCAACCTACATATTTTATTTGTGTTGCCATGCCTTACAAAATATTAATGTATTTGGACATCATCATATGTTATGCTATGATTATTTAAGTTTTTTCTTTTTTTCTTTTTTTCTATCTTTATTTTAATATTTTTATGTTATTGTAATATTTAATATTAATATTTTTTATTTTAATACTAATTTTCAGATTTTTTTATTACTAACTTAAAATTATTAATATGTAATAAGAGATTTTTTTTATAATATAAAAGAAATTTTTTTAGAGAAAATTTTAACAAAATAATAAAATGAATAACAAAGGACAAAGTGTGGTAAATAAAAAATTATTAATTAATATTCAATATTAGACTCATTTTAAAGATCTAGATGAGACATTTTTAATGGTATAATTATTATATTAATAAAATGTATAAATTAAAATTTATTATACATTAATTGAATTTAATTGAAAAAGGTAAAAAGATATAAATAGAATAAAAAAATGTTGAAAAGTGAATTTAGATGATAAGATTTGGTTCTCTAAATTTAGAGGATCAAACTCTTGGTCTCTAAAATTTTTTCTTAGAGACATAAATTTAGAGTACGGTGGGAGCAACCCATACTCTAAAATGTCTTGAGACATAAGTATTGAGATGGGTGGGAAATGTTAAGATGCTAAGAGCATCTCCCACCTACCCTCTAAAATAATGTCTCCAAAAAATTTTAGAGGATGGGTTGCTCTCACCCACACTCTAAAATGTTGTCTCTAAGAAAATTTTTAGAGTTTCTATACTTTATTCTCTAAAATTAGAGAACCATCTTTCATCCTCTAAAATCACTTTTTTATATTTTTTATTCTATTTATATCCGTTTAACTTTTTCATTAAATTCAATTAATATATAATAATTTTTAATTTATACATTTTATTAATATAAAAATTATACCATTAAAAATGTTTTATCTAGATATTTAAAATAAGTTTAATATTAAATATTAATTAATAATTTTTTATTTACCATATTTTATCATTTGTTCTTCATTTTATTATTTTGTTATAATTTTCTCTAAAAAAAATTAATTCATTTTATAAAGATATTTTGATGTGATAATGTGACCTTCCATGCAATTCCAAGAGTGAGAAATGAAATCAAATCAGTGTGAAAATTGATTTTTTTTCTTCAGGAAAATCGAGTAATAATGGAGTGTGGGGTGGAGTGACCAAGAGGGAGAAAAAGTATGGCATTTGATTTTTTTTTTTTTTTCCAGGAAAATGGCCCATGAGTGTCCAAATGACAGCTGTGAGCTGTAGCACAGCTCAAATATATATTCATTAAAGTAAGGTAATTTTCTGTCAAAAAAAAAAAAAAAAAAAGGTAAGATAATTTGATCTCCACTTTCTTTATATATATATATATATTACAGAACGATTTACACCAAACTCTCCTTAGGTTTACTCTTTCACACATAAAAATAATATTAAAAATAAATAAAGACCTCCAAATCACACCAAATTACCTCCTTCCATGGAAGTCTGCAACAGACCTCCATGGATTAATAAAAAATATAACATGTTTAATCCTAACCAAAAGAAAACAGCTTATCGTATTTAATAATAATAAAATATATATAATAAATTCTTAACTTGTTTAATTCAAAAACAAACACAAGCTCTACAATAGACTTTTAACAAACCTAAAAACATTTGGTGTGTTTAATCCAAAATTATACATGCCAGATTGCCAGTGTCTTTTAACGAATATTAAAAAATTAAACTCGTCAAATTACTTTGTTTTTTTTTTTTTTTTCCTTATGATGGAAGTCTGTGTGCATACCTCCATTGTTGGACCTCCATCAATGGAGGTGTGTGAACCTCCGATGGATGTTTGTGCAATGGAGATCTGTGACTTCTAAAAGAAAATTTAATTTAATTTTTTTTTAAGAAAGTAATTAAAAAAAAAAATTCATTAAGGCCATATTTGTCCATATTTGATAGAAACAATTAAACTATTGAATATTGATAAAATTAGAAAGACCCCTAATTATATGGCTAATTATAAAAATACTAAATCAATTTCTCGTTTTCAAACGGAAAATGAAAACAAAAAAAAAAAAAATTATTTAAAAAAATAAATAAAGTTTACAGATCAACAAAGAGAAACTAGATTTTTATTAGAGAATATGTTTAAGAATTTATGTAAAAACAGTTTCAATATTTTTTCAACTTTAGAGAAATGAAAACGTATTTAGAGCATCTCCAACGATTTTCCTTGGAGGCTCCCTTATTTAAGGGTTTATATTATTGCAAAGAACCATTAAGGGAGAGTATGCGCTCTAACAATATTCCCTTAAATGGCCTATTTAATAAATAAAAAAATTATTATTTAAATATTAGATATTATGTTTAAATATTAGATATTGTTTATCAATTATGAGTTTTAAATATATAGAGTTTTTTAAGAAAACAAAATAATCTTAAATAGGTGAAGCCCACTTTATGGGGATCTGAAAACACTTCTTAATTAAGGGAGTGAACTCCACCATAACACAATTAAAGGAGTCATTTATGGACTTGTTGGAGCTGCAAAAATGCACTTACTCCCTTAATTAAGATAAGAGATGTCTTCAAGGGAGATTATTAGAGATGCTCTTATTCGTATAATCGTATTATAATTTTGAGAAATATAAAAAAGACTGTGTGAGATTTTTTTTAATAATATATATATATATATATATATATTATTTTAATATTTAAGTTTTGTGTAAAAAAGTTTGTGTATTTTTTTTATAAAAAAATTTTAATTTTTCAATTGTAAAGACATTTTGATGTGATAATGTCACATTCCATGCTATTTCAAGCGTGAAATCAAATCAGTGTGAAAACAAACTGATTCTTTTTTTGTCAGGATAATGGAGTAACAATGGATTGTGGAGCAGGCCGGCCCTGAGATTTTCAGGGTCCGAGGCAAACTATAGAAAATTAATTTACGGGGCTCTAAGATTTCAAGTTGAGTTTTTGTATCTGAATTATGAATTTTTGTAGTAAGATTTAAGAGAGTTTTGAAGAACCCTAATTTGATTTTTGATTTTTTTTTTTATTCGATGTCTGCTTCTAGCTGTCTTATAAGTGATATGAGTAGTGTTGTAGTGTTATTTTCCCGTTTTAAATATATAAAAGACAATTAGTGTTAGGAATAGAATTCAACCCACGTTTGACTTAGTGTAAGAACTTGAGAATAATAATTGGATTTTATAATTTATAGGTCTTTCTTTAAAATAATAATAAATGAAAAAGATGTTCAATGAGCCTATTTTAAACTCATTTATGAGTTTGTTAGTTTTAAAAAATATATATATTTGATGGGCCTATTATAAATTCATTTATGAATTTGTTAGCTTAAAATCATATATAGGGAGCCTTAAAGATCGGGGGTCCTAAGTGGCTCTCACTGGGCTCTCCCTAGGGTCGGGCCTGCCAATGGCATTGATTAGGATTTTTGATCGTCGCATTTTTCGTCATCAATTGCTTGTACATCTTTAACGGCTTCACATACTTCATCTATTACTCAATTCATCAATTAAAAATATTAAATATTTCTGGATATTTCAAAAAGTAAATTAAATCCAAACTTGTTAGGACAATTAAACATTTAAAAACAAAAATAAAAAATAAAGGAAAACAGATACTAAAAGGTTTCTGAGAAAATAATAAAATCTAAAAATCTAAAAAATCTGAATCAGAAAGCAATAAAAATAAAAATAAAATAAAATAAAATAAAGCTCAAAAACCTTCTGTGTTAGGCTAGGGTTCCTGAGAAGACAGATGGAATTACCACTTAACTGATAAAACCTGAAACAGACAACCAACAACCAACAATCAATTTTTTTTTAACGGTAAAATTTATTTAGAAAAGGCCAAGCCGAGAAACTAAAAAGGTCCAAAGGCCACCAAGACATTACAACCACAACAGCCCCGAAATAGACATAGACCCAACAAGCCACCCACACACAAAACAGAAACAAACCCACGGCAACGCAACACAAAGAAAAACCTGAAACAAAGGTGGCCAAGCTAGCACCAACCAACACGAAAAGCACCACAAACACCACCTAAAAAAAACCTATCAAGCTCACCAGAAGCCTACTGAACTTTAAGCTCTCTCAAGCCGCCTAAAATTCAACAGTGATCAGTGTTGTGGCTAATTATTTTTGTAGTTAGGAGTGTAGACGAAACCGCCAAACAACATTATTAGCCACAATATTTGTTATTTACATGTTTTGTTATGTTAAGTCTTCTGTATCAGCTATGTGAATCTCATTTATTGTGTTTACAGCTTCAAGAACATGTTGATGGTCGATTTAATGACATAAATAAACTAGTGCCTTGGAGAGGTGACCAAGAATATGAGGTGGATTATATTGCAGATTTTATGCTTGAGGTAACATATGTTCTCATCTTTCTTGTACAAAATTTGTTTAGTTCAATATTCTACATCAACAGTTTGCATTTGAAAGAGTTTTATAAATTGTTTCAAATCCTTTTTTTTTTTTTTTCCAAAAACCCTTTGGAGTTTTGAACCTTTTGAAACGACTATTTATTCTTGAATTTAGATGAAAATATTTTTGAAGGAGTGTTTTGGGTACACAATGAGGGGTTTCTTAACTAAATTTTGAAGTTACAAGATGCTTTTTGTAAAGGGGTTTTTCAATCTTGAACCATATGGTGGGTTTGCAAACATAGTTTTAATTCTTATTAATAGAGCCAAGCTGAAACATTTCTATTTACAGTATTGGCTAGTTTAATTTCAAAGTCATGCATGCCATTTAAAAGTTACTTCAATTGCTATTTTGACATTTTGTAGGGGTTTATGGAGTGTGGGAAAATGTCGAATGAAGCTGATTTCTAGTATGGTGAATCGATTTATTAGGTGGTTATTGCACAATTGTATCTTTGTGGATTTAAACTTTCATGAGATTCAAAAAACAGCAGGTACATGGTTGTGTTTGATAAAGTTTATTGGTAATCGCTGTATGTTTTTCTGTTTTTCTATTAACTTTCACTCCCCATATACGATACTTAATTTGGTTAGTCGCTCTTTAATTGCAATAGCTCGTGGATTACGTACAATTGAAAAACTCCATCAACCTCTTTGTGGTGACGGAGGACCATCCTCCATCGATGGAAGAGGTCTTCTCCTCACCAGAGGAGGCAATTGAAGGTGATCGTCGATAGAGGACTCCTCGCCGGAGGAGAAAACTGAAGGTTGTTGTTGTTGCCTCCTCCGGCGATATTGTCTGCGGTGGCCATTGTACCCAATGGTGAAATTTTAAAATTTATTATTATTTTTCTTTTTTTAAAAAATAATTTTTATTTTACATATAATTATGACATCTATTAAGCTAAATAATGGATTTAAAAGTTTCAATAAAAATAATATATATATATATAGTTTTGTCATAAAATATATTAACCATCTCCGGTCTTCAATTTGACAGTCATCTCCGGTCACCATGAAGAAATCATATCGTGTTAGTGGGAATAGGTTTCTTAAATCACAAGTAATTTGGAAAAAAAAATTAAATATTTAGGACCCTTCTAAAAAATCCTTATTATTTTTTTTAATGTCATTATCAAATAACAATATCGAACTTTCTCTATTATTGCTTTTTCTTTTTCAGACAAAAGTTTCGTGTATACATGCTCGATCCATTAAATATGGTACAAATACTTATCACATATAATCTTATACTATATAACATAATATTGTGTGCACTAAAACTAATAAAATAAATATCGATATTTTGATTAAAATAACTTTATTATTATTTTTATATTTTATGGGATTCATATCAAAAATATTACTGATAGTTTAAAATTATTGATGATATTTTTTATATTTCCATCGAAATTTTCCAAACTTTGGACCCCGGAATTTACACCCAAAGGGATATTTACTTCCTTGACTGAAACTTCTCTATGAAATTGTCCTAAAGGCTATAGCTAGTTCTCTGCTCTCCTAACTTGTATATATTTCATGACCTCAACTCCTCAAGACTCCATAGACAAAAACAATAATATTTTCCAAATTCAATTTTAACTGTATTTGAAATTCAATAATATAAAATATCAAAGTTAACCATTTATTGGGGTTAACGTAACCAGCAATGTGACGTATCACGTATGTTCGACCAGTAATGTGAAGCTAGGAGAAAGACAGTAATCACTCGAATAGGACAATGTTTAGATACTGATCGATCAATATCTAAAATACCGACCCCACTAATGGGAGTATAGCATTTTTTTTCCTTGTACTTTTTACATTTATCTAGCTCACAAGTTGGGTCACGTGATACACTCCTATTGATGGATTGTTTTCACATCTAAGGATTGTTTTCTATCATTCTCTTATGTTCATAATTTTTCTTCAAATCTTGTTATATGTATGATTTTTTTTATTGTAAATTTCACGAGTATACATAAAATCTCGTTAATGATTATTATTGACTTGTTGCACGAATTATATATATATATATATAATACTTAAATAATACTAATAATAATAATAATAATAATAATAATAAATAAATAAATAAACAAAAATTAATGTGGAAAGACTTTTCTTTGACTTATTTGTAAGGTCCAGCTCCATAAATTATCCCAAGCCCATTAGTCAAACAAATACATCCAGCCCAATCCCAAGTTGACCCAAGCCCACATTAGAAACCAATACGTCCATCAGGTGTGCAAAAAAGAATAAAAAAAGAAAATAATAAAGAAAGGTGGCAAGTTGGGACAAGTGGCGATGCGAGATGTGTCAACAGCATAAAATAAGAGAGAGAGAGAGAGAGAGAGAGAGAGAGAGAGATATATGTTTGAGGGAGACTCGGCCAAGACAAAACAAAACGGAATCAGAATCAAAGAAAGAAAGAAAAGAAAGAAGAAGGTGCTCGGCGATAGAAAGAGATACCCTCGAAAAAAGAACGCTTGGTTGATTTAATTTACCACAACTTTATTGACATGGTTCACACGAATGTAAGTAGTACACAAGAGAATCACATTTGGGGAATAGAGATGGATATAGGTCCTTCCATCCTCATCCTCATCCCTATCTTCATCCCCACTTTTCAGATCTTTTCTCCACCTATATCCATCATCATTCTCAATTATCCATTTCTCTGTTTTTTCCTATTTACCCCGTTTCTCCCGTTCTCCCATTTAACTAAAATTTACAAATTAAACTAAAAAAACAAATATTCCATTACAAATACAAAATAAAATTCATTAGTGCATTTTATATAAAATATGTATATATACATAAGGAGTTAGGGTTTTCAAAGAATAAAAATATATATATATATATATATATATATTATAATTATATTTATATATATTTGGGAGAAATTGGGAAATTGGGATGGGGGGAGCCCCCCTATCCCGATCCCCACCCCACCCCCCCTCCCCCCCATTTTTCCTTTTTAAAAAAATTCCCCAAATGGGGATGGGAACGTGGGAAATTAGGGAATTGAGGTTCCGTGGAAAAATGTACATCTCTAGATATAATACTGAATCAATGTTGACTCATTGGTCAATTTTTTTATTTTTTTTTTACACATAAGGTTATAACTGTAATAGTAATGTTAGATTGGAATATTCTAATTACAAAACAATCCTAATCACTTGATGTAAAAACACACTCGGATATGCTATAATGAAATACACTCCGATATACACTCCAATTAATTTTTTTATAAAAAGGTTTTTTTATAAAAATGATCATGTACTGCGGCCAACCATAAAAGAATATAATTTGACATCCTAGAGGCTAGCCTTGGCCCCTGGGTTTAGTCCCAAGAATTTGACACTAAGTGGAATAGAACCTATAACTGTGTATCTAACTAGACATTACAAACTTGCCTTTACCGCTAGGTCAAACCCCTAAGGTTATATTACATGTTAATGTTAATGTGGCGGTTGGAGGGTGATATTGCAATTTATTGTGCTCGAAAATAAGCGATTCTGTATTTGAATTTTTTGGAAGAAAATCAATTAATTTCAACAAATATATATATATATATATATATATGGTCAGTAAACAAGCAACCAATCTTCTCTTACAAAGAATATTTTAGGGTTTTTGGGCGGAGAAAGACTATAACCTAAAATCTCTTGGTGTAGGTGTGAAGCATACCATTAAACCACTCTCATCTCATAAAACAAAAGTTATTATGTTAAAAGGGTCATCTATTATTTATTTATGGATAAATTAATATTAATTAATTTTAAAGGATCTTTATGTTTTAGTGAGATATATGCATGAGTTAAATTATAAAAATAAAATAAAAATGGATATAGTCAAAAGTCAAAACTGAATATGTACACATTTTACCAAGAAAAAAATCAGTAATACTAAACATCTCATCTAAAATCTAAAATTTCACATTTTTCATCCCACTACATATGGTATGTGAGGTGTCAAATGGTGAGTGGAGACACGGGATAGGTGATATAAATAATCATTAATGTGTATCCACTCACAATTTGACACCTCATATTTCACATGTGGTGGGATGAAAATAGTGGAATTTTAGGTGGAATGTTTAGTATTATTGGAAAAAAAATATGTACACTAATTATCATAAACTCACGGACTACAAAACGGTGTCGTTTTCATTGAACCTGAGAAACCCTAATTTAAATGTAACGCAGCGTTTTGGCACTCAGGGAACAGCCAAAACGCAGCCTATAAAGCCATCTCTTCTCGTTAGACCACCCGAGCGCAGTTCGTGATTTCAAACTCCTTCTCTCACTAAACGAGAAACCTCTGACTTCGAAGATGAGCATCTATTTGAGTCGATTATTTCCAAGATCTAATTCAAGTTTTTCCTTATGTAGTGGAAACGCCTTACAATCTGCAGTTGTACGCTTAAGGGAAGAGATGTTCTTGGTGGATGCAGGAGTTGGGACCCCCAGAATTTGTATGCAAGATGAGCTTACAGGAGTGCCAATCAACCAAACCACCAGGTTTGAGAATAAGGTGGGATTCCAGGATCTATCGGCCGGTGAATCACTGATAAAAAAGCGTATTTTGGAGAGATTATTCATCGATCTAGCGACTGGTGAACCACTGATCAAAGAGCGAGCAGCCACCAGGTTTAATGATATGGTTGGATCCACAGATGCAGTGGCTGGTGAACCGGTTCTTCTTCTTCCACGAAGATTCAGACAAAACAGAGCTTGGATGGAACTCAACAAGATGTGGCGAACGAATACAAAGGTCAAAGGCTTTATTATTGAGAAAGTAAGAGGAGGTTATTCAGTAGCCATCGCAGGTTTCATTGCTTTTCTTCCATTCCGTCCTCTTAAAATGAGAAGTCAAATTAGAAGGATATCAAATGATCGATTCACCATTGAGAGCATTAACTCCAACCCCAAAAGGACGAATATTGTGGTTTACTAACATCGGCAGATCAAACAATAACTTGATGAGCCAAATCGAAATCTGGTTAGATATCAACAGATTTTTATTTCAATTTTCTTTTTATTGTTCGGTTTTTCAATTTTTTTTTTCTTTCCAATTATATGTTCAATCATCTATTATTATTATTTTTAATAATTATCTATATGTTGTTAATTTTACTGTACGTTGCTGGAGTTGCCGATGGTTTGGGATTCTGTTTTGTTTATTTCTTTTGTCAAGAGAACACCTGAACAGAAAAAAATAATAATAAAAATAATTAATTAATATGTAAAAAATGAAGAAAATATTTCGTTTATTCACATTTATAAAATACATGATGTTTAATGGTGAGGTATCCTCCTCCAATATTTGTATTTCGTTAAATCAAATGATATCTTGGTAAGGTAATATCACGGATCAATTTGTTTTTTTTTTTTTGTTATTCCACGAGGCAACCCTCACTCCGATCAACAACCGATCATTAATGAGTGGAACTAATCCCGGTTTTGACCGGAAGGTCAGTAAAACCTGGCCACGAGGTGCTTCCAATGGGGTTCGAATTTGGACAGAGCCCGAACCATTCGTCCCACTAGAAGTGCGGTGACCAACCACACCACTGCACGTGATTATTGGTTTGGGGATTGTGATTCGTAATAAGGTTGGTTTGGTTAAAGCTGCGGCCTCTCTCAGAGTTCAATCTATGGTTCCTCCTCTAGTTGCGGAAGCGATGGCTGTTTGGCAAGGTATCCTTTTGGCCTCTAATTCTGGCTGTGCCCCTTTTCAAATTGATTCTGATTCTCGCCAAGTTGCTGAGTTGGTGGATAAAGGAATGCCTTTCCCATGCTGATGTTGGTTCTGCAATTAATCTGATTATTGATTTCTAGAAATGGCAATTTAGTTGCCCATAATTTAGCTTGGATGGCTCTCTCGGCTTGTGGAGATTGCTGTTGGTTGGATTCTTGCCCTCTAGACGTGGAGAGTTTGGTCCAGTTAGATGTTTCTGGCTAGTTCAATTGTTATTGGTTTTGTCCGATGAATGAATCGGACTCATCAATGAAAGTAAAGAACTTCGACTTCAGTTTTATCATTAACAAATCCAATTAGGATGACTTTAAAGTATTTCACTTTTGTTGATGAATCTAATTTGTTAGACAAAGCCAATGACAAACCTAGATACTTTGGATGTGTGTAATCTGATTTAGTGAAGTGGGTGCTTAATCAAATCATCCTTAACGACTTTAAAAAGTTTATCCGTGTCAGTTTACACCGTTGGAACCATTTGGTTTTTGCTTTTGCAATATAGGAGAAATTGTTTCTTTTTGGATAATCAAATTATTTTGTAGTTATGGATGAATCATACCAAAGCTTGTGAATTGTTTTAAAAAAATTAAAACCATTGAAATTATATATATATCTATATATTAATTTTCCAATGAGAACTTTTTACGATACACTTTTAAGTACCTTTAATAAAATTGCATGGAAGATATTGAATCTTGATTTAATTTTTTGTTTAGATGGTGAAAATATTAAAATATATTTATGGAAAAAAAAAATTAAAATTCGGGTGCAAGAATTAATTTCTTTTTGTTTTTTTTTTTTTTTAAAGATAAAACATTTTAAAATAGAAAAAAAAAAAAAAAAAGTTCTCAAATTCAAAAATTTTCTAAATTTTTACCGATGTATATTTTAATTTCATTAAAGGTGTTTAAAATGTGTATTGTAAAAGTCTTTATTGGAAAATTACTTTCTCTCAATACGCATATATATGCGGAAATTTTCCTATGAATGTCCTGATAGAATTATATAAAGACATCGAATGTGAGCTACTCATTTTACATACTTTGACTTGGTATATATACACTTGTCAAATCACTTTTATAAATGAGTGACTCATATTTAATATCCTGATAAAGTTATATAAGGATGCCCTGATAGGAACAGGACCGTATGTATATATATATATATATTGATTTAGTGTCTACAAATTTTATCTTTCAAGAATTAGAGTTAGATTAAAAATTTGATATTAAAGTCTCGCAGGTAAGAAACAGATTCAAGTGGCTTTTATTATAGACCATCTCCAAACCTTTAGCTGCCTCAAAACATTGTTAATTTTAAAAAATAAATCAACTAAGACCATTTTAACTTTAACATTATGTTTATATATTTCAATCAAATGCTACAAATATTTTGTTTTAAAGAAATTGTATTATTTAGAAATGTTTAAATTATATCATAAGTACAGTTGATTGACCGATGTGAGCAAAGTGTTGTAAGAAAGATGATGCAGTAATATACAATTTTAATTTGTGATCATGTAATTAACTGTGTAGTATTTTTTTTAAAATAATATTATATAAATTCTGTTTCCGTTGAAGGGGGAGGACTTGAACCCGCGACCTCATGACGTAGGTCTGAGAGATTTACCAATTGATCAACTTCATCCCGTTTGGATCATGCTAATTTTGCTTTGAGAAATGTATATGCTTATATGTGAATTCTTCATGTTTACAAGAAATTAATGATCATTATTGATATTTCATGAATATATAGTATATATAATAATATTAAACGTTCGAATCCTACCTATGGCGAAAGCTTTAAAAAAATTTCATGGTCCGGATTAATATATATTGTCAAAAAAAATAAAAATGAATACTAAATTACATGTGGGGGAATGTTATCTACCTTTCCTATTTGCCTATCACTTTTACCTTTCTCACTCATTGTTTGACACGTATATACTTTTTCATTTAATAAAAAGCTCTCACTTTTTGGTGTAAAGCTTGTTTAAGTATTTACCCCTTATTAATGAAATGATAGAAACATCCATCAAGGGTAAAGACGTAAACAAGTTTTGCCCCAAAAAGTGAGAACTTTTTATTAAATGAAAAAGTGTATACGTGTCAAACAATGAGTGAGAAAGGTAAATGGGAAAGGTAGATAGCATTCTCCATTACATCTTTTATTCAAATAAAAACTTTATGAAATATTGCTATTTTTAGCCAAGAGTAACGTAGCTCAGCTGGTAAATGAACGAGCTTGGGGCTTGAACAAATGACTCCCAGGTCAGTGACTCGAATCCTACCAATGGTTGGTCCCGAATTAATAGATATTGTTACAAAAAAAATATTGCTATTTTTATTATAATTCCTTTATGATAGTATCTGTAATTAATGTTTTTTTAGCTTTAAATAATTCTAAAATTTATTTTAATTATCAATTTTAACTACTACAAGGATTTTTTTTTTTTTTTAATAATATACTTATTATAATTTTTTTTTATAAAAAAAACATGTAAAAGATGAGTGCAGATTCCATCAAGTAAAAATAAATAAATAAATAAAATAAAATAAAATAAAAACTTTACAAAAAAATTATATTGATAGAATAATAAAAATAATAAAGAAAATTAGGGTAAATAACACTTTTGGTGTATATTACCTCTTAGCAAAGATAGTAGTACACCTCCCTTCCACACTTGATGGTCAGATGTTTGAATCTCACTATATATATATATTTTTTCCAAACATACATATCGAGAGTTTTCTCTTGGTTAGTAAGAGTAGTTATTTGGACTACACATGTAGTGTTTGATCTTAACAGGTCTGGTCAACCCTATTGTAAATGTAATACTTTAAAAGAAAATTAACAATTTTGGTCAAATGGATTTAGAACAAAAAAAAAAAAAATTACAAAGATCCGAAATAAAACGAAAAACATATATGAAAATATGAAATTGCAGCCAATTTGACACGGTAATGTGAAATTTTACATAGTGAGGTCAAATTTTACTCGGTGCATTGATATTTTATATGGTATGTAGCAAATTTGATTGTGTATCAAAATTTGACCTCATATACAAAATATAGAAATTTTATGCAAAATATGATGTCTTGATATGTATACAGGCCTCTTTATTTCATTTTTTTTTTTTTATTTCTTTAAACATAGAAAAAGTTATTGAACTCCTGTAACTAAAATTAAAAACATCACAATCATTTTATTGAGTATTGTTATGTTTTATTAGAATCCATTAATATTTAGATTAAGCGAAAATTATTAGGTAATGTAATCTGCTTTTAAATTATAAAATAAAAAATAAAAAAAATAAAAAAAATAAATAAATAAATAACACAATATAGTTATTCAAATAACAAAAAGAAAAATAATATATATGTACAACGTATTGCCGTCCATTCATACACCAACTCACCCATAACAAATCAATGAATTTCTTACAAAACATACAACTCTCCATCGAAAAATCATCAACCACAGTCTCAAAATCAATGGAAACAACAGAAAATAATTGGAAATTTTGAGGAGCCTTTTTAATTCGTGATAAAAAAAAAATTAACAAATTTTTTTTTTGTTAATTAAAAAAATACATTAATGTTTTTTTATTTGTAATTAAAAATACATTTAATTCTATAAACTGATCATTTTGATATGATCAAAAAAAATATATGCAAAAATATTATTTTTCCTTAAATTTCATATTTTAAAATATTATTTTAACTAATTAAAAAGAGATCTTTATTAAGTTTTTTTCTTTCTTTCTTTTTTTTTTTTTTTTTTCATATAAAGAAAACAATTCACTTGGTATTTACAACAATTAAATTCATTTACAAAACAGTTATTAAAATTAAAAAAAATTAAAAAAAAAAAAAAAGAATGTATTTGAATCACGAATAAAATAGGCTAACTCATTGTATTTTCACCATATACTCAACGAGGCTGCAGCTTCCCACTTATATTATCTTCATGAACTCTGCTAGAACTTCCTGAAGATTTACTATTACTACGATCATCAACTCTCCTCGTGCTTCCGAATTTCCCGCTGACTTGACGAGCATACGTGACAACAGCCTTCGCCCATCTCTTGATCTTCGTCTTCAATTCATCTGAATTCATATCCTTCAACGACTTCCCTGGAGACTGTTGGATTGAAATCTCCTGAAACGAGAAACGCTTGTTCAGTTTCCTTCGTTTCGAGCTGGTTTCCTTCTTCAGGGAAGCCGATCCTCCTCCTCCCTTGTTGAGAGAGAGAATTTTCTTGATGGACATGATTTCAGTAGTCGAGTGCAGGAATTTTTCTTTGAATAGGCAAACAAATGGAAGAATATATATGGAGGTTTTTAGAGAGTTAAAGTTGGACAAGTAAGATATAATATTCATATATTCTTAATTAAACGTGTGGTGGTTTGGTGGACTTAGACTTTTCGGCGTCTGGAATCTTTCGGATAAAACTTCTCTATCATGAACTTGCTATTGAAATTTAGGGACTAAAATGAAAATTTTCCATTTATTTTAGTAAAAATATAAAAAAATTCTGGCGCAGAAGTTCGTATTTTATTTTAAACCTAAAAGTAAATTTCAGAGAAACAAATCTTACAAATGAGTTTATATCTTTTCGTAAACTTGTCTATCAATGAGTTTTATATGGATGTCAGCATTTGTATAGATACATTTTTATTTTTATTTGAAAAATTATTAGGTATGGGATTCTATACATTTTTTTTTCGTGTTGAAACCACCCAATTGGTACTGATATAAAATGAAAAACAAATCTGCATCTTTACACGGTATTAAGTGGGATCCCGTAGAAAAATCAATGGGGGATTTAAACAAACTTGTGTAATTAATTATCAGTAGATTCTAACTCGTATTTCAATTTATATTTCAACATATAACAATTTAATTTTTATAATATATGGAAAATTAAATAATTGGTTATTAATGTAAAAATTCATTTGATGAGATTGGGTTGGTCAGATGGTAAATCCATCACACCTACACCACGAAATTGTAGGTTCGAGTCTTTTACCTCCATAAAAAACCCTAAATTTATGTAATAAATTTTAAAAAATGTAAATTCATCTACCAACTAGCACATCACCAAATTTGGATATGAGTTGGAATTTCTAATATAATTAAAAATTAAATATAAAATTAAAAAAGAATCAATGAAATATATAATATGTATTTTATAATGATAAAAGTTAGTAGGGTTAGTAAACATAAAGAAATTGAAAACGACATGACAGCTGTCTTTCTGCCTAATCATTTTATAATTTAAGATTTTTATGGAAAGATTAAAATACTAATAATATTAAGGTTTAATATTAAAAACATCCCCTCACCTTTGAACTATTATTGGATGTCTAGATAAAAATACTTTTATTTCAGAAACACCCCTTATGGACCAACAAACAATGCTTTATTTGGTAAGATTCAGAGGGTATAATGTTCAGTTAATATAATTGAAGCTTAAATACGGATATTATAGACTTTTTAACATCAAAAATTGTTCAATTGAATCATTGTTTGTTAGTCGACAGGGGATGTTTCTGAAATAAAAGTATTTTTAGTAAGACATCCAATAATAATTCAAAGGTGAGGGGAGGTCTTTAATATTAATATTAACCCTAATATTAAAGTTGTGCAGTTTTGTTTTTTCGTATTGTTGACTAGGTATCTCAAACAATCAGTGTTGACTGCTTCTTATTTGTTGTTGTTATTATTATTATTATATATATTTTTCATTTCGTGGATAAAAGTATAAAACAATGGGTTATTAAATTAGGTACTGCTGCAACTTATAAATTTGTGGCGATGGATGGAGAATCATCATACGTATTTTATAAATATATATGAAGATTTTTATTATTAAAGTTGTGGGAGTAAATATCTATTAAGTTTTTTAGTATTTGAATTCGGGAAAATATTTGATTCCAATTGTTCATATTTTATAAATATATATAAGGAGTTTTCTTCACGATATTGTAAAAGGAGATTTCTTCGCATTAAAATATTATATTAAAAAAAAGAGTTAGGATTGAAGAAGTTTCTTGGACATGAAGTAGTTCTTGTTCACTAGGTCATTAGAAAATGAACAAGTAGTAATATAAATCAAGTGATGGTCTTATATTTATTTAGTTCTAGAAAGGAAAGAATATACTTTGGTGGCAGCATATTTGCTCGTGTGTGATAAATTATTTGATTAAGACTTATTAGTTACAATCACCAAACCATTACAAACTATTTTTTTAATTTTCTGTGGTTATTTTCATAAGGGGGAATTGCACAAACCTTCCCCGGTGTTTGATAAAATTACACTGATATGGTAGTTTTGGCTATATACATACAAACTTCCCTCAACATTTGAAAATTGTTGCACAAACATCCCTTATCGTTAGATAAATCCGTTAGTCAATGGTCAAACGTGTAAAAAGTCTAAAATACCCTATATTTTTATTTTAAATAAACTAAAAAATTTAAAAATAAGATAAAAAATATTTATAAATATTTATTAAAAAAAAAACATAAATGTATCTTAAATCTGAAACCTAGAAAACAAAATTTCATCTTTAAAAAATTAGTTTGTGCAATTCCCCATTGATTTTAAATAAATTTAAATTTTAAAATTTATTTATGATTAAATTGTTTAATTTTTTTTTTTTTTAATTTGTAAAGATGAATTTTTTTTTCAGATTTAAGATTTAATATACATTAATGTTTTCTAAAATATTTTTTTAATATTTTTTTATCTTATTTTTTAATTTTTTAATTTTATTTAAAATTAAAATAAAAGTATTTTATACTTTTTACATTTTTTACCATTGACTAACGGATCTATCTAACGGTAGGGGATGTTTGTGCAACAATATTCAAATGTTAAGGCAAATTTGTGTGTATGTGGCCAAAATTGTTATATTCATGCAATTTTATACAATTCCCCCTTTTCATTTATATATAAAAAATAAAAATAAAAAGAATAAATAAATAAATAAATAAATTTAAAAATAAAAAAATGGGGGTTCAACTGAGTATACATGAATTTTAACAATACAAGGTAAAGCAGTTACAAAAGAGCTATTATCTACTAATCTGATATTACAAGCTCACTAGTTGAAGCGTAACTCAGCCAGCCCACAAATCAAACATATTGGGCTTGATGGACCATGTTAATTTTGGGCAAACAGAACGGCTCAGGCCCTATATATATATTTATTTATTTATTTACTGTCCCGTTCATATCAGTGTGTACTGATGTAACTATATCAGTACCAATGCATGTTGACCACTGATTATTGAGAAATTTTAACAAATGCATACACTTTAAGTCAAAGTATATAAATCTAATAGTCCACATTCAACACATTGATGAAGTTATATCAGTGCGTACTGACTTGAATATTTCTGTATATATATATATAATACTCGAACATGTGACATTAGAGCAATTTTTTTTTTTTTTTACATCAAATCATATTGAACGGTGTTATAGTTATATTCTTAATCACGCTAATTTTTTTAGGGAGTAATTAAGTGATTTTGTGTCTTACATGTACATAGATGCTTTTCATTTTCAAGAGAAATTATAATCACCACCTTATTATCGTGAATATTTATTTAGTGTATAGGAAGATGAAAACATAAATATTTATATTTGCATTTTCATTGAAGTTTTAACAAATAGTGTGAGAGAATCTACCACTATGCAAAAGAGTTTATTTACTAAAATTATATATGCTTGGTTTTTATAATTAAAAGTTAAAATATATATCGAACATTAATAATAAATGTTTATTTTTATTTCTATATGAAAAATGTATCACGTCTATTCATCAATTTAATGAAATTTGTTTGAATTTTATTGATCAAAGTTAAATAGTCTTCAAATATTTTGAGTGTATTATCCATCTTGAAATACATCTGTTAATTTTAATTGAAACCGTATAAATTGGATTCTTTGAGATTCGAAAATCATGTATATATACTTATAGAAATTCTCTAATAATCTTGTTTTTATGTTATTGTAGATTAGTCATACACTTTTATATGTGGAATTCCATCTCTTATTTATCTTTGGTTTAATTATTTTTTATTTTTTTGTTTTTGTATTGTTATTGAGATGGGATCTCACTATATTAGCAATTCACCTCTACATCGATAAATAATTATAATAATAACAAAAGGAAAAGTTGTTGCTATAAGTATTTAATGTAATGGGAAGAAGAATATTAACTTAATTTTATATTTATTAATGAAAATTTAATGCAAAGATGAAATTATACTATAACTTTGAACATTTCAAAATTTTTGTGATAATAAAAATTATTATCATAAAATTTTGCTTTTACCACCCTATAATTAAAACTATTAACAAGATTGAAAGGTTTTGTTTTATTGTTAGACATATAAAAACGTACAGAACAGAATAATAATAATAATAATAATAATAACTCATCAGCATTTTCGCATTATAATTTGAAAACATGAAAACAAATTTACATAAAAAAAAATTTAGAGAAAATTTTGATTGTTTAAATGTTTATTTATTTATTTATTTATTATACTCTGATTTGTTTGTATGACAAAATAGCACTAAAAAGTACAAAATGAACATAGTTTCATAAGATTAATAATTTGTTAATGTAAAAAATGAACAAATCATAGTTTCATAAGATTAAGACATTAAAAAGTAAACTCCCATTAATATTAATTTTAACAAATTCTTATCTTCTTGACAATATTCCATATCATTTGTAAAGAAATTGGAGAACATAATGTTAATAGTTCTAAGTGCTATGCAAGAGATCACACAAGATATTGAATAGGCATTCAATGCCTCAAAATTTGCAATTTCAATAATCCAAACAGATTTACCAACAAAATCATGATTTCTACAGTTTAAAATCTGGAAAACAAATATAATCCCAGTTAAACTAAAAATCAGAGGGAAAAAAAAAATTGAAAATTGAACATTGTGGACTACAACGACAAGCATCACCATGCTTCTCACTTCCGGCCAACGATCTTCACGCCTTGTCTGTTCCTCTTCTTGGCACCTGATTTGGCTACCCTTAGGCTCTTGTTCACAGCACTCAATCTTGCAAGGGCTGCCTTCTTCAGATCAGGCCTGTAGCGATTGTCTGCAACCTGCATATACATGAAGGAATATGTAGAACAAAACAAAATAACATCGGAAATAAGTCGATTTGTTCAAGAGTAAACCGTGTACATGCTATGTTAAAAGGGTAAAGAACACAACACAAATTGCCAATTCTTCGATATTAGTAACAACTATTAAGGCATGATTGCTAGATTTTGCATATCAATGCATGACGTTCTTTAAACGGTAAAAGCTCAGTAGCCAAGTGTAACTAGTGAATTTCATAGAAGAGACCATAAGTTTGGGTTTCTTCTTATAAGTTAGAGACTCATCACTGCAATATAAAAAGAATGTAATGAAAGTACATAAACGAATAATCCAAAATCAGAAGCAAAATGCCAAGTGGAAACACATATCCAGAATGTATACTCCATCAAAGTATCACACATGTACGGAAATTTGACACCGAGAGTGACAAAGTATAACATGAAACATGTATCTCTGATCGAGATCCATGACAAGGCATGGAATTGGGCAACAAAAAAATAGAATTCAGTCAATTTTTGCAAACTGTAAAAGATCGAGAAGAAAAAAAATCTGAAATAAAATGAATTAATACTGCTAGCCAATGTTAAACAAAGTAGTCAAACTATCAATCGAGTCTTACAATAAGTCAAGCAAACATAACATTACCATCACAAAATCGATTAACAAATCCTTCTTTAAACTTTTCATGCAACCAAAAGATGATTGACCACGTCACATGGTGTCCGTGCCTTCACAATCAAAATTGTATATGCCCAGGTAAACAGAACAACTATGCATTAACATACCATCAAAACTCAAAAGTATTTTGATATGAAAACAAGAACAAGAGGCTCTAAATTACCTGGTTCGTCACAGCCTTTGACATCCTGCGGAACTCCTTTTTCATGACAGATTTATGAAGCAAAGAGGCAGGTTTGTTCTGTTTCTTGGTCTTACTGGTTGCAAGCACCACCGATTGATCCTTACCAGGCTGGATAGTAACTGTTTTCGCATTTGCCAAACCTAATATATTCCAAAAACCAATCAGTAAGCATCAAGATGGCTGCTAAACCTAGCTCTAAATTCGATTGAAATAAAAATCCGCAATCACAATTTCCAAACTAGTCAAAATACATTAGATAGCTTCTCTTCCCCTAACATTGCCACTTAACACAATCTCATTTAACAATCAACCATCACTTTTCTGAGATACAAAACATCGAATTCACCTCCTGACTACACATCATTTCCACATAAACAAAAACAAACCGAAATCGTCAGTTAAAAGAACTCAACTTTATATGCTAAATTCCCCTTCTCTTCAGCATACTCTTCTCAACAACCATGAGATTGTTTCAATAATGTACAAGACAACCAAACACCATATACTTACAAAAAGTTCTAATTTTCTTTTCTTTTTTTTCATTCAATTTCATTTCCAGAAAATCACAACAACAACAAAAGCGCAAAGCAACCAACTCTTTCCATCCCCACTACAAATTTTCTCTAGAACCAAACACAAACAGATATAAAATTCAAATGACATTAAAAAAAACAAAAGTGGATATAAGAATATAAACACACCAGATTGTTTCAATAATGTAGAAGACAACCAAACATCATAAACTTATAAAAAAAAAAAAGTTTTATTTTTTTCTTATAATTTCATTTCCAGACAATGACGACAACAACAATAAAAAAAGTAAAGCAACCAACTTTTTCCATCCCCAATACAAATTTTCTCTCAAACCAAACACAAACAGATATAAAATTCAAATAACATATATAAAAAAATTTAAAAAAAATTAAAAAAGTAAAGTGGATATAAGAATTTAAACACACCAGAATGCTTGAAAGAGTTGAGATTGTAGAGATTATTAGACTCTTTGCTGAATTGAAGAGCAGCAGTTCCTCTGCCAAATTGCTTGACCAAAAAAGAGTTGTTCTTCTTCACAATCTCCCATATTAACGATCCTGGAACTGTTGTCATCTTCTTTCTCTCTCTCAACCTGTACCGCAACCAGATCATCACAATAACAACAACCCATTCGTCAAAATCACATACAAAAACCCTTTAAAAAATCAAATTAAATGCTTGTACGTTTTTAAGTGAAGTGAAAGAGAGAGGACCTGCTAGTGTTTCTCTCAAAAGGTTTCAACTTTGAAGATGATGCGCAGAGTAGTTAAGAAGGTGGATTTTATATTGAGCCTAAGAAACCCTAGTTTTACTTTTATATCTCTTTTTTCTTTTTTCTTTTTGAGCGGTGTTATTGGCACATCCCTTACCTGTCTATTTATGCACCACTTTTTTAATTATGCAGAATTTTTTTTTTTTCCTTTATCAAAATTACTTAAAGGGACATACAATTTAAGGAAAAAAATATTCTACAAAGTAAACCTATTAAAACCCCCACATTCCTTTTTTTAAAAAAAAAAACCTTGTTCTTTTAAACCTTTTTTTTATTTTTTTTATTTTTTAACTCTTAAACCCTAAATCTTGCTTCTTATACACTTACAAAAATATTATGAAATAGTCTTTGAAAGATATCAAGCACATGGAAGAATCGTTCTTTAGAATGATATTAAGCTATCATTGTGTTGAAACAACCTTGTTATTATTATTTTTTTTTTCTCTTCCACCATGAAATAAGAAGAAAAAAAACACTCAAAATAAAATAAAATAAAATAATAAAACGAAAAAATAAATCTTTTAATGGAGATGAGAGAAAGATGTATATAGAGATCAAAAATGAGGTGTATTAAGTTTAAAAAATAAGTAAATTGAGTAGTTTTGGAAATAAATCAAAACAATTAATAAAAACATTTAATTTTATTTTATTAAGTCAAAATTTTAAAAATGGGGCATAAATAGATTGGTAGGGTGTCAATAGCACCACTTTTCTTTTTTCTTTTTGGAATAATATATATATTTTTTGTTAATATGATCCATTTTTTATATGATCAGGGTTATTCGTTATACATTAGTATGGTTGATTTTTTTATTTTATCATAATCCAAGTTATATTTTATACCAATTTAAATTAATTAAAGGCATGTGATATTTATTTTTATTTTTATTAAATACAACTGCTGCCTGATTCCAGTGAGATTAATTAGTCTCTATAAGCACAGTCCGAAATACTACTCCCACTATCGAAGAGATGTTACATATGAACTACAACTCTCACAACCACTACTCCCACTATCGAAGAGACGTTACATATGAACTACAACTCTCACAACCGGAAAAAGGGTTATTTCCACAAATCGAGAGAAAACTCTCTACATACTTATAAAATACATATGATGAGACTCGAATCCTTGACCACAGGTGTGGAAAGGAGATCAATCGGGTAAAAGTACGATATTATTAGGTAAAAGAACAGTTCATAACACTTATTTTAACCTAGTGTTAGAGATTAGATCCCACATATAACATGAACATGAAAAATAAATAACTGTATTATTAAATTAAACTTTAAAAAAACATTTATAAAATAATGGCATATAAAATTAAATGCATTGATAAACAAATGAAAAATCCAACTCATTCATTGAAAAAGCTCTCTAGTCTCTCCTCTGAAGCTATAACAATCATAGTCTTCTTTCTCAGTTCATAGTTCATACATGAACAGCCTCAATAAAATGATACAATCTCACTTGTTCATTGAGATTGAATTGCTTTTTTTTTTTTTTTTCCAAGTTCAAAGAAACTAAAGAGAAGACAAAAGGGCTTGGAATAAATTAACTAATCATATGTTTCAAACCAAAAAAAAAAAAGTAAAAAAGTACACAAGAAAATTTTCAAGTTATTAAACCCTCTGAGTCAACCTGAGAATTCAGGAATTAATAACCTAATATCAGGACATAAGTTACCTAATACCAGATCACCATCTTTACACCTCAACTAATGTTACATTTATATACAGAGCCAAACCAGCCTTTTTTTTCTTTCTTCATCCTACAACAAAGGGAATGTCATGGAATTGTACAGAGGGATTGATTCTAACTTTGTGCAGGACACAGAAAAGTCCTGCTAAATATGCTGAAGATACTACTACTAGGGAATCTAACAAGATCAAAATCCCCATTATACCAATCAAATTTTCATGGGTAGAAGAAGCCATTAGCTCTCCTCCCTAATAACCAAACTCACAAGCTGTTTGATGCCGCCAAAGCACGATGTGTTGTCGGTCGTGCTGAACCGTTCACCGCTTCGTTTATCCTACTGAACACTAATTGTAGAGGGATACAAGCAATAACAGGAGCCTTAGGCTTCTCCACCACCGGTTTCCTCTCTTGTTGATTGGTGAGTGAGGATAGTTTCCGAATCTTTTTAGACAGTAGTCCGGATTTCCTTGATTTGGGTGATGATTTACTAGGAGAGTGTCGCGATGGCAGTTTCACATACTTTGTGGAAGTTCCAACAGCGTTTTGATTTTGCCTAATTGCAGACTCCAAAACAGATACACGAATTGAATCGCATTCCATGCCATTGCAATGACCATCAGCCAATGCTTCGACTGTCAGTGGATGACCAATAATGGCTTTACCGTTCAATTTACTCATTAGTGAAACCAGTGGAACATGCTGTGGTCTGTAGCTTGCTTTCACCTCAAGCTCAACATCATACAATGCAGAATCAACACAAAAATTCCGGACAGGAAAATCAGACATCTGATATCTGGGGTTAACTGTGAACCGGGTCTGACGAAAGGGAAGTGACCTTCTGGGGCTCAGAGTACCATCAGGCAACAGCTTCACCTCTGTCATTTTCATATGAGGTTCCCTGCGAGGAATAGAGTTGTTCCAATGCAATTCTTCAGTATCTAATTTTGACTTAGAGTCATGAACGCCATCACAATCAACTTTCCGGTCAGAACCCTGAGGAAATCCATCCAGGTGCTCTATACCTGCCACACAAGCATTTGGTTCATCATCCAAAAATTTTCTCGACTCTTGTTTTCTATTCTTACTTGTATGTCTCAAATTCCTCTTTCCTTTTGACTGCCACTTTGATGTACCTTTCTCTATCCTTTGGCTTATATTATTAACATGAACCGCTGCAGAACTGGTAGAACCCGATTCATTAAGTCCCTCATTTTTTAAAGATATAGCTTCCACTTGACTGTCTTGATTAGATTGCCTTCCCAAAACACCAACTTTAGGCTTCCCAGATGAAAAAGATGGAAATACAGGAGAAAAACCTGACAGAAACAAATCATATATATCAGTACAAAAAATAAAATCAGGACAAAAGAACAGGCAGAATACAAGACTATAATCATTCTAATTTCCAGGTGAACGACTTGCAATGAATTGCATGGTGACATGATCCTACAAACATAAACAAGACATGTCTAAAAGCCCACTTACAATCAACTGAAGCACTTTTGAAACATATATAAGATACAAGAGGATCGAAACTCAAGTAACAGCACAATGCAAAGCTGGGAGCTCAGCAAGTAGGGAAAAGATTTAAAAAGAAATGATGCAAACAAATTGTTAGCTGAAAGCATGGATTCCATTTTCGGAAGTTCAAGGACATTTCCATTTTCAATAAACCAGTGCTACCAGCAGGGATTACCATATTTGTAGAATTACAACTGTATCGTTATAGGGTCTTCCTACTAGACCCTTTCTAAGTTTCGGATAACCCTCTATAGTCTCGTGTCAACTACTTCCCTTACCCTAATTGATGAGACTTACCAGTTGTATAGCACTTGATAAACCCACTCCCCCACCCCACAAAAAAAGCACACACACTTCATTCAAAGTGCCTTTTCAGTTTATTAAACATCTGATAGGTTGCTCCCCAAGCCTTGGTTTCATGATTTCCATGGCAACTTACATAATATTACAAGCAAAATTTGTATTCATTTATATACCTATCCACACAATTTGCAAGTCTTGGTTAAACAATTTTGATATGGATCAAGCTTAACTACCCTTACAATAGTAAAAACAAGGCTACATATAAACTCAAGTTTAAATAATCTGTTGGTCAAGCATACCTGCAGAGTGTTTATCCTCTCCGACAAATGGCACATCAAATAACCTGTCTTTTTCTGCTAAACCAGGTATGCTGGAAATTTCGCTCTCCTTCATCTTGTGATTATTGTGGGCAGCATCACATGCATGTTCAGAAGCATTTAAGGAGACGCCATTCTCACATGAAACTACAGTGCTGTCAGAGTTGTTGTTAATTACCATAGTTAGACTTTTTCTTGATTCGTTAGATTCTACTCCAGAAACCTTGCTGTCAGACATTCCCTGAAGAGGTGAACCATTTGAACTGGGAAGTTGATCACAGATAACTGGAACAGACACCATAGCCGTACTCTCTAAAACCTTGGTCAATGGTCGGCGACGATTTTTTCTTTTTAAGAACTCATGAACATTCGCCACTTGAGATCTCTTTCTTTTGAGTGATGAATGGGTTCTGCTGCCATTTACCGAACCTCCATTAGACATGTTGCCATTGTGTGAATTACATAATGAAGCACTTTCTGGTTGAGCTGCCTCAGGCGCCCCTCCAGCTTGAATTTTTCTTTTTGTGCCTACACCCATCCCCAAGTCTTCAAGTCCTCTCATACGCTTGGTTCCTTCCATTCCATCATCCTCCGAATCATTTGGTGTTTTCCTCCTCTTTCCTTGCCCGGCATGCACCTTAGAAGAACTAATATGATTAGGCTCTTCAAAAGATATCCCTGACTGAGATAATTCGGGTGCTGAATCTGAATTTTCTTCAGACTCGCTCATTGCTTCGGTCACATCCTCATTTTCTTTGCTCGAATGAGACATGACAGGTGATTCTTTGGCCAAACTACCATTTTCACCACTCGAAATATCTGGCCTAACCCAGTAATCAGGATGATCCTTGCCTAGGCGAGTGCTCTCAAGCTCAAGAGCATGAAGAATGGCATCTTCTCTCCGAGCATACTTCACTGCTTTCTTACCAGAATTAGCCGCAGAAGCCTTTGCTTTTTCAATGCATTCATCATACTCTCCGCAACGAAATGACTTCACTCTCTTGGACTTTTCAAGATTATACCAGTCCCTAACCCATCAAATAGAAGAAATTCTGTTAACAAAGTCAGACCATATGTACATCAATAAAAAAAGCTTAATAACCAGAATCCAATTTCTAGGTTAAAAATTATACTCCTAAAGTACAACTAATGAAAATACAGAAGAGGAATATCAGAATAACACCAAGGATATAGATATAATTTGCACATCTAGCTATTGTTATTTAGTTATTACTTATTCGTAAAGAAAATTTTATAGATATCCCAAAAGTCAATGGCTGTGAATTCAAACATAAATGTGTTCTTGTCCTTGTATAAGGAATCCAAAAAGACATGTATATATTAATCATGCATCGCATACATATGGCCAGCCTCAAACTTGAAATGCCTCCTGAATATTTTAGATAGCGATGTTTTAGCCTTAAAGACACAATCCTCAAACCCCCGCGCCCTTACTCATACCAAGGAAAGGTTCAATCAATCAGTAAGCAAGGTCCTATATCGACAAGAAATGTCACAATTAATTAGGTTAAGTACATAATCTTTAAAAGAAAGCCTACCCAATGCCAAAACATCATAAAATACAACAGTTGCTTCTAACATAACAAGTAATAATGTCTGGCTAAAATTTTATTGTTCCATGTAGACTCCAAACAGTCTCCAACAAAGTATGAGTGAGAAAAACATACTTCTGGGAGCAACCAGTTAGAAAGGAAATCAATTATGTAAACTCTGTCTAATAACAAAATATAATTGCAGCACAGCACAGACTTTGATCAATACACAGAAGATTTCTTCCACCTAAAATCTTCTTTACAGCTGTAATCTTATTTGCCTTGTCCCTAATGACCAATGTTTTTAATCTAGAATGTATCAACCTCACCAGACTTAAGTTTAAATATGTCAGCGACCGGCTCTAACTTATTATATCCAACAGAAGATATAGAATCAATTTTAACACAGGATTCCTTGCTTATACTTCATAGATATGTCCTACTAAAATACAGAGACTGGTGCTGCCCAAAACTGGGTCGCAATCATATAGGCATCCACCAATCAGCAAAAGACCAATAAACCAAAAGATATAATATTTAAGTCTACTTGTCTTTTCAAAATAAATAAAAAAATAAATGAAAAACAAAAACAAAACCAAAAAAAATTGATACAACAGTTTCTTGGAGCCCTATGTTTGTTTTCACCATAATATTCGAAAAGGAAATCATTGGGTTAAAATTATCTGTTTCCTGTAATTTGTTAAAGTACACATGGAAGATAAAAAAAATATATACTACAACAAGGAACAATCCTAACATTGAAAGCAGGAACAACCGAACAAGTAAAATCAACATATTCCAAAACACTAAACCGTGGATGGACCAGGACAAAAAAGCCCTTTGAGTGTTGCAGTAAATCCAAGCAGTCACCTCAACTGACGATGGGACAAAAATTTCAGTGGAACGGCAAAAGACAAAGGAGCCCAACAGTTGACAGCAACCAGCAGTGGTTGTGGAAGCTGTGACCCAAATGGTAAGTATGACTTCCATTTAAAGGAAAAGGAAAGATACAGCATTTTCCAAATTTAAGCCTTCATTACATTGACTAGGAAAACAATTTTTCTGTTGACTTGATTTCTTATATCACAAACCAGATTTTTCTGAAATTCAATTTGATAAAATGAAAGCATAAAAAGTGGAAAGAATATAGTACCAGATGAATAAACTCTTAAGGCTCAATAAACTTTTAAGTAATTATCAAATACATTAATCTTATTTACAAACATAAGCATGTAAAACTCTCAGAAAGCTGATGCAGATACATTAATTACTTCTAAAGCCAAATCATATTAAAAACAAAAATTTTACTGGCTAGGAAATACATCTAAACTCAGTAAGAAAGGATCAAGTGTTATTCACATATACATGGTTTCAATTCCAGGTTGGTTTGAGTGGTTGGACAAACATTCTTTTAAAGAACAAGTTGAAGTTGTTGATATCGTAAGTTTTGGCCTTAGAAAGAGTAAAGCATGTCTCTTGATTCAGTCAGCCGGTAAGAAGAGCAGTATCACGATTTTGATAAGAACCAAGATGGAAGTAGTAGACTTAGAGGAGAGAATGACGGGTGACCAATAATCTTGTAATGATATCTCTAGAGGCAATTCACGTTAGCTTCTTGGCTCCGTAGATCAGTAGATGGACTATAGGTACAGACTGTGTTCCTAGCTTACTTTCTACCCCTTTTACTTAATTTTGTAAGTCAGTTCTACAAATTCCAAGAATAAGAATACCCATACTAGTATACTACCCACAGTTACCAAAATCCAAATATACAATGACTTTTCTCAACCCTGCCAGCCAAACAGAAAGCTCTCACAATCTCACAGAGGATTTATTGCAACATATGCTTTTCCACAATGCATATCAAAATCACACTTTCAAAACAAGCACATTTACATAATGAACTCTGTATCACTCAGTCAACATATAAGAAAGACACTGTCAGCCACCATATTTGTATAATAAACAACCAAACAAGTGAACAACTTCAACTGACAAAGCATTCTTTTTCTTTTTCCTTCCTCTTCAGGGACGGGGAAAAAAGTATCCCCAACACAATTACCCTGGCCTGAATTTCTCTAACCCAATACATCAAACTTATCTTAACTTTTTGCAATGGTGAAGTACCACATAGCCAAGATGCCACGGGCATGAAAAACCAAGTTGAGTCAGATGGTCCTTTGAACAAAATAAACAATTACAATTAGAGCAGCACACAGTCAATTGATTATATAAAAAACACATAAAAAAACACCTCTCCAATACTCTAAAGGCAACATTCCCACAACTTTCTACCCCAAAATACTTCAATGAGACACTCTAGCAATGGTATTAGAATAAAAGAAAAACACAAGCAAACATTTTTTTAGTTCTTCATTATATGGTCATTTGCCAGTAGCTAAAAGTTCAAGCATCAACCTACATGACTGCTGAAACTAACAAAAATAAAACACCTAGACTAAGGCATTAATATTCTAAACAACTATCGAAAGTCAAAACTACACAAAAACAAAAAAAAACAACTCCAAAAAGCAGAAACCATACAAAAAAAAGTGAGTGTAAACAAACAAAAGGGCACTTACACACTAGCATCTTCACGACCCAGAAGCTTAACAGGTGTACCCGATCTTGGTGAAACCAAACAACCCTCAGAGACCTCATCTAGACCCAGTATCCGACCCGGCCACCATGACCCATTTCGTCTCCGGACCCAAACCAGCCCTCCCACAGTTGGGTCTATGTTATTCGCTCTGTTGCCATCGTCTTCAGATTCAGGACTTCCCATCACCAAAAAAAAAAAATAACACAACCACCCCCCACAAACTAAAAACCACAAAACACTTCAAAAAGAATAACAAAAACTGATCTCAAAAATCAATTACCACAGACCATTTGCAAGTAAAAAACCAAACTTTCTCTAAACCCAACACGAAAGTTGGTTCCTTTAGTAAATGCATATACACCCTTTTAAGCCTGCAAAAAAAAACAAGCAACCCCACAAAGAAAAATCAGTAAAAAATACAAAAAAACACATGCAACAAAAAACTCAGAAACCAAAATATTAAAAAATATATATATATTTAAGAGATACAGAGACCTGTAGTTGAGGGTTTTGTGAAGGTGAGAGATCTAGTTAAGAGATGAAAAAAAATAAAAATAAACAGGTGGGTAGGGCTAAAAAGAGAGATCTAAATTGTTTTTGTTTTTCTATTTTCAGAAAACACTTTCTGTTTTTCCAGATTTTTTTTCTTTTTCTGTTCAGTACTAGAGTTGTTTCAAAATTTATTATTATTATTTTTTTTTTGTTGTTCTTCTTTTTTATTAGATTTTGTTGATGCTAAAAGAAAAAAGAAAAAAAGAAAAGAAAAAAGAAATCAGGTGTGGGTTTTGTAGACGACAGTACGCGAGCGAGCGAGAGAGAGAGAGTGAAATGCGCTTCTGTTTCGATCAAAAACAATAAAATAAAATAAAAAAACGTACCTTTTTATTTTGTTTTATTTTTTCTTCGAGTTTTCACTGTCACAGAGAGAGAGAGAGAGAGGTATCTTGTGTGTATTTTTAGAGAGAGTAGAGAGAGTAAATATAAAAAAGAGTTATAAGTGGAAGTACGGTCTTATATACAATTTGTTCAGTTATGTTTTCTTGTCTTAAAAACAATTTATTTTCCCCTTTAATTTTTTTTTTTTTTAAATCACCATTTTTTTTTATTGAGACTTTATACAATTTGATTAATTGGAATTCTTATTTAGACATAGGCCAGGTTGACATTGCTTCTAGACCGGCTTTTGGGACAAAAAGTAATTATGAACATAGATTAATGTGTTTGGTAAAATTTCAAAGAAGCATTTTTGGCCACTTTTAGATTCTCCAGAATCAGAAAATGAAAAGTTAGTTTTTCTTAATTTTAAAACACTGCTTCTTTGGGGAGTAATAATGAAAACAAACTATGGAAAAAAATCAAAAGAAAAACTATTGATATATGAAAAAAAAAACTATGGAAGAAATCAAAAGAGTTTTCTTAATATATTCACAATATATGTGGCAATAGAAGAAAAAAAAAAAGTAATAATGTGATATGGACCATATGGTCACGGAAAAATAAAACTATTTATTTGTTTATTTATTTTATAACATATTTATGGTCACACAAAAATAAAATAAATTATTTATTTTATAATATGTTGACGGTCATACAAAAATAAAACAAATCATTTATTTTCAAAACATCTTCAATATTCATTTGTGTCTTTTCTAGTAATATTACACCCCTACAACACTTTTTACTTACAATTTACTAAACATATTGAAATTACTTTTGGTTCTCATAGCACTTTTAAAAATCAGCTTACCAAATGCTCAGCTGATTCTCCTCATAGCAAGAATCAAAAGCAATTCTTCCAACAGCACAGCAATGCCAAACTGGACCTTAATTAGTTTTGATCATTTTTTTTATTTTTTAATAATTATTTAATCATAATTATGAATTTATTTTTTTCTAAAGAATCTTATTATGAAATTAATAAATTGTGAAATCATATATTATTTTGAGACTATAATAACTTATTTTATATCGAAATCTGGGAATTCTAGGACTTGCTAATTTAATTGTTGCATTTTTTTTATAACGCAATGACTAGAACCAAGGAAATTGTCAAACCAAATAAACGATTTTACAATCAAACCATATTGAGCGATTATGTTTAATTGTTACATTCAAGTATAATCTATTTACTATTTTGAATCATTACATTGAGATCAAATACCGGCAAGATGAAATTGGTATGGTAGTAAAACACCTCACACATACGCCATAAGGTTGCGGGTTCGAGTCCTCTTTCTTCCAAAACAAACCTTAAATTTATGTAATATTATAATATTTATAAAAAGAAAAAAAAAAGATCAAATAGACATGTAAAAGATTAAAATTAATATGACTTGATATATAGATTATAATTGATAAATAGTGAAATCAGATATTATATTGATACTATAATAACTTATTTTATATCCAAATTTAGGACTTGCTAATTTAATTGTTGTTTTTTTTTTATATCGCGCCGACTATAAAAAGGGAAATTGTCAAACCGAATAAATACTTTTACAATCAAATCATATTGAGTGATAGTACTTAATTGTTGCATTTAAGTATAATTTATTTACTTTGTCGAATCATTACATTGAGATCAAATACTAACAATATGAAGTTGGTTTAGTGGTAAAACCCTTCATACATACGTTATAAGATTGTGGGTTCAAGCACTCCCCTGTTAAAAAAATCTCAAATTTATATAATATTGTAATATTTTAAAAAAATAATCAAATAAACGTGTAAAAGATTAAAATCAATATGACTTGATGTATAGATTACTACTCATGATCAAATAGATATCCGCATGTATACCAATTATAAAATCGTCTTGGTATTTATAAATTAAGTTATGAGATATACATATGCAATTAAAATCTTAATTGACACATGATAGTATGATATCTAGCATTTTTCGAGCTCAGGATCCCTAATTTGAGAAAAATTAATATAATATCAATTCTCAATCAATTCTAACATTTATTATAGTCTAAGGTTTTCATTTATTTTATTTTTTTAAATAAACATTTTCATTTTATAATAATCGGTGACTTGCAATAAAAATAAAATTTTCATGTAAACTTGCCAAAATATATAAATCAAAATTTTACATAACATACTAGTATACTACTACAGAGTACACACAACATCTTCATGGTTTCTGCCACTCTTTATGATCTTTAAATTCATTCCTAAAGTAATGCAAACAATTATTTTTAGTTTATTATTATTTCTAATTGTGTTCAAATGTATACTCGATATAGTAAAAAAAAAAATTAAACTAAAAAAAATTTACTTTTGATATATGAGTTCAGCTACTATACTAAATTGTATAGGTTCTTCATTTTATTTTTAATATTATATAAATTTAGGTTTTTTTTTTTTTTTTTTTTAGAGGAAGGACTCGAATCCACGATCTTGTATCATAAGTGCGAAGGTTTTTATCACTTGACGAATTTCATCTTGTCTACAAGATTGTATAGTTACCGGGTTAATTTATAGTATTTATTTCAATCCAGTATGTATAAAAATTAAGAATTTAAAAATAAAGTAAAAATATAAATAAATAAATAAAAACTCTTTTTTACATAACTGCACGTTAACGATTTATTTATTGTCGTCAAAGTGTCAAACCCTTGATATATTCATACGTAATTAATCCAAACAAGCCCTAAAAAGTTGTACATTATGTAAAGGTGAAATGTAATTTGATGCTGACGTGGCAACAGTTCAGGTGAGAATCCAGTATCCACCGACTTTGATTTCTTTCTATAGAACCTGCACGTAATGTTAAAGTCTCAAAGATTCGGCACGACAGGTTGCATAGGATTATCTTGCACACCTGTCCCACATGCATGATGTTGTGGTCCCCACTAATCTAAACGGCTGTGAAAGGACGTGTGTGTCACCATTTGATGATTTTGTTGAGATGGACGACTGGGATTGTGTATGGTTCCATTTAGAGATCATTGGTAATGTTATATTATGATTCATGATCATGATCATGATCATGACTGTTTTGCTTAAATTGTTGTTGTAGCTTAAGTACAGTATTTATTTATTTTTATTTTTTATTTTGGCAAACAAACAGATTTTTGAAAATTGAAGATTAATTTCGTTCATTTAACCAGTTTTTTTTAGACAATTTATTATTATTATTATTATTAGTAATATATAAGAATATAAGGAAGAATAGTGATATATAAAAATTAGGCTAACCTTTGTTGATTCAAATTTTTGTTAAAAAAAATAAAAAAACCAAAAACGTAATAGGTCAATGACATTAAAACTTAGGTCAAATCGAAACAAACCTTTATGAATCATGATCTTGAATTTTGTCAAAATTAAAAATTCAATAGAAATTTGATACTAATTTTTGACCAATCATAAGTCTAAAATGATAGGTCAAGCCCAAACACTATATACGTATTATGTATAACCATTTTTACATATATTTATAAAATATGCGTTGGCCATTGTGAAGATGCGAGGAAAGTGCACAAGACTACAAAAGTCTGTTTCCAAAATAAATTAGACTATTTAACACTTGATAATGGTGATTATGGAGCAACATGAGGAAGGGAGCGTTTATGATTATAAGAGGCTTGATAGAGGGACTTATTCTATAATTTCGTGATTTGGCACTTGGATTTTTGGGGCTTGGACTATCACCCCTTAGTGTTGAATTTCTCGGAGGCTTGTGATAGGAAGGGGGAGTGACCAATAAAAATTGGAGGTTGCAGTTTTAGGAGTGTTGGGGTAACAATAGTGAATCTAAAGAGATTGTTTCTTCTACTTGGCAGACAATTTATGGATACGTGACCATAAACAACAATTTTAAATGTAAGAAACTATTTTATATCATATGTTTCTACTGATTATAGTTTAAGCGTTAAATAATAGTTGAAGCTAATTAAATTATATTTGATTATAGTTAATTTCTTATATCTACTCTTACAAATCAAATAATTTAACATAATATCTTGCATTTATGTTTTGTCTGATTATAATTGAAGTGTTCTCACTGACCTAAAATAGTTTCTTATATTTAAAATTGTTGTTTATGGTCTTGTATTCATGGATTTTTCAAAGAACATACACTTTTCCCTTTTCTTTCTAACTTTGTTTTTGGTTTTCAGATGAAGAAAATATATAAGGTTTTAAACCTTCATCAATTCACTCGGGCGTTTTTTAGAGAGTAACATCTCTCTAAGAACCCATGCAGATTGTTGTGTTTTGATCCAGCACTTTGATAAGCTGGGATGGCAGTTAGGGATAACCAAGTAACCCAATTGAACTTTTTTAGATCTTTCTACCTAAAGAGAGACTGCAATGATGTTGAAAGCGGTGACCGTCTAATCTTTCGAAGGCACAGCTTCACTGATATAAATGATGTGGTGATGAAGGACCCATAAACAGTGTGCAGTCAATTTATGAAAATCGTAAAGAACCACAATATTAACGGTGTGTTAGTCAGTACCAACGAGCCTAAATTTAAAGACATCTTGCAAAGAAGGGAAGGTTTCGTCAATAATATGGGAGCTTGAGGAATTCGAGGAATAGGTCTTATGTGTGTTCATAAATAAATGAAACACCACTAACAATGCAAAGAAGTTTGTGAAGAGTTATGCGAAGCGTTTGGATATCTTAGTAGACGGACCTTTCAAATTCTTTTATTTAAAAAAAAGAGATGATGGCAGGCAATTTGATGGAGTTCTACCTGGTTCGTACTAACTACATGGGTCTTCGGAGAACCCAAACAGAAAACATTCTGGGTTATTACTAGACACATGCAAATTAAACTTTAAAAGTCACAAAAAAATAAAAAAAACAATATTAAATAGACGCATACCACTTGATTAAGGACGTTGTGTATCACAATGAAGTCCATCTCTCGACATTTAAAAACCTGAAGAGGAAACAACGAAGAACCATGAACAGGGGACTCTCCATCAACATAACGATTTCTTAAAGCTTTTTCTAGTGGCAAAAGTTGAAAGTTTCCATCAAAAGACTCGAATAAGGTACTGGGAAAGATTGACTAGTGACATTATTCACTGCCAATCCGCAAAATATTTCTCCCACATCAATAGTTATAAAATTCTTTCCCAAAGACGAAACCGATTTGTAAAGACTCTTGAGTTCATGATATTTTAGTTACATCTGGAGAAAAAAAAACAACAAAAACAATAAAAACACAACAAAAAACTCACACAAAATTACCCAAATGCTGAAAAGTAAACACAAGCATCGTCTACATTTCCAAGGTAACAAACTCTCTCTTTAGAAGTTAATGGCGATTTACAATGAATCATTATATTGTTGACTAACAAAAAAAGAGAAGAAACGAAAATACTCTGTCATTGTTTCTCAGTGTAAACCCTGCCGCTTTTCACAACTCACAAGTTTACAATAAACCCTACCATAGTTGTCAATAGTAACTATTTATAATGGATTATTACTTCACTATAAGCCTAAACCCTAGTTGTCAATAATGATTATTTATAATGGATCATTGCAAAAATTATGGGGCATACTAGCAAAGCCCAAAGCCCATACACCTCCCTCAAATTAATGCACACCTCCCTACCTCCCCCATATGTTTATAGAGCAAACTAGCAAAGCCTAAATGGTAGACTACATGGGTCGTACCAAAGGTAGACTATCTGAGATCTTTCTACTTAATGGTAGAATGCGATGATGTTGAAAGCGGTGACAGTCTAATCTTTCGAAAACTCATCTTCACTGATGTGAATGCTGTAGTGATGAAGGACCTATAAACAATGTACAATCAATTTATGAAGATCGTAAAAAACCACGATATCAAAGGTGTGTTAGTCCGTACCAACGAGCCTAGATTTGAAGACATCGTGTAATGTCTTTTTGAGAAATTAACTTATGTAATGTCTTTTTGATTTTACAATTTAACCGAGAATGATTTTTGATATAAAGACTTTTAACTTTAGCTTTATGACTTTTACTCCATTACTGCCATACAGTGTCTATTCATTTTTGTGTGCAAATATTCGTTGGCCCTTTCTGTTGCGCCTCTCGGCTACCTCGTCGGCACCGTCGACTTGGCCTATATCGGTTTCCAATATTAATAGTATAACATTTGATTATATTTATGTTTCGTCTAACTATAGTTTAAGTGTTAAATAATAGTTGAAGCTAATTAATATTATATTTGATTATAGTTAATTTCTTATATTTGCTATTACTAGTCAAATAATTTAACATAATATCTTACATTTATATTTTGTCTGATTGTAGTTGAAGTGTTCTTACTGACCTAAAATAGTTTATTATATTTAAAATTATTGTTTATGGTCTTGTATTTATGAATTTTCAAAAGAACATACAATTTTTCCATCTTCTTTCTAACTCTGTTTTTGGTTTTCAGATGAAGAAAATATTTAAGGTTTTAAACCTTCATCAAATCACTCGGACATTTTTCAGAGAGAAACATCTCTCTAAGAACCCATGCAAATTGTTGTGTTTCAATCTAGTACCTTGGCAAGTTGGGATGGCAGTCAGGGATGACCAGTTAACCCAAGGAACTTTATGAGATCTTTCTACCTAAGGAGAGATTGTGATGGTGTTGAAAACAGTGACCGTTTAATCTTTCAAAGGCTCAGCTTTATTGATGTTAATGATGTGGTAATGAAGGACCCATAAATAGTGTGCAGTCAATTTATATAGATCGTAAAGAACCACAATATCAATGGTGTGTTAGTCGGTACAAACTAACCTAGATTTGAAGACATCTTGCAAAAGAGGGAAGGTTTCGTCGATAATATCAAGGTTAAGGAATTTGAGGAATAGGTCTTATGTGTGTTCATAAATAAATGAAACACCACCAACAATGCAAATAAGTTTGTGAAGGGCTTTGCGAAGCGCTTGGATATCTTAGTGGATGTACCTTTCAGATTCTCCTATTTAAAAAAAGAGATGATCGATTCGGCCTTGACAGGCAATTTGATGGAGTTCTACCTGGTTCGTACTAACTACGTGGGTCTTCGGAGAACCCAAACAGAAAATCTTCTGTGTTATTATCAGACGCTTGCAAATTAAACTTTAAAAGCCACAAAAAAAAAAAAAAAACAATATTAAATAGACACATACCACTTTATTTGGTTTTGGGAGGGCCGGTTCTGGTTTGGTTTCACTCCGAACCGCAGTCATGTCTAATTCGAGTTATGTTTCACCAATCAACTCTCAAATTTGTAATGAATAAAATGATATCATGGACTAGAATGGCTTGATGGTGGAAGGTGCTAATCCAATACTATATTGGTCTTATACAATTATGTGTTTGGTGATATTTCGTATTAGAATGTATTAAGTTATACAATATTTGGATATGATTTTTGTTCCGTAATATTTTATTAACTAATAAATTTGATATGTTTTTAGAATAAATAAAAATATTATAAAATATATATCTATTGTATTATATTTTTAAAAATAGTAATTAATATTGTAACAAATATCAATAATATGTGACGATTTTTTTAATAATTTATTTATTTTATATAATATTTAGATTTTTATTATTATAATAATTTTTTTCTTCATTTAATTAAATTTACATAATATCTAGTTAATTTACTTTTAAATTTAATTTTAAATTTAATATTACAATAAAATTATATTATTTTTGTATTATATTTAAAATTATTATTATTATTAAACTTTATTGTCAATATTATTATTACTATTATTATATATTATTATTATTATTATTATTAATATAATCATTATTATTTTTAAAATTTATTTTCATTGCTATTATAATCATTATTATTTAATTATTTAATTTAATTATTATTATTTGTATATATTTATTATTATTTTCTCCCTTTTGCATCAGTTAATATGATACAATACATAGTACAAAATAAGTCAAATATTATATTATATTATATTATTTTAATACATCTAGAACTCATAATACAACACAATATAGCCTACCAAATATGTTCATACGATCTATCAAATATGTATTTTAATTATTTTAAGATATATATCAAAAATCTCATCGAAACACATTTAATTACATACAATTTCATTAAAAGGTGCTTAAAGTGTGCTTCGTAAAAGTATTCATCGGAAAATTACTATATAAATATATATATATATATATATATAATTTTGTTTTGAAAGAAAATCATGACAAATATTGACGGAAAAAAAAAAAAAGAAAGAAAAATCACAAGAAGAAAACGGTGCGTTTAGAGTTGGCTCCTTAGGTTTAGTTGTGGTCTTGATCCATCTCTGTACTTTGAACCGGTGAGAGAAAAAGAGCGAAGTAGAAGCAGTAGTAGAGGAAGAAGAAACAAATCAAAACAAATCAAATAAACAATGACTGGTACTGCTTTTTCCCACTTCACGTCATATTTTAAATTATTAGAATATAATCAATGCATCCATAATTGAATTTGTGATTGGTTTTCAATTCTTATTATACAATTCAGTTGCATGACTCTAATTCTGCTTTTCACTCATCAAATTTCTAACTTTTCAGTGAAAGTTTGAAGCTTTGAGGTTCAATTGTAATGGGATTTTGTTGTTGTTGTTTTTTTCTGGCTTGCTGGAATGTTTTGTGGGTTTATTTTGTCATTGATCATCTGGGTATTGGTTCACTGATATTTGATAAGTGTTACTGAGAATGGCATGGGTTTTTTTTGGGTGAATTTGGAAGTGGGTTCTGTTTCTTTGGTTATTTCAGTGATAGTATGTTAGTTCGTTATTTTATTGAAATATCATAAGATGGAATTTTTAGATTAAATTTATTAATTGGGTTCTATCAAGGTACATAAAGTTGTGGCCTTGTGGGCACCGATTTAGTACTTAGTTCTCGCTTGAATCTGAACTATTACGAGTGCTCTGATGCAGGGAAGCAGTGGCTAAAGTTGGATTTTTTTTTATTTATTTATTTATTTTTTTTTAATGATTTGTTGTCAATAATTGAAAGTACTGTTGATAGTGTGGAGTCATAACCAAGTAGATTGGTTTAGTTGCTGATGATGCTATGATGGTCATAGTTTTTGGCCAATATATTGAAATTATAGTATTAGTGATTGACAAAGATTCATATATCAGCGACATAGTGTATGGACTTAGGTACCGTAGTAAGAACATGATCAATTATTATCACGAAGTTGATAGAATAATTATATTATATGATTTACGATGCGATATATTGTTAAGGTTAATTTATCCTTTGGCATTTCCGTATCTTCTTCTTGTTGATTCCCTGTCTTATACCGTGTGTACAGACTATGTGCAGGAGCAGGAGATGGAAATTGAAGCATTAGAAGCAATTCTTATGGATGAATTCAAAGGTTTGTGGCTTTTATTTTTTACAACAGCATCCATTTTAATAATTTCTCATGTTGCCAATTTCCTCCTCACCATCCTAATATGCACTGAGACATGGTTTTCTGTTGGTGCTCCATGTTAGAAATTCACTCTGGTGAGAGTGGATTAAATACTTCAAGTCGATGCTTTCAAATAACGCTGTCTCCACAGGTATATGCATAAACTCTTCTTTTTAGTGTGATTTGACGATTTATTCCTATTAGTTATATACTTATATTTCATGATAAGCTCATATAAGGACGTAATGTAGTCTGTAGGTGTAGTATTTAATGATTTTAAGAATACTCAGGTAGGGGCAGACCGAGAAAAACTTAATGTGGTTCATCTGAAGTCTAAACCAGAGACTTAGATCTTGAGAAGAACATACACTGAGAAGTAACAATGTCTAACTCAAATGCAATATGACATATGAGGGACAAAAGAATTTCTTTAGTTGTATCTCAAGTTGTCTGTTTGTGGTTTTAAGGAGTTAGGAGCCTTATTCACATTTCACAGACCATGATATTCATGATTTCATGGGTTATTAGGAAGCCATAGTTATTGTTGTCAAGGTGCTGGAAACATGTCCTTGCTGTGTTATGACACATCTAGGAAGAGAATGGAGGATCTTTTGAGGATTGTATTGTTTTAAGATAGGGACCTAGTGGTATGATGAAAGGTTGAATAGATTACGGGTTTAGGTTGTAACAGTTTTCAACTTTATGTTCTGATTTAAGAGAAATAAGAAGAAATAACAGATAACGAAAATGACATAGTTATGACTTAGCTAATCACCATCACCCATAGTTGGATTGCATGACTGCTAACTTACTGCATGTCATATTGTCATCAGTACGGTATTGTTATTTGTTTGAAGCTTTTAACCTAGCTTATTTTTTATTTCTATTTTAAAACAAGTGTATAAATGACAGAGTGATTCTCTCTTGTTGCAGTATGTTTGCCCTTTTGCAAATCCATTTCTTTCTCCCTAATTACCGTGATCTTATGTTCAACAGGATGACGAGGCAGATGAGTCAACAACCCTTCCAGGTTATTCTTTTTCTGTTTTAAATTTGTTACAAAATAGAGAAAGAATGAATAGTTGGGAGAAAAGGCTGTGATTAGACTGACAACCCTAACCTTTATTTATATTCCCTAATTTATGTAAAATTACATTACTGTTCAAAACATATAAAGTAAGATCCACTAAACACTTCAACAAAGTTAAATCTGTGCCTGTCTTGGTTCTTTACCCTAATACTCTCTGTTGATATTCTCTGTTGCTGTCATCGTTATTATCATCAAAGTCAACTTGATGGGATTAAAGTTTACAGCTTTATCTGGTAGTTTTCCTAGTTGCTGATTTTTTTAATCCCTATGGGCATAAACTTGTTTCTCAAATTTCATTTGCAGTTGAGCTGGGTTTAATTTTTGCTCACACAGAAAAGTATCCAGATGAACCTCCACTTTTGAATGTAACAAGGTTAGCACATTTCTTTGTGTGTAGGTTTAATTTGCATAAGATTACTGTTGTCTAGTATTCCCTAAAGAAGAATATACACTTACTATTTAAGGGAGGTAAATTGTTTTTCCGCTGCAAGTTGCAACTCCAACATTTCTTTTATATTGTCTACCTTCATCCTTTGAATGTCCAAATGAGGTATCAAAAAACTGCACCTCTACGTTATCATCTGTCTTTTTTGGGTTGCCAAGCTTCCATGGGCATGTAGGTTTTTTGTTAACCACCCATCATGTAAGCGTTAGGATCTGGATTCTGATTAAATTTTCACTGTATTGATGAGTTATAATTTCATTTCAATGTGTTTTTTATCACTGATGTTTGTATCTATGTTCCAGTATACGAGGAATACAAGCTACTGATCTTAGAATTTTGAAAGAAAAGCTCGAGCAAGAGGTAATGTTCTGGACTACTTTAAATTCTATCTCATGAGTTTACAGACAATGTTTGCAAGTGCTGGACAGTGTAGTATGCTAGTATATGACATTCCCACAATAAATTTGAAATCTTTGAGCTGAAAGTGATCACTTATGTTTGAGAAAAATACACGTAAGTGGAATTACATATGGACTCAGCTATCCAGAATCAGTATAAAATCCTTGAGCTGGAAGTCATCATTTATGTCTAAGAAAACTTTACGAGAATAAAATTACATTGGGCTTGGCTGTTAAGACAGCCCACAGACAACATTAAGAACTATGATTACATGTTTATGCTGGGGATATTGCAAGCATAATTGGCATTGAATGGGTTTATTAATGATTAAAATTCATTTTCTCTGGTGGGAGAGCTATTGATAATAACTATAACTTTAGTTAGAGAAGACGTGTTCTCTGTGTAAGTAGTTTTATAGCATACCATGTGATGTATAGTTTGTCTGAGGTATACTAATTTTGACGACTACTTGACTTGCATTCCACAGGCATCTGAAAATCTTGGTATGGCCATGATCTACACACTGGTTCAATCAGCTAAGGAATGGCTGACAGAAATATATAGCCAAGACGCTGACATTGATAACACTGCTGAAGAAGAGGCACAAAAAGATGATGTATGGCTCTTTGTTCTTTCTTTGGGTTATTATGGTTATATATGAACTAAATTCAAATATATATACATGTTTTATATCCAAGCATCCCAAGCAAACAACAGTTGCAAGATCCCAAACAGTGTTCAAGCCATTATCAGTGAATTCTAGTTGAACAAATCACCAAGTCCTTAGGAAGGCCAAAATGAAAATAACTTGTGTTTGTGAAGATATGGTATTTAAAAATATTATGTGCTGAAGAAAGGTTATTTATGGTGAATTGTGTTACTTAATATTTGTGCATTGAATTATGTTATCGAGTCTATGCATTGCTACAACTCTACAAGACTCCGTTGAGATTATTCGAACAGGGTTGTATATTGTCTTCTGGTTTTCCTTGTACTGCTCATTACTGCCTTTTCGGCTCAGTGAGGATATGAAGAATGGTTCTAAGAGGACTTGATGCAATAGGTTGGTTTTTTTTATGTAGCTAGCTTGTTAGCACTAGCTTTTCTACATGTTCAAGGAGGAGGAAAATCTCTTCACTATCTAGCTCATGGTTCTAGAGGAGTGCAGCATTTGAACCATCCATAAAGGAGATGAATGTTGTGAAATATCATTGAAGGCCTGAAGGGTGTTGCATTTTCTGTTTTTTCTGTTTTTCCTGTTTCATTTTGTACATTCTTGGTGATTGAATCTTTCTTAAGTTTAAATGTTTGCCGTCAACAGTTGTATGGTATGAGCTGCATCTTTACCTTCTTTTCTTCCTGTAACAGGTAATTATACCACATGGAGAACCTGTTACTGTTGAGACATTTTTGGCATGGAGGGAAAGGTTTGAGGCAGAGTTGGCTTTAGAGCGAGCCAAGTGAGTTTTATAAGTAGAATTTTCTTTCCCATCCTCTCTCTCTCTCTCTCTCTCTCTCTCTTTGAGTGCATTAGGGATAGTTCCCAATTCTAAGCGTATGAAAATGGTACATACAATGACATGAAATAGGTTTGCGTTTCCCATCTTTTTTTTTACTTTTTGGGAAAAAAAATACTATCAAGGGCACTTCACCCTCTTCATTTAAACCTTTCCTGGTGTGTGTTGTGTATCTGTTTTCGATCATTTTCTTCATTTTCTTCATTTTATAAACGACTTTGCACAAATTTTCAGGTTGATGCCAGAGGCTGCTCTCACAGCACCTAAGGAGAAAAAGCTCACTGGCAGACAGTGGTTTGAAAGCGGAAGAGCTACTGCGGTACTTAACTCGTCATTGTGCCTCCTTTTATTTTTGCAGAGGCACCAAAATCTAATACCTATTAACAAAAATTGCATTTGATCATTTACTTATATCAGTAGAATATAAGTAATAACATTTACTTTGTAGAGGGTCCTAAACAATAAAATTATCATTTAAATTTTAGTTATTTATTGATCGGCCTGTGTGTGTTAAATGAGACAGGGTTCTTAAAAATAATTCACAAAGCTTGAGTTATATGTTGACTTTTTTGTCTTACACAGAAAGGTGCAGCAACTGTTGCTGAAGGATCTGAGGAGGAGGAGGATGAAGATATTGACTTTGACGATGACGATTTTGAAGGTGAATCTCCCTCTAGCAACATAGATTATATTTTTGTAAACATGAATGAGGTTGCTGAGCATAATTCAGTGCAATTCTGTTGAATCAGAAACTAATATATATTTCTGGTAATTTCAGACGATGAAGAAGAAGATATGCTTGAGCATTATCTGGCTGAGAAAATCGACACATCCTCTCACTCTTGAAGGAGTGCTAATTAAACTAATGCTTTTAGGCATTGAACATTATTATTATTTTTGGACATTGTATTCATAGGTATAAATTTTGGTCCAGTTGCATACCAGAGAGGAGAGTTGTTATTCTTATCTTAGTATAGCGGTATTAGCGGCGCAAGACGATAATTAAAGAAAATTTGTGTTGTAATTTTTGCTATATGGAAGGGTGAGATCCAATTTGTAATATCAGCTATATGGCACATGACTTGTTTTTACATAATTAGGTTGAGGAATGCCATTAAACCTGATTAGTTGCCTTGCAAACAATAGTGTTTTCATTACATAAATCTACATGGATTTGGTCACAGAAGATTCAAAAGCACCTAGAAATAAAATTGCAACAGTTGAATAGTAATAGGTTATAACGTAAAAAAGAACGTTTTTTTTGCCGTTTTTAATTTCAAAATACAGCTTTCAGGCTTAGTCTGGCATTGCTTTCTAAGGTGTTTTTCATAGAAGTTACAAAACGTAACTTATCATTTTGGCTTTTGAAAAAAGCAAAAAATGACCAAAAGCACTTCCTGAGATTTTACCAAAAGCACTTCTTCCAAAAGGTAAAATGAGAAGCTATGTTTTCTAACTTCTTCGAAAAACACCTCAAAAAGCAATGTCAAACTAAACCTCAATATGCTACAAAACGTGTTTTTGGGTTTCATTCAAACATTGTTTTCATCTCTAGATACTTTTTTTTTTTTTTGAAAACCAGCAAATAAAAGAGTTCTACTAGACACACCCTATGCTTGCAATGAATGAATGATGTTTCTATCTGCCATAGAACTACCAATTACAATGGATAATTAAACTTTATTTCCATTGTCACTTACCAAAGTATTGTACAATTATAATGCAATACAAAATTGAGACACTAAATATTTCTTGAAGTTGAAACAATATTTTCTATTCTACAACTACAGATACTACACAAATTTCTACATAGTTTTGGTATGACAGCCAATTCTCCATGAAATATATCATTCCAAGTCTCAACTATTACATTACAGATATGTTACAAAAGAGATTTGCTATATCAATAGTGATATAGTATAATCTTGATCATGAAAGCTGATTATGATCTCCAGCATTTTCCTGGTAGAGTACAAGATCTCCAAAAGATGGCTCATAGTTTGCTGATAACCGGAAATCGAAATTTGCAGAGCAAGCAATAGATTGTACAATGTCATCTTGTTTTTATACACATCCTTGATCAGTCATAGCTTGAGCGATAGTCAGAAACGATGAGATGACTGCACCATGTACTAGAGCCCTGTTGAACATTATATGGTAGGAGAATAAGAATAATAGTTCTATTGAAGAAACAAAATATTTTATTAATATCCACTATTAATCATACCAGTGAAATATAAAAAGAAAGATCACGCATAATCTGGTGAAATTATATATATATCATAGTAGAGAAGCACTTCTTATTTAAATGACATTATGGTATTAGCATGGAAAAACACTTACTCAGGACTCTCTTTCTGATAACCGAAATCAGTTGCCGCTTTGAGGACTCTCTGGTACGTCTGTTTCATTGCATCCTGTCAAAAAGTAAAGTAAAGAATCACCATCAAATTTGGTATAAGGATCTTGCAAAGACTTACAATTTACAAACCTGCAAATGTAATTCTAGTTAACACGGTGAACACAGTGAATGATCAACCAAAATGAAACTAAAGCTTATTCATTAATTTAATTAACAGTATATGAATAGCCACTTTGAAACTTTAAATATTTCAAGTCACTTCAATTGTTCTTTGGTCTGTATTATCCAATTTCCTGACTCAAGGATAATCATCTAACAGTTAATTCTAGAGTTTCTTCACTTGAGTAAATTGTATTAGCTTCTGAAAAAGCAAACCATTTATTGACAAACTTTCGTTTAAAGGCCCCAACCTTATTATTAGATACTGCACTTACACTCATGGTGCAAATGCCTAAAGCTAACTGCAATTCATGTGAACAAGAATTGAAGCATAAACAAAGATACCTGTAATTTTGATTCAAAATCCTCAGGTGACCAGTGCACCAAATTACACTCATGGTTTAATTCAAGCTCTCCAGCAACAACCTGTGACCAAGAAGAAAACATAGAAGAAATAACTACCAAAAAGGAAAAAAATGACAACAAAACCCACAATGTGGATGAATAATTGTATAGTCAAGTGGTATTAGCTCGTCTACTGACCAAACTCACACTGTCACACATATATTGCAACATTAATTATAGACCATAGTCAGTCCAATCCACAAGTAAAATGGTAGAGGCAAGTAATTGACATACATTGCTTATCTTATATAGTTATACGACTACACAATAACTCAGCAAAAACTTCATATTTATCACCATTAATTTTAAAAAATTTATAATGCTCCACACTAAGCTGTAAATCAGAGCCAGCAATAGAATTATTCTCCAATACATTTAACGCACGATAGTGAGAGCAAGGCAGAAGTCCATTATATTCATGCTAAAAGTATATAATAGAGATACATTTGCCAAATAAAAATGAAGAACGCACCCCTCCAGCACCAGCAGCCATGGCAGGAGCAATGAGAACATTAGCTTTTCTTAGAACATCAACTGCTTCAGGGGTACATGGCATGTTTGAACCTAGGGAACATATCGTACATAATAACTATCAGTTCATAGACATTTAATTAATTTTTCAATAAAAAAAATGAAAAAAGAATAGAATGATGCTAAAAGCCAAGAAACCTCATGTAGGGTATTACTACCTTCTACAAGTATCCGGCAACCTGAATTAACCAAATTAATGGCATCAGATTGATCAATTTCATTCTGGGAAGCACATGGAAATGCAACGTCACACCTTTCACTCCAAGGTTTTGATTCATCATAGTACTTAGACCGAGCATAAGTTTTTGAGTAGTCTCTGAAGATGCCACATGGATAGAGCAGAGTGATCCAAAACAATTAACTATGGCAATTGCATAAAAGAATATGCCAGATGAACAAAGGGAGAAAAAAGAAACGAAAAAACAAGAGAACACACACCTCAAACTTCTCTGCTGAGCTTTTATATCCCTTAAAAATGATATTTTCATGTAATCAAAACCGTCCTCATCAACCAAATATCCTTTAGCGTCTGTACAAGGGAAAGGTAAGCCAATTAGTAAAAGTAACTATTTCAGTGCCGATTCACAGAGAGAAATAAGGAATGTAAAGGCAACACTGATTCAACAAACTTTTACACCTATGATCATTGAATCGTTAAATATACCAAAATATTCCAATGAGTTCTTATAGTTTTTTGACTGGTCATATGCATGTATTATATAAATAGTTATACAGAGCTAAATGAACTTCTTAGTCTAGTTTCTATAAAAAACGAAAATATGCATGTCTTGTTTAGGAGGAGCTAACTTGCTTTCCCTATAATAGTTTTAGCAGTCCTCCAAATTTATGGAGTCCAATATCAAAAAGCTCCCAAAACTCTATCTTAATTCAGCATCACTATCAATGTCAAAATAAGTCAAATAATGTCAAAAGAACAGAAAGTTACCTGAGACTGTAATGGGGAGAGCACCATAAGCAATAAGCTTTTCAAGAACATGCATTGCAATCTTTCCAGAACCACTTACAGCACATCTGGATGTAAAATTCATAGAGAATAATGTTAAATTAATAAACTTGCACTGCAACTTTCAGCAATAACTAGAACAATGAAGCTTTTTCCGTAGATCAAGTAACAAATAGAACCAAAAATATCACAAAAGAAAGGCTTCCTACAGTGAGCATAAAACATTTCTATAAGAGCAAAATGTCAAGTAATTTTTCTTAAATACAATGTAACATCATGAAACACTAACAGTGAAATAACTATCTGATGGTCTATAGTATAAAACTTCTATAACATGGTTATTCAATTAAAGATCCAAGTCATGTGCTGTAAAATGAAGAGGTTGAGGGAGGAACCTTAGTCCTTTGAGCTCCTTATTCATGTCCGAAAGAATAAGTTGGGCAAAGAAAACCTGTGAAAACATGGGGCCTTCTTAAATTGCAAGACAGAACAAAAAAATAAAAAAATCCATACGCAGGGAGCTGATTGCACCCGCTAAAAAGGATACCCAATTAGATAAGACAACGAACAATCCTTCATGCATTAAGGCTAAAAGTCAGAAAAAATATCATGCACCATCAAATTATCCCACTGTATTTCCTATATACCCACCCACTGCACACAAATGGTATCAAAAGGTTGAGATGAGATATTAATTACCAGCCCATAGCCAGTAGCTTCAGTCCGAAGGCTAGAGCCAGACCAAAATATCCTTGGCCCTGTAAAACTTCCCTGCATAAGTAATAAGTAAGGCATACATATGAAGGCCAAAAAAAAAATTAAATTAAATTAATTCCCATAATTTTACTCGTGTAATAATTTAAAACATCTATGCAAATGATAAAACAGATAAATGTTAAATCTAGTGCAAGAAAATACCATTTTAAAAAATCGAAAAAGGACTGCCAAAAAGGTACACCCCTATAAAGAAGTGGACAGGACGCGTTGCTTTAATAAGGCAGCCCATGAAAGGAAGAAAAAGCTTTCTTGGGCTGGATACAAGCACTTGAACACGAAAAGAAACAGAGAGAGAGAGAGAGAGGTTATGGAGAGAAAATATCAAAATAACGCTTTAGATAGTTAAAATTCAAGAAACAATAGGACAAATAATAAAAAATCACCAGTCAACTGCATGAATCTAAGAACAATACAACAGAAGTTTGATATGTCAAGCTGCTTTTTTCGAGTGTTTCTAATTACCTGAAAATGACCAGCTAGACGTCTATATTGCCCAAAGAGATATCCCATCTCACGTGTACCAACACCCATCTCCTCTGATGGAAGGTCCTAAATATATAAACAAAGATCAGATAAGTGAAATAAGAAGTAGAACTCGGAGGATTAAAAATAGATAAAAAGAAATGAAATCTTCTTTAAGTTACCTTGTCAGGACCTAGATATCTGTAGATCTCATTCATGAAACTTTGGCAAAAGCGCATGATCTGCCAGCGTGGGTTTCACAAACAACTGTAAGAAAAACTTTCAGAATTTCTAAGAAGGTTCACAAGAAAGTAACACCATAATATAGAATGAAGATCTTACCTCATTATCACTTTTTCCTTTAGGCTCAAAATCACTTCCACCAGCTGCACCTCCAAGTTTGTATGGTGATAATGCGTTCTTTAATGTCTGTAAAAGATTGGAAATTATAGTTGTTGGAAAGCAGTTGAAATCCTAAGCTATTTCCAATCTAACAGAATTTAGCCACAGCGTCAATAAGGAAGTGTTCAGAAGCCAAATTAAACTATAAGCCACTTTGTTTTATATTTAGCTAGCATTTAAACATCACATTTGTAATATTTTATCTATAGTCTATTTACTATCTATGTCTTGCTGCTTTAGTTCAAAATTTGGATAATGAAACTTTTGAATATCTTTTTTTTTTTAAATCATAAACAAAAGAAATTGTATAACAAAAAAAAGGGGAACTTTGGTATATTTTGATCATTTACGTATGAAAATTAACTCTAAAGGTAATGAATCTTGACACAAATTGGGACAATGAATTACATAGGAGTCAACATGAACATCAAAAATCATACAGTACCTGCTCAAAACCAAGAAATTTGACAATGCTTAAGTTCACTGATGGGTGAAAGCGGATACCACCCCTACATGGACCCAATGCCTGGTTAAATTGTACTCTAAACCCTCGATTTACATGAGTTTCACCCCTGTCATCCACCCATGGAACTCTGAATACAATCATACGCTCAGGTTCTAGTAAACGCTCCATGATGTTGACATAACTGCAAAAAAATAATAATAATAATAATAAGTAAAAAATAAAAGAAATCAAATTCTTTTAGATGAAATACACTTGACTATAAATTCTTCAATAATGCACAGAATAATCTACTTCATATGATGGGAACTCACTGAGAATTTTTTGCAATCACTCTTTCTAAAGCATGAACAGCTTCTTGCACAGATTGTATGAACTCAACCTCATGAGGATCTCTTTTTAATGCAGCTTCGACAATTGATCCAGCTGTTTTTGACATAAGAGCTTCATTTTTAAGAGAACTGTTAGGTCAGAGTTATAAGAAAGCCAATAGTAGAAACATTTATAACTATGTTGTACAAAATACAAATGCAAACATCAAAATCATTATTAAGAAAATTTTGTTTAAGTTTGACATCTGAAATTCTGGTGCAGAAAGGAGAGGGAACTAAAAGAATCTACGGAAGTTCATTTTGGCATACACAATCTCCACCATGAAGACACAATATTATGAAGGTTCTAATTACATTGTGTCTGTATGGTGGAGATTGTGTATTGTGTCTGCATGGTAACAAAATCAATTACCATTAAAGAGAGAAGGGAGTGTTGTCTAAGGTAATGAAGTTATAAAAATATAGGAAAATCATAAAGGTTCAGCACATTCCAAATCATATATTACCAATCAGTTCAATTATTTTTTTAACAAAAAAGTCTATCAGCAACTTTGGGGTCAAATAATTTTCTCTTCCGAATTCAAAAGCAACGTCAAAGCAACCCTTCATTTAACGAAATTCACAGAATTTAATATGTATGGTGAATGCTTCAGTTTCAATAATAGTGCGAGAGACATATCGGAATGAGATGACTTACCTTTTACATAAATGGGTTTTTCAACAATAATTTTATCCTTGGAGGCCATCTGGAGACGAAGAGCCTCTTTGTGAAGCAAACTATTGTTGTGTTCTTCCAGTGCACTCATCTGCATATTTCTACTGCCTTCATTCCCATAAGGATTCCTTCTATGCTTCCTACCATACTCTCTGCAGATAGAACAGAATATCCTCGCTGTTCCTTCCTTCACATCAACATATGCCCACTTGTAGGTATCAGCCCATTCCTCCCTCCATCTTTTCACCACCTTTTTCTTTCTCTTTGCCGGTTGAGTTTTTGACATTTGATCTTCATTAGTGAGTTGGGAAACCATCGCCGTCTGCTTGGTCTCATCATGCTCTTCTGCAGAGGGTTCTCGTGGGCCAACAATGAGAGGAGTATTAGCAAATGAAGGATCATCATCCCCTGGTCCAATTTCCAGATCAATCTCCTCTCCAAGCTCCCTGACCACTAGGTGATGCCTCTGTGCCTGCTGAATCAAATTCATATCATCCATAGTGGAATTCATCCCTAATCCACTGACCGGCAGCAACATTCAGCATGACAATCTTACCCACACCTTAAAAATTCTCTGAATTACACCGCCTGTAACCATAAATACACTTCATAAATTTATTTGCTTCATCAAATAATCCGTTCCAAGCTCAAAATAGTACTCGATAAGGAAAAATCAATAAGCAAAACTTCAATTCTTACATATTCAATTGATGGGATGGGACAATCAAAAACAAAACCAAGTTGAGAATTACATTCTTTTCTTAAATCAAACAACATAAAACATAAATTGAATTCTTTTTAAACAAAATCTTCTCCTACTACTTGGGACAACAACCATGAATTAAATTCAATAACATGCAACAATCAAAATGCAATACGAAACTGTAAAACCCTTCAAAACCTCCCATAAAATTCCAAAATTATTCAAAGCAGTACACAATTTCTTAGGTTTAGTAACCTAAACATTCCTGATTTCAGTTTGCTCTCTCTTTCACTGCCCAGCAAGCAACCAAAAACTTCCCCAAAAACACTCCCACAAAACCAGAATCAATCACCCTCCTCAATTGATCACCAAACACAATCAAAAAACACAAAACCATTCAAAATTTAATCAGAAACCCACATGATAAAAACAAAAAAAAGAGCCCAAAAATAAAAATCCAATTTTGAACGATACCCAGAACCGAATTTCGAGTTCTGAACAATACCCAGAAACTAAAATCAAGAAAAACCGTGAAATACCTGAAGAATCCAACAACAAAAAGATGACAACTTGAAACGAGAACAAGAACAAGAGACCAAGTTTCCAGTCTCGAAAATTGGCGGTTTTTTTCAGTTCCTTCTCTTCTCAAAACAAAAATCCTGCAGCTTCTGTCTCAAACAGCTGTTGCTGATCATAAATTCTTAAGTGATTCAGTGTTTGTCTTCTCGTATTTATGGTTATAGGGGAGATTATAACAGTAGATTATTGACAGAAGAAAAAAAAACTACTTTTTTTCTATCTGCTTTGCCTTGTGACTTTTTATTTTATTTTATTTTTTTAAATACATTTATTTAATTAAATATCAACTGGATTTTTTAACTCTGATTTTTTTTGGTGGAATATAAAAGGTTTATTTAATTATTTTAATTAGTGTACAAATGGGCTGGGCTTAGTGAGCAGAGCCCAGTTTGAAAAATAAATAAACTTGATTAGTTTTGAAATTTATCTATTTATTTATTTTTTGAAGGAAAACTGAAAATTATTTATAAGATTTTTAAAAAATAATATATATATATATATATATATATATATATATAAAATTATCCCATAAGAATCAATAAAATTGATGATAGCAATATAGCATTGCCTGTCTATGTTTTGAGTGAGAAAAACTTACATGCACCTAATGCATACAATAAAAAAACTCGATTGATTAGTTATCTTCATCAAATGAAATATATCCATTTGGGTGGATGTACCGGAGTTAGAATGAAATTAAAAGACAAATTAAGTTAAAAAAGAGTTAGCTTAATATATTAGTTCTTACCAATTCTAAGATATATTTTGGTTGTCTTTGAAGATTTATAAACATTTGAGAAAAGTTTCAAACGAATTTTATTTTGAAATTTTATACCAAAAGAGTCAGGGATCTGTTGAGATTAAATATTGTATGAGCAATTCAGATATCTACTCTCACAAAACCAAGGAGAAAACTCCTCACACGTGTGATAACCACAAGTGAGTACAAACTTCAAAGCCATCCTAATAGGCTTCTCTATTAACTCATATTCTATGGGTTTGTACACACAGCATTTGCCATATAAGATAAGCAAGCTAATTTAAGTAAGTTTATTCTTCAAGGTATAATGACTAAAAGCCAAGCCAACTTTTAAGCAGAAATTATGGTGTTAGTGTTGAATTTTTGTGGATTCCTTCGTAAAATGCAATGCACAACATATTTGGCAAATTTAGCAACTTGACAAATTTCATAAAAGGTGTGAAAATTTGGGATCTAGACCAGAATTGTATTCACTTAAAAAGTTGTATATTTCACTAATTTTTCGGTGGATGAAAACTAACATGTAATATGATAACATGACCCATTTTTTTTTTTTTTTTTTCAATAAGGTCTAGTTTTTTTTGGGACACTTGAGAAAAACAAAAAAGTAGGGTTTGATTTATACCCATTGTCAATATTCGAGCCTTCCTTTATTTAACAAATGTGGCTTGATGATTTGATGGTAAATAACGTTCGTTCAACATGACAATATATCAGGTTCGATCATAGGTATCATAAAAAAGAAAAAGAAAAAAAATGAAAAATGAAAAACCTCATTAAACATTGTAATTACAACTATAATGCAACATATCTTACAAGGGAGAACCCCACATTTTTGGCCAACTTTACAGTAGGTTAATTTAATGAAATTAACCTGAAAAATTAAATCATTTCTTAATAATCTACACTCATTAGTGCATTCATGCTTTTAATCTAATCACCAAAACTTCTATCATTTTTTCTTTAATTAGAAAAATCTACAACTTTTCAAAATTTATCCAGGGGCAACTGCCCTTTACCTAGTTGCTCCTACCATAGATCCCGCCTGTATCAAGGGTGGCGTAATCATTAATCTTCAATCTTTTGTGTAAGAACGAGCAAAATCTGCAATCATCTGCTTGATGTGCTGAAATATAGAGAAAAAAAAAAATGCATATATTAATAATGCAAAGACAAACTTGAATTGGAATGAAAAAAATATATACATTGACGATTTGAATTTCATGTGTGGTACAAGATTGATGAATCACCTTAAGCTCTTCATGTAGCACAACAAATATTTTCTTCAGCCTCTTATGTCTCTGCAAGTTGTGCCACTATTCAGAGTCGCAACCAAAAATGTTGATACAGAGGAAAAAAATAAAGCCAAACGAATGCATCTACAACAAAGTTATTTTTCAAGAACGCTCATATGTGCTACTGCCAGTTTATGATCTTGTCCTTCCTACTGCGGCTCAGTCATCCTTTTCTTTAATTTTTGTAATTGAACAAGAGATATTCATTTTTGTAGTAAAATGAAAGATAAATGTGTATCCTAGAAGTTTAAAATAACACCATACCGTTCCACACTGTCTATAAGAGTCCCGCAACTGTCCCAAGAGCTTAGAATATCTCTCAGCATCCCTGCCTTTAGCAAACTCGAGGTCATTTCCCAGTTTCTGGAATTTGTTCCTACAGATAGGTGCCATGTTGCAGATAGTCAAACAAGTAATCAAAGAATAAACAAATCCAACAACACCATGAATAAACTCCTTATAATACCTGTCACTCTCTAGGATCTTGTTTAATGATAAATAACTGTCAAACTTATCTTGATACTCCTGCACATAATCTTTATACCTAAACATAAGAAAGAAAAAAAGGATTAAATCTAAGTAGATGCTGCAGGCTCAGGTGATTAGAAGTCAACAGCAACAAGGACATAAATAGTCTATGCAGCAAAGAAAGATAGAGAACTCATAAATGTATAAGTGCAAATAGGACTGCTTACTGAGAAAAATCCTTGATTGCTCCCTTGAGCTCCGGTTCATCCTTTTCATACTTATAATAGGGACAAGAGTCTTCATCTGAAGAAGATTCCCTCCTCTTTTGACCACTATCATTACTCTCCGTCAAAATGGCATCCTTTCGCCCACCAACCATGTCTGCCACTATATTAGATGTTTGTGCTCTATTATCCTTTAAAGAGATGGATACAGGTCCTCGTTTAGAGTCATACTGTTGTGAAGCACTGGAAGGTGCTTTCCTCTGGCTTTCTACAGAGCTTTCCATCCCACAGCCTACTCTTGCTTCAGTCTGTCTGGATTTACTGCTTGCCTCTGCTGATTTGTTAAACTGGGACCCGGCTTCAGCATGATCCACTCTTGAAAGATGTTGAGGCTGAGATTGCACATTCCTATAGTGAGTTCTTATTAAATCTTCAGCAAGATGTTCTGGGGTGGTCCTCCTAGCCCCGACACTTAGATTGGGTGGAGACGGTTTTCCTGAGTCCAATGCTGCCTTTCCAATAGTTTTTCCCTTGTTTAACTCTGAATTACAGTTATCAGAAGTGCTTGACTTGTTCTCCGACAGTTTGAAAGAACCTTTCCTCTCAAATTGCTTCCTAGATGGTGTTTCCTCAGGCAATGGCTCTCGAAGTTCACCCAACTCCAAGTCTGAAAGCTCTCTCTGGAGTTTGCTACCCCTTCCGTTTCCCATATGTGCGCTTGGAACCTGTCCAGTCTCATTAACTTTTGAAACCATTTCACCATGTTTCACATAATTGGAATCGAAGGGAATGGAATTTTTGGCTCCAGAACCAGCTTCCTTGAGATTTCTCAGCCCCTTTTTCTCCTTCGGAAAACTATCCTCATTTTGAGTGTCTCTATAAACTTTATCCCTTTGGGTTGGGTAACCCTCATGTGCCAGAAAGCTCTTTTCAGAGGACTTCCTGCCATGTTTATTTGTTTTTTTTGCTGTATCATGAGCCTTTGGTCGTGCATTTTGATCAAATGACTTCATACCTGACTGCTGAATATCTGAACCAGGTTTTCCGGAAAATGGTTGATTGTAGCCCTTTTGGGAGCCAAAATCAGCATCCCATTCCCTGTCAGCCCTATTCATTATCTGAGTGGCAGGCCCCTTGTAAGGTTCTCCAGCGACCCTATTAGGAGATGGATGGGGAGGACTCTCCAGCAACTGGGCCTCCCTAACCCCAGAAATAGGCAGTCGAACCAAGCTGTCACCTTTTGATCTTTTAGCTAGTTCGGATCTCTCATTAATGTGCTTCGGATCAGGGCCCCTTTTGGATTTACTCTTCAATATCCTCTCAGAGCTGTCAAATTTCTCATGCCTGAAGCTATCACTTGCCACAGTTTCCTTATCCTCAAACAAATTTCCTATAAAATTTTGGCGCTCATCTTGATCGCTTGATTTTTTTATTCCATCCTCGGCTTTTTTAGCATCTCCCCTGTTATCCAAACTAGAATTTACAGCCATTTCAATTTCTTGTTCATCATCAGGCAAGTCTTTCTCAATGTCAACTGCATCAGATCCATGACCTTCAATGTCAACTGCATCAGATCCTTGACCCTCAATGTCAACTGCATCAGATTCATGACCCTCGATGTCAACTGCATCAGATCCATCATCATCTTGTTTATCATCTATCACATTCTGCACAGGCCTGCCATCATCAGTTCTACATGGAATAGGTGATGCCGAGAACCCCGGTTTGGAGGCCTGAAATTTATGATTGGGATCTTTTTCATCATCACTAGTCATAATATCCACATCCTCATCAGAACCCTCCTTGTTTGAAGAAGCATCACTTTCACTATCACTGCTGCTACCACTCCCGCTTCCCACTGGACTTTTACTTCGGCTTTTACTTTTACTGTGGCTTCCACTGTCACTTCCACTATCACTGCTGTCACTTTCACTGTCGCTGTCACTTCCGCTATCACTAGAGCTACCTGCCCGCCCTTCACTATTGTCAGAAACCTTTTTCTCTCCAAACAAATCAGGTGAATACTGTTGGATATCAACTTTTTCCAGTGCAATTGATTCCTCTCCAAATTTAGAGTTTGGCTGAGCCGGTTCCTCCATTTCATCAGCAGCGACTTTCTCCACAACACTCAATCCTGGAGCAGTTGTTTTGTCATGGATGTCTTCAGAAGCAGGTGTCTGAATATGATTATCTTCAGGAGAACTGAAAATATAAATAACCACATCAAACATATACCCAAATTCCATGTGCAGGCCAAAAGATTCTTGTAAAATGATTGCTTCACTTTTCATGAGTTTTATATAGGGATAACAAATCGAAATTGACTAAACTAACAATATAATCCATGGAGTTCCTTAATTATTAGAAATTAGAAGCAGGAGCAAAATTCAAGGTAATGCTATGAGTCTTGAGCATCATTTAGATAGAATAATATAAGAAAAAAAAAGTTAGTTCATATTAGAAGCAATGCCTAATCGTTATATAATATAATAGAGATGAATTTATAACAAATCTGGGAATTTTTAAAAAAAATAAAATTCTCAATAATGGAACAAGAAATCCTGTCATGTTTAGAGCAGAGGAGAAACCACAAGGCATAAAACCGTTTGTAAATGTTCAGAAGTGTCATAAAGAAGCGGAAAAAAAATCTGAAAATCAGAGGTGCAAAGAGATATTAACAAGCAGTAAATAAAAAGAAGAGTTGGACATAAATGCAGTACATACAAAATATTGAATTGCATAAAACATGCTATTTCACCCCAAACATTGAAAGGCATACACAGAAGCATCTTCCACAATAATCTAGCATCTCAAATTAAGCATGTTAACAATTCCAGTGTCCCAAGTGCCAAGTTTTTGTCTTTCCAATCTTATTCACTTCTCTCTGTAAATAGTTTTGTTCCAAAAAAAATGATTCTCCTCTCCTCAAGCTAGATCAGTTTCTCAGCAGCAGAATATGCTTAACGTGTTCATTACTAGCAGGTTCCTTTGTTCATTGTCCAGTTTCTTTCACAGCTCTGTTATATAGTTTACATCTAACAAGCATATATAAAGAAAAACAGATAGCCAATACCACAAGTTGAATATAACATCAATTGAAAAGAAATAGAAAAAGAAGAATGGAGAAAAAAAGACAAGAAAAGGACCACAGTAACAACTTGACCACATGAAAAATTTAAACCATGGTGTCATCGTGTAAAAGAGGAAGATACCTTCCACTTTCAGAAGAAAGTTTCTTTAAGTCGTCCAACTCCACTTGTTTCAAGAGATACCTTCCTGGAGCTTGAAAAATTGCAATCTGATGCTCAAGATTCAATGAGAAGACACAAGATCACACTCTATTCTAGAAAAAACAGTATCAAGAATTTTTATCACTTACCTTTTTAATAATTGGCTCGATCTTCCTTGCAGAGTTGGGGATTTTATCTCCAACAGCTTTCTCCAAGGCCTATGACACACACAGACACAGAGTGAGGGCGAACGATGCGAGAATTATGATGCAGAAAAACAACTAAAACACTATAAAGGAAAGAGCTAAAAAAAAAATTACTCAACTATAGAATCAACTAGCAGCAAACAAATGAAAAATTAACTTGTTATTATTATTAATAAGTTGTTCTGGTGGTTACCTTTAAGCTCATCCCCTTGGGATTATCCATCAGCAGAGTGATCAACATACTCTGCAAATCAATGGGTTTAGCTCCAGAATTTCCTTTGTGCCCTGGTGTACTAGATCTTGAAGGGATTTCTTTCTCGGGGTTGAAAGCATTATCTTTACCCTTTGCCTGATTAGGTGTAATTTCTTCTATGCTCACATTACTTTTAATAATATTTCCTGGTGATGCTGGAGCACCAGGTTGTCCAGGTGAAGATGGAAGAGGTGAAGCTGAGCGTCTACCCTTCATAGTAGCAGTTGATGAGATTCCAGATTTTATAGAAGATTTAGGGGGGCCACTAACTGCAATTGTTGCAAGATAATATACTTCAGAAAATTCCAAAAAGAAGAAAAAAGACTTCCACAGTTAGAAAGAAATATATGAACTTCACATAAGTAACTCCGTAGATTTATTAAACTTCTAGATAACATCGAGAGATATACTGCAAGAACAATTATTCCATTAGCCTACCTTGAAGTGTCTCCACTTTCCGCTTTTTAAATGGAGATTCTTTCTTTTGTTTATATTGCGTCTTCCATGTATTAGCTGAAAATAAGGGCTGCAAGTTAGATACTGAGCTTGAACACTCATACTTCAAACTAGTACTCGTCATTAAAATGTGTATTTGACACTTTAACAGGAAATATATCGTCAAACATGAATTAATCTTTTTTTCATCAAAAACTCAAAACATATGAATTAATGGATCAGCACCTTTAACATTCTTCTAATATATTTAAAATAAAACAAAAAATCGTTAGCCACAATAACATAACATTGGCTCCATAGCACTCGATATATATATATATATATATATAGACCTTCATAACCTTGCATGGCTAAACAAGTTTGATGCAGTCATATAATGAATAACAGGCCATGCAGTATATGTATCTTAATAATGAATGGCATAATAAAGGATAATATATTTTTATTCTCAACTTAATAGAGGCTTATTATACTAACTCCACTTTCATTCTAACCAGGGTAGAGAAGTTTTGCAAAAGGTTCACATACGTATAATTGATGTCTTTTTAAACTGTCCCTTCTATATATGTCAGAGAAAGGCAACAGACAGACCACAAACTACAACAGAGAAAAAAATATCAGAAAGACAATCACCTTCAACAGCAGCCAGTTGCTTTATTTGACTCTTCATGGATGGGCCCCCATGGTCTAATACAATGGCTCTGTATAAAGAAAAGATGATAAATATCAGAACTGATATCTATACACTGTAAAAAAACAATTACCAAATAAGTCAACCTATTATAATAAATCAACTTCTCAGTAATATCAGTATGCTCAAGATTCAAATTAATTAAAGATGTTAAGTTGTCATAATCAAATGAACATAGAAGTGCAACTAATGGCTAAGAATTAAGGAATAAAAAAGGAAAAGATATCCAATTGGGTGTATCATTGAGGGAAGAAACTAAAAATTACAAGATGAATGCACATGAAGCAGCTGAACAAGAGAATTGTCTATAGGTTAGTTTCATGTTATATAACAAGCTTAAACTGCAATGAATTATAATAAATGTAGTAGCCTAAGCACCAGCAGCAATACTGATAGAGATTAGAACTGCCAATCAATGGATGCCAGAGAAAAGATGACAGATAATATTGCAAAACAAGAGGAAGATGCTAGAATTGAAATTTACATTTGTCTTTTATAACGGTGCACGAACAAAACAGAATATTGCAGATCGACCAATTGAAGCAAATGTAGTAAGAGTTAAATCCATGAGTGTTCAGTGTTCACTGCATGTAACTTTTACAATAGATTTCACTAAAGCATAACTGTTGAGCCATTAATCTTTTGCACAGGAAACATATGAGAAATCAAGTTTAAGAATAGAAAGATATGTGCATGCAAAGGCAATTATAACCAAACAACTCCATGAATTAAAAAGTATCATAGTAATATAATGCACCTGCGTGATTTAAACTTGCGTTCAGCTTCCTCTGACAGCTTCTTAACATGCTTTGTAGTTGACTCATCCAAGACACGTTGAACATTCAACTTGCGCCAGGCACACCCAGATTCAACAAGCAGACCATTCCCATCTTCACCACTTTGACGTTCTTCATATATATCACAGAGGTCACCTAACTCTCGCGACCATGTAAATCTGAACTCCTTACCACCCACATCAATTACCTGATGCAGCGATCAACAATGCAAACCCAAGTTGCTTGAGAATAGGTAGGCTACAAAAAAAAGGTGTTCTTTTTTTTTTTTTTCTTTCTTTCTTTTTTACCAAAAATGAGCAACATCATGCAGTTTTTTTTTTTTTTTTTTTTAGTTAGAGGAATATGAATTATTTTGAAGAGTTTAGAGCCATTATTATTTCTGGTTTCAAAACTGTTGGAAATATGGTTTGTCTAAGATCAACATACTCCAAAAATAGTTCAGCATAGTGTACACTGTACAGGTGAAAAAAAATACCAAATCCTCTGTGTTTTTACCAGGTGCAAAGATTGATAAGTACAAAAAGTAATTTCCTTCTTATGTCTGCACTAAACAAAGTTCCATGGATATGTTCAACATTTGTTTATTTCACATGGTTAACTATTACTACTATGGTAAGTTTCCCACTTAAAACTCTGACTTTAACACATTAAAAGTAAAAACTAATCATCCAAGTAGTCTAAAATCACCCTACAAAAGCAATCCTACCACCTTGACAACCTCAGCAGCCGCCAGCAATGCTGCAGTATTGACAATATAGTCTATTACCAAGCGCCACTTCACACATAGTTCCTCACACTGCAGCTTCATCACATCTATGGAGAATTTAAGGTCACAATTGCCGTCCCAAGCATTCTTCAACTGAGCATTCCCATAACTTTTCTACCTTTTCCTACTCGATGAACACTTCTCTAGTCTCTCTTCTCATCATCATTCTCTATCTCAATCAATCAACCAACTAACAAGTAGACATATGAAGTTCTAATTATACACTTTCCCTCCCTCTGGCAAATTCCCAAAACCACTTTTTGCTGAGAAAAGTGGCTTCCACTAGGATTATTCACAACTAAACAAAATAAACCACTACCCAGATTAAATTTAAACCAGAAAATCAAGTTTGCATAATCATTATTCACTTTAAACAAAACTAATCCACACCCAGATATCATTAACCCATCAAACTCATAATTCCACTACAACTATATGCAATCAGCAAGAACTTAATCCTCAAAAACCCTCCACAAACCTAACCAAAAACTAAATTGACTAAACCAAAACCAATTAAGTCAACATTTTACTCAAAATTAAGCGAAAAAGCTAAAAAAAAACTCACGTTCCCATTCGGGTTATTAGACATCGAATCAAACTTAATCTTGGCCGTCTGTCCTTCACTCTCCACCCTCCTAATCTCCTCCACCAAATCCGGCGCCAACCTTATAATCATCGCGAAAGCCAGAGGCTTGTTCCCGGAAACCATACTGAACGTCTCCTCCGCCGCCTTCGACCCTCCTCCCGACCCGGCGCCGGCGCGGCTCGCCGCTCTGTTGCGGGTGGCCGCGGCCGAGGACCCCATGGGCAGCCGGTTCGAGGATGAAGACGCCCCGCTGAGCCTGTGCGGCGGCGGCGGGAACGGACCTCGCTTGTTGGCGCCTCCCCCACCGCCACCACCTGTTCGACCGCCGCCGCGGCCGAGCTTCGACCCTCCGAACATTCGTGCAGACGACTTGGCTTCCACTCAATCAAAATTGTTTCACTGGAAAACCCATTTATGTGTTGGTGAACCCAGAAACTGTGGTGGGTTTTTGCTTCGATTCTCGATTGTTTTTGGTCTGATTTTGAGTTTCAGATTTCTGGGTTATTTTTTTTTCCTTCCTTTTTTTCAATTTTTAAAACGGTGCTGTTTTTTTGTGATTGTTGTGGGGCAGTGGAACAATGGAGGTTGTTTGAGAAGATTCTTTGATATTTAGAATTTGTATCCCTTTATTTTATGTAAATTATAATAAACTTATTTTTTTTAAAATTAGTATCCTTAGGTCCTTTTTTTTACAATATCTATTAATCTAGAACCAAATATTTTTTGAAAGTTTTTACCATTAATAGGACATATATATATATATTAATCACCAATCATCAGGTCTCGCTTGTTACATATATATATATATATATATATATATATATGAGGAGGGAGACAAACTCGAACCCTTGATCTCATGGAGTATGCTTAATGGGCAAACCACCAAATCAACCTCTTATTATCGATCTTGCTTGTTAGATTATTTGGTCATGTCTTGCACTTAATAGATTTTCCCATTAATTCCTTCCCAAAAATTTCATACACTTCAAACTTCAATACAAATTCTATTAACAAACTTCACATAAACTTATATATGATATTTTAGTTTTAGTCGACTTCAAACTTAAATAAACTATTTGAGATAAAAGGGAAAAAAAAAAAAAACCCTAAGTTTTATGAATTTCTTTTAATTAGGAAAAAGAAAAGTATGTGTGCATTCTTAATCATAAGCTTAGGAATTTAGAAGTTTACCTTGATTATGTAATTAGTTAACGACCGAAATACAACAGATTTGAAGAGAGAAGCAAAAATTGTATCAGTTATGCACCATATTTAAGGTATTTTGTCAAATCTATCATATATCAACTATTTTTGTGTGTCAAAACTCAAACAACAAGGCAATGATTGGTAGGTCGTCACAGGCCTTTGTCATCAATCGTTGAAATTTCTATAAAGATCAAGCAGATGTTCAATTCTAGTCTCGTGATTTTTTTTACTTTACTTGAACAAAGTGATTTGGTCTTATATAATGAGGGTACTAGTGGTCAACCATAATAACGTATTAATATTTGATAAAATCATATTACGATATCTTTAAAAGTTTATTAAAATTAAGCACATTTTAAAATTCAGGATTTATTATGTGGATATCAACCATATCTCACTCATTAATATTATTAATATCATTTAGATACTATTGCCCAATATAACTTTGTCGTAAATGACTCTTATTCAGCCTGACAATGTCTCAAATTTGATTATTCACACCACATGTTCTAAATAAAAAAGAGTTTAGATATGCTACCTGTTTGGTACATGTGTTAATACCCTATAAAACGGAATTCTCCTGAAATCATTTGAATCTTTGTGTTATTGTCATTAAGTTCAGGGACCGACTTGTGAAAATGAAAGTGGGGTCCGGTTTAGAATGCTTGATTGAATCCGGGATCCGGGTGCGGATCCTCCCATATTTATATATCGATTTCCCTTTCTACAAGCTAAAGAAATACCAAACCTTTCTGTTCAAAAAAAAAAAAAAAAACCCAAAAATACACACGAAGTCTCTCTCGCGATTTCTGAGTAGCTCTCTTCAATCATGCTCACAGGTCCAGTTTCAACTCCAACCTCTATCTATTTTTATTTATTTATTTATTTTACATATGTGACATTGATGTAGTTTAATTTTATTTGCTTATTTTATCTGTTGTTAAATGTTAATCGAGCTCTAGTTGATAAAACTACTATTGCTTTGATTTCCAGGTTCTATTTTGAATTTCGTGAGCTGGGTTGCTGGCGATTTCTTTTATTGTTTATTTAACATGGGGTTTGAACCATTTGTTTCATGAATATATTGATTGTTGTTATTTAACAACTTCTTCTTAGATTTATTTTGAAATTTGCGAACTGGTCATTGGTGATTTCCGTTTTATCTATGTGGGATTTGAATTGTTCGTGTTTACAAGTTATCGATTTGTAGAAACTGTTAAGGGTTGGAGCTTTATATTTTTAACTTTATTTTAAAATTTGATGAACTGGGTTGTCGAGTTGTTCAGATTTATTTTGGAATTAGTGAACTGGGTCAGTGGTGATATTTTTTCTACATGATATAGATTTGTATGTAATTATTGAGAGTAGTGAAGATATTACTTATAAGTAGCCTATTCCTAATCCTAAATGGAATGTAATGACGTAGGGATCTATATGGAATCATAGTATCTATTCAAATACACTCAAATGACCCCTTCTCAAGTTCTCATAATGATAATTTATATATTTATATATATTGGGATTTGGGATTTCCAACGCACTTGTTATGTATTTTTGGTAAATAGAACTTCAAGAACTTGTTTTCAACTTTGTGGACTGGGTTTTGGAGCTGTTTGGTATTTTATACAGGATCTGCAGCATTCTATTTAACTATTTTGAATCGTTGATTAGTGGAAATGTGGAATGACAAAAGCTTGATTATATTTTCCTATTATTTTTAATTTTGTGACGTGGGTTATTGTGCAGTTAATTTTTACTAGGCAATTAACATAAGCTTGATTTGCACCATTTCCCCATAGAACTTATTCGTTTGGTATTATTTTGAATTTCTTGAACCGGCTTATAGGCAATTTTTGGTTTTGGGGTTATAAACTCGGATTTGACTTAAAGATTTAGATATTTAATAGATGTAAGAGGCATTTATATATTATATGATAGTGTTTTGTTTCTCTTGCACATGCTAGGTATTTTCCGTATTTTTTTGCTAGAACGTAACTAGTTTTGACTTTTGAGGTTGACTATACTCATATAATAATAGTTTGATAATAATGTAGAGTGTCAGTATACTGAGAAGTGAGAACTAATTAGGTAATGTAATGTTATACTCTAAAGTATAAAATGCAATAGTAAATACTCATTTTCTTATTGGAAGTCATAAGTGATATCAATTTTTCAAACATTTAGGTTTCATCTATGATTATGTGCTCTAGTAGCTAATTTGTTGACACTAATTGTCATTGTAAGATTGTGATTGGCACATTTTGTTTTCTATATCTCATTGGTAATGAGATTGATATCCAAGAGATTTGAAGTCATAAGTAATGTCAAATTTTTGAACATTTCGGTTGCATTTATGATTATGTGCTCGTTTAGCTAATTTGTTGACACTAGAAATTGTCATTATAAGATTGTGCATTTGTCATGGTTTTTTCTATAGCTCTTTGGTAATGAGATTGATAACTTAAGATATTTGAAGTCATAAGTAATGTCAAATTTTTGAACATTTAGGTTGCATTTATGATTATGTGCTCTATTAGCTAATTTGTCAGACATAAGAAATTGTCATTATGAGATTGTGATTTTCACAATTTTTTTTTCTATAGCTTGTTTGTTTCAAAGCATTCTAATTTGTCACTACCCAATATATTTATCCCTCTTATTGACAATTCTGATGCATTGTTACAGTGAGTGTAAAATGGCAAAAGGAGGTGTTTCCGAATGTGGAAATTGACACTAGCCAACCTCCTTATGTTTTCAAGTGCCAGTTGTATGATCTAACTGGAGTACCCCCGGAAAGACAGAAGATCATGGTGAAGGGTGGTTTATTGAAGGTATTTGAATGATTTTTATACAATCGCTGAGAATCGTTGTTTGCAAAAGTGCTTTATTATCCACTTAAACAACTAGTTCTCACATTACGATTTATCCATGTTTTCAAATTATGAATTTCCGCATATGTTACACCAAGCTTCTAACCTCATTCATCTGACAACACAGGATGATTCTGATTGGTCAACATTAGGAGTGAAAAAGGTAAACAATCTTCATTGAATATGCCTCTGTTTCATAGGATGTTTGTTTAAGTTTTGTTAAATTGAGATACTCAACAATTATGTCTCTCTTTCAGGGTCAAAAGTTGATGATGATGGGAACTGCCGATGAGATTGTGAAGGCCCCTGAGAAGGGACCTGTTTTTATGGAAGATCTTCCAGAAGAAGAACAAGTGGTAGCACTGGTAAAGTTCAGAAATTTTCTATCATTTCCAAGATTGGCAATTGCAAATTATCTTCCCTCTGTTTGTCATTTCTTTCTTCCTTTGAATTAACAAAACTGTGTTTCTTAAAAGATGCTTGTTTTTGGTTGCGAACGAAAACTGTGTTTATGCAGCATGATACTTTTTTTTTTTCTTCTGTATAGCTGTTCCTGTTTATGTTTTGGGGCTTATTGAATACATGTTTTAGTCAACTTGTACCAAATAAGGGCACTGATGTCATGATTTACATGATAGTTTGGCATCGTGTATTTTTGTATTGATGTCATTGGGCATCTTTCTTTGTGTTTACATTAGAATCAATCTTGAGGAACATAATTGACTGATAAATTCTCTCTCTCTCTCTCTCTCTCACACACACACACACACACACACAGCTGCATGCTTTAACATATAAAATTGAATATTAATGTCAGACATTGGCCATAACAAATCAAATGTAGAAGGAATGGTATTAAGTACACTTAACACACCCCCTCATGAGCAAGATCGGTCTCTAGGCTTGTCACGTGGATTGATACACATGCCCATGTTGACCTTTGTTGTAATTCTATACTTATTTTTTTAAATGGGGTTCCTAGGATTCAAACTTGAGACCGTTAGGTTACTTGGGTAAAATGCGCTCTAATACCATGCCAGCAACTTCTAGACCCAAAAACTTAAGTAGTTAGGAAAAAAACCTAACAATAGTATTAATTACTAACACATCGCGTTGAATGGCATGCCATGGTCTGTTACCTTTTCATATAAAATGTTACATTTATATATGAATTTTTAGCTTGTGCAAATTATACCTGCACTTGGATTTTTGAATGGCCAGAACTTGGGCTGTTAAAATTAAATTTACTGAGGACCATGCTCTTTTCTCTTTATCTGCAACAATAAGGATGCATGGTGTGACATGATCATTATTGTAGTTGATTAATTATATTATTGTACATGGCTGTGGTTATTTCATTTTTTTCCCTTTACTGTGCAATTTAATACTCTCAGCCAATACTGCTTGTGTCTACAGGGTCATAGTGCTGGCTTGTTTAATTTGGGAAACACCTGCTACATGAACTCCACTGTACAATGCTTGCATTCTGTTCCAGAGTTGAAGTCTGCCTTAGTTAAGTGAGTACTCTCTTCTTTGTTAGTGCAAATTGTTGCTTCAAAAAATGTCTTGAATGGATCGAATGTTCTTAATATGATGAATATTTGGTACCCTACTTGTTCATTCATTTAATTAGGTATTCACAATCCGGAAGAAGCAATGATGTTGATCAGAGTTCTCATATGTTGGCGGTTGCAACATCTGATTTATTTGATGACCTTGATAAAAGTGTCAAGCCTGTGGCACCTATGCAGTTTTGGATGGTTTGTACTCTTGCTCCTTTATACCATTTATAATTTGCAGGAACACTTCAGGTGTCTTAGGAATACAGTATATAGTATGTTTGGTCTTACAATATGATAAATGGAGTTCTTATCAATAGAATGCAGATGCATTTTTACTAGACGTCTTAAGTAAAATTTAAGGCAACACAGTGTGGTGTATAAGTTTTACTTGAACTGACTGCCATATTGTGAAAGTTGGTGTCTTGCTAAGGACAATCTGTTGGTTTCTAAAATAAAGGACTATACTGTTTGTGTTGATATACTAATTGAAGTGACTGTTTCCAAGTACATTTTGTGCATTATCTAATAAGACTTGTATATGCTATGCATTTCCAGACTATATTTCCCCCCTGTAAAGTTGATGCCTCAAATATTTAAACTTAGAAATATTTTGATGCCTCAAATATTTAAACTTAGAAATATTTCTTTGTATTGTCATCAACTAATAGTCTCATTGTATTTTGAAGCTAATTTTACCACGAACTCATCTTAATGTTGGGTTGGCTTATTGGACCTTGCTCGAATGTACATTGCATATTAATTTTATTATTTATTCTTTTCACAGCTCTTGCGTAAAAAGTATCCCCAGTTTGGTCAGTTGCAAAATGGTAGCTTCATGCAGCAGGTTGTTCAATTTTCCAATTTCTAATTACATAATTTTTAATGTTTCACGTTGTTGATATGTTTCTGATTCTCTATACATTTGAATACATAACAGGATGCTGAAGAATGTTGGACCCAACTTCTGTTCACACTTTCGCAGTCCCTCAGAACATCAAATGCTAGGTAGTGTATATGATGGCATAATCATAGAACAATATATACTCCCATGGATTTGCACCTGTTGATGTTCTCATTGAAGCCTATCCCTAGATACTATCTGATCGGTTCTTACTTGTTTTGACATTTTTCGTTCACTGTGATACTCCACGAACAAATTGATTGAATAATGTTTTTCTTCCTCTTTGATGACTTTTATTTGCAGTGAAAATGCTGATACTGTCAAGGCACTTTTTGGTATTGACATTGTAAGCAGGTAGATATATCTGGAACTCTTATTAAATGGCTATATTAAACTTTAGCTTACAAGGTAGCATCTGCTTAACTATTGCTAGTTTGTTTTAAGAGTTTGAGTTGTTTGATTTCGTTAGCAAACCGGAATGTAGTGCTTGCATAGTTGCATGCAACAACTCAAAAAAGCATTTTGTTTCCTATAAAAAAGAACGAATGTTACTCAAAAAAGCAATGGACTAATTGCAGTATGGAATTTTTTTAAAATTATAGATATCACTGTCTTCTGTGTTTCTTTATTTTTGTTTTTGATCTAGTTCCCTAAGCAACTTTCTTCCTTTCATTAGTACTTTTCTTTAGTGCCAAGGGCACTAATTTTTTTTTTTTTTTTTATATATATATTTTTTTTGAGAATGTTTTCAAAATGTTTTTGTTATGCTTTAATTATTTTTCTGAGATATGTCGTCTTTTGGGTAGAATGCAGGAGTCTAATTTTTCAATTATGAGCTGCTTATTTTATTTTTTATTTTCTTTTTTAAATTGTCATCAGAATTTCTTTAGGTAAAACTTAAAAGGAAATGATTACCTTAGAAATTGTATTCATGATCTGCAATTTAAGGAATAAGTTATAGTAGATAGTTGCATATATAATTTGCTCATCAGATGGTTTTGATTGCTAGGACACATTGCCAAGAAAGTGGTGAAGAAAGCTCTGAAGCAGAATCAGTTTATTCTCTTAAATGCCACATATCACAAGAGGTGAACCATTTGCATGAAGGACTAAAGCATGTAAGTAACGTCAGCTGCTGGTCACTAAGATCCCATTCTTTTTTTTTTTTCTTTTCTTTTTTTGTTAATGATTATACATGATTATTGTAAATTGAATGATTCATCTTTTTTTGGGTCATTAAACTGTTTCTGATTTGATATATAATTTTATTAAAGATGCAGTAATTTTCTGATCAATCTTTGTTGGTTTATATAGGGTTTGAAATCAGAGTTGGAAAAGGCTTCTCCTGCCTTAGGCCGTAGTGCAATTTACTTGAAAGAATCCTGCATTAATGGCTTGCCAAGGTAAGAAATGGCTTCTTTTAATTTTATTTTCTTTGGTATATATTCTCTTGATAGCTTGCAATATACAACAGTGTTCTTGATCTTCCAATTTAATGTTTGACTCACCCTTAAATAATTCAGAAGTTACATTCAAATGTTAAACCTTTTTACTTGTCGTGTTTATGTTGTGACCTTTAGTTTGAGATAGAACAAAGTTCTTATTACATATAATTTTCAATTTAAAGGTACTTAACCATTCAGTTTGTTCGCTTTTTCTGGAAGAGAGAGTCAAATCAGAAAGCCAAAATTTTGCGGGTATTAACTATTTCTTCACCTTTTTTACACTATTAATCTAGGATGCAATTGATTTATTCCATGTATAATTCAATTTGAAACAAGTAATGTTAAGTGGGATAATTAATTAATTGAAGTCTAAAATGCTATCATGATCCGTACATTTTTGTTAGAAAGATAGCCAAACTTATATTTTTGTATGAAACATTTGTTTAATGAAATTCGTTGATATTTGTTTGAGAATCTCAGAAAGTGGATTATCCTCTAGAGTTGGATATTTATGATCTATGTTCAGAAGATCTACGCAAAAAATTGGAAGCCCCTCGCAAGGTATCTGCATGCCTTTTGCTTTCACAATTTTCAGTCTAAATCGCAATTCATTAACATTGTTGCACTTTCAGAAACTAAGGGATGAAGAGGGCAAAAAGCTTGGTCTAAAAACTAGCGAGAAGAGCTCTAGTTCAAAGGATAACGATGTCAAAATGACAGATGCAGAGGTGATAGGATGATTGAACTACAAATTGTCTGATGAATTAATAAACCCTGTGTGGATAAGTTTCTTATGTATATGTTTTTTTCTTGCTTGCAGGGATCGACATCAAATGGAAGTGGAGAATCATCATCTGTAGCTACATCTCAAGATGGTAAAAACCTGTATAATCCTTCTAATATTTATGCTATTAAGCTGGTTTCATCGAGTTTGGGTGAACTTGGTCAGTATTTCCTAACGTCTGGGAATTCTTGCGGTTTAGTTAATTTACCTAGGACATTTCAGTATATATTCACTTACACTCTGGACCTAGTTTCCTATATATGTCTATTACGCCCTTTTCTTTTCACTGTTTGATTGCTTACTCTGTACCTCAGGTGTTACATCTGACCCTGACAAGGACACTCATTTGACTGGAGTTTATGATTTGGTTGCTGTGCTGACCCATAAGGGCAGGAGTGCTGATTCAGGACATTATGTAGCCTGGGTTAAACAAGAAAGTGGTTAGTATTCTGGAATATGTGTTAGTTCGTCCGTAGATAATTTTCAGCTTTAGTTCAGCCGCTGTACTGACCTATTATTGTTCTTCACAGGGAAATGGATCGAATATGATGACGATAATCCTATTCCACAGCGGGAGGAAGATATCACTAAATTATCCGGTGGAGGTAAAAGATTAACCTAAGTTTAATACTTGTATACATCTTAACTACCTATTCCCAAATATGAAATAGTCTGCCTTGGTCTTAAACATGCATGAGTTTATTCTCATACGCTAATTTTATTTTATTTTATTTTATTTTATTTTAATTTACAAAATTGGTTGATATTGTTATCAAACAAACCTATATCTTCTCCTAACAAGTGTTTCTTCCAATTTTGTTTTAGGTGATTGGCACATGGCATACATTTGCATGTACAAGGCTCGTAGCATCTCGCTTTAATCCTACTTTAATTTATTTATTTTCAAGTCGATTTGGATGATCCTTTGATTTTAAACCCCATAGGAAGACTTGGTAGTTTGAGTTTGAGAATTGAATTGTGAGAAATGGTCAATAGATTTTTTACAGAATTGTGTTGTATTGTGTTTTACTGGTAAATCATATATATCTCATGTCACGTTTTCAAACTTTATATTATTAGGGTGTTTCTTTTATTTATTTATTTTAAATTAATATGACAGTTTCTAAAGTTTATTATTTTTTGAGTTCAAGTTTAACTTTTTTCATGTGTTGAAAACTTATTACTTTTATAGGGTTTTTCATTAATTGGTTTAGTTTTAAATAATCAGTCCATAATATTCATTTGTTTCTGAGTTCAAACTTATTTTAGTTTTTTATTAGGGCAACTACAAATAAGATTCGAGTTTTTTTTTTTTTTTTTTTTCCTTTATTAATTTCAAGTAGTTAATGATTTATTTTTATTTTTTTGACCAAACCGGTTCTTATTTTTTTCATAAGTACTAAATAAGTTATTGACTTTTTAGAAATGATCAAACTGATTATAAGATCGATTTAATAGAAATAGAGTTTGTGAAATTATATAAATACTCTTAATTTGTTTTTAATTAAAATAAACGTTAAAAATGATATTTTTATCATTTAATAATAAAACCATATTATATTTTGAAGAATGGTAATTATAAATTTATATTTATAATAAATTAAAATGAAAATGTTTTGTGAATTTAAAATGCTTATGTTTAATTATGTTTTTTTTAGAGTTGTTTGAATTTAAATTTATTTTTGTTTATCGAGAAATTAGCTAATTATAAATGGTAATAGTGAATTCAAAAAAAAAAAAAAAAAATTTTGACAAGTAATAGCTTGTAATTTGAGTATGATATTGTTGTTGAAAAGTTAAAATCATATTATTTTATAATTTTGACATAAAATAATTTTTGGTAAAACTTTCAAAAGTGATTAATTGATCATCTGACACAATTTGACAGTTAGAGCCAATTTGGTATTGCTTTTGAAAAGTTAAAAATAGGTTATTTTATAATTGACATAAAATGATGTTTGGTAAAATTTTCAAAAGTGATTAATTGATAATCTGACACATTTTGACTGTGATTTTGAGAAGTAGGTAGAGTGTTAATTTTTGAAAGTGATTATAGAATAATCTATTTCAGTATTTAATGTATCTTTTAAAATATTATTATTATCCTTATGAAATTAAATTAAAATCATGGGAGCCGATATTGACATCCATAAATATGATAAGTACATCAATATTTTAATAAAAAATTTAATTACAAAAATATCTTAGTAGGAATTTACCAATAAGAACAAATTAGTTTAATTAAAAATAAACAAAATATTATTTACACCTATATCTTCAACTATAGCACTTTATTTATTTATGTTTAAAAAAAAAAACACAAACAAACAAACCCTAAATCAATCTTAATTCTATTATTATTATTATTATTATTAAAATAACGAGAAGAACAGAAGTCCAACAGAGCCAAAATCTCTCAATATCATATAACAAAGTAATAGAATATGAATTTTCAAAGATATTTAAGATTTCCCTGTAGTGTTTGTTTGGTCTTGATATACTAACTATATATCCAAAGATTGAATTTATAGCATAATGTTTTCTATTATATCTAATAGGAACATTAAGTTCCAATCACATTTCTTCACTTCATGCCCATATATTATTACACAAATCTTATATGTCCTTGTAGCAAAACACTGTCCAAAAAGGCACGAAAAGCTGAAAAAGACGGGGCATTTGGGGGTGTTCATGGATTCAAGAGAGAGCTTCCTTCCTTAATGAGCACAAACACACTGCCAGCATCCCCCATCAATATACGAAGGTCTGCTTTCTTGGCACAAACACCCTGCCACACTACATAAATCTACTTTCTTGGCTAGAAATGGTCTTCGCAACAGATGAAGCTGTGTCTTGAACAGAAATGACAAAATTTATCATTTGTAAAATTGGGTGTATTATTAACTTACGAGAGTTTATAAATAAATTATGTTAAAATGAAAACATTCATTTAAATATGAGTACTATTGGCATTAAGATGTGTGTTTATAGTAATATTTTAATTTTAAATTTTAGACATGAGTGTACTTATAAATATGGATGTGCTTATCATATTTATGAGTGTCAATATCTGTATCCTAAAATCATTTATATACCTTATTATCCCTGAAATTAAATATTCTATTTAAATATTGATTTGATTTATGAAATCTTTTTAAAATATCTTTATTGTTCTTATGGAATTATTTTTCCAGTTTAAATATTCTACTTAAATATTAATTTAATATATATAATTGATAAAATAAAATAAAAAATGAAATAGGATCCTAAACTCTTGTATATTTTATTTATTATAACTTATCTCAGTACTTTTGCAATAAAATTACCAAATATATGTATACTGGTTTTGAACTATACAGTAGTTTTAAAAACACAATTAATCAAACATCTGCTGATTAACTTCACAGTTGATTATTTATTCAGCATATCTAACAGTGATTATTATAAAAGTTACAGTAATACCAAATTGACCCTGATTTTGAGAAGTATTTGGGGGGATGTTACTTTTTGAAAGTGATTATAGAATAATCTGTTTAAGCATTTAATCCATCTTTTTAAATATCATTATTATCCTTATGAAATTAAGTTATAATCAAGTTAAAATCGTTTATATACCTTATTTCATCTATAAATTAAATATTCTATTTAATTATTGATTTGATTTATAAAATCTTTTAAAAATATCTTTATTGTTCTTATGGAATTATTTTTTCAATTTACATATTCTACTTAAATTTTAATTTAATATATATAATTGATGAAAAAAAATATAAAATAGGGTCATAAACTCATGTATATTTTAGTTATTATAACTAATTTCAGTACTTTTACAATAAAATTACCAAATATATATATACTGCTTTTGAGATATATAGTAGTTTTAAAAACACAATTAACTAAATATTTGCTGATTAACTTCACAACTGATTATTCATTAAGCACAACTAATATTGATTATTATAATAGTTACGGTAATATCAAACTGGCCCTTAATATGAAAAAATTGGACTTTTACAATTTTTAATATATATTTTTTTCCAAAATAATAGTTCTAAAAAATAAGAATGTTTATGTGCTTAGATTATTCTTTTAAAAAAAATTAAACAAATATATATATATATAAATGTTCAAGTTAGTGTACACTGATATAAATATATAAGGACATTGAATGTGAGCCACTCATTTTCCATACTTTGACTTAGTGTGTATGCACTTGTCAAAACTTCTCCATAATGAATGGCTCACATTCAATGTCCTTATATATTTACATAATTGTGCACTGAAGTAAACGAGACCGTGTATATATATATATATATATATATATATATAGGAAATACCCTCTTTTAACCAAAAATTAAGGGACTTTATTGTTTTTAGCCAGAATTAGTAAATTGATTGTTTTTGTCAAACAATCCATTGTAGAGACTTAAATGTCCCTCATTATTTTTCAAAATCTCTTCTCTCTCCTTGTCTCTCTCATTATTTATGCAGAATTTTTTTTTATTTCTCTCTCTCTTCTCTCCCTCTCACGAGCTCTTCTTCTTCTTCTTCTTCTCCTCTCTCCTCCATGTTCTTCTTCTCTCCTTCATCTTCTTCTTCTTCTCTCTCCACATTTTAAAAAAAAATCAGAATTTTTTTTAAACAAAAATTTTCAGATTTCGTTTTTTTTCAAAGAACATTTTCGATGGGTTTCCGATGGTTTTTTCGTATGATGAATTTTCCGATTTGACCGCGATCTGGTCCAGATCGAGCGACCCAAACCCAGATTTTTAAAAAAGAAATCAGCTTTTTTTTTGTTGAAAATTTCCATATTTTTTTTTTTTTATAAAAATCAGTTTTTATTTTTTGAAAAATTTCCAGATTTTTAAAAGGTTTGGATTTGAGTATTGTTTGTTTAAAAAAAATTCTGATTTTGTTTTCTTTAAAAAAAAAAAATCAGATTTTTTTTTAAAAAATTTCAGTATTTATTTTTTTGGAAAAAATTCCAAATTTTAAATTTTTACCATATTTTTTTTTATTTATAAAAATCAGTTTTTTTTTTTGAAAAATTTCCAGATTGTAAAAAGGTTTGGATTTGAGTATTGTTTGGTTAAAAAAAATTTCTGATTTTGTTTTGTTTAAAAAAAAATCAGATTTTTTAAAAAAATTTCAGTTATTTTTTTTTTTTGGAAAAAATTCCAGATTTTAAATTTTTAATTAGGGGTTGAGTGTTAGTTGTTGATTTTAAGAGTGGTTGTGGTTGTGTTTAAGTTTGGGTATTATTTGTTTACAAAATTTCCAGATTTTGTTTTGTTTAAAAAAATTTCCAGATTTTTTAATCCAAATTTTCGTGTTGAAGTTGAAATTGAAGAGTCCATTAGCCAAGTTGTAGATTTTATAAGGGTGTTAATGATGTGTTTAATTGTGTGTTACATGTGTGTTTAAATGGTTATGACTGGTGTGTTTAATTGTGTGTTACTGGTGTGTTTAATTGGGTTGAAATAAACACACTAGCACAACTCAATTAAACACAATATGGTAAATCAATTAAACACATTGGGGAGCCCAATTAAACACACCGGTGTGTAAACCAATTAAACACACCAGTTGTAAACCAATTAAACACACCGGTGAGTAAACCAATTAAACACACCGGTTGCAACTCAATTAAATACACTAGGGCAAATCAATTAAATACACTGGGGAACCCAATTAAACACACCGGTGTGTAAACCAATTAAACACACCAGTTGTAAATCAATTAAACACACCAGACTAATTAAACACACTACATCAACTCAATTAAACACACAAGAGCAAGACCAAATTAAACACATCAAGAAACACAATTAATCACATCCGAGAAGAAGAAGAAGAAGAAGAAGAAGAAGAAGAAGAAGAAGAAGAAGAAGATGGAGGTCTGGGAAGAAGAAAAAGAAAAAGAAAAAAAATAGAGAAAAAAAGTTTTTTTTTTTCGGACAAAACGAATTAAACACACCAGGCAAAAAAGAATTAAACACACCAGACAAAACGAATTAAACACACAAAACATTTTTCTATATTTCGTTTTTTTTTTTTTCAAAATTTATAATTGTGGTGGTTGTTTTTATGAATGGTGGGAGTTGTTGTTTTTTTTTTCCAGATTTTCGTGTTGAAGTTGAAAATTTCAGATTATGTTTGAATTTTTTTTTTTTCCAGATTTTATTCAATTAAACACACCAGACCAAAACGACTAAACACACTAAACAAAAATGACTAAACACACCATGCAAAAAGGAATTAAACACACCAGACAAAAACGACTAAACACACTAGACAAAAAGTAATTAAACACACCAGACAAAAAAGACTAAACACACTAGACAAAAAGGAATTAAGCACACCAGACAAAAACAACTAAACACATCAAGCAAAAAGGATTAAACATACCAGATAAAAAAGAATTAAACACACTAAGCAAAATTTCTGAAGGAAGGGCATTTTTGTCCGAAAAGTGGATTCTTTTACAAAAACAATCAAAATACTAATTCCGACTAAAAAAATAAACTTCCTTAATTTTTGGTTAGCTACCATTTTCACCCATATATATATATATATATATATATATATGTATTATTGAAATTCGAAGGAAATGAACCCAGGGTACTTGCATTGATTTTTCATCAATAAATAAATTAAAAAGTTATTTCTTGCATTTGAAAATGAGTCAAAACGAAATCTTGATGATGTCGCAAAAATCATAAACCAGAGAATCAAAATTTTGTACAAATCACATGCATAGAGATATTGATGATGTAGAGAAAATCATTACATAGAATCAAAATCTTGTACGAATTAAAAAGATTTCTATTTTAAATTTAAAATTTATCATTTAATTTTCTCATTTCTTTCATCTGAGTCTGACCCTGTATACTGATTCTGAATGGACTGACACCACCTGCACCTAACTACATGCCAAACCTGCAAACACACAACTCTATCACTTTTTTTTTTTTTTTTTGTCAAAAAGCTACCCACAACAAGCATGAGTGATTGAGCGTACGATAGCAATATATATATTGTCTCGTTCCTATCAGGACAACTTTATATAACTTTATAAGGATATTACATGTGAGCCACTCATTTATAAAAGTGATTTGATAAGTATATACATACTAAGTCAAAGTATGTAAAACGAGTGGTTCACATTCAATATCCTTATATAATTCTATCAGGACATCCTCATAGGAAAATTTCTGTATATATATATATATAGTCCCGTTCTTATCAGGACATCCTTATATAACTTTATCAGGATATTGAATGTAAGCTACTTATTTATAAAAGTGGTTCGACAAGTGCATACATACCAAGTCAAAATATGTAAAACGAGTGATTCACATTTAATGTCCTTATATAATTCTATCAGGCCATCCTTATAGGAAAATTTCCGTATATATATATATTTTAAATTATAAAGTCAGGACGTCCTGACCGAAGAACCACCGTGTATATATATAGTCTTTCTACCGGTAGACACATAACTATAAATATATTTATAGCACAAATGTCATATCACCACTTCTTACAATGTAAATATTATTTGACCCAATTGTATTATTTTTTTCTAATGAAAAGTAACGAGGTGGTACTTGTGATATAAGTATGATCATAATTGTACACCTACTAGAGAAAAACTGTTCACACCCCCTGCCGATTTAGTGTCAATTAACGATAAAGTTGTTTCTGAATATTTATGGATGAAAGAGGTCGAACCTCATTGGAGGTTGAATGCAATTATATATATATATATATATATATATATGAATGGTTTCATTTGATTGCATAAATTTTGTTAAAGCTTAACGTTATATTTGACAGCTGGGAATCAATTTATATCTTTTAATACCTTTATATAAATACATGAATACTCATAAATTGTGTTATTTGAATAAAATTAATTATTATAATTTTAAAAACATAATTAAAATCGATTTTTTTATTTAAAAAATTAGAAATTGAAAAGGTTATACAATAAATCGGATTCATAACATAATACCTCTAAAATGGAATAAAAAAAAAAAAAAAAAAAAAAATTAAACGAGAGTTATTTTATCCAGGCAAAGAAATATTTTTTAAAAGCAAACTCAACACACACACATACATACATATATATATATATATATGGCTACATTCCTATCGGAACATCCTTATATAATTTTATCAGAATATTGAATGTGAGCCACTCATTTATAAAAGTGATTTAACAAGTGTATACATACCAAATCAAAGTATATAAAACGAGTGACTTACATTTAATGTTCATATATATATATATTAATAAGATATTAAATCCATGCAGCAAATCCAAAACCATCATCACTTGGGTATTAAAAAATCATCCCCAAATTCTTAAGCACTTAGAAGGCAAAGTCAGTGGAAATGTGTTTGGTGATAGAAGGCAAAGTCAGTGGAAATGTGTTTGGTGATATATATATATATATTTTTTTTTCTTTGGGACGAATTGATTTTATTTGTACCGGTTCTTTCAATTCCACAACTACTAACCATTAGATTCACATATTTCAGTTTAATCAATCTCGTCATAATCTTAAAAGTTAAGTTCGGTTCTAAGAAGAAAAAAACCGTTTATACATAGGGAGAGTGACATTAATAATTTTTATAATTTTTTATTTATATTATATATATATATATATATATATATAAATATATTTACATATTTTGTCCACACTTGTTTAGGTTTATTTTTGGAAACTTCATTAAAGGTGGTGGTTGAATAAAGTTATTAAAATTCCATAGTTTGAAGATCCATTAAATAGAGTATAGTACAAATATTAAATACAGTGGTTGCAGTTAATTACCAATTGACCAATATGGCAATATGTCCAATTAATTACTAATTGGACCACATGGAAATGCATTTATCAATCACAAAATTCCTTATTTTGGAAACCTTATTTATTGGCTCTATTTTTATTATGATAGAAACCATGTGATTTTCGTATTCTACGTTTGGTTTCATTTCCTTCAATAATGATACAATTTTCAGATTATTGAGTATTAACAAATAATAAGAGTTATTTTCAGTAAACAAAGATCGTTAGTTGGAATATATAAAATGAATAGATATGTTTTTATTATAAATTCATTAGAAAACTCTCTTTTCCAAATACTATTTTTCTTTTCCTGACAAAAGTATATATAATCCCAAGATTTTAATGTAAACGTATAATGTTTTATTGGATTATAAATGATAGATATTGTATGAATAATTATTTTTTAATTTTAAATTAGAAAAATAGACATTTAAAAAAAAAATTGTAGAGAAATTATAAAATTATAAATTATAAAATTTAAATCTATTTAAAAATTTTTAATTATTTATTTAACTTTCAACCTGATTTTTGAAAACAAAAAACCTTTTTAAAGCTTTCTAGCTGTTTTTTTTTTTTCTATTAATATTAATTAATTATAGTTAATGAACAAGCCAGGACAATAAACAAATTAACGAGTTAATTGGTTTTCCATTAATTAAACCACTCGTGTTTCGATTATAGTTTGTGAAAATGCTTTAGCAATTCTAAAGGCCAACTCCAACGTATAACATCAACCTTTATACCAATCGGAGAATATTCTGACACAAATTTTCTTATCACTTCAACGTTTCACACTAAATAAAATAAATTATATATATATATAGTCCTGATATAAAATATATCAGGATGAATAATGTAGACTATTAGATTTACATATTTTGACTTAAAGTGTATGTCCTGATATACAATATATAAGGACGAAGAATGTAGATCATTAGATTTACATATTTTGACTTAAAGTGTATACACTTGTCAAAATTTCTATATAATCTATGGTCCACATTCTTCGTCCTGATATATTTTATATCAGGAAGAACTGATAGTAGAAAGACTATATATATCAATATTAGTGTCAACTAGATCTTTTCAATAGTATATTTTTCTTTTCCCTACAAAAGTATATATAATCCCAAGATATTAATGTAAAATTATAATGTTTTATTGGATTATAAATGATAAAATGAATAATTATTTTTTTAATTTTAAATTAGAAAAATATAAATTTAAAAAAAAAATTGAAGGGAAATTTTAAAATTTTAAATTAAATTTTTTTTTTTATCTATTTCAATAATTTAATAATTTATTTAACTTTAAACCTGATTCTTTTAAAAAAAAGAATTATTTAATAAGGATGAGAAAATAAAATAAATTTCCATATACGAAAGACCTTTTAAGAGCAACTCCAAATGGCTCCCTAAATGCCCTCCTTAGTTAAAATAGGTAGCCAATTTAGCTTTTTTGCACTCTAAGGGGCTCCCTAAATGACTCCCCTATTTTAGAGAGCCTCTTGTTGGCTCTTCAAATGTAGGAAGCTTTCTATCTTCTCTCTTCTATTTTTTTATTATTTCTGAAGAGCATCTCCAATTTTTATCTTCTCTCTTTTACTTGCATAATTTAAAACAACAATAAATTTATTTATAATTTAAATTTTAAAAATATTAAAATATTAATTGTTAGCCATAATAGGAAGGATGGTTGGACTGATCTCATGAGAAGTGGTTAGCTAAAATAGTTTTTAACCAAAATAGCTAAAATTTAATAAAAATGTAAGGAGCATGGTTGGAGATGCTCTAAAGCTTTCCATCTGATTTTTTTTTTTTTTTTCATTAATACTGATTAATTATAGTTAATAAACACGCTGTGACAATAAGAGCATCTCCAATGCAAATATGCATTTTTGAGTTTCTAAGTAGTGCCACATCAACATTTCTATTTATTATGATCTCACTTTTGAAAAAAAATTAAAGAAATGCATATTTACACATCCAATGCAATTATCTAAAGTCAAATATGCATCCATTTTATGTCCAATCATAATAAAACAATTATTATACTCTCTCTCCTCTTTTATTTTACAATTATTTTACAATTAAATGAGGTTTAATCTCATTGGTGGAAAAAGTTGAAAGCTTTAATTTTATTGGTGGAAAGAGTTAGAAATTCAAGTCAGTATTTCTAGGAGAGTTTCTAGAATTAGAAACTCAACTCTATATTCTCAAACTTTTTTTTGGCCACATCATCTCCATATTCAACTTAGATAATAACATTGGATAGAGTTTTTCTAACTCTTTTAATATCTATCCTATGTGGCACTTCATTTTCTCCAAATACATAATAGCATTGGAGATGCTCTAAAGGTGGGTAGGTGAGGTTGTTGGTTGTTCAGAGAATCAGAGACAAAGAGTACAAAGATGGGTCGTTTTATCTCTCTCTCTCTCTCTCTCCCTCATTCTATTTATACGTCCTTATATTCTCTCTCTCTCTCACAAACCAGCTCCAGTTCTCTTCTCTCCCCTGTAAACCAACTGTCGCCGTTTCCAATCCCGCTTTCGTGTCCGGCGACGAATTTCGGGCTGACTACGGCGAGTGGTTCCCTAAGGACCACAGGAAAGCCGATGTTTTGCTCCACCCGCCGTCGTTTCCTAGTCCGTACATTATCGGCGATGAGGCGTTTCGATTCCTCAACTGGCTTCTAGACTCCGGTTGGTCTCTTTGACTGTTTGGCAGATTAGTTCCATTTTATATTGTATTATGTTGGAAAATTCCATCATATGGGGCCACACATGTAAATATTAAATGTGTTATGCTATCTTTGGTTAAGCCTAAATTAAAGTGATCTAATTAATATTTAAAGTGTTAAGGCTTAAGAGTATAATTGTTATGGAATTAATGTGTAGATACCAGAGTGCTATATCTAATTTGATGAGAGACCAAATTAGAAATAGCAAAACCTATAATAATCTAATTATTATATATTAGGGTTATGGTCCCCAAATTACACGATCCTTTTCAGTTTGTCTGTATCCCCATCAACAGAGAAACAGAGAAAACATTTAGGGTTCATAAAGATCGTGATAATTTGGAAGATCACAATCCGTCCACCAACTCCGGCAATGGATTCAGGTACGCTTTCCCTTTCTATTATCTCCCTTTTCTCTTGAATTGATATGGGTTATTAATATGTATCTAGGGTTTGATTAATCATGATATAGAAACATGTTTAGGTTAAGATTCAGATTGATTATGTGCCTATGCATGTTGATTAAGTTTTAATCAAACTTACTTGCAAGTGGTATCAGAGCCACCCATGATTGATTCTTGAGAATTTAAGGAATTTTTTGGGAATATGTTGTGTTGTTCAAACACTGTTATATGATTTATGTTGTTTAATAAATCGGTTCTTGATATCAAATATATTATTTGATATATGTTTGATATATGTTATTTGGATTCAATTGGTAGAGAACAAATTTTCAATACAAATTGTTTTGTATTTTATATCGGTCTTGGATTCGATTAATTATTTTTTGTTGTTTGATAAAATTATTTGTGTTTATTATTTCCTGGATCTGATTGGTTAAAAAAAAAAAGTTTGATTTTTGAGGATGTTTTTTATTTTTTATTGTTTGGATCTACTGTCTCTCATTTTACCTTTCAGATCTTACTTGTGTGTGGGGTGTACTTTTAGGGTATTTGTTTGTTTGGTTGAGTACAAATATAATATGTTTAATGCTTTGATTCAGGGTTTTTTTTGTTTAGCGTGTACAATTCCTCACTGCACATGTTTTGTTTGCTGTTATTATCAGTTATTTATTTATTTGGCCATTGTTTGAGTTTTTATACAACGGGTTGCATCACACGCAGACCCACGCCCATCACGATCGGGTTGGTCGTTGGTGGGGCGTCACCGTTCGTCGTCTGCTCCTAGTGACATCGTGAGGTTCGGCCGACGGTGCAACAAACCTAGGGTTTTCAGAAAATTGTTTTTGCTCAGGCCCTTCTCTTGAAAATTTGAAATTCTTAAGGGACTGTTTTGTAATTATTAAAGGGCCATTATGTGATTTTGATAAAATATTGGGGTCAATTTGTAATTACTGAAACTTTAGGGGCATTTATGTAATTTTTTAGACCTAGAGGCCGATTTGTAATTTTAAAATTAAGGGACCTTTCTATAATTTTACATAAGCAGGGTCTGTTTTGTAATTTTACTTTGTTTTAAAAATAAATTAAATTAAATTAAAGAATCAACACAAATTCAAATATTATGTGGTATACCTTTTATGGTTAAATAAAGTAGTCAATCATTCTAAATGGGCTAATTGAAACAAGATGTCGCTAAAGTGACATCTCTTGTGTAGATTGTTAACGAGGGATGTTGGATGTTTGTGTGTGTGCAAATTCATACGGGTATTAGCCGGCCCAAAGGAAGGTTAATACTTGGCCGAATTACACACACACCTGTGGTGATAAACATGTGACAATTATAAGGTTTTATATGTGAATAATAAGTCGATCCAAAGATAGATTTATTATTTGACATGAATTATTGTCAATGTTTGATCACTACAACAAGAGTACCACTTACAGTTAATATTATGTATGTAAATTCATGCGGGTATTAGCCGGCCCAAAAGAAGGTTAATACTTTTGGCCGAATTGCACACACACCTGTGGTGGTAAACATATGACAATTATAAGGTTTTACATATGAATAATAAGTCGATCCAAAGATAGATTTATTATTTGATATGAATTATTGTTAATGTTTGATCACTGCAACAAGAGTACCACTTACAATTAATATTACTGTCCAAAGACTTGATATTAATGTTGTGCGAGGTATCTTGAGATGGGACTTACCATTATTTGAATTTGTTGATTATTGTATTTGGTTATTAATGTGAGCATGTTTGTTGGTTTGTTTTGTTCTCTTTACGACTAGTATTTCTACTATATATGCTAATATCAACTCTATATCCATGCTTAATGGGTCTAACTTTAAGGATTGGAAAGAGAACATACTTATTGTTCTCGGCTGCATGGATCTGGACATTGCACTTCGGATTAAGCAGCTCATTTCTCTTACGGATGCAAGTTCTCCTAATGACAAGAAGAACTTTGAGAAGTGGGATCGTTCAAATTGTATGAGTCTTATGATCATCAAGCGCAACATTTCGGAGGCATTTAGGGGTACGGTATCTGAAAAGATAACCAAAGCCAAAGAGATCCTAGCTGAAATTGAAAAGCGTTTTACGAAAAACGATAAGGCAGAAACAAGCACGCTTTTGCAAAGCTTGATTTCTATAAAGTACAAAGGCAAGGGGAACATAAGGGAGTACATTATGGAAATGCCTCATATTGCTTCTAAGCCTAAGGCACCGAAGCTCGAGCTGTCTGATGACTTACACGTGCATTTGGTATTAATATCACTTTCTGCACAATACGGTCAATTTAAGGTTAGTTACAACTGTCAAAATGAGAAATGGACTCTTAATGAGCTTATTTCTTACTGTGTTCAAGAGGAAGAGAGATTGAAGCAAGTCAGAACTAAAAGTGCTCATTTGGCTAGCACCTCTAAGGACAAGGGCAAAAAGAGTGTCAGGTCTGACCATGGTGGTGAATACTACGGCAGATATGACGGTTCAGGTGAATAACGTCCATGATCGTTTGCTGAATTCCTAGAGGAATGTGGAATCGTCCTACAATACACCATGCTAGGGTCACCTAGCATGAATGGTATAGCTGAAAGGTGAAACCAGACTCTAAAGATATGGTAAGGAGTATGATTAGTCATTCCTCCTTACTATAGTCACTATAGGGAGAAACACTTAAAACAACAGCTTACATTTTGAACCGAGTGCCAACTAAAGCAGTTGTAAAACCACCTTATGAGCTTTGGACAAGCAGACAGCCTAGTCTAAAGCATTTTCACATTTGGGCATATCCAGCTGAGGTAAGGCCTTATAGGCCACATAAAAAGAAATTGGACTCCAAAACTGTGAGCAACTACTTCATTTGCTACTCTAAGCGATCTAAGGGCTATAAGTTTTATGATCTCACATTTAGGTCAATTTTTGAGATGAGAACTACAACATTTTTTGAGGATGTTGAGTTTGGGGGGAGAAATAAGGTTAGAGACATTGTCTTTGAGGAGAAATCGGTTTCGACTCCCACTATCGCTTTTGACAATGTGCAGGTTTCTATACCTGTCATTAATCAAGAAGCGAATCAGGATCCTCAACTAGACAATGTTGATCAACCTCTATTCAAAATGAGGTAATTGTTCCTGAGGAACAAACTCAACAACCTCAAGAACCAGTGTCATTAAGGCGGTCTACTAGAGGAAAAAAGAAATGCTATTTTGGACGATTTTATCGTATTTCTCCAGGAACATGAGGAAGACATTGGAATGATAGAAGATGATACAATCAACCTCTATCAAGCCATGCAAGGTTCCAACTCTCAAAAGTATATTGATACCATGAATGAGGAGTATAAGTCTATGCAAGACAATAAGGTTTGAGAACTTGTCCCATTACCAGAAGGTGCGAATCCCATTGGTTGTAAATGGATTTTTAAGACCAAAAGGGATTCGAAAGGTAATGTGGAGAGGTATAATGCTCGTCTTGTAGCTAAAGGCTTTACCCAAAAGGAAGGGATTGACTTTAAAGAGACTTTCTCTCCAGTTTCAACGAAAGACTCTTTCAGGACATTCATGGCACTTGTTACACATTTTGACCTTGAGCTTCATCAGATGGATGTCAAGACGGCGTTTCTCAATAGTAACATTGACGAAACAATTTATATGGTGCAATCAGAAAACTTTGAGTCAGGAGACCCAAAGAATATGGTCTGCAAATTGACAAAATCTATTTATGGACTCAAGCAAACTTCCCGTCAATGGTACCACAAGTTTCATCAAGTGATTATTTTGTTTGGTTCTGAGATAAAGGTTGTTAATAATTGTGTGTGTATCACAAATTCAGTGGGAGTAAGCACATATTCCTGGTTTTATATGTCGATGACATACTGCTTGCCACAAATGATATAAGCATGTTGCACGAAACTAAGAGATTTATATCAAAGAATTTTGAGATGAAAGATCTTGGTGACGCCTATTTTGTATTAGAGATCCAGATACAACGAGATTGTTCTCGGGGTATTTTTAGATTATCACAAAGGAGCTATATCGATAAAATGCTCAAAAGGTTTGGCATGCAGTACAGTAAACCAGGTGACACCCCAGTCGCTAAGGGGGACAAGTTCAGTCTCAATCAATGCCCTAAAAATAACCTTGAAGTTAAGGAAATGCAGAAGATTCCCTATGCATCAGCTGTAGGGAGTCTAATGTATGCTCAGGTGTGTACGCGTTTGGATATTGCGTACATTGTTGGTATGTTAGGCAGATATTTAAGTAACCCTGGGATGGATCATTGGAAAGCAGCCAAAGGGGTTATGAGGTATTTACAAAAGATCACATGCTCGCATACAGGAGATCGGATCAATTGGAGATCATAGGGTATTCCGACTCCTATTATACTGGATGCCAAGGCAGTAGGAGATCCATATCAGGCTACATATACCTGTTAGTTGGTGGAGCTATTTCTTGTAGGAGTGCCAAACAGACACTCATAACTTCTTCCACCATGGTAGCAGAATTTGTAGCATGTTATGAGGCATCCAACCATATGATATGGTTGCGGAATTTTGTCACTGGGCTGCGCATTCTGAAGGGTATTGAAAGACTACTCAAACTATATTGTGACAATAAGTCAGCAGTACTATATTCCAACAACAACATGAGCTCATCTAGGTCAAAGCATATTGACATTAAGTTCTTAGTTTTAAAGGAAAGAGTGCAGAATGGATAGATATCCATAAAGCACATTGGGACAAACTCCATGATAGTGAATCCACTTACAAAGGGATTACCATCCAAGGTCTTTCATGGGCACACTGCTCATATGGGTGTTATTTTGTGTGAAGTTATCACAGTATAGTGGGAGTTTGCATTATTTTGCATTTCATTGCTTTATGTTTGATTTTGGACATACTTATGCATTTATGTATTTGGATATTTTTCTGATCATAAATAAAGTATTCGGTTCATTTCACTCTGTTACATTATGTTAAGTATTGATCTCACTAAGGAATAAAGTAGGACCAGTTGGAAATAGACATGTATAGATCACATTGTATGTAATTTCCATGCTACGCATCCATGATTGATCTATGTCATTTGGTTGTGTTGATGTACGTGACCATTGATGGGTTTAGTCACGCTAAATGTGACGAAAACCGCTTTGATCCTATAACGACATAATCAATGGACGAGATTGTTCGGATATACCATAAAATTGTGACAGCAAAATTTTGGAGCTCATAAAGTCATACACATTTGTATAATTACATATGTGGCCCAGTGGGAGATTGTTGGAAAATTCCATCATGTGGGGCCACACATGTAAATATTAAATGTGTTATACTATCTTTGGTTAAGCCTAAATTAAAGTGATCTAATTAAGATTTAAAGTGTTAAGACTTAAGGGTATAATTGTCATGGAATTAGTGTGTAGATACCAGAGTGCTATATCTAATTTGATGAGGGGCCAAATTAGAAATAGCAAAACCTATAATAATCTAATTATTATATATTAGGGTTATGGTCCCCAAATTACACGATCCTTTTCAGTTTGTCTGTATCCCCATCAACAGAGAAACAGAGAAAAAATTTAGGGTTCATAAAGATCGTGATAATTTGGAAGATCACAATTCGTCCACCAACTTCGGCAATGGATTCAGGTACGCTTCCGCTTTCTATTATTTCCCTTTTCTCTTGAATTGATATGAGTTATTAATATGTATTTAGGGTTTGATTAATCATGATATAGAAACATGTTTAGGTTAAGATTCAGATTGATTATGTGTCTATGCATGTTGATTAAGTTTTAATCAAATTTCTTACATATTAATGTAAATGCCATTGTTTAATTTGTTGTGTGTTTTTTTTTATTTATAAATATTTCTTTTTTCTTTTATTTGTTATCTTTATTTTACTTGTATTATTTTTCATATCATTATTGATTGCAAAGATCTTCTTATTATTCTTTTCTGCACAAAGTGATCTTATCTTAATCTTAATTTCATTTTATTTTGGAGGTAGCAGAAGAGAAATCACCTGTCAACTAATGAAGACATCACCTGCATTTTTGATTGTGATTGGTCTGTCCAACTATATAAAGGTTCGTGGGTTTGATTTCTCGGATTTCAAATAATACTTCAAGAAAATGAAAGTAAATTGCATGCTTGGGCCTACTATTTGAGATGGTTACCAATAAATAGGAATGTGCAGAATCTTAAGAGTTATAAGCTTGCATATAAATTTTAACTCTTTTAAGAGTGATTTGAGTGAAAATAAGTAAGAACGTTGGCTTCAACATAATTTACTCTTTCTTAGGCCAAACCTTGAGATTTCAATTTCAACTCGTTCTTTAAAAGTTTGTATATGTGCAACAACTCAGACTGACCTGGAAATGAAACCACGTACACCTAATCCTTTCTTAATGAGAGTTTTACGTGCTTATGTGTTGTAAATAATAATATTAATGTATTTGATAATCACTTGGCCTTAAGCCCCTAAGAGTTTATTCACCTGGTACTATTTTCTTTTATTTTATTTTATACCTTTTATGCTTTCAATTCTATCAAATTTGAATCTCAGAAGAATCTGTGTTGTGATATATGAAATTCTATTAAATTTTTGGTTTTTTTTTTTTTTTTTTGATGGAAAGGAATGTACATGGTTTCATTGTTTAAATGTGCTTGTTTTGAAGTCTGATTTTAATTTTAAATCCGTGTTTGCATTTGCAGGTCTATCCTTCGGTTTGATTACAAACCGAAGGATTTATTGGAGCTCATCAAGCCTGAGATAGACCACCCCCTAAACCAGCAACTATTGTGGCAGAAGAATTGGAGGCGATTATCGTCGAGAAAAAAGTGATCGGAATGGTCATTAATATCTCCGACCCTCCTCAACAGGTGAAAGAAAGGCCAAGCTACCACGATGGGACAGGTCACACAAAGAGCTTCTTAAAAGACTGTCGGAAGGTCATAGGAGACATCCCGACTTATGCTCTCAAAGAGCACAAAACGACCAGATGGGGGCTAAAGAGCTGCATTCCAAAGAGTCAAGAAAGATGCAGAGAAAATGGACTACATTGTAGTGAGCAAACGTGAATATGAATTTGAACCCATCAAATTTCACGAATTGTTGGAGTCTAGATTGAGAGCTAAAAACAGAAAAGTCGAGTTGTTGTTCTAGGAAGACTTCGTTCTTACCTACTTGAACAAGCTAAGCAAGGATGAGGCTATTGTTGGTCGATTATTAAATATGTATATCGAATCCGAGAAAGCAACTTTTAAAGCATTTGTTGAAGAAGAGAGTTTCAAAGAATACTTTAGCAACTTTCGAGAAAATGAATATGAATGAAACCATGTATATGTGAATAACACTTGTATACTTTCTTATTGAGTATAGATGAATTTTCTAGCTAGTAACTTGTACAAGTAAAGCAAGGATAAGGTTGTTGCTGCCGGTCGAATATTGGATAAGTATATCGATTTCGAGGCTTTAACTTTTAAAGCAATTTTCAATGACGAGAGTTTCAAAGAATATTTCGACAAATGGAGGGCTTGAAGACTTAGGGTGCATAAAACTGGAGGGTTGCCTGAGGTAGCTTTTGAGTTTGTATGTAGTTCACGCAATGACAACAAGTCTACTAAAGTTTAATTATACAAAATAAAACAAAAGTTGAACAATTAAGAATTAGCCATTATTTTGAAAACAAATTGTCAGTTTTGTAAGAATATAAATATGGGATTATGTTGGCAATTTTGTTAGACTGATAATGCTGTATGAATTGTAGTGCCACATTTGTAACATACTGAAAGATGATGAAATTGGATTAAAAGCATTTTTGGTTTATTCTATTAGTAGTAAACCTCTTATGCTCGTCGTGAATGATTGTGAGTTCGAACCATCAACCCCTATAATGTTGGTTTGAAAGTAAACTCCATTATGGATTCGAGTCGTAATTCCTTACATACCTCTTACCAAAACCCAAATTTATAAAAAAAAATAGAAAGATATATCTCAAATTTTTAAAAAATATTACATATATCTCACAGATGATCAACAATTGTATTAGTTGATTAGCTTGTATTTAATATTAAGTTGGGTTAGTTGATTAGCTTGTATTTTGAGCTGTTAATGGCCTGGCAAGCATACATGATTGGCTAACAATGATTTTCTTAAAAACGACTTATACTTCAAAACCAACCTAAATAATTTACGCGTCGTTACTGACCTAAACCTCTTTAAAACAGAGAGCAGAGAGACTTCAGTCTCATAAATTTCTAACCTTTTATTATTCCAATTGAAGCACAATAAAATAATTTGTCCAAGAGCTTTGAAAATTCAACCAAGTTAAGTTCAATCTTGGAGCTATAGTTGTAAGAGTAATCATGAATTAAAAGAGTGCGTATACAAGTAATACAAGCTTCTTTTTGAGACAGTTACAGTCTGATCATCAAAAATTAACTATCTAAAAGATTCAAAAATAAAATTTTCAAAAGCAAAGAAAATACAAATTGTCCATTCAAATAGTGAATGGCCTTTTGAGGACTCCAACAGTTTGATGTTACTCTAAATTAATCAGGAAAAAATAATAAGTTTGAAGTTACCTACATACAAGAAATATTGCCTATAAAAATAATAAATTAATCAAATAGTGAATAGTCTTTTTGGGACTTCATCCACTGATTAATAGTGTCTAGTGCTATTTTATTCTTTAGGGATGTCATGTCATAGATAACGACATCTTTCTATTGGATTTTGACAGAATGACTGTTAATGAACATTGTTTTGTTAAAATGGTGATTTTGGAACAATTTAAATAGTGAATGGCTTTTTCGAGACTTCACCCACCAATTAATGGTATATAGTGCTATTTTCTCTTATAAATATGTAATAAGAGATTTTTTTTAATAACATATAATAATTTTTTTTAGAGAAAATTATAACAAAATAATAAAATGAATAACAAATGATAAAGTATGGTAAATAAAAAATTATTAATTAATATTCAATATTGGACTCATTTTAAAGATCTAAAAAAAACATTTTTATTGGTATAATTTTTATATTAGTAAAATGTATAAATTGAAATTTATTATAAATTAATTGAATTTAATGAAAAAGGTAACAGGATATAAATGGAATAAAAAAATGTTAAAAATTGAATTTAGATGATGAGATTTGATACTCAAAATTTAGAGGATGAAAATTAGAATCTCTAAAAAAAAAAAACTCTTGGAGACATGAATATAGAGTTGGTGGGAGATGCTTAACTATCTAAGTTGTAGGTTCTAGTCATGTAAATCCAGAATTTTTTCCCCAAGTTTGAGTGAGATAAATCAAAGGCAGAGTGGTCTAATGAAAAGATTGGTTCAAGAAGACACGACAAAGCTCTCTGTTTCGAACAAATGGTTACTTGGGTTTGTGTTCTGGGTTTCTGTTTAACTGTTAGAAACTTCAAAGGTATCTCACATTAATGGTTACTTGTTGTTTTTTCACTCTTTAAACTTGCCTGCTATGTGTCTGTTTTATTTAACATGATTTAGTTCTGTTCAAGTCTTTTTGTTGATGTTAGAAAATTGATATTTAAATTCAATGGCCGGTGATGTTGATACGCTCTAGATTAAATTTCTTCTTTACAGCTTTAAAGAAGAAATTCAAGGTGGAAGAATCTTCAGCTTCTTGTGCAGTGATCACAGTCTGTGCTTTGCTGCAATTATATATTTGTTATTTGATAGTGTTCACATTTGACTCCCATAAATATGTTTTTTTATCACTCTACTTGGTTAGAGTCTTAGGCTAATCTAAGAATAATTAATTATGCCCGAAAGCTTAGAATTTTTTTTTTTTCAGAATAATTAATCACCATAGTAGCTAAAAATTATTTATTTATTTTTCAGAATAAATAATTTTTTTTTGAAACTTAGAAAGTTAGAATAATTAATTATGCCAAAAGCTTCTTTCTTCTTTTCAGAACAATTAATTATGCATAGAAACTCTTCCAAGTTCAGGCAACTACCAAGTTTTTAACTCATGTTTAAATCATAAAAATCCTAACTCTCCTTAAAAGATGCAATCTCTCTTATTTATAGGAAATTAATGGTTTTTTTATTTTTATTTTTATTATTATTATTTTTTTAATATATAGAGAAATTGATGTTTCAAAATAATTTATTATCAATACACAGTAAAATCTCCTAACTCTCCTTACTACCAACTTTTATATGCAGACATATGTCAAAAACAAATTCTTTAAGAATTAGAATAAATGAATAAATTTAAACAAAATAAGAAAACTTTGAAATTTTTTTAATTTCTTATAATAATTATTAATATATAATTATAAATTATATATTAATTATTGCCATTTAAAGATGTTATTGATAAAATGAGGTTGATTTATTAGTATATCCCTCAAACTTACATACGAGGTTGTAGGTTCGAATCTCCTCCCTTCTCTAACCCTATAATATTTAAAATATATATATATATATATATATATGGATTAATGGGTAAGAAAAGACTCGATCAAACGCAACTCATTTACTTAATGAGTTTAACATATTGATCTATTAATGACCTAAACATAATATTATCTAATACAACACAGCAAATATCATATTCTCGGATTAAATTATGCACGGTACTGTCCCATTATTTTTTTTTTTTTACTGAAAGGCAAAAGCCATATTGTCCTTGCTTCGTTGAATACACATTGAGGTCCAAAGCTTTGAATTGAAACTCTATCAGAAAATCCTTTTATCAGATATGATATCATGATTGTACACTTTAATCAGAAAATCCTTGTACAGAGAATCAAAAGATTTACTTTGAATTTGAATTGAGAACCGAGAGAAATGACTTTATAGACCCAAGTTAAAAAACAACCGGCGTTTTCATTTCTTTTACACCTTTCAACCCTAAACTAAATTGAACTAACACTCAACAGCCAAAAGCTTCTTTCTTCTATTCAAAATAATTAAAAATTATGAATAGAAACTCTTCCAAGTTCCAGCAACTACCAACATTTTAACACGTGTTTAGATTATATAAACTCCTAAAGAATTCTTAAAAGATGCAATCTCTCTTATTTACTGGAAATTAATGTTATAAATATATATATATATATATATATTAATTTTCCGATAAGTACTTTTACACTGTACACTTTAAGCACTTTTGATGAAATAGAATGTAATCAAATATTTTTCGATGAGATTTTTTTTCATGTATTCTAAGAAAATTAAAGTATACATTTGGTAAAATTTTTAAAATATTTTGGATTTGAGAACTATTTTTTTTTCTTATATTTTTCTATTTTTAAATGTTTTATCTTCAAAAAAATCGGAAAAAATTAGTTCTTGCACCCAAATTTTATTTATTTATTTTTTATATAAATATATTTCAATGCTTTCACCATAAAAAAAAAAAAAAAATCAAGATTCAATATATTCCAAACAATTTCATCAAAAGTGTTTGGAGTGTGCATTGTAAAAAGTCTTTATTGGAAAATTAATATATATATATATATATATATATATATAAATTGACGTTTCAAACTAATTTATGGGTAGCATTAACCTGGTACGGGATAACAATCACTTTATTTTCATAAAATAAAATAAAAGCATTATATCAAGATAATAAATATGCTAATTAACTTGTATTTTTATTTTCTTAAAAAATAAAATAAAATAGTTGTTAATTTTAGGACACATAATAACATTATTCATAATTTATTATCAAAAAGAAAGCTTTGAAAATTTGTAATTCTCCTTTTGAAAATTCATATGTATAAAATACGAGCAAATTAATTATGATCAATCACCCTAAAGTGTGTGGAGATCAATCTCAAATAGTGAGAGTACATAATGCCAATTATGGGCATAGATACTCCGGTTGCATATATACACTCCTTAATCTCAACTATTTCTTCTAATTATGGGTTTAGGTATTTAAATTACGTATGTATGGTTAATTTCGGCCGGTTCCAACCAAGCCTTAACCCATTTTGTGTTGGAATTCATAAACCAAAAATAATAAATAAAATAGCCTTCGATCTGATATATGCATATGCTTCATAAATGTGTACCAATCATCGTAAATGATAAGTTTGTCTAGAATTGTGAATTTAAAAATTAAATGAAGGAAATTAATTGTTAATTGGACAATATTTGGGTACTGACTGGTCAGTACTAGGGTACTGACTAGTCAGTACTAAGGTACTGACCCCATCAATGGAGTGTTGACACGTTGTACATTTTGGAAAAATACAAGAAGATAAAAGTAAAAAGTGAAAGAAAAAATACCACGTGCTAATACCTCATTGGTGGATTAATATCTTGGGTAATAAGTCGGTACCCGAGTATTATCCTTGTTAATTTTCAATTGGTATTCTTATATCTTAATTGAAAATTGGTTGTAAATGAATAGTTTGGAGGAAGACGGACACAAATCAAGACATTTATTGACAAATGCATTGATTCAATGGTTGATCATGATTCTGAGAACAATTTTTTCATGCAGACAAAAACATGGAAATATCAATTAATTTTCTTCTCATTAATAATAATAAATATATATATATATATATATATATATATTTGGTGTGTGTCTCTTCAAATCAAAACAAAGTGTAGTTTCGAAGTTTCAATGCACAGTTTAAAAAAAAAAAAAAAATAGGTGTTGATATTGACATCTATAAAACTTATTAGTATATCCATATTTTATTAAAAAATTTAATTACAAAAAAATCTCAATAGAAATTTAACAATAAGGATAAATTACTTTAATTAAAAATAAACTAAATATTATATACACTCATTAATTATACCAATATCTTCAACTGTATTTCTTTATTAAAAAAAAATTACCTTTTTAAAAAAAATTATGATAAACCCTAATTAAACTATAATTTTATTTTAAGTTTCAAACTTTCTGATTATCATATGATTATCATATTATTTTTGTCTTTCTTTTATGTATAGATATAAACTCTATCGATAAACAATTTTTTTTTTTTTTTTTTTTTTTTAACTATAGCTATAGATATCAATAAGTTTTTATTTTTATTTTTATTTTTTATTTTTTATCTTTTAAGATAGTTGTATAAATAAGAGAATTTCAAATTAAAAATCTCTTGACCTCATATATGATTCCATATATTCTATTTTATAAAACTTCTACATTCGAGATATTTCCAAAAGTAAATTGGATCATCGTTAAAAGAGGATTTAATTCTAAAAATAATATTATTTTTTTAATAAATTGGGTGTGATAATAATTTAAGAGTGTTTATAATAATATGTATTAAAATGAATATATTTATTTCAATGAAATACTATTGACATTAGGATATATGTTTATAGTAATATTTATTGTTTAAATTTTAGATATAGATATACTTATAAAAATGAATGTACTAATAAGTTTTATAAGTGTCGATATCCATAAAAATAAAAAATAAAAAATAAAAAATAAGTAATCAACTTTTCTGAGGAGGGATTTGACTAGAATTCATGAATGCAATGCAATTGCAGGTAATGAATGTAATGAATAAACTGATCAGTCATGCACATGGAGATGATATGGAAGATCAAATATGAAGATATGCAACAGCTTTTTTTAAGTGATTTTTTCAACAGAAGATCAACATAAAGTGATCTTGTGTTGTCTTTCAAACTGTACTCTAAAATAGGAGAAAAACTTGTGTGAGAGGTGGGACGGTCCAAAAGAATATTATATTTTGACCATATCGTCTGTAAGGTACTGAGAGTGTGCAAGTATAAATGGATAAAAATTATAAAAGACTTACGGTGCGTTTGATATGGTTTTTCATATAGTGCTTCCGGAATTAAAAAAGTGCTTTTGACCTTTACAAAAACCATACTAAACACTCGCTTAATATAACATTTGATTTTAACTAAGATTTTGACTTTTAATGAATTTATAAAAATACATTAATACCTCTAATTTGTTTTATTTGAATAAATCGATTAAAATAGATTTTTTTATTAAAAAAAATTAGAAGTTGAAAAAATTTATAGAATGAACATATTTAGAATCCCTCTAAAACATAATTTTTCTGTCCAAATATACAAGGTTGGTTTAATAACTTAACATGTTTTTTTTTTATAGGTTTTATAATTAGGTTCGATTTCTTGATTTTCATGTAATTGCTTTGTTTGTTTGTTTTTTTAACAGTTAATTATTTTCAATCGGCCCAAATTTTTTCCTGTTTTTTCTTATTAAATCACCAAAATTAAATAGAAACCGAAAATTTGATTTTCTTAAAATATAACTAGTTTTGTTGGTAATACAAGAAACTTGCTTGATTTGCGTATTTGTTCTCTCTATTTCATTGACCGACAAAAAAATGTTTGAAATTTGCCCAACACAATATATATACATATGGAATCAGAGATCGGAGCAAACAATTGGAATTATCTACAGGCTGTAGCACCGGTTATAAGATAATCACGAACTCAAAAAGTTTACTTAGTTCAGAATAAACCATATTCTTTTAATGAAGAGAAGAGAAAATTCTATAAAATTTATAAATTAAAATTTATAATATAATAATTGAATTCAATTAAAAAAAGTAAAAAAGAAAAGATATAAATATAAGATATTTATTTATAACTAAGAACACGAGTAAAAATGGAATACAAATGTTAAAAGTAAATTTAAAGTTTCATATTTGGTATTCTAAATTTAGAGTTTCAATCATTCGAACTTCAAAATTTTTGCTTAAAAATAAAAATTTAGAGTCTGTGAGAGCATTCAAATAATCTATTTTAGAGTTTATATTCTAAATTGGAGTATGGCGGGAGATGCTCTTATAAAGATTCTACCCCAATACTTAAACGCTCTCGGTTTTTTATTTAGTATCAATATCACCTCAAATAACTTGTTGCAGACCAAGAACTTATATAGGAGTGATTATGAGTGATTCAAAATTATAAAGATTGTCAAAATTTACAAATCTTTGTACTGTCTCACTCCCACACAAGTTTTTCTCTTATTTTATAGCATCTCAAATGGGGCTTCCTGAATCCACTCCTTAGTTAAAATAGCCAGTGTAGATAGTTTTAGAGAATTAGAATACTTCAAGTAACTCTCTAAATGGCTAAAAAAAAAAAAAAACTGAAACTACATTGAATTCAACTAAAATTACATTTATTTTCTCTCCTCTCAGAGCACCCACAATGAGGCACAAAAGAGACCCATTTTAGAAGAGCTACTTTTAAGTGGATCTGATAAGAGGTTATAATGGGATCCAAAAAAAAAGAAGACTCAAACGTGGGACGTACCAGACTAGACCCAAATTAAGTTCCAAACATTGCTCAAAGATTCAAGTTTGGTTTCCAATACCTCTTATACATTCTAATCATTGGGCTTATATATATTATTTAAATTTAAATATATTATTATTAATTTATATAATAAAAAAATATAAATAAATTTAATTTTAATAAATTTATTATCTGAGGACATTTTCGGATATGAGGTCAATAGTAACGAATTATATGAACATGATATAACGTTGAAGGCGACCGTAGAAGAAAGAAAAAGATAATTTGTTCGTGAGATAGAAGAAAAATTATTATAATTTGCGGCAAAAGACATTGCAGAGAGGGAAAAATAACGAATAATAGATGAAATTTTTTTTGAATAAAAAGTTATGTTTTGCGATCCAAATTCGTTGCCCACAGATGAAGCAATAATTTAGCTAATATAACAACAAAAGGGATATAATGAGAAAAAATGGTGATGGTAGTTGTAGTGGTAGTCGATTGTAGACAATATTTTGTTTTAAATATTTATTTTTATTGGTGATGTAATTCGGTTCTAATAATTTTAAATTAATAAATTATTTTATTTTAAATTAATTATAATTTGTTAAATAATTATTGATAGTGTTGATGTTTAAAATATATTATATAATTTATTTATTAATATATATATAATATTTTAAAAAAGAGTAATGATTGTTTGAAAAAAAAAAAAAAAAAAATCCAATTTATCTTAGTTGCATTATAAGAAAAAGATACCCATTTAGAGAGGAACCAAACGAAAAGACCCAATTTTTTGAAAACAAAACCTATAAATAATAACGTGGCACATAATGGATCTTGTGTTCGGATCTTACCCGTTGCGGATGCTCAGAATATATTTATACATTTGTTTTTTCCATGTAAACATTAATTAACGAGAAAAACATATTCGAATGATATTTTCATTAAAATGCATTTATGTACCTGCTATTGTCAGTTTTTTTCACATCCTTTTCAACATGAGAGAAAGAGAGAAAGTGGTCTTATTTTTCAACTAAGTGGTCTTATCAGAGAGAAAGTAGTCAGTTTTTCCTGAAGTACTGGCATGCATTGAATTCAACTAAAACGACATTTATTTTCTCTCTTTGACACCTATCTCCTCTCAGCAGCTCAACGTCGCTTCTATCTTCTTCTTTTTCATTATCAAGTGTATACAATGTATGAATAATGTATATATATATGTATGTATTGTTTCATTTGAAACTTATTCCAATAATCCTATTAAATTTGTCATAAATATTGAAACGAATTATCAAATTGTATATGATTTTTGAAATATGTAATTTTATTAATATTGACTAAAAGTAAATAAACAAAATTAAAATTGAAGAGTATAGAAGAAGAGAGAGGTAAGGTTACTTAAACCAAATTGTATTAATGGTTTATTTAATTTGTAAAAAGCAAAAAAAAAAAAAAAAAATCAAACATTGATACATTTGCCCTCTTTGTCTCGGTCAAAAGTGTGGTCCGAATCTCTATGCTCAGGCCAGAAACCAACTGTCAACCATATCAAACATGGTTTTAGCCATCGGAGCATTATCCGATTGGGAAATGTATTTACGGTGATTGACGATTCGAACTTAAGATATTATTAAATTGAATGAGTTTCTTTATCACCGAGTCATATTAAATGGTATATAAATATTATAAAATTAAATTACATATATATAAATAATTACGGATTAAATATATTAATGGTACAATGAAAATATAAACATGTTATGATATATGAATATATTTGCTTTACGTATGCTTATCATTTTAAATTAGTATGAATATTTATTATCGATCTTTTTCACTTAAGGTTTTTTTAAAAAACCTATTGATATTTTCTTAGTTAGGAACTATTAAAAAACTGTTTTCAATTTTGTTTAGATTAGACGTAGGTTTTACAAAAAGAAGAAGAAGATTGATTTGCTTTTGAAAAGACCGTGTGAATTGAATATATCGTTGCTTGGTAAGATTGATTTACAGGTTATTGTGAAATGGCTCTCATTGCATAAACCATGTTTTGTGGAAATATAACAGAGTAAAAAAAAGAGGATTTTACAGTTTAGTCTACCTCTCTATGAATAATAATAGGTTTCTCAATTTTTATTTTTATTTTTTTTTTCTAAATGATACTGTACACGAGTTTTCAATATCATGTAAATCATAAGATTATATGATAAATGAAGTGACGCTGACAACTTATATACCACGTCATTTAAGAAATATTTTGGATTTTTTTTTTAATAGCCTAGCACTATAACAGTTTATATAATAGATCGGTGAAAATATCACAACGATCTAGTGTTTAACCTTTTCTTATTACTACCTTCTACAATAATATAATTACCATTTACCATTTATTTTCCATAATTCGAATAAACAGTCATTTTCACAAATAGAGTTGAATTTCATAATTTTTTATCCTCCCGGAAGAATAATGTTGTAAATCATGTACAGAAGCTGCTCTTCCCGTTACATATTGATATTCTTGTTTGACTATTCTCCTTGTAAACTGTAACCTAAAATTTTTATATCTCTATTTGTTTTATTGTCCAGAATGAATCTAATATAAATTTTGAAGGTCTTATTACAAAATTATGTTTGATATTTTTATTTTAACTCAAAATTACCTTTTTTTTTTTTTTTTTTTTTTTTTTTTTTTTTCAATTGCATTTATTTACAACCCATGCCAGGTTTTGTTTAGGTGAAATTGAAAACATACAATAAAATTAATTTGCAGTACAAGATATAGTAGTATGGTACAAGCAAATGGAATTAGGAACTTTTATATTGTGGAACAAAAATCATGAATAGAGATAATTACAAACTCATTAATCGAATAGATATAATTATCGAAAATAAAAGTAAATCTAGAAGACAGAGTTCAAAATTTTGAAGAGGGAAATGAATACAGAGAACGAGCCCAAAATCAAAGTCCTGTTTTTTTCATTTCGATTTTGGGTAATCCAATTGTTTTTGATGACTTGTTCGCTGATTGAATTGCAAGAAGTTCAGCTGAGGATCCATCATCCATATCCAAGTAAATGTACAAAGAAAAAGAAAAAGAAATAAATAAAGCATAAATATACTTTGAGTAAATGTTTTCAATGGAACATATCCTCTTGATATTTACTTCATCTAAGAAATTTAGTTCTGTTACTTTCTTTCAATTTACATCAGATTCTTCCTTTGGTTAGTCCCTTACAAAAATGTACTGCTTAAAGTTGGATTGGATTAATTTTTGTGTATCATATCACCTCTTACCATATATGGTAATGTACTTCCCTTTCCATGTGGAGTACTATATATAATAGGTGCACATATACTGTTTGCTCAAAAGGTTCCGGGAGACCTCGGATCTTAGAATTTATTGTAATATTTCAAAAAAAAAAAAAAAAAAATTGAATTCTAAAATCATTTGGAAAAATGGAAATTAAATGAAGTTTTCGATTTATAGTTTTCAAATTTCGAAAAATATTTTGTATCATTTTCTAAAATAATGTTCTGAAAAAGAAAGAAATTAATAAATGATCGGTAGTAGAAGTAAGTGCAAATGAGATACATTAAACTCTTTTTTTTTTTTTTTCAAACTATCTTATTTGTACTCTATAAATTACATGTAAAATACATGTTGCAATATTAAGGGAATTTTTTTTTTAATGGTAATATTTTTACTTTAAACAGAAAGTTATAACCATTAAAATGTCGAAAATATATAATTCAATGGATTATATGGTTGAACCAATTCTCCACCATTTAACCAATATTTTCTTTTCATTTGTAGAGTAAAAATAAAAAATATTAAGCATATGAGACATGAACTCAAATTGTTTAAAAGGAAAGAAATGAGAAGAAAAGAATATGGGAATTGCTTGGAGAACATAACTTTGCTAGAATATATACTTAAACTGGAATCAAAGCAAATTATAAAACTTTGCTTGGGTTCATTACAGAGCCAACGATTCCTTCCATTCACTATAAATAATAGTTGATTGGCATGCAGGTTTCGTTATCACAACATAACTTTACCTGCAGATATTTCAAACCAAATATCTTTCTGTAATCAAATACATTCTCTGAATATGGCGGAAGCTGCTGTTTCAACAATCGTGGAGATCCTCCATCAACTGGTAGAAGAAGAAGTAAGACTAGTCGTGGGTGTCGATGAAGAAGTGAAAAGGCTCACCAGCAATTTTCAGGCCATTGAATCTGTGCTTGAAGATGCAGAGTGCAAACAAGTCAAGGAGAAAGCCGTGGGAGATTGGTTAGACAAGCTCAAAGACGTGTCCTACGACATAGAGGATGTGTTGGATGAGTGGAACACTGCCATTCAGAAACTAAAAATCATGGAAGCTGAAAATGTTTCCAAGCTTGTGACAAAGGTATGTTCCCTCATGTCCTGCTTTCGCTTTTGCAATAAACGAGTTGTTATACGTCATGACATTGCTATGAAGATTAAGGAATTAAATAAAACACTAGATGATATTGCTTTGCAAAGAAATAGGTTTCACTTAAGCTCAATTAAGGGGATGAGAGAAGTAGAACGACAAATAACTACCTCTATTGTAGATATAACAAAGATTCACGGTAGAGATCATTACACGAAGGAAATAACAAACTACTTGTTGAGTGAGAGTAGTAATGGACCGATATCCCTTCCTATCATTTCCATTGTAGGGATGGGAGGAATCGGAAAGACTACTCTAGCTCGACTAGTTTTTAATGATGGTGATGTTGAGGCCTATTTTAACACAAAAATATGGGTATGTGTTTCCGAGCCTTTTGACGAGATTAGGATTGCAAAAGCAATTCTTGAATCTCTTACAAACAACACGATAGGTGTAAATGAATATGAAACTGTGTTGAAAAATATAAAAGAGTCAATTAAAGACAAGAAGTTTCTTCTTGTCCTCGATGACGTGTGGACAGGAGAATCTAACAAGTGGGAACAGTTGATAGACTCTCTTAATCATGGTTCTAGCAAAAGTAGAATTTTAGTGACCACACGCAATAAGAATGTTGCAATTTTGATGGGAAGCGCCCACATAATTCCATTAGAGACATTGTCTGACAATGGAAGTTGGTCATTGTTTAGTCAAGCTGCTTTTTCTGGAAAAACCAGTGAAGAGTGTCAAAAGTTTGAAGAAGTTGGTAGGAGAATTGTAAAGAAGTGTAAGGGCTTGCCTCTTGCTGTCAAAACTTTAGGGAGTCTCTTACGCTTTAAAAATACAATTAAGGAGTGGCAAAGTGTCTTAGATAGTGAGATGTGGGAATTAGAACAGGCAGAAAATGGGATTTTTCCACCGTTATTGTTAAGCTATTTTGATTTGCCATCTGAATTAAAAAGATGTTTCTTATATTGTGCCATTTTCCCCAAAGATTATGATATATCTAAAGATCAATTGATCAAGTTGTGGATGGCACAAGATTATCTTAAGCCCAAACAAAATAAAGATATGGAGTTGGTTGGTGAAGAGTATTTTGAAAAGTTATCAATGCGCTCTTTCTTTCAAGATTTTGATAGAAATGATAATGGTAGCATAATAGGATGTAAGATGCATGATATGGTGCATGACTTGGCTCAATATCTTACAAAGAATGAATGTTTTAGTGTTGAGGTTGATAGTACTGAAGGGTTCCAGTTAAATGCTTGTTATAGAAATGCTCATCATTCAATGATAGTGCTCAAAGGAGAAGCATCGTTTCCTATCTCTGTTTTTAATTATGAAAATAGATTGCGTAGCTTAGTATTTGACTGTCACGGTTACGGTCAACATATGTACATTGATACATCTAAATTATTTGATCATATGTCATGTCTTAGGGCATTGCAATTTTGTTATGAGTCAATTACAGACGTTCCAATTTGTGTAAATAAATTGATACATTTAAGATATCTCGACATATCTGGAAATGATGATATCAAGAAATTACCGGAAGCGGTTTGTGAATTATATAATTTACAAACTTTAAATATCAATGAGTGTAGTAATCTCAAAAAGCTACCAGAAGGGATAGGAAAATTAGTCAACTTGAGGCATTTAATAAACTACGGGTGTTTTAATCTTGAGTATATGCCAAAAGGAATAGAGAGACTGACTTGTTTGAGGACATTAAGGGAAGTAGTTATGAGTGGGGATAAGAAAGCATGTAAGTTTGAATGTCTAAGAACCTTGAATCACCTTGGAGGGGAACTTGACATTATATGCAGTGGAGGGGTGGATGTGGGTGAGGTTAATAAGGCAGAATTTCAGAATAAGACAAAACTCCTTGGTTTGGGGATAGAATTGAAAAGACTAAGAACAAGAGACTTGTCATTAGAAGAAGACGTCAGTAATACAAATGAAGAAGCTCTTGAAGACTTCCAACCTCCTCCAAATTTAGAGACATTATCTCTAACGGGCTACAGCGGTGCCAGTCGTTTATCCCTCAATTGGATGATGTCCTTAACAAAACTAAGGAAGTTATATCTCGATAGTTGGTCTCATATTGGTTTTGATCGTTTGTCTCTGGGGAAACTGCCATGTCTTGAATCTCTTTCGATTGGGAATATGGAGAATGTGAAAAGTGTTGGTGATGAATTTGTGGGAATGGAAAGTGATAATATTTCGTCATTCTCATCATCATCATTAGTTATTGCCTTTCCCAAATTGCAATCTCTTCAATTTTACTTCATGCTAGATTGGGAAGAGTGGGATTGTGGGGCTTCTGGAAGAGGGGAAGAACAAATCAAAATTATGCCATGTCTTCGTTCTTTGGAAATTTATGAATGTCCTAAATTAAAGACATTGCCAGACTACCTTCTGCAATCCACAACTTTGGAGGAATTGGATATTCTAAGCTGTCCTATTCTAGAAAGACGTTACCGAGTGGAGAAAGCAGAAAACTGGGTCAAGGACTGTGGCATTCCTAAGATCAGAATCTATGAAAATCCCATGTTTTCCTAAGAGCTCCTCTCCAGCAGTTGTCTCCTTTCATGACGATATCGAGGATGAGTTACCAGAAATTCAAACAGCGATTCATAGGTGTGTATCCTTGTTTATAATTTGTTGGATAAACTTGTTTATCTATTTTAAATTAAGATTATGTGTTTATTTGTTGGATAATATATTCCAGTTTTGGTGACGATTTGGAGAGCTCATCTTCATCATCACTTGTTGATGACAATTGAAACTTTCATTCATTCACAGGTAATTAGTCCCTTCTTTATAATGTTATGTAACATTTTTATATAAATTGTCCAAATTAAACGAATTTAATATAATTTGATTTAGTGGCACATGAATTTCTTGTTATAGTTGGTTTAGTGCTTGGTGGCGTAGCAGAGCAAGAATTAATAACAAATGTGACCAGCACCAGCTGGTGAAGAGGAGCAAGACAGCACGGGCATGCCATGTCTATGTGCCTTCTAAAGACATTGCAAGAACCTTGGGGGGATTTTGGATTCCATGAGTGAAGATAGCAGAGAACTTTGGAGGAATTTTGTTCTGAGTGAAGACAGCAGAGAACCGGGTCAAATTCTGAGTGAAGACAGTCAGAATTTATCAAAACTCAGTTTTTGCAACGATTAAGAGAACTCCTTTCATCAGTTTGTTGTCTATTCATGGCGTGTCAAGGATGAGTTATCAAACAACTGAAAATCATTTTTTGCTTTGTTAGCTGTCTCAGCTTCCTCCTCCAAGATCAGGGTAAAAGTTTCATCTTCCAATTTCAGATTTAATATTTTAGTTGTGCTTGCAATATATTGCTTGGTGAAGATTTTAAAGTACAATGCTTCCCTTACTCCCTGCCTTTTGATGTTTACTATCCGCATTTAGCAATCTTTGCAAAATATTGAGAGCCCCTTATCGGGTAACTGTTTGTCTTTTGCTTGAAGAGTTTCTATTTCAATCTCAATTCATTAATGTTATTTGTATACTTTCATAAACTAATGGATGAGGAAAGGTAAAAAGCTTGTTTAGAGGCTTGTGAGAATTAAGAGCTCTAGTACAAAAGATAAAAATCTCAAAATAATGGATGCTGAGGTGATGATTAAGTAATATATGAACACATGAACTCCTTAACATTATTTTTGTAAGTTTCTTATATTTTGACCATTTTTTTTTTCTTCTGTTTCATTCAAGACATTATATAGCTTGTTTAAGCAAGAAAATGGTCGGTTCTCAAGAATGTGTTTAGTGCATCTGTATTGTATTATTTGGTTTAAATTTATATTATGAATTCACCTTTTGTTATTCTTTACAGGGAAATAAATTGATATGGTGATGACAATTCCACAACAGGAGGATGGTATTACTAAACTGTCTGGAGGAGGTAAGCTCAACCTTGGTTAAACACTTGTATCCAATGGCCCATGTGTAAATGTGATGCTGCCATTATAAGAAGATTCTTGTGGTTTTATATCGTTGAGAGTAATTTATATGGTTTGTGTCTAATTTTTTGCATGTGTAAATCAAGTGGGAAGAATAAAAATGGTTTCTTGTTGAGGCACAAAGGAGCAAGGATAGCAGAGTGTGAGCAGTTAAAGAAGACAAATTTTCAATGTAATTTACTCAGCCTACTTGTGATTTGATTTTCTACCTTGAGGAATCAAGATGCTGTTGCTTAAGATTTTATTAGAGAAAACACATATAGAATGAAATTCCTATTTGTGTTACCATTGAAAATGAGAATAAGTTCTTATTTTTTGGATGAGTTACATTGTTCTTTTGTTAACATAATGGCTGGCTCTTTAATGTTCTGCACAAGTAATGATGAACAAGGTTATGCACAAGTGTTGCTCAAATGATTAGCTGAGTCGGGTAGGCCTAGGGTGGTGACGTGGTAAATACTCATAACCCAAAACTATCGGTTATTTTTGAGTTTTCGTGTTTTAGAATTTATTTACTATGTATTTGCCAAATATTGCTAAAAATTTATAATTTTTGTAACAGTGTAAGGTGTCTTTCACAAAAACTTCGAAAGGGTGCCTCAAATTGCTTGGTAAGCTTCCCTCAAATTGCTTACTTGAAAAGTAAAACAGTTTAAAGTTTTGATCTTGTTTGTCGATCAACCTTGTTTTGTCCAGAAATGCAAAGTTCATTATGTCTCAAGTTATGCAGGATGAATCTATATATATTCTGGTGCAGCTATAAGGGATATTGTAGTTGCTCCAAACTCACAACTCAAGCTAATTGAAGCAGGTACATATTTTCATTCTAACTAAACTATAAAGCATTAGCTCTTATGGATTATCTTTGATGGATTTTTCACCTCATATTTAGCCTCAGGTTTTAATCCAACAAATACTCCATCTGGTTCTCACATGAATAGCAATATTACATTTCAGTTATAATAAAGTAACTAAACAGTCAAAATGTTGTATATTTTTATATTTATGTTCTCAAATCTCTTTTCTTAATCAAGTATATCGCTTCTACAAGATGTCAACAGAGATATGCAACAATAACCGCAACTAGGCAAATTAAGCTAGCAAACATGAGCCTTCTTTTCTAGAAAAATGGTAAGAGAAATTACATAAATTGATTTTCTCTAAACTTATACATTTTTGCAAATGAATCTTTTTAATTTATTGATATTCATTTCTCTGTCTCAGGTATGCTTAACTATATACCAGACGGCTCTAGCTAGCTGTATGGCAAGGGAAGCAGTCATGAAATATTGTATTGTCTAAAAAAAAGTACGCAAGTGGAAACGTAATGTTAAAAGCAGACATGGAAGATGTTTAAAAGTGGATACTCATAACAACGAGAGCAAGAGCTAATGGCTTCAATGTTAAATTGGTTATCTGACCAGCCTTGTAACTCTCGATATCTCTTACAACAATTTTGTTGGCACAAGTCCGATTGACGGTGATCAGTCTCTTGCTTTCAATACGTCCTTCTCTCTCTAAATATAATTGTTCGATTTGATAACTAACCAGCTTGTGTTTGATTTGGTAAAGAATGAAAGACTAATTGTGGAAGGTATAAATGTATAATGAGTTTAGGGGCATTTCAGTAATTTCTTATTATCGACCAAAATAAAATTATTTTGAAACTAAAGAAAGGATTTTGGCAAAAATTGGGGAGGGATTTTAATAATTTCCCAAAAATATAGTCATATAATCTCTGATTGAAGATGATGCTCTTTGTACCTTTTCTTATTACTATCTTTTACGGTAATACAATTACCATTTACCATTTCAATTGCATAATTTGAATACATAATTTTTTATCCTCACAAAATTTTTGTGAATCGTTTCGGTTTTCCCTATCCAAGAGAACATTGCACATACATAATTGCTCCGAAGAACAATGTTGTAAAACATATGAACTTTTATCCTACTGTTACATATAAGGCTTAGGCTTAACTCTCTTGACATTGGTATCCACAACGGGGGCAAAGATAATGAGTAGTTTGTCCTTCGTCGGCTGATCTCGTCTGCATATATATAGAGTTACATATTAAAAAGGAGCATTCTTAAGACCTTGTTCAAATATTAAAAAAATTCAAACTAAAGGACTTTAGAGAGAGATAGAATTACTTGTCTGGTTGTATAGTGCATCTTTGGATTCTAGCATTTCTCACAAGCCTTTTTTACCTGTTAAAACAACATTAATATAATAAAACAACAAAGAGCAGATTTACAGATATATCACCACCACCTGTAAATCAGTAATGCAATTAATTACCTTGGACCATTGCACTTTGTTGTTGTCTTCCCCAGCATCAAATAAAGATAACCCCAACTCTCTTCTAATATCCTGCAACTCCAGAAGGCAGTGCACAAATTAGAAAATGACTTCACAAATCACAATCTAAAATGAAACCGAAGAAGACTTGGATTATATTATGTCAAGTAACCATTTTTTCGATTGACAAATTATCGCATAGGAAGCTTCTTCTTTTCTTTCTATTTAAAAATGCATATCGGAAATGAAAATAGATATACAGTAGAAATATTCGAAATCCATAAGCAGGCCAACAACAAGCAGATCCCACAAATTGATTGAAGCATAACATTAACCACAGCTAGACAAATTGTTTAGTAGGTGCAACAAATCGAATCAACATTACTAACCCCAAAGTCCACATTTATTTCTTATAGTGAGTTCACAAAATAGAAATTAACTAAGCTTTATAATAAAATATACATTTCAACTTATCACATTGATTAATTGTGGTTATTAAGTTTTTCTTTCTGTCAATAGAAATAACTTTTTGCTGCAAGCAATATGAATTAGAAGAAAATTACTCAGCCCATTCTTTAAAACTCTAATTAGAAGTCTTAATTATTATTCCATTTGTAAAAACCACAAGACTATCAACATTTATAGTACCAACCAATATTGTTTTCCCCACATTTTAATTCCCTAACGTGCTATTCATTTGCAATTCTGGCTGTTTAAACATGTTCTGTTTTAATCACTCATTAACAGCCACTATAAATACAAGATTAACTAGATGAATGACTCCGTATACCAACGATGTACATCATGTATACTAAAAATCATATGACCTTTTTAATTTAATTGCAAATTAAACTAAATGGAAGCCCCAAAAAAGATGCAAATTTGATACAATTCAGTGAAGGAGAACACAACGCAACACAATTCAGAAAAAGAAATCAAGATATGGACGGCGAACTTACCAGAGATGGAAAGATAGAGCGGCGACGGCGGACTGGACGGCGAGAGGAAGAAAGGAACCGAGTGATATGGCTGCGATGATGGAGGAAGAGACGAAGGGAACTGAGTGAAAGGAAGAGAAAGAGAAAGAGCGGCCGCCGGCGTTGGATTTGGGAGTCATAGATGGTGGGGTAAAAGATATATATAGTCCGGTCTCAGTTCGGATTCGGGTCTCGAAATTGAAAACCGAATCGAAACTAGAATATTTTGGGTTTTCTTCAACTGAAATCAAGCATGTTACCAAAATTCCTCTACACTGCTGACCTAAAAATACTTTTTATAATTTTCTTTTTCAAATTATCAATTTTGATTTTTGATTTTTGATTTTTTATTTACCACCGAGACATGTTAAGCATAAATTACCAATTATTTTATAAATATAAGTTTAATGAAATCCTGTGCCTTAGATTTTTTTTATTATCACAAACCATAAATTAATTATCACCGCTTAATGATAAATTGATATGAGGGCTCATTCATTTCACGAATATTTTGGTTCGAGTTATTGCTAAGTTGTATATATAAAATAAGCTTTTATTTTTACAATTTAGTCCCTATCTAATTGGAACACATTAGTTTTTCACACCAAATCATATGGTTAACCGGTCTATATACTTTTCTAGTTTGCTTTTATCACACTTTTTACTATTTGTCTATTTTTCTTTCCAACATATGATGAAAAGAATTGTATAATTAGATATTGATGATATATGTACATTTGAGTCTCATGTTAATTAATACTATTGGCTTGTTGAGATTTTGTATCATTGATATATAATTGTCCAAACGAATTTTAAGTATAAATTGAGACTATCCAATGTAATTAACAATGAGTGCTCTAACAACTACGTCACATTAAGAAATTTAAGTACAAATTGAGACTATCCACTGTAATTGTATCATATTAAAGTTTTAAAATCTACTTTTATATTTCTAATATAAATTATGTTATATGACATAATTATAATGGACGGTTTCACCAACATAAGTTTTTCTTCTCTCACTTGTAAAACGTGTGGCTTTCCACACTTACCAGCAAGCAAAAACACGTGATCAGGGGTGTACCTAGGAATTATTTGCTGCATGGGGTAAATTATATATATAAATAGTCTTTTTTTTTTGTTGCTCATTACACACTAATGTTTTAAACACAACTCATTTATAGATATTAATAGTTGGATTTATCTACTTTTATTTAGTCAATATTTTCTAATGCTTAATTAATTGCTTGCAAACTCTCATACTAAATTTATTAAATTCTATGTGCAATGTAGAGAAAACTCTTATGATTTTTCATTTTTCCTCCTCCATGAACATTGATATAATAAAGTCAGTGCAAGACATACGAGCTATTGATTAAGAATAACAAACTTTTTATATTTTAAATTTTTAATAATAATGCATAAACAATTATTTAAACTTGTAGTACAAAAATATATATATATATATTTAAACTTACAAATGACTTAATTCTATAATATTAAAAGCCATAATACTATATGTATTTTTATCAATTACTTTGAAAAACAAAATATTTACATTTTACTACATTTAAACAAACACGTCATATTCATATAATATTATCAAACCTCAGGGGTTGTTTCTGTAATTAAAATTATATATATATATATTACTTTTTTCAGGGGGGCTGCCCGGTCTGCCTCTGGATGTGATTGACTATCAACAGTCTCATGTGTTGCCTTGTGGTAATGCAAGTGTTAACTTTTGATTGGGTTTCAACTTTATAAATAGAATTCTCATCCCACATGAAAGAGTGGTGTTATTGGCACACATTGATCTATTTCTGTCCCACTTATTTAAATTTTGATTTAATTAAATAAATTTAAATGTTTTTATTAATTTATTTTATTTATTTCCAAAACTACCATTTTACTAATTTTTCAAACTTAATAAACCTCATATCTAATATCTCTATCTATCTCATATCTTTTTATTCTCACCTTCCATTAATGATTTTTTTTTTCTTCTTATTTATTATTTATTTATTATTTTTTTTACATCAAGCATTATAGAAAAGACCAGGAAGATATAAGACAAAGAACAAGTAAACAGATATTTCCGGGAATGTTTATGAGAGAGCCAGACAAGGCGGCGGCTTTGAAGTAGCTACGAACTCACATCGACCTGTTCGGTGCTTGGGTCGCTGTGATTTGTATCACTCCCTACTTACTTCACTATCTCAGTGTTGAAAAAGACGAACTCAAACTCAAACTCAAATTATAGATCTCGCTCTATAGTGATGTAAGAGGAGACATGAATCACATTCAGTGAAGAAATCTATTTTTTGCTTTTGGTTAGATACGAGGCCACCATGTCGTTTGCATTAGGTTATGTATGCTGTTTCTTTGGGTAATGTACCTTCAGTCTTTCTTTAATTTATGGAGGCTCGTTAAAAATACTTACATATTATGTAACGACTGGCCCAGGATTATATCTTCTAGAATATGCTTTCAGTTTTCTTGATAGTGGTATCATCATATTTGATCGATTCTAAATTCATATGTTACAGAGAAAAACGATGAGAGATGAAAACCCAAAGAGATTATTCATCCATCTATCTCTCCATCCCACCATTCTATTATTATTATTATTTTTTTTTGTGTTTTTATCTTCATTTATTCGGATCTCGTTTAGATTCCAAATTTTACAAAAAACGAAACAAGAAGCAAAGAGCAAGTATTTGTTTTAGTTATCATCATTTTACTTTCAGATCTTAAAAGAGTAATGAGATTAAATAATAATCAATATTTCATCTATATAATACACCCCAAGTGTTTGAAAAACAATTACAATAGAAGCTATATATATATATATATATATAGGCAACCAGTAGCTTAGTGATGAAGCCATAATAGAGGCTTGGAGGGGAAACCAACAATAAAGGTTTAGTGGGGAAGCCATAAAATAGCTTAGTGATGAAGCCATAATAGAGGCTTGGTGGGGAAGCCATAAAATTACAACACATCTAACAGTTTCTTCTCTTCCTTCATTTTCAACCATCAACCCAAAGTCAATAACCCAGATTCATCAAAAATCAAAATTTGATAATCCATTAACAATAATTATAAAATAAAAAAATAATAATAATTAACCCCAAAGTTTGTTTAAACGGTCCATAAAAACAGCCACACAAACTTAAAAGTCAACAAAAACACAAGAAAAAAATTAAAAATCTACACAACGGCAACAATAATTTCTATAAACCCAGAAACCTTCACACCAAATCACACAAAACCCAGAAAAAATCTGGAATTTTCTTTTGAACAAAACCATAAAACAAGATCTGAAAATCTGGGAGAAACCAAGGAAAAAAAAAAAAAAAAAAAAAACAATCTGCTACAGCTCACAGCTGTCTTTGGACACTCATGGGCCAATTTCCTGACCCAAAAAAAAATCAATTGCCTTACTTTTTTCTCCTTCTTGGTCACTCCACCCCACACTCCATTATTACTCAATTTTCCTGACAAAAAAGAATCAATTTTGACATTGATTTCATTTCATTTCTCACTCTTGGAATTGCATGGAATGTCACATTATTACATCAAAATGTCTTTACAAATGAAAAATTAAAATTAAAAAAAAAAACACAAACTTTTTTATACAAAACTTAAATATTAAAATAAGGGGTGAATTCATAAAGAGCCAAAAAAATTATGAGTTTATTGTTTTTAGCCACAAATTTATTTTTTATTGTTTTCGCTACTTTTTACCACTTTTGGACATAAAAGCCGCTAAATTTGAAGTTTTAAAAAAAAGAAGGTAAATGTGTGGTAAAAACGAGTTAGCTATCGGTTGTTTTTGTTAGGGTTACAGTAATATCAAGTAAAAAACAAGAAAGAAAGAGAAAGGAAGAGAAGAGATAGCCTTTGCTCGGACCTCTCTTGTCGTCGCTCGCACCTCTCTCGCCGTCGCTGCAGAACGAGAGAGAAAGGAAGATCAGAGATCGCTGCACCTCTCTCGTCACCGTCGCTTGCACCAGAAAGAGACGAAACCAGAAAGAGAGAGAAAGGAAGAGAAGAAACTAGAAAGAGAAACCACCGTCGTTTTTACTTCTGTCGCCGTCGTTGCTGCTGTCGCCGCACCTCTGGCCGACGCTGACCTTTGGCCGTCGCGCACCTCTCGCCATCGAACACATCTCACCGTCGCACACCTTTGGTCTCAGGTCTGGTAATTTTGCAAACTCTTATTTTGATTTTGATTTGTGTCTGAAGTTTGATTTGTGTTTGATTTGTGGTAATTTTACCATTTTGTATTCCATATTTCCCAACCCTATAAATCCAACACTCTGTGTACATTAAAAACCAAGAAACATAACTAGTTAAGGAGAAAACTTCATCATACAAAAATATAAGAAGAAAAAACTGATATAAGTTTTCATTAATTGATTCTGAAACATGGAATTTAGGTCAAATTTATATTAAACTGCACACGAGTATATGTATATATTATTCATTAATTTCACTATGGGAGAAAATTGAGGTCTCAAACTTCTACTTAAATGCAAAGCCTAACTCATTTAGGTTAGTATGGAAGCATGGAATTGGCAAAGTTTTTTAGGATAATATTCAAAACAATTCAAATTGAATAGCTAGGTTGCATCCTGTAACTAGACATTAAAATTTAAATATAAAGTTGACAAACTAAAGATCCACAACTTTCCCAAGCAAAGATTCAATTTCAGGTCTGGTAGTTTTGCAAACTCTTATTTTGATTTTGATTTGTGTTTGATTTGTGTCTTATTTTGATTTTGATTTTGATTTTGATTTTGCACCCCTCTTATTTTGTATATATTGGATTGCTTATTAGTTGCATACCATGTGTTATTTCACACGCAAAATTTACTAAAAGCCATAACACAGATACCCACACACTCACGTTTTTGACTGATCTCCTTAACTAAAGTTTGAAATTTTTTGGACATGAAATGCTTCTTTGTTCATTATAGTTTTTTTTTTTTTTTTTTCATTTTTTTTTTCATTTTTTTTTCACAGTTTTTAATGATATTTCTGCAATGGATCTGTGTTGAATGATTTCACTTGTCATTTGAATTGGATTTTCCATGCATGTAACTGTCATGTAAAATGTTTGCATTGGCATGTAACTTGTTTGTACCATCATATAACTTGATTGTACCAGCATGTAACTTGATTGTATTGGCATGTAACTTTTTTGTAACGGCATGTAAATTTCATAGACACTGATGCAATTTTTTTTTTTTAAATTGTACCGGCATGTAACTTGATTGTACTGACATGTAACTTGATTGTATTGGCATGTAACTTTTTTGTACCGGCATGTAAATTTAATAGACACTGATGCAATTTTTTTTTTAATTGTACCGGCATGTAACTTGATTGTACTGACATGTAACTTCATAGACACTGATGCAATTTTTTTTTTAATTGTTCCGGCATGTAACTTGATTGTACTGGCATGTAACTTGATTGTACTTGCATGTAACTTTTTTGTACCGGCATGTAAATTGTTTGTATTGGCATGTAACTTTTTGTACCGGCATGTAAATTTCATAGACACTGATGCAATTTTTTTTTTTTTTTTTTTTTGTGAATTTGTAGATGGAAAATTTAAATTATGAGGATTTCCTCATAAAACCGAGGAGTTTGTGTATAAAAAAGTCTACCACCAACTTGTATTGAAATTTGAATGGGATCTCGGATATTGTGAAGGTTCTCTGAAAAGTAGGAGAATTAGATGAGTTACGGACCACTTGTTTTGGACACCTACTTGCTATCCCTAAAGAGTTGACTTTTTCTGTGGGGGCACTTCATAATTTGTTGTTTAGGGAGGAAATGACACTAGAAATTTATGCAAACAGTGTACTGGCAGACTGATAGCTTTGTTGATTAGGCATAGTTGTTTTGGAAGTGTCTGAAATGTATGAAGTTGTTCTCTTTGTCATGTAACTTCATTATCAACTGTGATTGATTACTTTGTTGATGCATCATAGTTGCTTATGAAGTTTATGAAATGAATGATACTTGATTTTTGTTCTGAAATTAGTATGAACTTGCATGTAACTTCCATATACTATCATGTAACTTCATTACCAATTGGCATGTAAAACTACTTGAATTTTGTTTTGAAATCAGTTTTCCAAATATGGTAATTAAATAAACTGGCATGTAACTTCATTGTTAACTGGCATGTAACTTCATTACCAACTGGCATGTAAAACTACTGGAATTTTGTTTTGAAATCAGTCTTCCAAATATGGTAATTAAATGAACTGGCATATAAATTCATTCAATATTTATAGTAATAAATTCTATAAGTATTTAACCCATACATATAAGAATTAAAATCTCATTGCTAATACCTAAGTTGTACCACCAACTTCCGGTGCTAATTGACATTTCTGTGAATTGTAGCATTCTTCTCCACATTTCATGCACCTGTACGGTCTATGTGGTCGCTTCGATGTTGCAGATAGACATGGTTGAGGATTCTGATATGGTTGAGCATTCTTACATTTCTGTCGGTTGTGACCAGATTTTTTACAATTTGTCATACTCTGCCCATAAAAACAAACAAAGCCATACTAAATTGTTGCTCTGCCCTATCCTGAAAAACAAGTTACAAAACCTAAGTATTCAATGATATAATGGAGAACATGACAGTTTCCAAATCTAAGTTACAAAATCAGCAATAAATTTCCCAGCCCTCTCCAAACAATCCCTATCCAAATCATCAACACCCCAAAAAGAATCCAGGTGACAACCCTTTAAAGTTGGCTTCAATCCTTGTCAATTCCATATTCACTTGAGCAAAGAGAACCACTCAACCACACCAAAAATATCCGGACCTTTGAATTCAGCAACTGCAGCAGTCACTAAAAATTCTGGAGAAAAGAGCAAGGATAAAATACTTCAGAAACAAAAAAATATACATTTTTGTCCATTTACATATAAACACAAACTCTTAAGCAAGAACAAGATCTTGGGCTTATTTGTCATTTTAAGGTGGAAAAGGATTATGGTCATGTGAGTTACCACCTTATACAATTTTGGTATGGGTTTTAAAGAAGGTTAGGAATTGACAAAAAAGCTGGACAATGATATTACACAGCATCTCATCTCCCAATATACACAAGAAATGACAACACTCGGATTATGATTTTCTACTACTTGCTTGCTCACAAGTAAACCTTATCTAATGATACTCTTAAATTTACAAGAAGTGCTTCATAGAAGGTATCAGCAGCACAAAGTTATATAAAAATACTCATGAAAAAATTCAGAAATAACCGTCAGGTACACCCTAGCCAATTAAACGAGCTTTTCTCTCTGTTTGCTCTAAAGCTTCGGTCATGGTCTTCACAGGTGAGCAACCCAAAACCCTCATAACTTGATTGCTCAAGTCCACCTCAACATTCTTGACTCCTAAATTATTTGCCCCAAACAAATGTAAGGAACATAATTCATCTTATAATATATAACAAAGAAAAAAGGCATTACAAAGAAAAGATTATTTATTCACAATAATTGCACATAACCAACACTTAATTTCCAGTTTCCAATAACAAAAAAACTCAAACTTTTTCTCATCCCAGAAAATTTCTCGGGAGCCAAACACAAACCTACCTAGGGTTTACTATTAAACAACTAAATAGATTCACCAAAAACATCACAAACATGCATGGTAAAATCATCCCAAATTCATTAATTTGAAACAGAAACATAAATTAACACCAAAAATTGAATCTTTATAATAATTTCAACAGGAAAATTTTTGTTTCCAAAGCCAAACAGTTGATTGATGTTACAAATGATATACCTGGCAGACCAAGAAACCCTTGTAATTAAGGAGACAATGAGAGAAGGATACACAAGCAGGGTCACGGGCGAGGGCGGCGCCAAGATCGATGACGGCGGCAGCGAGGAGTGTGGAATCAGAGGAGATGGTGTTGAGAAGAGGTCATACAAGAGAGTGGAAATAAGAGTGGAGGAGCAGACGACTGATAATGCCTATTTCTACACTTGGTATAACCCCGTTTTACCTATCATTTGTCATCGTTTTCCGGGTAAAACCGGTTTATTTAATATTTAAATGAGCTTGTACAGACTTCCTCAGCGATCCATGAGAAATCAAGCGAAGCTAGGCTTTGTTGGAGCGAAAGCGAGCAACCAAGGAGTTGAAGAAAGAGAGAAGTAGCGTCGGCGCCTGACGACTAGCGCCACACCAGCGCACGTGGGACAGCCATGCACCGCTTGTCGTGCGCTGGACGACCAGCGCCACACCAGCGCCCCTCCAGTTTCAGCTCAGCTTTTATAGGGTTTCGTGCCCTAATTCCATACATTATAAATACCTCCATTCAGCTTCATTTGGGAGGGCTCTAGCACGACTCTTGACCTCCAAAACACTCCCAAAACACTCCAAACCTTCTAAGATCAAATCTTTCACTCAATTCCTTCACCAAATCACCAAAATCCTCCACCAATTCACCATCTAAACCCAAATCCCACCTCACCATCTCATTTCCTTGCCTAGACCTACCATAAAAATCCCATCTTGGAGCACAGGAAGTCAAGGAGAGAAGAAGTCTAGCACAAGCCAAGCAAGAGAGGAGGAGTTCTTCATTTAGTTTACTCTAATCCCTTCTCTCTTTACATTTATTTGTCTTTACTTATGGCTTGTACTCATTTCACATATTGTGTAGCCATTTTTTGTATCATGAACTAAACTTCCTTGGCTAAGGCCAAAATGAAGCCTTTTCCATGAATTATTAACAAAGGCCAGCACTTTATCACCATTGGCTTGTGTTGTGTACACTTATTTCATGTTCTTAATTATTATTGAATGTCTAGCTAGCATTTGGTAATTATTTGGTTGTTGTGTGAAGCACCGAGAGGAGAAGCACATAACGTGCTTGATGAAATGTGTGGTAGAAGTTGGTAAGATAGAGATATGCGATGCTAGCTTCTAGGATTCAATTGTGAGCCACAAAACTTAATGAATTTGTATATAGTTCAGATAACCATTGGGAAATAGGTTGTTGGTGCATATAAATGTTGTCTTTATCACTTGAGAGAGGTTAGAGACTAATTGAGGGTGTCACGAATCTACACACACACTTGCATACTTTATTTAAATGATGTGCCTAAAACTAATGAGAATTGGATAGGTGGATTCAAAGGTCTTAGCCTAATTTCCCATAAGTATTAAAACCAACTTGCTTGTGTTTGGCTTTGCTTGAGTTTGTTTGCTTATTTAGTTTCATTAATTGCATTTTAGTTGTATGTTTAATTTAGTTAAATTTGAGTATTGTAATCCAATCATTAAATCTTTACTTGTCTAAATAGTAGTTAATCAATCAATTGTGGTAATCAATTCATCAATCCTTATGGAACGAATTCTATTCATCATTGTACTATTCCTTCGGCTCCGTACTATTGCGGGTGCTCATTTAGGAGTGGTCAACGACAAGTGAATGCAGTGAAGAGTTAGGAAGACAAAATGGAGGGTATCAGGAGAAGAAATCTAGGTTGGAGCTGGAGGTGAACGAAATCTAGTTTTTGAGGTGGACGAAATCTAGGAAGAGAAGAGAAATGTTATCTGAGAGAGAATCTGAGAGAGAGAGTGAGAGAGAGAATATCTGATTGAAATGAAATGTTATAGGTGAAGAGATATCGGAAATTTGGGTGGGAAAATTTTGGGCAAGTAAAACAAAATGGGGGGCAATTTTGGCAATTCAAGCCTAAAGATTACAAATATAATCAAAAATAACTTTTTTGCTAAAAACAATAAAGCAATAAATTTTTTGTTCATTTCTTGCAATTTCCTCTTAAAATAATATATATTATTAAAAAATCTCACACAATACTTTTTATATTTCTCAAAATTATAATACGATTATACGAATAAATACGCTTTCATTTCTCTCGAATCAGAAAAATATTGAATCTGATTTTACATAAATTCTTAAACATATTCTCTAATAAAAATCTCATTCCTCTTTCTTGATCTATAAAGTTTTTTTAAAAAAATAGCACGTCCTGTAACGTTTTTCAAAGCTGTTTTTGTTTTTCTTTTTCAAAAATAAAAATGAAAATGAAAACAGTGTTTTTGCTTTCAATTTCGAAATCCAAATACGCATCTAGTAGCATTTCCTAGAAGCTGGTTTCCGAATATGAAAACGTAAAAAACACGTCTTGTATCATTTTACTGGCCAAAATTAATGAGTTGAATTTTTTATTTTTTATTTTGGTCAGATTTTTTAAAATATAATTTAAATGAACAATAATTAAAATCTTTAAAAAAGAGAAAAAAAAATCTTTAAATATATTTTGGTCAGATCTCGACGGAAGGAAGAGATCGGCGGAAGAAAGAAGAAGACATCAGATCGGCGAGCTGGCAAGAAGAAGAAAGAAGCAGATCGGCGAGCCGGCGAGAAGAAGAAAGAAGCAGATCGGCAAGAAGAAGAAAGAAGAAGACAACGAGAAGAAGAAAAAGAAGAAGATTTCGACGAGAAGAAGAAGAAGTTGTCGAGCAAGAAGAAAAGAAAAAGGAAAAGAAAAAAAAAAAGTTGTCGGTAGACCAAGAAGAAAAAAAGAAGAAAAAAAGAAAAAAAATTGTTTTTTATTTAGATTGAAAAACAAAACGAAAAACAAAATGAAAAACATCAAAAAGTTGTATTGGAAATTTTTCACTTTTAATACTATTGTCGTTTTTGTTTTCATTTTTGTTTTGAAACTAAAATGGAAAACAAAATGGAAAATGGTAACGAACGGGTATTCGAAATCGGATTTGAAAAATGAAAACGAAAATGGGCCTGTAAAACGATACAGGACAGGCCTAATGTTTTTTGTTTTCATTTTCCATTTGAAAACAAGAAATTGATTTAGTATTTTTTATAATCCATATAATTATGGGTCTTTCTAATTTTGTCAATTTTCAATAGTTTAGTTGTTTTTATCAAACATGGACAAATATGCCCTTAATGAATTGTTTTTTAAAATACTTGCTTTTAAAATATTTTTAAAAAAATTTAGAAGTCACATACCTCATTCGCACAAACATCCATTGGAGGTTAACACACCTCCATTGATGGAGGTCTAGACCTCCAATCAAAAAAAAAGTTTTTAGAGGTATGCACATAGACTTTCATTGGAAGAAAAAAAAAACAAAGTAAATTGATGAGTTTATTTTTTTAATATTCGTTAAAAGATACTAGCACCCTGGCATGTTTAATTTTGGGTTAAACACACCAAATGTTTTTTTTTTTTTTTTAGACCATGAGGTATCCCTCACTGCAATCAACAATCGATCGTTAACAAGTGGGACTAATCCCCGCTTCGACCGGGAGGTCAGTAAAGCTTGGCCACGAGGTGCTTCTAGTGAAGTTCAAACTCGAACAGAGCCCGAACCATTCGCCTCACTGGGAGTGCGGTGACCAACCGCACCACAACTCATGGTTCACACCAAATGTTTTTAGGTTTGTTAAAAGTCTGTTGTAGAGCTTGAGTTTTTTTTTTGAATTAAACACGATAAGAATTTATTATTATTATTATTATTAAATACAATAAGATGTATTCTTTTCGTTGGGATTAAACTGTTGGAAAATTCCATCATGTGGGGCCACACATGTAAATATTAAATGTGTTATGTTATCTTTGATTAAGCCTAAATTAAAGTTATCTAATTAAGATTTAAAATATTAAAGCTTAAGGGTATAACTGTCATGGAATTAATGTGTAGATACTAAAGTGTTATATCTAATTTGATGAAGGGCCAAATTAGAAATAGCAAAACCTATAATAATCTAACTATTATATATTAGGGTTATGGTCCCCAAATTACACGATCTCTTTAGTTTGTCTGTATCCCCATCAACAGAGCAATAGAGAACATTTTAGGGTTCACAAAGATTGTGATAATTTGGAAGATCACAATCCATCCACCAACCTTCGGCAATGGATTCAGGTACGCTTTCGCTTTCTATTATCTCCCTTTTTCTCTTGAATTGATATGGGTTAGTAATATGTATTAGGGTTTGATTAATCATGATATAGAAACATGTTTAGGTTCAGATTCAGATTAATTATGTGCCTATGCATGTTGATTTAGTTTTAATCAAATTCTTTACAAGCGGTATCAGAGCCACCCATGATCGATTCTTGAATTTTTAAGAAATTTTGGAGACATGTTGTGTTGTTTAATAAATCGGTGCTTTGTGTCAGATATATTGTTTAATATATGTTTGATATATGTACTAATGCTTGCGTATTGGTAGAGAATATATTATTTTGTATGGATAATGCTTGTGTACCGACTGGTCAATACATAAGGTACTGAACATAATAATAGAAAGTTGACACGTGGTCTATTTTAAAATAAAGTAAAGAGATAAATGTAAAAAGTGAAAGAAAAATACCACGTGCCAACACCCCATTAGTAGGTCAGTATCTTGGGTACTGACCAGTCAGTACCCAAGTATTTTCTATTTTGTATTATATGTTTTTCTTTTGGTGGGTTTTTTGATCTGATGCAAACAATATTATTTTATGAATATTGTTTGTGTTTTGGGTAACATATCAGGCTAAATTATCACTTGATGAGTTTTTGTGTGTTTCTCGATCGGTTTAAGATAAAATTATTTTGTCAATATTGTTTGAATTTTTTGGTTAATACTTCAGACTAAAACAGAGAAATATAAAAATATTATGTATAATTTGTTCTTTCTTGTTATTGTGTTGATGAATTGAGTTGCATCTAGAGACTTAAGTATAGAAATAAATCTGGATTTAGGTGCATTTTTCACACCTGTGCATGAGTCTCGCGAAGACCCACGCCCACGCGTGATCGGGTCCGTCGCTTGAGTCGCCTGCCGCCATTGAGGTTAATACTTAGCTGAATTGTACACACACCCGTTGTGGTAAACATGTGACAATTATAAGAATTTATATGTAAATAATAAATTGATCCAAAGATAGATTTATTATTTGACATGAATTATTGTCAATGTTTGATCACTGCAACAAGAGTACCACTTACAATTAATATACTGTCCAAAGACTTGATATTAATGTTGTGCTAGTTATCTTGAGATAAGACTTACCATTATTTGAATTTGTTGATTATTGTATTTGGTAATTAATGTGAGCATGTTTGTTTGTTTGTTCTGTTCTATTTAAGGCTAGTATTTCTTCTATATCTGCTAACATCAACTCTATACCCATGCTTGATGGGACATACTTTAAGGATTGGAAGGAGAACATAGAAATTGTTCTCGGCTACATGGATCTAGACCTTGCACTTTGGATTGAGCAGCCCGCTTCTCTTAAGGATGCAAGTTCTCTTGATGATAGGAAGAAATTTGAGAAGTGGGATTGCTCAAATCGCATGAGTCTTATGATCATCAAGCGTGACATTTTGGAGGCATTTAGGGGGTGCGGTATCTGAAAAGATAACCAAAGCTAAAGAGTTCCTAGCGAAAAAACGATAAGGCAGAAATAAGCACGCTTTTGCAAAGCTTGATTTCTACGAAGTACAAAGGCAAAGGGAACATAAGGGAGTACATTACGGAAATGTCTCATATTGCTTCTAAGCTTAATGCATTGAAGCTCGAGCTGTCTGACAACTTGCTCATGTATTTGATATTAATATCACTTCCTGTACAATACGGTCAATTTAAGGTCAGTTACAACTGTCAAAAGGAGAAATGGACTCTTAATGAGCTCATTGCTTACTGTGTGCAAAAGGAAGAGAGATTGAAGCAAGATAGGACCAAAAGTGCTAATTAGGCTAGCACATCTAAGGACAAGGGCAAAAAGAGTGTCAGGTCTGACCGTGGTGGTGAATACTACATTAGATATGATGGTTCAGGTAAACAACATCCATGACAGTTTGCTAAATTCTTAGAGGAATGTGGAATCGTCCCACAGTACACTATGATAGGATCACCTAGCGTGAATGGAGTAGTTGAAAGGCGAAACCGGACTCTTAAGGATATGGTAAAGAGTATGATTATTCATTCAACCTTACCAGAGTCACTCTGGGGAGAAGCATTCTGGGGAGAAGCACTCAAAACATCAGCTTATATTCTGAACCGAGTGCCAACTAAAGTAGTTGCAAAAACACCTTATGAGCTTTGGACAGGTAGAAAGCCTAATTTAAAGCATTTTCACATTTGGAGATGTCCAGCTGAGGCGAAAAGAAATTGGATTCCAAAACTGTGAGCAGCTACTTCATTGGTTACTCTGAGCAATGTAAAGGCTATAAGTTTTATGATCTTACACTTAGGTTAATTTTTGAGACAGGAACTGCAACATTTTTTGAGGAATTTTGAGGATGTTGAGTTTGAGGGAGAAATAAAGTCAGAGACATTGTCTTCGAGGAGGAATCGGTTGTGATTCCCACTATCGCTTTTGACAATGTGCAGGTTTTTATATCTGTCATTAATCAAGAAGCGAATCTAAATCCTCAACCAGACAATGTTGATTGACCCCCCATTCAAGATGAGGTAATCGTTCCTAAAGAACAAACTCAACAACCTCAAGAACTAGTGTCATTAAGGTGATCCATTATAGAAAGGAGAAATGTTATTTCAGATGATTTTTTTGTATTTCTCCAGGAACATGGGGAAGACGTTGGAATGGTGGAAGATGATTCAATAAACCTCCATCAAGCCATGTAGGGTTCCAACTCTCAAAAGTGGATTGATGCCATAAATAAGGAGTATAAGTCTATGCAAGACAATAAGGTTTGGGAACTTGTTCAATTACTAGAAGGTGCGAAGCCCATTGGTTATAAATGGATTTTTAAAACCAAAAAGGATTCGAAAGGTAATGTGGAGATGTATAAGGCTCATCTAGTAGCTAAAAACTTTACCCAAAAGGATGTAATTGACTTTAAAGAGACTTTCTCTTCGATTTCAAAGAAAGACTCTTTTGGAATGTGGCCCGGTGGGAGATTGTTGGAAAATTCCATCATGTGGGACCACACATGTAAATATTAAATGTGTTATGTTATCTTTAGTTAAGCCTAAATTAAAGTTATCTAATTCAGATTTAAAATATTCAGGCTTAAGGGTATAATTGTCATGGAATTAATGTGTAGATACCATAGTGCTATATCTAATTTGATAAGGGACCAAATTAGAAATAGCAAAACCTATAATAATCTAACTATTATATATTAGGGTTATGGTCCCCAAATTACATGATCTCTTTAGTTTGTCTGTATCCCCATCAACAGAGCAATAGAGAACACTTTAGGGTTTACAAAGATCGTGATAATTTGAAAGATTACAATCCGTCCACCAACCTCCGGCAATGAATTCAGGTTCGCTTCCACTTTCTATTATCTCCCTTTTCTCTTGAATTGATATGAGTTAATAATATGTATTTAGGGTTTGATTAATCATGATATAGAAACATGTTTAGGTTCAGATTCGGATTAATTATGTGTCTATGCATGTTGATTTAGTTTTAATCAAATTCCTTGTTATTTTTTTTATTAATCCATAGAGGTCACTTCCATGGAAGGAGGTCTGTGATGTTGCTGACCTCCATGGAGGTCTATTTATTTTTTTCTTTTTACAAATATATAAAAAGTTAAAAGTAAAATAAGGTTGGGAGTAATTTTGTCAGTTTAGCTTGTTTGTTACGCTGTATTGTATTGAATTGGATTGTATTTGATTATATTGTACTAGACTGTATTGGATTTGACTGTATTATTCTTATACAATCTTGTGTTAGGTGATATTTAGTATTAGACTATAGGGTATGGATATTAACACTCATAAAACTTATTAGTACACCCATTTTTATAAGTATATCCATGTCTAAAATTTAAAAATTAAATATTACTATAAACACCCATCCTAATGCCAACAGTACCCTCATTGAAATAAATATTCTCACTTTAATACATATTATTTATAAACACTCTTAAATTATTACCACATCCAATTTATAAAAAAATCATAATATTTTTGGAATCAAATCCTTTTTTAATGATGGTCCAATTTAATTTTGGAAATATCTCGAATGTAGGAGTCTTAAGGGAATATGTATATGAGGTCAAAAGATTTTCAATTTGGAATTCTCTTATTTATACAGCTATCTTAAAAAAAATTCTTATTGAGATTTATGGCTATCTTAAAAAATATATATATTAAAAAAAAACTTGTTGATATTTATTGCTATAGTTAAAAAAAAAAAAAATGTTGTTTTTTGATAAAGTTTATAACTATACATAAAAGAAAGACAAAAATATTATGATAATCATGTGATGATGAAAAAATTTGATACTTGAAATAAAATTAGAGTTTAATTATGGTTTATCATAAAAATTAGGGTTTATCATAATTTTTTTTTTTTTTTTTGAAAGGTAAGTTTTTTTAATAAAAAAATATAGTTGAAGATATAAGTATATATAATATTTGGTTTATTTTTAATTAAAGTAGTTTGTCCTTATTTGTAAATTTTTATTAGGATATTTTTATAATTAAATTTTTTAATAAAATATGGGTATACTAAGAGCATCTTCAACCATGCTCTCTAAATTTTAACTAAATTTTAGCTATTTTAGCTAGTAACTTTTCAAATATCACTTCAACCATCCTCCCTATTATAATTAATCATTAATATTTTAATATTTTTAAATTTTAAAATATAAATAAATTTATTTTGTTTTAAATGATAAAAATAAGAGAGAGAAGATGATGTGAGAGAAGATTAATGTTAGAAATAATATAATAAAAAAAAAACAAGAGAGAGAAAATAGGGAGCTCCCTACATTTGGAGAGCCACCAAGAGGCTCTCTAAAATAGAGAGCCATTTAGGGAGCCCCTTGGAGTACTCTAAAGCTAAATTGACTCCCTATTTTAGCTAAGGATGAGATTTAGAGAGCCCCTTGGAGATACTCTAATAAGTTTTATGGGTGTCAATATCAGCTCCCTTAGACAGTATTATGTTATACAATGTTAGAATGTGATTATTTTTTTCTAAATATTATGTTAACTAATAAATTGAAACATTTTTAGAATAAAAACTGCATATAATAAAATATATATTTGTTGTAATATATTTTTTAAAATAATAATTAATATATAATTAATATTTTTATTACATAAATCATTATTTACGTAAAAAAAAAAATTCAATGATACTTGACAATTATTTATAATATTTTATTTAATTTATAAATATTAACATTCAACCTAGAAGAATAACATTTTATTAGAATAACATTTAAGTTAGATAAAGTGTATTACCAAATTGTATTGTATTAGATTATTATAAAATAAATAAAATGACAACTAAAATAAAAAATGAGATAATATTTGTTATACTATTTTTAAAATAGTATATTTAAATAATAGGTCAAGTTAAATCAACTTAAATTTATGACTTAAAATTTTGACTTCAACATTTTAACCACTCATGTGCTCTTAATCAAATAATTGAGATTTGAATATATTTATAACTTTTTGATTAAAAACACATGGTGGTTGAAATATGGAAGTCAAAATTTTAAATCACAACTTTAAGTTGATTTAACCTAACCCATAAATAATATATTTTAAAATTTTTTTAAATAATATATTTAATTCAACAACTAACATATTACACATGTTATCTTTTTAATGGTCCGTAGCTTTTTGTTGCATCAAAGATTTTCTCTATGGTCATGTTTGGTTAAATGATAGAATTGTAATCGGAATGGTAATGAGAATAGGAATATAAAGTTAATTTCTTTGTTTGGTTGAGATTTTAGAATTAGCATCAGAATCAGTACTATTTTGTTTGGTTAACAACTAAATGAAATGGAATTAACTGTATTTTGATCAAAATACCCCTAATTCTAAAATATTCATAATAACATGATATATTATGGATAATAATAATAAAATATAAAAATATTATATTTATATATAATATTATATATTATTATAATATATAAAAAATTATATATAGATATATATATATATTATTATAATATATATCATATTATATATATATAATTATAATATAAAACATGTTATATGTATAAATATTATAATATATAACATATTATATAAAATATATATATTATAATATAATATAATATTAAATATAATAATAATATAGATATATTATATATCGTTATATATATTATAATAATATTAAATATAATAATAATATATAATACATATATATATTATATAATATATATTTATATATCATTAATATAATATATAATGATAATATATTATTTTTGGAAATTAGGGTATTTTTGGAATATAGTTTGTGCATATGAGGGCTTTTATGGAATAAATTTTTTAGTTTGGAATGGAATGGATATTCCATTGATTTTTGGATGAAATACCTATTCCATTAGATTTTAACCAACTAAACATATATAATGGATTCCGTTCCATTCCATTCCTGCCAACCAAACGCCACCTATATATCTGAATTAGTTTTCAGATTTCACACGATGTATAGATAAAGTGAAGATCAAATCACTTTATTTTTATATAGAAAATTGCCCGATTTTAATGAATTTGAGCTGGCTGCAGCTCACAGCTGTCCTTTGGACACGTACATGGGCTTTGAGCTTTTTCACATAAAGTTAAATGTTTCACCGACTTGTTCAACGACTTGTTCAGAGCATCTCTAATGGAGAACACTAAAAAATAGATAATGGTAGATATCCAATATTTTTGTCCATTATTTATATCCAACTTGATGTGGCAGCTGATATGTCACTTCCTTATTAGCTATCACATCATCATACCAATTGAGTTAAATTAAAAATAATAATAATTTGTATTCCTTAGTTCTAGTACTTTAATATATATATAAAGAAATAAAAATTAAAGTGCGATGATGTGGTGATGTGGCAGCCGACATGGAAGTGCCATGTCAACTGACACATCAAGTTGGATGTAAATGATGGACAAAAGTGTTGGATGTCTACCATTATCCCTAAAAAATACACCAAAATAGTGTAAAAAGAGAATCTTGTGGGAATATTCTTAAACTAAATTTTTTTCCACTCTAGTGCACCCAACACCAATTTATTGTAAAAGATCATCTTTATAATAATATTCTCTCAATAAACCTTAATACAATACTAATTAATTTGTATTAACTTAAACAAAATTGATTAATTTTTTTTTACTTAAAAAATATTATTCTTAAATAATTAATTATATAATATAAAAAAATAAAAAAAAATTCCATCATAATTTTACCCCAATTTTTTCACCATAATATTATTCAACTTATTTATCTAACTAATTTTCATTTAATTATTTCAACTAATTCTTTTCACATTAATTTGTTTTCATCTTATTTTTTTTCTATCTAATTTTCTCTCCATCTAATGTTCTCGTCCCAGTTTTTTTATTGTTAAGTTACATTGTTATTTGCTTTATTCTATCGTTTTTTTTTCATGTACTAATGTATCTGTTTTTAAGTATTTTGTCATGTACTTTTTTTTTATGAATTTTATCATGTCTTTTTTTAAAAGTATTTTGTTATTTCTTTAATTGCAATAAATTAAGTTAATATAAAAATTTACCATTAATTAAATGCATAATTAATAAGTAAAAATAATAATTTAAATATATATATTAATATTGGTGACATTTTAAAGATCTAGACGAGATTTTTCTAACGATATAATTTTTAAAATAAATATAATTATAAATAAGTGTGAGAGGGTTAAATTATGAATTGCAATAAAATAATTTAGCGTTGATTTGACATCTTAATATAAATAAATAAATAATTAGTATCAATGTAAATAGTGGTCCACTAAATTTAGTAGAGTACTATTCACACAAACATCAAATTCATCTTGGATCTTGTAATCCAGTGTTGCATTGGAGCAACATTTTCAAAAAACATAGTGTTTTTGCACTATCTTAGAGTTGCATCGGAGATGGCCTCACTCCACACTCCATTATTACTCCATTTTCTTGACAAAAAAAAAAAAAAAATCAGTCTTCAGTTCTCACACTAAATTGATTTCACTCTTGAAATTGCATGGAAGATGACATTATCACATCAAAATGTCTTTACAATTGAAAAATTAAAATCAAGAAGAAAAAAAACACAAACTTTTTTACACAAAACTTAAATATTAAAATAATATATATATATATATATATTATAAAAAAAATCTCACATAGTATTTTTTATATTTCTCAAAATTCTAATACAATTATATGAATAAATACGTTTTCATTTCTCTCAAATTGAAAAAATATTTAATCTGTTTTTACATAAATTATTAAACATATTCTCTAATAAAAATCCCATTTCTCTTTCTTGATCTATAAACTTTATTTATTTATTTTTAAATAATTGTTTTTGTTTCCATTTTCCATTTGAAAACGAGAAATTGATTTAGTATTTTTATAATTAGCCATAAAATTAGGGGTCTTTCTAATTTTGTCAATTTTCAATAGTTTAATTGTTTCTATCAAACATGGACAATGATGCTGATCGGAACGATTTATACACATTTTGAGGTCCCCATTTCTTGTTGTTTGCTTTCGTTTTCGAGCATTTTTGTAAATATAATATGTTTTCGTGAGCCATGTGTAAGTTCATTTTGTTTTGGGAAGTTATTGTGTGGAAACGGGGTTTTTCCAGGCCAAAACACAGCACGAAAGAACGAAAGACTTTTCATTGAAAATTTTCAGTTTTCGTCGAAGTGTATCGCGTCAAGCAAAATGGTGTACTATGTCCAATCGCGAAAATCAACATAGCAACACTGCTAACTCTCATGATTGGTGTCGTAAGAGGTACCGCGAAAGGCAAAATGGTGTACCGCGAGATTTGGCAGTTTGACAAATTAGTTTCGTCAGACAGTTTCGTTAAAGACTACTGCAAGACGTATTACGAGATGACAGTCACCGCTTACTTTTCACCTTTTTTTGGACCCACTGTGACCTACCTATATATACCCCTTTTCTAGATATTTCAAGGATCAAATCTAAAATCCCTAGATCTCTCTCTTTTCTCATCTCTCATCTCTCATCTCTCACGCCTCTCCTATTCTCAACTTCATTTTCTTCCATCTTCTTCAATCTTCTCCACCTTCTTCACCCAATAAAGGAGAGACCCATGCTCCCATGGAGGTTCTTCCTCCATGGGAGCCCACCAAACATCTCCACTACCCCAATTTTCACTTCCTCCATCCTTTTGAGACGAAATTTCAAGGAATTAGTAGCAATTTCGAGCTAAGAAAGATATGGAGCATCTTTGGAGGCTTATCTTCAAGGGTTTGCTTTTATTTACTCATTTCTTTGTAATTTTCGTTTCTTTGATGTCTAACCCCGATTTGGGAAATTTTGTAAACCTACACTTGTGTTATATATGTTGTTTGTGCTTAAATTTTGTTGGGTTTTGTTCTACTCTTTATTAATTTTATGATTTAAGCTTTAATTGCAATATTCATGTGTGTGTGGAGGTCCAAATTGACATGTATGTTTGGATGAGATTAGGAGTAGAGTAAATTAAATTAGGAGTAATGTAATTTAGCATCCCATAATTGTTTGTATGTTGATGGATGACCAAAATATCATGTTTAGAGTAATTTGAGTGTTAGAGGTTTTAGCTCCGAAGAGTGGGAAAGGCTTAGTTCAAGCATTTATGTGCTAAATTGGCCTTGGTTCTTATTCTTGTGCTTAATGAGTCTTGTTATCAAGACACAATTATCCATCATTGGCCGGATTGGGTGATGAATTGATTTAGGAAAAATTTCCAAGTCAAAAGGAGAACCCTTAATTCAATTGAATGTTATTAATGTAAAACAATCACTTATTTGCACATTGTCGTTTGGTAAACTTGTTTCCCATTTTTAGCCATCCTAGAGAGATTGATAAAACCGAATCCGTATCTAGAGTAATGACCATTGAATTCCTTTTGTGCTCGTGTAGTTATAGGTGTATTTCATTGCTTAATGCTTTCACTTGGTTAGCTACTTCGTGAATGATATTTAAGTTGTGTGCTATATATCGGGTGGTGTGGCATTAACATGCTCAACGTGATATCCTCTGCATTTGACCAAGAAGTTTAGAGATCACCATACTGGCATGTAGAGCTCGTGTGTGTGTCCCACGTTCTTTAATGAATTCAAACATTTATGCATGAATGTATTCTCTATGTCGTTCGAGAGAGGGTAGAGATTAATTAAGGGGACACGAGCATATTACATTCATGTTATATGGGTATCTCGTATTCTTAATGCTTTCACTTAGTTGTCACCCCGTATTTGGTTAGCCTCGTGGATGAATTATTGGCAGTAGTATGGCCCACGCGGTTGCGCATTACATGCCCAACGAAATAACCAATGTATTTGACCAAAAAGTTGAGAAATCACTAGACCGACATACATGACTCTTATTTGTGTCCCAATGTACTTAATGAATCCATACGTATGTGTGGATATGATTTCTAAGACTCGAAAGATATTAGAGATCAGTTAAGGGGATACAAGTCTATTATATACTTGCACATTGAGGGACTAAGTGAGTCTAGAGCTTAATTAGGAGGATTGCTACGGTTGAATCATTTCTCTAGTGTAGCTACATTTCATGACATCTCTCCATTCCATTATATCCATGTACATATTATAGTATGTAGTTTATTTATTTATATTATTATTTACATTTTCCACACACGCAACACACGAGTCCGCTCAGCGTGTTGTAATAATAGCTAGAACCGGTAATGGTCGACGGATTCCATCTCCTTGCGGAACGATACCCTCACTTGCCGATATGCTAGTCTCTGTGACTCGCGCTAACGAGGTCGAACTTAATTGTTCATCTTTGACCGACACCGCAATGACGTGTCGTCAGATGCTCTTAATAAAATTTTTTATTAAATACTTTCTTTTAAAAATATTAAAAGTCACAGACCTCCATTACACAAACATCTATTGGAGGTTAACACTCCTCCATTGATAGAGGTTCAACAATGGAGGTATGCACACAGACTTCCATCGGAAGAAAAAAAAAAGAAGTAAATTAACGAGTTTAATTTTTTAATATTTGTTAAAAGACACTAGAAATCTGGCATGTATAATTTTGGATTAAACACACCAAATGGTTTTAGGTTTGTTAAAAGTATGTTGTAGAGCATGTGTTTGTTTTTGAATTAAACACAATAAGATTTTATTATTATTATTATTATTATTAAATACGATAGGTTGTTTTCTTTTGGTTGGGATTAAACATATTACTACTTTTTAAAAAAAAAAAATTTTGAGTTTGAGGGTAAAATTGTCTTTTAACGGGAAGATTAACTGTCAACGAGGGGTTTTAATGGAAATACTAACAATAGGGAGTAGAATGTCTAGTATTTTTGTTTACAAGAGGAAAAATGACCATTACTGGAACTAGATAGAGCAAAGTGTCTGATACGGAAAACTTTAGAGGGGAAAATGATTATATCCCCATCAATAATTTATGTTTAAATAGAATCAAAAACTGTACCGGAACAAAAATATCCTCCGATTGACAACCCATGAAAATTGTGTTTAAAAAAAAAAAAATCTTTTTATTTAATTATTTGTTCAAAAACAGAACGGTATGGGATGGCTCTGGATGACGGCAAATAATTTGACAACTTCGATAGCATCCGTAAGACTCCGGCAAAATCACAGCGACACCATGTAGGTTTTAGTTTTAGTTTTTTATTTTTTTTTAGTTTTTTTCTTTTTTAAGATTCGATTTAATTGTTTCACACAGTGGAGATAAAGGTAGAGATAAAATTACTTTAATAGGTTTTAGTTTTAGTTTTATTTTATTTTTTTTTATTATTTTTTTATTTTTATGATTCGGTTTAATTGTTTCACACAGTGCAGATAAAGGTAGAGATCAAATTACTTTAATGGATTATTAGAGCTGTCGTTTGGACACTCGCGTGCTCTCCATGGATCCATATATCTGTCTTTATTCACAATTTAATCGATCGGATTTTTTAATTTGACAACAAAACCAACTGATGTATCAAACCCATCGTCTAACTTGACGGTTAGTTTGTTCATTGAAAAATTCAAAGTTATGTGTTCGAATGATAGAAATGATTGATAGAACAAAGGGAAGAAAAAATAATAAATAAATAAATAAAACAACTGATGTACCAGCTTTTTCATGACAAAGAAAGTGTCTTGACCATTACACACTCAATTATTATTCCATTTTCAATTTTCGTGATGGAATCAGTTTTTTCCCTCTTAAATTTACATGGAAGATATTATCACATCACAACTTTACCGGATATTTCAGCAATCAAATGTACTTTATACAAATATTTCATTTATTTACAAAATGTCTTTACAATTGAAAATTAAAAATTAAAAAAAAAAAACACACACACACAAGGGCAAAATTTAAATATTAGAATAAAAATATATAAATATTAAAAACCACCACAAAATATATCTTATTTCTCAAAATTCTAATACTACGTTTTCATTTCTTTCAAATCAGAATAAATTTGTGAACATATTGTCTAATAAAAATCTCATTTCTCTTTCTTAAACATTGTTTTTAAAAACACAAAGGGTAATACCGGAAAAAAAGAAGAAAAAAGAGTACTGTCAAAAACAATAAACACAAATATCGGAGAATTTGATAGACCACCAATAAATACAAGAGATCCAGATATTTTATAGGTTAATTGCACTGACTTACCTTACCTTATTGGATCTAGTAAGATTTTAAAAAGATGTTCTCAGAACACAAAACCTATAGAATTAAACCAAGTTATTATCTTTATTATTATCTTTAGATATTATGTTGGATTTATCCTTTAGATAATTCCTATTTATCATTTGTTATGATTATCAGATTGTTAGGATTAATATAGTTTTATTTAATTGTTATTATCTATTAGAGGTTTGATGTTATCATGTTACCTCATCTCAGCCAGTATAAATAGTTAGCCTCAGTTCATTGTTAATTATCAATTCAATAAACAGTTCTTCAGTAAATTCTTTTGAGCGTGTAAGGTTTTACATTTGGTATCAGAGCCCGGTTTCGAGGCTTGGAGGGCAGTAGGGTACGATTCAGGAGTTTAGAATCCAGGAGTGGTAGGCAGATCCAGGAGTTGAGGATCCAGGAGTTCGGAGCAGCAGTCAGCGACGCCGGACAGACCTCCACGCAACCCACGTGCCGTCGGAAAGTGAGACGACACCACCCACACCAAAAGGTGCAGACGGTGCAGACCAGCATGACCTTCCAAAATCTCGAAGCCAAAGGAGGTCGTCTTGCCGTCCGAATCAGCCCACGAAGGAGTGACGAGTTGACTCACCTTGCCATCCGCTGCCGCCATAATCGCCGGCGAGTGGACTGTCACCACCACCACCAAAATCTTCAGAAGACAACCAGGATCAAAACCCAGGTGTCTATTGACAGATCCGACGAGTTTTCCGGCACATCGAATCTAGGTTGTTGGCTGTCCGTTACTTGACCGGAGTACGTCGTCGCAGACAAAGGAAGTTGCTGGAATCGTGACCTGTAGCGAACCCGTGACTAGTGTCGTGATCAAGAGTGAGGTCGTGAAGAAGTTGAAGGTTTGGTTGTGTCATTACGTGAAGAAGATTATGTGTGCATGAAAAAGTATGGGTTGATTTTTTTTGTTTTGTTGAAATCAGAGTAAGGTACTGGTTGCTTTTATTGTTTGTGTTTATTATTATTATTATTATTATTATTATTATTATTATTATTATTATTGGTTTGGTAAATTACAATGGCCACCCTTAACAATAATAATAATAGCACAATACAACCACAAATACCAAAGTTTGACGGAAAAACCAATTTTGAGTATTAGAGGGTCCAGATGCAACTGTTGTTCGAATACCAGGAGTTATGGACTGTTGTTTCCGAGGGTATTGTTGGGCCAGCAGATGTTGAAACAACCAGGAAGGATTTGAAGGCGAGGTTTTTCATTAACCAACCGCTGAATTCGGTGATTTTTGAGAAAATCGCATATACAACTTCAGCAAAACGGGCGTGGGATGTTCTGATGAACACATACAAAGAAGTTGAAAAGGTGAAGAAAGTCCGCTTGCAGACCATGCGTAGGAAATTGGAGCTTTTTCAAATGAAGAAAACGGAGAAGGTGGCAGATTACTTCTCACGGACATTGGCACTTGTTAATCAGATGAAGTCTAATGGTGAGACAATTTCAGATGTTCAGATCATGGAGAAGATTCTCCGAACACTGACCGAGAAGTTTGAGTACAAGGTGATTGCCATCGAGGAGTCCAAAGATCTCGAGGAGATGACGTTGGATGAGTTGATGGGCTCGCTCTAAGCTCATGAACAACGTCTGGATGAGAAGTTTGAGACTGAGGTGGAGGAAGCTTTACAGAGCCAATTGTGTCTTAAGAAAGACAAAGTCGAGACCCGAAAGAATTCTGAGGTAAGCCAGAAGGGTCAGAACTCACAAAATTGGAGGGGAAGTGCTTCCAGATCTAGCCAGGGGAAAGGCGGATGAGGCAATAACACTAATCAGAAGAGTAAATCTCAGATTCAGTGTTTCAGATGTAAAAGATATGGCTACTACAAGAATGAGTGCAAATCCAATGGGAGGAATTTCCAGGCAAATGTTGTAGAAAATAGAGACTATTCAGAAACATTACTACTAGCGTGTAATGTAGTAGTGGATGATGGCAAGTATAAATGGTTTCTGGATACAGGCTACAGTAACCACATGTGTGGTAGAAAGGAGATGTTCTCAGAATTGGATGAGACCTTTGCTTCAGAAGTGAAGTTTGGGAACAACTCAAAGGTGTCAGTGATGGGGAAGGGTAAAATCTCCATCTCCCTGAATGATGGATCCAAGAATACCATCTCAGAGGTACTGTTTGTCCCAAGTTTGCATCAAAATCTGTTGAGTATGGGGTAACTTTCAGAGAAGGGGTATGATATGCGGATCTACAGAGGGGTATGCACCATCAACGATGAACAGAAGAGTCTGATTGCAAAGGTAAATATGTCATCAAATTGTTTGTTTCTTAACAGTGACATTTTACCATGCTTTAGTTTTGTAATCGGAGATGGGAGTTGGTTATGGCATATGCGGTTTGGCCATGTGAACTTTGGGAGTCTGAAGCTACTTTCTTCAAGGAAAATGGTTTCAGGATTACCTGTCATTGATCCTCCTAATAGGGTATGCGAGACATGTGTTGTTGGAAAGAAGCACAGAGACCCATTTCCTACAAAGAGGACGTGGAGAGCCAGTTGGCCCTTGGAGCTAGTGCACTCAGACCTATGCTCTGTGGAGACTCCGTCGAATGGGGGATATAGGTACTTTATTACCTTTATCGATGGCTTCAACAGAAAGGCTTGGGTGTATTTCTTGCAGTAGAAGTCAAATGCTTGTGATGCCTTTAAGAGATTTAAGGCGTTGGTGGAGAATCAGAGTGAAAGGTCTATCAAGACTCTAAGAACAGATCGGGGGACAGAATATGTTGTATGTGATGGTTTCTTGCAAAAACATGGCATCAATCATCAGTTGACAGCGAGATATACTCCTCAGCAAAATGGTGTAGCAAAGAGGAAGAATAGAACAATCATGGACATGGTCAGGTGTATGTTACATTTGAAGAAACTGCCTAAAGGTTTTTGGGGTGATGCAGTTGCTTGTGCGTTTTATTTGTTGAATAAATATCCCACCAGTAGTGTTCTAGGAAAGACTCCTCATGAAGCCTGGACTCGACTCAAACCCAGCATTGAACACTTACGAGTGTTTGGGTGTATTGCTTATGCTCATGTACCTGATGTTTTGAGAAAGAAGCTTGATGATAAGGCAGAAAAGTGCATCTTCATCGGCTACAGTCAGGTAACGAAGGGTTATAAACTTTATAATCTAGTGACCGAAAAGGTGATTGTCAGCAGGGACGTTACCTTCGATGAGCAGGGATGTTGGGATTGGTCTTGCGATAAGGGGAGCTCTTCAGACATTGATGTTGACCTAGATGAGATTGATGGTCATCCAAGAGATGATCCGGTTTCGACCTCGTGGCTCCACCGTCCCTAGTGAACCCACATCTAACAGAATCTTATTGTCGTCCACAACGTGAACGAGTGTTGCTAGCTCGTTTACAGGATTGTGTTCTCAGTAATGACGATGATCCAACAGATGAAGAGTTGGTAAACTTTGCATTATTTGCAGATTGTGATCCTATCACATATGAAGATGCTGCTCGTAATGATTGCTGGTTGAAAGCAATGGAAGAGGAGATTGGTGCGATTGAGAAGAATAACACATGAGAGCTTACTGATTTGCTAGGTGGAAAACAGCCCATTGGTGTTAAGTGGGTGTACAAGACAAAATACAAGCCAAATGGTGAGGTGGAACACTACAAAACGTGTTTGGTTGCGAAAGGTTACAAGCAAAAGCTTGGGATCGACTATTTCGAGGTGTTTGCTCCTGTTGCTAAACTTGACACTGTTCGCTTAATTGTGTCTCTTGTTGCATAGAATCGCTAGAAAATCGCTAGAGAATCTTCCAGATGGATGTGAAATCTACATTTTTGAATGGGGAGATAGGGGAGGAAGTCTACATATAGCAACCTATGGGGTATGTAAAGAATGGGCAAGAAAATAAGGTCTACAAGTTGAAGAAGGCCTTATATGGGTTGAAACAGGCACCCAGGGCGTGGTATACACGTATTGACACATATTTTATCCAGCATGAGTTCCAGAGATGTCCGTATAAGCACACTTTGTATATCAAATCCAACTCCCATGGAGATATTCTTATTGTGTACCTATATGTTGATGATCTGATCATTACCGGCAATAACCCTGAGATGATTGCAAAGTTCAAGAGTGCGATGACTGGTCATTTCGAGATGACAGATTTAGGGTTGATGTCCTATTTCCTCGGCATCGAGGTGACTCAGACAGATGATGGCATCTTCGTGTGTTAGAAGAAGTATGCTGGTGATGTGCTGAAAAAGTTCAAGATGGAGGGATGTAAGCCGATGCTGACTCTAGTTGAAGAAAGGTTGAAGTTAGAGAAGGATGAGTTTGGTGAGCTAGTTGATGCTACCATCTCCCATCCTTCGGAGGCTAGTAGGAAGTCTGAGATACTTAATTTCTACTAGACCTGATATTTCTTATGGAGTTGGGCTTATTAGCAGGTTCATGGATTCTCCGAAGCAATCTCACTTGCAGGCTAACAAGCGTATCTTGCGATATGTGAAAGGTACACTGGGTGATGGTATCTTTTACTCTTCTGCTAACAAAATCAAGCTTGTTGGATATACAGATAGTGATTGGGCAGGTGGTAAGGAAGGGAGGAAAAGCACATCTGGATTTGCGTTCCAACTTGGTTCTGGAGTATTTTCTTGGTCATCAAAGAAGCAACAGGTGGTTGCTCTATCGACAACAGAAGCTGAGTACATTGCAGTTGCTGGTGGTGCTACACAGGATGTGTGGCTACGTCACATGCTTTCTGAATTAAAGCATCATCATGATGCTCCCACGGTGATCTACTGCGACAACAAGTCCACCATTTCTCTGACCAAGAATCCAGTCTACCATGGTAGGAGTAAGCACATTGACATCAAGTTTCACTTTATACGAGACTTGGTGAAAGACAAAGAGATTGTGATCGAGTACTGTTGTTCAGAGGAACAGGTTGCAGACATCTTCACGAAGCCGCTCAAAGTTGACACATTTAAGAAGCTTAAGAAGTCTTTGGGCATGATGAGTTATGAAGGACTTGGTTTAAGGGGAGCTATGTAGAATTAAACCAAGTTATTATCTTTATTATTATCTTTAGATATTAGGTTGGATTTATCCTTTAGATAATTCTTATTTATCATTTGTTATGATTAACAGATTGTTAGGATTAATATAGTTTTATTTAATTGTTGTTATCTGTTAGAGGTTTGATGTTATCATGTTACCTCATCCCAGCCAGTATAAATAGTTGGCCTCAGTTCATTGTTAATTATCAATTCAATAAATAGTTCTTCAGTAAATTCTTTTGAGCGTGTAAGGTTTTACATCCATTGTCATCAAGTTAATCCGTTAACTTTAATGATTGACTAACCTTGACCTATGGAAAACCAAATATATTCATGCCACATCATCCCAAACATAAAATATTTTTAATTAAAAATTAAAAATTAAAAAATATATATATATATATATATAATATTGGCCGCTTGTAGAAAAATCTTCAATTTGCAGAGGAGCTTCCTCTAAACTGTAAGAGGTTGATTTCTAAGATTGACGAATATCTCTTCCAATAAGTAGGAGATCGTCAAAGATCTCGTGTTTCCTTCAGCGAAGGAGCTCCACCATCGATAGATTATCTTGTTTTTATTTTAGAAAAGGTTGATTTTTCAATTTTAATTAAAAAAATATTTTATGTTTGAGATGATGTGGTAATGGTATATTTGGCTTTCCAAGGGTCAAAGTTAGTTAACCGTTAAAGTTTACGGATTGATTTGATGATAGAGAGGGTGTTTGTCTTAATTTAGGACATCTTTTAAAAACCCTGCTATGTTTAATAAACTAAGTATAAGTTAGTGTAATTAACCCATATTTTATCCACACCCAAACAAACGTGGACATTTAAATACCACAACTTTACCAGATATTATTATTTTTATTTATTCCAAATAACTTTTGCTATAAATTTTTTTTAACACGCATAGTATATACGATTCCTAAAATCTCTCTAGTTGATTGTTGTCTCATTATTCCTTTTATTTAAGGGATTATTTTTTGCTGATTGCTGAATATAGAGGGATCAGTGGCATATCTGTTGCCATATCTCTTCTATATATTCATGCTGTGTTTTTATTTTTATTTTTAAAGAAATATATTCATGCAGTGTTGTTTATGCAATAAGAGAACTCTCTCTACAAGTCTTTAATAATATTTTCAAAAAAATAAAAAATAAAAAAAAAATTCTTTAATATTGTCTAAGCTAGTGTGTATACATCATCTTAAAGTGAATTTTATGTAAATATGTCATAATCTCACATCATTAGAATATCAAGTATTATCTGAGCATCCTTGATACTTATTATTTTTTATTTTTTTTTTAGATGCATCTAAATCATGATACATGCATTGAAGTTTTTCTCCTGTCCTTTTGTCCATCCACATTCCACACCCCATTATTACTGCTCTCTGTTTCTCATTCATGTCTGGATCAGTTTTCAGGTTTAATTTCAGTTTTTCACATGGTGGAGATAAATGTAGCATTCATGTCTGGCACTTGCTTGCTCTACATGGGGCCATATATATGATTTGTCGTTTGCTAATTTCAAACTTTTCTTTGGTATTTATTCATAAGAGATATTATTATTTTTCACCCTCACTTATGAGCTACGGTCATTTTGTATCATCTAGTTTAAGTAATGATCATTTTCTACCGTCCGTTAAGGTCTGTTAACGTTTTAATAAAAATACTATTATACCCTTATATCTCTCCATTCGGTTTGTATTTTTGTTTTTTTTTTTAAAAAAAAAATTCAAATCATGTCATCAACTTCATCACCAGATACGACTTCCACCGTCGATATCAAAGATGGATAGCGATAATCATGCGGAAAAAAAAAAAAAAAGGCAACATCTTCATCTTCTAAAGTTTCCAAACCCAGAAAAAACCAGTTTTTGAACCCAGAAACTTCATCAGTCATCACCCAACTGCCACACTAGCTCCCATTAGACTTACACCAACACCAACAAGAAACATTTTAAATTATATTTAAAATATTTTTTCAGAATATATAACCGAATTTAAATAATTCCAAAAATGAATAAACAAATTTGAAAAATAAGTTACAGTGGAGACTTTTAGAGGATGATGTTGCATTGGACAAGACTCATCAGCAAAGTTCGTTGCCTGCAATTCAAAGAACCAAAAAAGAAATCATAAACAACTCAGTGAGTTAATATAGTCCAAGACTCGGCTGAGTCACGAGTTAACAGAAAAAAGAGAGTGAGTGAGTGAGTGAGTGAGTTTTGCCTTTGAGAGAGTGACGCCAACTCGTCTTCTTCCACGCGTTTTCTCTTTCGACTCTTACTCTTCCCGGCAACGAACGACGCCGATCTGCAACCGAGTCTGCACCAGTATTCGAGTCAACTCGGCCTCCGTCTCCATCCTCCACCTCCTCTTCTCCGCCTCGCACCGCAGAGCCTCTCTCGATTTCATCATCTCCATCTCCGCCAGCTCTCTCCTCAGCAGCAACTCGGAGAAAACTCAGAAACTCGCCGACAAATTGATATGAGCTCTCAGCTCTCACGAATATGCATGCATGCAAGATGGTGATGGTTGAGTAGTTATCTTAGTTTAGTTATCTTAGCTGTGAGGATAATAAATTAGGTTGTTAGTTATCAGTTTGAATTGTTGCTTTGATAAGATTGTGCACAAGTGTTGGATCAGTTTGTTCAACACCGCTTGCCCATCTGTTTCCTAGTTTTGAGGGGTGAATTGTTATCGTTTTGTACGCCTATAAAAAAGGGCTCAGTTGCTACTGAATAAGATATCGAATTACAACCCAAATACTCTTCTTATCTCCTGTTTTCTCTCTTCTTCATCTCCCTCTTTTCTGAAACTAAATTCCCTCATATCAATTGGTATCAGAGCCTTTCGGTTCAATGGAAACACGCAGCAAAACCAACACAGAATTCCGTAGTGACGTGAATGAAGCTCTAGCACGGCATGACGAAATTTTACAAACCATACTAACCGAGTTGCAAGCCTTGCGGACCACCAGCAATCCTGTTCCTCCCCACAACCCCATACCTCCCAATGCTGAAACCAATCCGTTTGATCCAGACGAAGCGTCGCACCATCTGGTCCGACAGGAAGGCTCCACTTCTCGCACAAACCCCACCACCAACCCTACCGCAGACCGGAACAACCACCATCTCAAGTTGTCCTTTCCGAAATTTACAGGTACTGGCGATGAACCAACAGGATGGATCTTTAAAGCCGAACAGTATTTCGACTTCAAAGGTGTGGCAGCGGATCAAATAGTGCAACTCGCTTCCTTTCATTTAGAGGCGATTGCCCTCCAATGGCACCGTTGGTTGACAAAACATAAAGGGCCACTCTCATGGCACGAGTTCACTCGGGCTGTCTTGCTCCGTTTCGGACCTACGGATTATGAGGATCCCACGGAAGCGCTTTCACGTCTCAAACAAGTCACAACTGTCGCAGCATACCAGTCCGAATTTGAAAAATTATCTCATCGGGTTGACGGTGTACCTGAAAGTTTTTTAATTGGGTGTTTTATTGCAGGGTTATTTGATGAAATCCGTTTAGATGTTAAAGTTAAGCAGCCATGAACTCTAGCCGACACGATTGGAGTAGCTAGATTGATCGAGGAAAGGAACCTTCTACGAAAAAAACCTGGTCCCTTCGTTCGTTCCCAATCTACTGTGTACCCATCGCGGTCCACACCCAACCCAACCGCTGGTCTCCTTGGACCACACCCAAGTCCGAAGGGCACTACTTCGGTTCCATTCCGGCGAATCACGAGTCAAGAGGCCTGAGAGAGAAGGGAAAAGGGGTTATGTTTCTACTGCGATGAAAAATTTGTTCCGGGTCATCGCTGTCAACGACCTCAGTTGTTCATGATAGATGATTTTCCACCGCCGATGGATCAAGACACTGATGAGGCATATGAGGATATAGGTGTCGAAGAGGCACTGCCGGAAATCTCTTTTCATGCTATCTCAGGCGCTGACCATCCACAAACACTCAAGGTTTTCGGGAAATTCCGAAATAAGGCCATTACAGTCCTCATTGATAGCGGAAGCACACACAACTTCATAGATCAAGCAGTGGTAACCAAATTCGGCCTCCCGGTAGATTGAAACCATTTATTCCAGGTGATGGTGGCAAATAGAGACAAGATCATGTGTGCCGGCAAGTGTATGGCACTAACATTATTCATTCAAAACCAACCAGTCCAGGCAGATTTTTATGTATTACCGGTGGCGGCGTGCCAAGCAGTATTGGGCATCCAGTGGTTGGCCACACTCGGTCCAATTGAAACGGACTATAGTAAGTTGACAATGACATTTCATCACGCAGGGAAAAGCCATACATTTCAAGGATTGAGGCGTCCAGCACTAGAGGCAATCGACGGCAAGGAATTATCTCATCTCTCAGGACGTGGCCTTCTCCTCCAAATTGTTGTATGCGACCAACCAAAGGAACATGTGATTAAATATTCAGATGATGTCAAACAAATTTTGACAGAGTTTGGACACCTTTTTGCACCACCCAACAGCCTGCCACCAACTAGGACACATGACCACCGAATTCCTTTGCAACCCAATCAAGCCCGGGTCAGCGTTCGTCCATACAGGTATCCGTACTACCAAAAATCTGAAATTGAGAAGATGGTGAAAGAAATGTTAGACTCAGGCCTCATTCGTCCCAGCTGTAGCCCATTTTCTTCTCCGGTATTATTAGTTAAGAAAGCTGATGGGGGATGGCGGTTCTGTGTGGATTACAGGGCCCTGAATGAAATCACGATCAAGGATAGGTATCCGATTCTCGTCATTGACGAACTATTGGATGAGCTTCATGGTGCCAAATACTTTTCGAAGTTAGATTTAAGGTCTGGGTACCATCAAATTCGTGTTCAAGAAACCGATATTCCGAAAACTGCATTCCGCACACATGATGGACATTATGAATTCGTTGTTATGCCTTTCGGGTTGACCAATGCCCCTTCCACCTTCCAAAGTTTGATGAATGACATTCTGAGACCATATTTGCGAAAATTCGTGCTTGTATTTTTTGACGACATATTGGTGTACAGTGACAGCTGGGCCACTTACTTGAGCCACCTCCGTGATGTCCTAGTGATTTTATCTAACCATTGTTTATTTGTCAAACATTCCAAATGTTGTTTTGGCGTTGTGCAGGTCTCTTATTTGGGCCATATTATTTTTGCGGTTGGAGTAGCAATGGACCCAGAAAAAATTCGCTCCGTTTTGGAGTGGCCAATTCCAACTTCAGCCAAAGGAGTCCGCGGTTTTCTTGGTCTCGCAGGGTACTATCGGAAGTTCATTAGAGGATTCGGTGGGATGGCAGCTCCATTGACACAGACATTAAAAAAAGAGGGGTTCAAGTGGACATCATCAGCCGCTGAAGCTTTTTCTCAGCTGAAGCAAGCATTGACAACCCCTCCGGTCCTCCGCCTACCGGATTTTTCACAACAATTCGTGGTCGAATGTGACGCATGTGGAGTCGGAATCGGGGCGATTCTAATGCAAGAGAACCAACCTATTGCCTTCTTTAGTGAGGCCCTCAAGCCGTCGACCTTAGCTTTGTCGACATACGAAAAAGAAATGCTCGCAATTGTGAAAGCTATCCGCAGGTGGCGTCCGTACTTGTTAGGCAGACCATTTATAGTCCGTACTGATCAGAAGAGTCTGAAATACTTGTTGGAGCAACGCATTACAACACCTGCTCAGACCCGTTGGCTTCCGAAAATCCTTGGTTACGATTACACTATCCAATACAAAAAAGGGAAAGACAATACTGGTGCTGATGCACTTTCCCGTAAGGCCGAGTTCGAATTCCTTGCTATCACACTACCAGTTGCGGATTGGTGGGCAGCCTTGCAACGTGAGGTAATTTCTGATCCATACTACCATCAGTTGAAGAGCTCGGGTACACTACAGCAGCAGCAACAATACTCCATGCGTGACGGGGTCTACTTCAAACAGGGGAAAGTTGTATTGAATTCCAACTCAAGTCTGATCCCTGAAATTTTAGAAACCAATCATTCCTCGCCAGTGGGGGGACATTTCGGTTACCATAAAACCTTAAGTCGAATACAATCCGGGTTCACATGGTCAGGAATACACGCTGCAGTCAAAGAATACATTCGAAATTGTGGTATTTGCCAACGTTGCAAACATGATTCCATGGCTCCGGCCGGTACCCGAAAAAGTGTGGACCGAAATATCGATGGACTTCATTGAGGGATTACCACCGTCGCGTGGGAAAACAATTATCATGGTGGTTGTCGACCGCCTATCAAAATATGCTCACTTCGTGCCCCTCCGACATCCATATACCGCCCTCAGCGTTGCAAAAGTATTTATGGACCAGATTGTTCGGCTTCACGGTATGCCTATTTCTATCGTGTGTGACAGGGATCGAGTTTTTTTGAGCTCGTTTTGGAAGAACCTTTTTCTTCTACATGGAACTACTCTGAGGATGAGTTCCAGTTATCATCCACAGACGGACGGACAGACAGAAGTCGTGAATCGCACTCTTGAACAATACTTACGTTGTTTCACCAGTGACCAACCACATAAATGGCAAGAATGGATTTCATGGGCGGAATATAGTTACAATACCTCTACCCACTCTTCAACCAAAATTTCCCCATTTGAGGCAGTATATGGTGTGCCCCCACCAAATATGTTGTCCTATGTTCCAGGTACAACTAAGATCAATGCAGTGGACGAATTCCTTTCCACGCGTGAGGACATCCTTGCTGAACTTCGGCAAAATCTGATCTTGGCTCGGGATCGCATGAAAACTCAGGCTGACCAACACCGTCGGGATGTCTCCTTCGAGGTAGGGGATTACGTGTACCTTAAGCTGCAGCCCTATCGGCAGAAAACGGTTGTGTTTCGAAGCTCTTTGAAACTGGCCCCAAGGTTCTTTGGACCTTACAAGGTACTCGCCCGAATCGGACCCGTTGCTTATAAGCTAGAGTTGCCCGTAGGTTCTCAAATCCATGATGTGTTCCATGTGAGCAAGTTGAAGAAACATTTGGGTCCCTTGTCAGCCGTGTCTAACACAGTTCCTCCCCTATCAGAGACCTCTGAAATTCTACCTCAACCGGAAACTGTTCTGGATAGTCGAGTGATTCGTAAGGGAAAGTATCGACCGAAAGAGGAGGTTTTGATCAAGTGGGCAGGTGCTCCAGCCGAAGATGCAACATGGGAGAACCGTTGGCGTTTTTCGAAGACCTACCCGCATTTCGTCCTTGAGGACAAGGACTCTTAAGGGGGATGGAATGATATGAGCTCTCAGCTCTCACGAATATGCATGCATGCAAGATGGTGATGGTTGAGTAGTTATCTTAGTTTAGTTATCTTAGCTGTGAGGATAATAAATTAGGTTGTTAGTTATCAGTTTGAATTGTTGCTTTGATAAGATTGTGCACAAGTGTTGGATCAGTTTGTTCAACACCGCTTGCCCATCTGTTTCCTAGTTTTGAGGGGTGAATTGTTATCGTTTTGTACGCCTATAAAAAAGGGCTCAGTTGCTACTGAATAAGATATCGAATTACAACCCAAATACTCTTCTTATCTCCTGTTTTCTCTCTTCTTCATCTCCTTCTTTTCTGAAACTAAATTCCCTCATATCACAAATCGAATAGGTGCGTCGACGACGACGACGATTCACTCACCGAATCACAGCTGTCCGAGTCGACCACCCCAAATCCAAACCAAAGAAAAAGAGAGATTGAATGGGTGGAGTCGTGGAGATGAATGATGATGATGGGGAAGATTGATTTCCAATTTTTTTTTTTTTTAATTTTTTAAGAAAGAGGGAGTCAGGTAGAGGAGAACAACTTTGCTCGCAAGTACTAACCAGCGGTAAGCATTACCTCTCCTCTGATTATTTTGACACATCACAAACTCAATTCAAAGTATAAAATTAAGTCAAAATTAATCCAAAGTTTGAGAAATATGTCAAACAATGAGATAAAGGTTAATTCTTACCTCCGGTTAACGTGGGTGAACAAAATTATCCTCCGGATAGAGAGGTGGAAATTGATGGTGAGTGGGGCGTGAAAGAGTTTTATTTTATTTTATATTTTAAAGGAAGAGAGAGATTATATTTTTTTTATATTTTAATTATTTCTATTTAATTTAAAAATAGTTATTAATTTTACCACTTCATTTACCATTATACCCTTAATGACTTAATAAAAAAATAAAATTTTTAACGGACCGGTAACGGTAAAGTGTATTTTAACTATTAACTGAAATTAGAAGGTGAATTCTGACCATGACTCAAAATAGAGGGTGCAAAATACGAATACCTCATAAATGAGGGTGGAAAATAATAATATCTTTATTCATAATTTGAAAACAAAACCAATTGAACTGTCGTATCAGATATTTCATGATAAAGAAAGTGTCTTGTCCACTGCACACTCATTTATTACTCTATTTTTGATTTTTGTGACTTTACAATTGAAAATTTAAAATTAAAAAAAATAAACATAAACACAAACGTAAAACTTAAATATTTGTATAAAAAAAAAAAAACTTAAATATTAAAATAAAAAAAACATATATTAAAAACCATCACAAAATATATCTTATTTCTCAAAATTATAATACTACGTTTTCGTTTCTTTCAAATTGGAAAAATATTGACTCTGTTTTTACATAATTTTTTTAACATATTGTCTAGTCTAATAAAAATACCAGAAAAATAAAGAGTACGGTCAAAAATAAATAAACACAAATAGCCAATAAATATTGAAGATCCAGATATTTTATCCACCCAAACAAACGTGGACATATAACTACCACAACTTTACCAAATATTTTTTTTTAATAGCCAATAAAATTGAGTTTTTTTTTTTTTTTTTTTTCTAGACCACATCGCCTGCAGAGGGGGATCGATTCTGTCGCCCGTTGCCGGCGAAGCAGCACCGCACAAACCATTGCCATCCTATCGCACGAACTAGCAGCGACAGCGACCCTCAAACCAACGCATGAACCAGACGCATGCCAGCAAAGCATCAACGAGAAAAAGAGAGATGGCGCCTTCGACAAAGCACCAGCACGAACCAGACCCTCGGACCATGCCAGCAAGAGAGAGAGAGAGAGAGAGAGAGAGAGAGAGAGAGAGAGAGAGAGAGAGAGAGAGATAGCAGAGGAGAGAGAAAGAAAAAAAAGAAAAAAAGAGAGAGAGCTGATTTGGAGTTATTTTTATATGGGGGTATTCAAGTAATTTTATGAACACATGGTTATTAACAATTAAAATTTCGTTTGTGGTTAAAAACAAAATTTTCATATTGTATGTGGTCATTTTTAGCAATTTCTCTATTTGGTTTAACATACATAATATATATATATATATATGCAGTCTCATTTCTATCAGGATATCTTTATATAATTTTATCAGGATATTAAATGTGTACCACTCATTTGTAAAAGTGATATGATAAGTGCATACATACTAAGTTAAAGTATGTAAAACGAATGGTTTACATTTAATGTCCTTATATAATTCTATCAGGGCATCTTCATAGAAAAATTTCCGTATATATATATACAGTTCTTTTCTCCTCAATGCGTGGAGTTATATTAGAACGCACTGACTTGAAAATTTTCATATATATATAAATATATATATATATATATTGTTATAAAATAAAATGAAGAAATAATATAGATGGAGAATAGTTGAACAACAATTAATAAATAATTGAGAGAGATGAGAGAAGAATTAAGTAAGTGAGATGAGAGAGAGAGCATTTACTTGTAATTGGTTTTGATGATTTCTCTAACATTATTACAAATGATATGATGATCATATATATAAGCAAGCAAACGAGAAGAAGGCAAGTGGGTGTACAAGTGGGTGAGAGGAGGTGAAGATATTGTGTATATTACACATGTGGTAAAAAGCCACCTATATTATAACATGAGATTCCTTCCATGCTGTATAGTATTATCACAGCATAACTTTACCAAATATTTCAGTTCCTCATCTTTCTTTCTGCAATCAAAAATACCTTGTCTGAATATGGCTGAAGCTGTTGTTTCAACAATCCTGGAACAATTGGCTTTGCTACTTCGTGAACGGGTAGAAGAAGAAGTAAGACTAGTTGTCGGTGTTGATGAAGAAGTGGAAAAGCTGAACAGCAATTTTATGGCCATTCAATCTTTGCTTAGAGATGCAGAGGGCAAACAATTCAAGTATGAAAGCGTGAGAAAATGGTTAGACAAGCTCAGAGACGTGTCTTATGGCGTAGAGGACGTGTTAGACGAGTGGAACACCGCCATTCAGAAACTACGAATCATGGAAGCTGAAAATGCTTCCGATGCTTCCATGCCTGTGAAAAAGGTATGTTCCCTCATGTCCTGCTTTCACCTTTACGGTAGGCAAGTTGTTATACGGCATGACATCGCTAAGAAGATAAAAGATTTAAATCTAAAACTAGATGTTATTGCTATGGAAAAGGATAGGTATCAGTTAAGCTCAATCAATGGCACAAGAGAAATAGAATGGGAAATAACTACGTCTTTTGAGGATGAATCGGAGATTCATGTTAGAGATGATGACGAAAAGGAAATAAAAAACTTCTTGTTGAATGAGAGTAGTAATGGACCAACATCCCTTCCTATCATTTCCATTGTAGGGTTGGGAGGAATCGGAAAGACTACTCTTGCTCGACAGGTTTTTAACGATCCTGAAGTGACTGCCCATTTCGACATGAAAATATGGGTGTGTGTCTCTGATCCTTTCGACAAGATTAGGATTGGCAAAGCAATTCTTGAATCTATTAAAAAAGAAGCTCCAGCTTTTAATGAATTTCAGACCGTGTTAAAAAATATACATGAATCTATTAAGGATAAGAAGTTTCTTCTCGTCCTTGATGACGTGTGGACGGAAGATTCTAGTAAATGGAAACAATTAAAAAACTGTCTTAAGCATGGCTCTAAAGAAAGCAGAGTTTTGTTGACCACACGTAACAGGAATGTGGCTGAGGTTATGGGAAGCACCAATTTTATTGAAGTTAAGATGTTGTCTAACGACAAATGTTGGACCTTGTTTAGTCGAATTTCATTTAGTGGAAGGAGTAGTGAAGAGTGTCAAAAGTTAGAAGATATTGGTAGGAGAATTGTTGAGAAGTGTAAGGGCTTGCCTCTCGCTGTCAAGACTTTAGCTGGTCTCCTATGTTTTAAAAAAACAATTGAGTGGCAAAGTGTCTTAGATGAGTGGCAAAGTGTCTTAGATCAGTTAGACAGTGACGTGTGGGAATTAGAAGAGGCAGAAAACAAGATTTTGGCACCGTTATTAATAAGTTATTTTTATTTGCCCTCTGAACTAAAAAGATGTTTCTTATATTGTGTCATCTTCCCTAAGGATTATGAGATAAGAAAAGAACAATTGATCCGGTTATGGATGGCTCAAGATTATCTTAGGCCAAAAGTACAAAATAAAGATATGGAGTTAGTTGGGGAAGAGTATTTTGAAAAGTTAGCAATGCGCTCTTTCTTTCAAGATTTTAAAAGAGACGAATATGACCGTAGCATAATAACATGCAAGATGCATGATATGGTTCATGACTTGGCTCGATATCTTATTAAGAAGGAATGTTTTAATGTTGAGGTTGACGGAGAGTTCCGGTTAAATTCTGATTATGAAATAGCTTGTCATTCAATGATAGTGCTCAGAGGAAAAGCCTCATTTCCTATATCTATTTTTTATGAAAATAGACTGCGTAGCTTAGTATTTGATTGTAACCATTTGGATAAACATACTTACATTGATACATCCAAATCATTTGATCATCTGACATGTCTTAGAGCATTGCATTTTGGTTACAACTCAATTAAAGATGTTCCAATTGGTGTAAATAAATTGATACATTTAAGATATCTCGATATATCTCAAAATGATAATATCAATGAATTACCGGAAGTGGTTTGTGAATTATATAATTTACAAACTTTAATTATCGATGGCTGTAGAAATCTCAAAAAACTACCGGAAGGGATAGGAAAATTAGTCAACTTGAGACATTTAATAAACGGTTGGTTTATTAATCTTGAATATATGTCAAAAGGAATTGAGAGATTGACTTGTTTGAGGACATTAGACAAAGTAGTTGTGAGTGGGGATAAGAAAGCATGTAAGTTTGAATGTCTAAGAAACTTGAATCACCTTCGAGGGGAACTTTACATTCACTGCATTGGGGTTGATGTGGGTGAGATTAATAAGGCAGAATTTAAGAATAAGACAAAACTCCTTAGTTTCAGGATAGAATTGTCATCAGAAGAAGACGTCAGTAATACTAATGAAGAAGCTCTTGAAGACTTCCAACCTCCTCCAAATTTAGAGTTATTATTTCTACGTGGCTACAGGGGTGCCAGTTGTTTATCCCTCAATTGGATAATGTCCTTAACAAAACTAAGGAGGTTGTCTCTCGATTGTGGGTCTCATATTGGTTTTGAGCGTTTGTCTTTGGGGAAACTGCCATATCTTGAATTACTTTGGATTAGGGGTATGGGGAGTGTGAAAAGTGTGGGTGATGAATTTGTGGGAATGGAAAGATTCTCATCATCATCATTAGTTATTGCCTTTCCCAAATTGCAATCTCTTCAATTTCGAGGGATGGGAGATTGGGAAGAGTGGGATTGTGGGGCTTCTGGAAGAGGGGAAGAACAAATCAAAATTATGCCATGTCTTCGTTCTTTGGAAATTTGGTATTGTCCTAAATTAAAGACATTGCCATACTACCTTCTGCAATCGACAACTTTGGAGGAATTGGATATTTATGATAGTCCTATTTTAAGAAGACGTTACCGAGTGGAGAAAGCAGAAAACTGGGTCAAGGACTGTGGCATTCCTAAGATCAGAATCTATGAAAATCCCATGTTTTCCTAAGAGCTCCTCTCCAGCAGTTGTCTCCTTTCATGACGATATCGAGGATGAGTTACCAGAAATTCAAACAGCGATTCATAGGTGTGTATCCTTGTTTATAATTTGTTGGATAAACTTGTTTATCTATTTTAAATTAAGATTATGTGTTTATTTGTTGGATAATATATTCCAGTTTTGGTGACGATTAGGAGAGCTCATCTTCATCATCACTTGTTGCTGACAATTGAAACTTTCACTCATTCACGGGTAATTAGTCCCTTCTTTATAATGTTATGTAACATTTTTATATAAATTGTCCAAATTAAACGAATTTAATATAATTTGATTTAGTGGCACATGAATTTCTTGTTATAGTTGGTTTAGTGCTTGGTGGCGTAGCAGAGCAAGAATTAATAACAAATGTGACCAGCTGGTGAAGAGGAGCAAGACAGCACGGGCATGCCATGTCTATGTGCCTTCTAAAGACATTGCAAGAACCTTGGGGGGATTTTGGATTCCATGAGTGAAGATAGCAGAGAACTTTGGAGGAATTTTGTTCTGAGTGAAGACAGTCAGAATTTATCAAAACTCAGTTTTTGCAACGATTAAGAGAACTCCTTTCATCAGTTTCTTGTCTATTCATGGCGTGTCAAGGATGAGTTATCAAACAACTGAAAATCATTTTTTGCTTTGTTAGCTGTCTCAGCTTCCTCCTCCAAGATCAGGGTAAAAGTTTCATCTTCCAATTTCAGATTTAATATTTTAGTTGTGCTTGCAATATATTGCTTGGTGAAGATTTTAAAGTACAATGCTTCCCTTACTCCCTGCCTTTTGATGTTTACTATCCGCATTTAGCAATCTTTGCAAAATATTGAGAGCCCCTCATCAGGTAACTGTTTGTCTTTTGCTTGAAGAGTTTCTATTTCAATCTCAATTCATTAATGTTATTTGTATACTTTCAGAAACTAATGGATGAGGAAAGGTAAAAAGCTTGTTTAAAGGCTTGTGAGAATTAAGAGCTCTAGTACAAAAGATAACAATCTCAAAATAATGGATGCTGAGGTGATGATTAAGTAATATATGAACACATGAACTCCTTAACATTATTTTTGTAAGTTTCTTATATTTTGACCATTTTTTTTTTCTTCTGTTTCAGTGCTTACTCTATGCCTCAGGTGTGCTCATTCAAGACATTATATAGCTTGTTTAAGCAAGAAAATGGTCAGTTCTCAAGAATGTGTTTATTGCATCTGTATTGTATTATTTAGTTTAAATTTATATTATGAATTCATCTTTTGTTATTCTTTACAGGGAAATAGATTGATATGGTGATGACAATTCTACAACAGGAAGATGGTATCACTAAATTGTCTGAAGGAGGTAAGCTCAACCTTGGTTAAACACTTGTATCCAATGACCCATGTGTAAATGTGATGCTGCCATTATAAGAAGTTTGGTTTCCTCTGCTCTGGTTTGGTTGTCTGTTTGTTCTTTCCTCTTGGTGCCTGTGGCCTTGTTTTGGGGGTTTTGTTGTTTCTTCCCTTTGTAGCTTGTTCTGGCTGTTTGGCCTTTGCCTCTCGGGGCTTTTATTCAATAAATTTCGCTGTTTCAAAAAAAAAAAAAAGATAACTCCTTGCATCAGTTTGTTGTCTATTCATGGCGTGTCAAGGATGAGTTCTCAAACAACTGAAAATGTCATTCATTCAATGGTAATCAGTTCCTTATTCATGATTTCAATAATCAGTTTTCAATATCATAATTTAGATTAACATAGTTCTTTGATGTTCCACTACACAAGGATGGATGAGCAGGGTAATGTAGAGTACACATATAGTTACATCTCAGTTTGTTTGACTATTCTTGTTTTATTCTTAAATTAGAATACAAATAATTTTACTGCAAATATTACTCAAGAATCGATTTCAACATCTGTTAAAATATATCCATAACCTATTTAATATGATCTTTGAAGGTCTTATTCAGAAATTATGTTTGATGCTGATGTTTGAAATAATGTTACGGGGTATATATTTGATTCAGAGGCACATAAATTTCTTGTTGCATTGCAGTGCTTTATTTCTTTTTGGGATTCAACAACAGTGACGAGCTGGAGAATAGGAGAAAAATTCACAAGTATCATTTTTTTGCTTTGTTAGCTGTCTCAGCTTCCTCCTCCTAGATCAGGGTAAAAGTTTCATCTTCCATTTTTAGATCTAATATTTTAGTTGTGCTTGCAATATAATGCTTGGTGAAGATTTTAAAATATAATGCTTACCTTACTCCCTGCCTTTTGACGTTTACTATCCGCATTTAGCAATCTTTGCAAAATATTGAGAGCCCCTCATCAGGTAACTGTTTGACTTTTGTTTGAGGAGTTTCCATTACAATCTCAATTCATTAATGTTATTTTTATACTTTCAGAAACTAATGGATGAGGAAAGGTTAAAAGCTTGTTTAGAGGCTGGTGAGAATTAAGAGCTCTAGTACAAAAGATAACAATCTCAAAATAATGGATGCTGAGGTGATGATTAAGTAATATATGAACACATGAACTCCTTAACACTATTTTTGTAATTTTCTTATATTTTGACCTTTTTTTTTTTCTTTCTTTCTGTTTCAGTGCTTACTCTATGCCTCAAGCGTTACATATGACACTACAAGTTAACACATTAAACTCGAATTTATGATTTGATTTGAATGGCAGGACAGTTTAAGCAAGTAAATGGTCAGCTCTCAAGAATGTGTTTAGTGCATCTGTATTGTATTATTAGTTTAAATTTATGTTATGAATTCACCTTTTGTTATTCTTTATAGGGAAATAGATTGATATGGTGATGACAAATCTATTCCACAACAGGAGGATGATATTACTAAACTGTCTGGAGGTGGTAAGCTCAACTTTGGTTATGACCCATGTGTAAATGTGATACTGCCATTATAAGAAGATTCTTGTGGTTTTATATCGTTGAGAGTAGTTTGTATGGTTTGTGTCTAATTTTTTGCATGTGTAAATCAAGTGGGAAGAATAAAAATGGTTTCTTGTTGAGGAATAAAGGAGCAAGGATAGCAGAGTGCGAGCAGTTAAAGAAGACAAATTTTCCATGTTATTACTCCGCCTACTTGTGATTTGATTTTCTACCTTGAGGAATCCAGATGCTGTTGGTTAAGATTTTCTTAGAGAAAACACATATAGAATGAAATTCCTCATTGTGTTACCATTGAAAATGAGAATCAATTCTTATTTTTTGGATGAGTTACATTGTTCTTTTGTTAACATAATGATTGTGGTTCTTTGATGTTTTACACAAGTAATGATGAACAAGGTTATGCACAAGTGCTATTCAAATGATTAGCTGAATCGGGTAGGCCTAGGGTGGTGACGTGGTAAATACTCATAACCCAAAACTATCGGTTATTTTTGAGTTTTCGTGTTTTAGAATTTATTTATTATGTATTTGCCAAATATTGCTAAAAATTTATAATTTTTATAACAGTGTAAGGTGTCTTTCACAAAAACTTCGAAAGGGTGCCTCAAATTGCTTGCTTGAAAAGTAAAACAGTTTAAAGTTTTGATCTTGTTTGTTGATCAACCTTGTTTTTTCTAGAAATGCAAAGTTCTTTATGTCTCAAGCTATAAGGGATATTGTAGTTGCTCCAAACTCACAACTCAAGCTAATTGAAGCAGGTACATATTTTCATTCTAACTAAACTATAAAGCATTAGCTCTTATGGATTATCTTTGATGGATTTTTCACCTCATATGTAGCATCAGGTTGTAATCCAACAAATACTCCATCTGGTTCTCACATGAATAGCAATATTACATTTCAGTTATGATAAGGTAACTAAACAGTTAAAATGTTGTATATTTTTATATTTATGTTGTCACTTAATTAAAACAAATCTCTTTTCTCAATCAAGTATATCGCTTCTACAGGATGTCAACAGAGATATGCAACAATAACCGCAACTAGGCAAATTAAGCTAGCAAACATGAGCCTTCTCTTCTAGAAAAATGGTAAGAGAAATTACATAAATTGATTTTCTCTAAACTTATACATTTTTGCAAATGAATCTTTTTAATTTATTGATATTCATTTTCCTGTCTCAGCAGTCAAAGAAAAGCAGACATGGAAGATGTTTAAAAGTGGATACTCATAACAATGAGAGCAAGTGCAAATGGCTTCAATGTTAAATTGGTTATCTGACCAGCCTTGTAACTCTCGATATCTCTTACAACAATTTTGTTGGCACAAGTCCGATTGATGGTGATCAGTCTCTTGCTTTCAATACGTCCTTCTCTCTCGATGGAAATCCTCACCTTTTTTTTTTTTTCCGTGTAATGCTGATTGCCTGTCTCTAGCAACCACAACTGAACACTCGGGTCAGTGTCATAAGTTCGTCTTTTTATATCTCAAAGCTTGTAATCAGAGATTAAAAGACCAAGAAAATCTCTGGATTTGAGTAGTCATATTTGAAAGCCGAAGATTTAGTGTTGACATGGCAATATCAACGAGAAACTATTGTACGAAAATCTAGCAATTCGAGTGAGTAGACAAATTATATGTGATGATGAGCCATTGATAACTAACCATCTAAATATAATTGTACGAAAATCTAGCAATTTAGTGTTCACAAAAGAGAATCTATTGATAACTAACCATCTTGTGTTTGATTTGTTAAAGAATGAAAGACTAATTGTGGAAGGTATAAATGTATAATGAGTTTAGGGGCATTTTAGTAATTTCTTATTATCGACCAAAATAAAATTATTTTGAAACTAAAGAAAGGATTTTGGCAAAAATTGAGGAGGGTTTTTAATAATTTCCCAAAAATATAGTCATATAATCTCTGATTGAAGATGATGCTCTTTGTACCTTTTCTTATTACTATCTTTTACGGTAATACAATTACCATTTACCATTTCAATTGCATAATTTGAATACATAATTTTTTATCCTCACAAAATTTTTGTGAATCGTTTCGGTTTTCCCTATCCAAGAGAACATTGCACATACATAATTGCTCCGAAGAACAATGTTGTAAAACATATGAACTTTTATCCTACTGTTACATATAAGGCTTAGGCTTAACTCTCTTGACATTGGTATCCACAACGGGGGCAAAGATAATGAGTAGTTTGTCCTTCGTCGGCTGATCTCGTCTGCATATATATAGAGTTACATATTAAAAAGGAGCATTCTTAAGACCTTGTTCAAATATTAAAAAAATTCAAACTAAAGGACTTTAGAGAGAGATAGAATTACTTGTCTGGTTGTATAGTGCATCTTTGGATTCTAGCATTTCTCACAAGCCTTTTTTACCTGTTAAAACAACATTAATATACTAAAACAACAAAGAGCAGATTCACAGATATATCACCACCACCTGTAAATCAGTAATGCAATTAATTACCTTGGACCATTGCACTTTGTTGTTGTCTTCCCCAGCATCAAATAAAGATAACCCCAACTCTCTTCTAATATCCTGCAACTCCAGAAGGCAGTGCACAAATTAGAAAATGACTTCACAAATCACAATCTAAAATGAAACCGAAGAAGACTTGGATTATATTATGTCAAGTAACCATTTTTTCGATTGACAAATTATCGCATAGGAAGCTTCTTCTTTTCTTTCTATTTAAAAATGCATATCGGAAATGAAAATAGATATACAGTAGAAATATTCGAAATCCATAAGCAGGCCAACAACAAGCAGATCCCACAAATTGATTGAAGCATAACATTAACCACAGCTAGACAAATTGTTTAGTAGGTGCAACAAATCGAATCAACATTACTAACCCCAAAGTCCACATTTATTTCTTATAGTGAGTTCACAAAATAGAAATTAACTAAGCTTTATAATAAAATATACATTTCAACTTATCACATTGATTAATTGTGGTTATTAAGTTTTTCTTTCTGTCAATAGAAATAACTTTTTGCTGCAAGCAATATGAATTAGAAGAAAATTACTCAGCCCATTCTTTAAAACTCTAATTAGAAGTCTTAATTATTATTCCATTTGTAAAAACCACAAGACTATCAACATTTATAGTACCAACCAATATTGTTTTCCCCACATTTTAATTCCCTAACGTGCTATTCATTTGCAATTCTGGCTGTTTAAACATGTTCTGTTTTAATCACTCATTAACAGCCACTATAAATACAAGATTAACTAGATGAATGACTCCGTATACCAACGATGTACATCATGTATATGTAAATTCACATAGATCATGTATATGTCCTCCAGACTCCCTACCATACACTAAGCAGCCCCATCAGAAATAACAATAATTCATCAATAGTAGATAAGTATTACTGTATTAGAATTAGTTAAAAGGCATATCTTTGTAACTTATTTCTTTGCCAGCAACCTCTGCATGGAGTGGTATGTGGTTTAGCAATACACATAACCGTTTTAAGAAGGAAAAGAAAGTACACTAATAGAGTTTTCAACATAAAAAAATTAAACCATCGTAAAGCTGAAAGATACAATTTTTACAAGTATTGACATCAAAATGAGAGGAACACATTACACATGAAAATACACACCCAACATAGTGATTAGTGAGCATTCGAGAACATAGGAAATGATTTTAAATATTGCTCAAGAAAAGAATTAGATAATTACATGGAAAAATTACAATCTTGAACAATAAAATCTGTGTTGGCATGACTTCCTTTAATAAGAAAAAGTAATGAAGATAATAGAAATCTTTTTAGTGTTATCTAGAAGACAAGAACTGGTATTTATCAAGATTGACAGCAAAGAGTGGATATATATAGCATGTTAATTAACTGAATACGCATAATAAATCAGAGTGTTCATAAAAATCTCCAAATTTTAGAGTTCTAAGCTTCCATAAAACCGACAACAGAGCTCCATCTAATTTTAAATTCTAACTGAAATGAAATCTGCTCTAGGTGATTTACGTTGTCTAGGAGCAGCATAAAATGGCAAATAGCAACAACAAAAGGCTCAACAGCTATACCTTTGGTGTTTCTCTTAAACTTGCACAAAGGACACGTGACGAACTTTGATTCCATAGATAGCATTGTCCCACAGTAGTTGCAGAATACGAAATCACGTCCTTGAGAATACGCCATGGAACACTCCTTTAGTGAAAGGTTCATTGAGGCAGCTTTGTACAAATACAAACAAACCGAAGCTGAAATGATCATATCAAAACTGTTTTCAGCTAAAAGAACATTGTTGCCAAGTAAGTGAGTAACTGCACTTTGCAATATCACACATGACCATAATTGTACACTAATATGCGCTTTTTGGCAATGCACATAAACCATTAACTCAGTCTTCTCCACTGGTGTTTGGACGAAAAATGTATGCAATTACAAGTAACAATATCGCCACCACAACGACATAGATTCCAATGATCCGTGAATAATCAACGCATTCAATTTCAAAATTTCAATAGAGGGTTCTCTAACCTAACTCAAAATATTGAAAGTACACTAAAAATCATGACCTTTTTAATTTTATTGCAAATTAAACTAAAAGGAAGCCCCTAAAAAGATGCAAATTTGATACCATTCAGTGAAGGAGAACACAACGCAACGCAATTCAGAAAAGAAATCAAGATATGGACGGCACCAGAGACGGAAAGATAGAGCGGCGACGGCGAACTGGACGGCGAGAGGAAGTGAGGAACCGAGTGATGGCTGCGATGATGGAGGAAGAGACGAAGGGAACTGAGTGAAAGGAAGAGAAAGCGGCGGCCGGCGTTGGATTTGGGAGTGAGAGATGTGGTGGCTGCTTGCTGGGTTTAGGATTTGGGTTTATAAAAGATATATATATATATATAGTCCGGGTCTCTGTTCGGATCCGGGTCTCGAAATTCAAAACCGAATCGAAACCAGAATATTTCGGGTTTTCTTCGATTGAAATAGAACATGTTACCAAAATTCCTCTACAAATGCTGACCTAAAGATACTTTTTATAATTTTATTTTTCAAATTATCAAATTTTTTTAAATAATATTTTTTACCAACGAGGCATGTCAAGATGTTAAGCATAAACTACCAATTATTTTATAAATATAAGTTTAATGAAATCATGCGCTATAGTTTTTTTTATTATCACAAACCATAAATTATTTATCATCGTTTAATGAGAAGAGCGTTCATTCGGTCTGTAAATATTTTAGTTCAAGTTATCACCAAGCTGTATATAAAAAATAAAAATAATACAAATAAAAAAGGGTTTTATACAATTTAGTCTATATCTAATCGAAAAACATTAGTTCTTCACCCCAAATCATATGGTTAAGATACCTATATACTTTAGTTTGCTTTTATCACACTTTTTACGTACTATTTTTCTTTCCGATGAAAAGAATTGTATAATTGGATATTGATGGTTTATGTACATTCGAGTCTCATATTAATTAATACTATTGGCTTGTCGAGATTATGTAACATTGATATATAATTGTCCAAACGAATTTTCAAGTATAAATTGAGACTATACGATGTAATTAATAATGAGCGCTCTTACCATTAAAAAATTTAAATACAAACTGAGATTATGCATTGTAATTGTATCATATTAAAGTTTTAAAATCTACTTTTATATTTTTGATATAAATTATGTTATATGACATAATTACAATCGACGGTCTCACTAACATAAGTTTTTCTTCTCTCTCTTGTAGTGGCTTTCCACACTTACAACAAGCAAACACACATATGTGAACTGTTTGATTATCAATAATCTAATGTGTTGGCTTGTGGTAATGCAAGTGTTAACTTTTGATTGGGTTTCAACTTTATAAATAGAATTCTCATCTCACATGCAAATGTAATTTGGAAAATATTAAAATGAGAAGAATAAATGCATATTTATTCTCTTAATTTATTATTTATAAGTATTTCATTTAGTTTTATGACATCTCTCTCCAAAACTTTCTATTTGTTGAATGGCACAACAAACCTACTCAAATATAACATGGTCAACAAAAGCTCTAATAAATGTATAAATTTTTTTTTTTTTTTTTTTTTTGACAATATCTATTTATCTGAAGGGACCAAACATTTATTTTTAAAAGCTTTTGTTATTGGTAGGATTCGAACCGCTGACCTGAAAGTATTTACGAAAACCTAAAGCTCGTTTTTTTTTTTTATTATTTTTTTTATTTTTAACAGCCTTTATACTGACTATTAGAGAATATTTTTTAATAATTATAAAAAGCTCTTTGACCACCAAAAAAAAAAAAAAAATCGATGAGCACACATGTAAAGTTGACCGATGTTAATTGTTAATTTTCTTTGTAACTTCTTTGAGGAGGCACACATGTAAATCCTACCTTCATTGCATACACCATGTTTTGTGGAAATATAACAGAGTTAAAAACAGAGGATTTTGGGGAGTTTAGTCTACCTCTCTATGAGTAATGATAAGCTTTCCATTTTTTTTTTTTGTCCAAAAGATTATGTGGTGAGTGATGTGATATTAACAACTCATGTGCCATATCATTTGGAAAAGATATTGGAATTTTTTTTTTAGGAAACCTAGCATTATAACAGTATTATATAACAGATCAATGAAAATATCACAACGCTTCCACGTGGACAGGTTAGGATTTTCTTTCATCTGCTTTTTTATTTTAAATTTTTTTTTCACATACCAATGTTAAAATGGTGTCATTGTGAGAATTAAAATATACTTGTGTTGTTTTTTGACGCATAACGGAAGTTCTAGGGTTACCAGCTTAAACCCTAAAGTAACATAAACCAGAATCCACCAGAAAGAATTGAAACAAAAAACGTAAATATTATTCAAATAATCTAATACTGATAACAAAGCACCTTAAATAGTCTCTAGAAACCCAAAAAAAAGCAAAAAAGTCTAAAATATCCTCATACTAAACAAAAGCGAACAAAAAATGGAAAACAAATAAAAACACTAAAATCTTCGGTCGTCCGACAACCTAACTTAAACAACTCCGTTGAAGATGTAAACGACGTCAACCGGGGAAACCCGGGTTGCAACTGTATGGAGCACTGAAATCCCTTTCCGAAAACACATAATAATAGGAAATCTGACAACCGAGCTAAAAGTTATGCCCGTTTCTTTGGAGCAGCTCTTTTAGCCAGTTTTCGGTACATATCTTCTTCAAACTCCAACGCTAATTGTCCTACATCAGTCCCTCCCACCTGTGAAGAACTCAACCTCGAGTTATAATCCGAATAAAACGGAACATCATCACAAAACTCATAAATGTCAGCCACGTTGAAGTTCGGGATATGTTCATAACAGCAGACAAGTCAATCATATAGGCATTGTTGTTGATCTTCTTGATCACCTTGTACGGTTCATACTTTCTTGGCTTCAACTTGTTATAGGAACCAACTGGGAACCTCTCCTTACGCAGAAACACCATAACCTGGTCACCTTCAGCAAACAATTTCTCACGCCTTTTAACATTGAAACAAATAATGCACGTGTGTGTATAAAACTATCTAGAAGGGGGGTGAGTAGATTTTATCACTTTTTACCTAATTTTCGTTATTAGTCAAATATACGAAAATACCCCTAACTAGTCAATTTATATATCAAGTGTAATATGTGCGGAATTATAAATGACACTTGATATTTACGTGGAAACCCTTAACAGGGAAAAACCACGGGCTGGTAAGTGGGCCACACTCAAACCTCGAATCCACTAATTGCGATAGCATATACAACCTAATCCTGGTTTGACGGCCTAATCCCGGCCAATATCCCGCTACCACTACCTGCAGGCCTTTAAAAGCGGATCTAGTCCAATTTGCTTGAGAGACCACCTAATCCCGATGTAGAGACCTATTCCCGGTCAATCTCACAAGACTTACTTCTCAATGAAGAGATAAAATATCCTATGTGAATATATGATAATATTCAATGAACAAACAAGGCTAGGGAACCTTAGATGCTTATCTAGAATGACAATATAACAATTAGTTCATTCCTAGATATCAAGAGCTAAATGACATGTCATAAAGTTTAGCTAAACATAGATTAGGCAATCCTATGAAGCTATCAAAATACAACACTCAATCAATACATCACAATCAATCTCTATTTTGTATGTAGAATATATTCTAAGAGTATACAAATGATAAAAAATAAACTTTATTTTTTTTGTCAAAAAGACATTCTTACCCTTCAGTGGTTAAGAGTACCATTAGTTATAATGGCGGTCAACGCGGTCAAATGTACTTTTCTGTATTTTTGGCAAAAATTGATTATATGTGTGTTATTGTCAAATGTGAGGGTCTTAATTGCAATTAATCCTATAAATTAAAAAATCTTTTTATTATTATTGATCTCACCCACATTAAGTCGAGTTGTTTTCACTATAAATAATAGTTGCATGGATGGTAGAATTATCACAACATAACTTTTCCAGATATTTCGAACCAAATATCTTTCTGTAATCAAATACATTCTCTGAATATGGCTGAAGCTGTTGTTTCAACAATCCTGGAGCAATTGGCTTCGCTACTTATTGAACAGGTAGGAGGAGAAGTAAGACTACTTCTCGGCGTTGATGAGGAAGTGAAAAAGCTCACCAGCAATTTCCAGGCCATTAAATCCGTGCTTGAAGATGCAGAGTGCAAACAAGTCAAGGAGAAAGCCGTTGGTGATTGGTTAGACAAGCTCAAAGACGTGTCTTACGACATAGAGGACGTGTTAGACGAGTGGAACACTGCCATTCAGAAACTACGAATCATGGAAGCTGAAAATGCTTCCAATGCTTCCATGCCTGTGACAAAGGTATGTTCCCTCATGTCCTGCTTTCACCTTTACAGTAGACGAGTTGTTATACGTCATGACATCGCTAAGAAGATAAAAGATTTAAATCGAAAACTAGATGTTATTACTATGGAAAAAAATAGCTTTCACTTAAGCTCAATCAATAGCACAAGAGAAATAGAATGGGAAATAACTACGTCTTTTGAGAATGAATCGGAGATTCATGTTAGAGATGATGACGAAAAGGAAATAAAAAACTTCCTGTTGAGTGAGAGTAGTAATGGACCAACATCCCTTCCTATCATTTCCATTGTAGGGTTGGGAGGAATCGGAAAGACTACTCTTGCTTGACAGGTTTTTAACGATCCTGAGGTGACTGCCCATTTCGACATGAAAATATGGGTGTCTCTGATCCTTTCGACAAGATTAGGATTGGCAAAGCAATTCTTGAATCTATCAAAAAGATGCTCCAGTTTTTAATGAATTTCAGACCATGTTAGAAAATATACATGAATCTATTAAGGACAAGAAGTTTCTTCTCGTCCTTGATGACGTGTGGACGGAAGATTCTAGTAAATGGTAACAGTTAAAAAACTGTCTTAAGCATGGCTCTAAAGAAAGCAGAGTTTTGGTGACCACACGTAACAGGAAAGTGGCTGAGGTGATGGGAAGCACCAACTTTATTGAAGTTAAGAAGTTGTCTGACGACAAATGTCGGACATTGTTTAGTCGAATTTCATTTAGTGGAAGGAGCAGTGAAGAGTGTCAAAAGTTAGAAGATGTTGGTAGGAGAATTGTTAAGAAGTGTAAGGGCTTGCCTCTCGCTGTCAAGACTTTAGCGGGTCTCCTATGTTTTAAAAAAACAATTGGGTGGCAAAGGGTCTTAGATGAGTGGCAAAGTGTCTTAGATCAGTTAGATAGTGAGATGTGGGAATTAGAAGAGGCAGAAAACAAGATTTTGCCACCGTTATTAATAAGCTATTTTTATTTGCCCTCTGAACTAAAAAGATGTTTCTTATATTGTGCCATCTTCCCCAAGGATTATGAGATAGACAAAGATCAGTTGATCAAGTTATGGATGGCTCAAGATTATCTTAGAGCAAAAGGAAACAAAGATGTGGAGCTAGTTGGCGAGAAGTATTTTGAAAAGTTAGCAATACGGTCATTCTTTCAAGATTTTGATAGAAATGATAAAAGTAGCATAATAAGATGTAAGATGCATGATATGGTGCATGACTTGGCTCAATATCTTATAAAGAAGGAATGTTTTAATGTTGAGGTTGACGGAGAGTTCCAATTAAATTCTTATTATGAAAAAGCTTGTCATTCAATGATAGTGTTCAAAGGAAATGCCTCATTTTCTATCTCGAATTTTTATGAAAATAGATTGCGTAACTTAGTATTTCACCGTGACCGTTGGGATACTAAACATATGTACATTGATACATCCAAATTATGTGATCGTTTGACATGTCTTAGGGCATTGCAATTTGGTTACAACTCAATTAAAGATGTTTCGATCGGTGTAAATAAATTGATACATTTAAGATATCTTGACATATCTAGAAATAATGATATCAAGGAATTACCGGAAGTGGTTTGTGAATTATATAATTTACAAACATTAAATATCGATGGATGTAAAAATCTCAAAAAGCTACAGAAGAGATAGGAAAATTAGTCAACTTAGAGGCATTTAATAAACTATGGGTGTTTTAATCTTGAATATATACCGAGAGGAATCGGGAGATTAACTTGTTTGAGGACATTAAATGAAGTAGTTGTAAGTGGGGATAAGAAAGCATGTAAGTTTGAATGTCTAAGAAACTTGAATCACCTTCGAGGGGAACTTAGGATGACATGCAGTGGAGGGGTGGATGTGGATGTGGGTGAGATTAACAAGGCAGAATTTAAGAATAAGACAAAACTCTTATTTTGGGGATAGTCTTGTCATCAGAAGAAGACGTCAGTAATACTAATGAAGAAGCTCTTGAAGACTTCCAACCTCCTCCAAATTTAGAGCAATTAGATCTAATAGGGTACAGAGGTGCCAGTTGTTTATCCCTCAATTGGATGATGTCCTTAACAAAACTAAGGAACTTATTTCTCGATAGTTGGTCTCATATTGGTTTTGATCGTTTGTCTCTGGGGAAACTGCCATGTCTTGAATCTCTTTCGATTGGGAATATGGAGAATGTGAAAAGTGTTGGTGATGAATTTGTGGGAATGGAAAGTGATAATATTTCGTCATTCTCATCATCATCATTAGTTATTGCCTTTCCCAAATTGCAATCTCTTCACTTGAACTATCTGCCAGATTGGGAAGAGTGGGATTGTGGGGCTTCTGGAAGAGGGGAAAAACAAACAAAATTATGCCATGTCTTCGTTCTTTAATAATTTATTCATGTCCTAATTTATATACATTGCCAGACTACCTCCTGCAATCGACAACTTTGGAGGAATTGGATATTGAAGGCTGTAATATTTTAGAAAGACGTTACAGAGTGGAGAAAGCAGAGAACTGGGTGATCAGAATTTATGATCAGTTTGTTGATTCATGAGGTGTCAAGGATAAGTTCCCATACAATTTAAACTTCAACCCATCCATAGGTAATTATGAAAATCCCAGTTTTTGTGATGATTTGGAGAGCTCTTCTCCATCAGTTGTCTCCTCACATGACGATGTGGAGAATCAGTTATCAAAAACTCAAACTGAAATTGCCGACGTCAACGATTCATAGGTATCCTTCTTTGTCGATTTGTAATTACTTGTTTATCAATTTTTCAGTTATACATTAATTTTAAAATAACATTGTATTCCAGATTTTGTGACGATTTGGAGAGCTCCTCTTGCTGATTCACGACGATGTAAAGGAAGAGTTCTCAAGCAACTAAAACTTCCATGATTCCATCCATTCACAGGTAATTCATGATTTCAAAGATGAATTTTCAGTATTTTACTTTTGATTAACATAATCACCGTTATTAATTCATTAATAAGCAGGGTGATGCAGAAGAGGTGCAAGGTGCAAGATTTAACTTAATTGGCAGCTGTCAGCTCCAAGGTGGCTCAGGAGTGTAAGATAAAGAAATTTACATGTCAGTTTCCTTGACTATTCTTGTTTAATTTTTGCATTATAATACAAATCCTTTTACTATAAAATATTACTCAAGAGGTCAATAATGTTATAGGGTATATGTTTGATTTAGAGGCACTTAAATTTCTTGTTGCAGTGCTTTATTGCTTTGCAAGATTCAAAAACAGTGGCAAGCTGGAGAAGATGAGAAAAGTACACATATTACCTTTCTTAGTTGTGGTTTCATTTTCCTCCTCCAAGATCAAGGTAAAATTTTCATCTCCTTTTTAGATTTGATATATCCGTTGTGCTTACTAATTGCTACTTTAATATGAATCCAGAGATTTGGTTTATTAATATTATTTTAGAACATCTTATTCCAAAATTATGTTGGTGAAATGTTATTGTCGCTCCTATAAACGTTATGTTTTTCCAATTGTTTCAACCACACTTTTACTTAAAAATCATTTAAAGCAGAAAACTTTTTAACAAATTGATATAATTAGTTTTTCTTTGCTAAAGACTTGTTTAATGTTTATGTTTGGAATAATGTTACGGTAAATATAAATTTGATTAGAGGCACATAAATTTCTTGGTGAAGTGGATTTAATGCTTGGTGGCATAGTATAGCAAGAATAGCAAATGGGACCAGCTGGAGAAGAGGAGCAAGAAAACAGTCATGTTGTCTTTTGTTCCTTTTAATGACATTGCAAGACTGCCTTATTCCATCAAAAGCTTTGGAGGAATTTTAGATTCTACGAGTGAAGACAGAAGAGAACCGGATCAAAAACTCAGGCATACCTGAGTCACAATTTATTAAAATCCCAATCTATTCATGACGTGTCAAGGATGTCAAGGTAATTAGTTCCTTCTTCATGATGAGTTTTCAGTATTTTACTTTTGATTAACATAATAACTATGGTTAATTCTTTGATTATCTACTACACAAGCAAAGATGAGCTGGGTTATGCAGAGGAGCTTGTCACAGCCCGCAAGATCCAAATTACAGATTCCAGCCAAGGTACCTAAAAATCCCACAACAAGGCAAAGTTGTTAGACAAATCTAGAGATTTCCACACACTCCAAAGCATGGATGGAAGTCTCTAGTTAATGGAAGATTCTAGAGATCTCCGGACACCTCTGGCAACGGAAGCTTCTGGAAGTCTCTAGTCACTAATGTTTTCTAGGTCTTTCTTGCACATACCTGTAGGAAGGATTTAGACACATGTATATAGCTAGATATGTGTAGAACAATCTAGAATCTTGTAAAGGCATGTAAATACATGTAAGAGCATTCTAGTTAGGTGTAGAATATTCTGGAGACTTAATCTCTAATATTAGACTAGATTAGTCTAGAACATTCCTTAAGGAGGTGGCTCACCTATAAATAGGAAACTCCTCCCATTTGTAAGGCAACTCCAAGCCTATCCAAGTCATTTGTACTAAAGCATTGTAAAGCTCTCTTTGTTAGCAATACAAGCTTTATTTTCCAACCAAGCTCTTCCTACACCTTTCTCTAGTCTCTCTTACATTTGAGAATGACAAGCACCCTTTTAGGCTTACTTAGCAACCTTGCCCACAAGTTGCCTAAGTGCCGCATGGGATTTTCCGCTGCGTAATTCTAAGCCCGTGACAAGCTGCTCAAAAGATTTAACTTAATTGGCAGGTTCAAGGGTGTCGCTCTTCGTGATCTTCTAATAGTAAGCTAAAAATTTACCGTGGTCAATACATTTTTGTTAGAAGATTGCTAAATTTTCATCTTTGTGTCAAAAATTTGTTTAGTGATATTATTTGAAATGTGTTTCAGAATCCTAGGAAAGTAGATTATGTGTTGAGGTTGGATGTTTACGATCCATGTTTAGACTATATTTGCAATTGAATTGAAATCCCCTGTCAAGTAACTGTTTGTTTTTTGCTTGAGGAGTTTCTATTTCAATCTTAATTCATTAATGTTATTACTATAATGGATGAGGAGGGTAAAAAGCTTTGTTTAGAGGCCGGTGAGAAGAGCTCTAGTACAAAAGATTGTACTAGATAACAATGTCAAAATAATGGATGCTGAGGTGATAGGATGATAGAATTATATATGAACACATGAACTCATTAACACTTTTTTTTTTTAAGTTTCTTATATTTTGACCATTTTTTTCTCTGTTTCAGACTTTCAGTGCTCTTACTCAGCCTCAGGTAGTCAGGTGTTACATTTGACACTAACAAGAAGATGGTCAGTTCTCATGAATGTGTTTAGTATTATTCCGTTTAAACTTATATTATGAATTCTTATTATTCTTTGCTAGGAAATGGAATGATATGGTGACAACAATTCTATTCCACAACAGGAGGATGGTATTGCTAAGCTGTCTAGAGGTGGTAAGCTCAACCTCGGTTAAACACTTGTATCTATTGACCCATGCGTAAATGCGATAATGCCATTGTAAGAAGGCTCTTGTGGTTTTTTATCGTTGGGAGTAGCTTTTATAATTTTTGTCAATCAAGTGGGAAGAATAAAAATGTTTTCTTGTTGAGGCACACAAAGGAGCAAGGATAGAAAAATAGGAGCAGTAAAAGAACACAAATTTTCAACGTAATTACTCGGTCTACTTGTGGTTTGATTTTCTACCTTCAGGAATCAAGATGCAGCCAGGTAAAGATTTTAGTAGAGAAAACACATCTAGAATGAAATTCCTCATTGTGTTACCATTGAAAATGAAAATCAATTCTTATTTTGTGTATAGAGTCTGATGCTCTTGGGGTTGTTAATCAGTGCAATGATATTTGTTTTTCTAATAGTGATGTAGATAATATATTGTGCATGATATTGTTTCTTTGTCGCATAGGTTTAAGGAGGTTTCCTTTCTACATATTGCTAGGTTTGTTTCTTTGTTGCTTGGATAGCTCTATTGTTTGGAGCATTTCATTTCCAGATTGGCTGGTTTTGTTGGCCAACAGAGATATTATTGTAATTCTGTTGTTTGTTAAAAAAAAATTCTTATTTTTTGGATTATTTTACATGTTCTTTTGATTAACTTAATGATTGTGGTTCTTTGATATTCTTCTGAAGTAATGATGAACAAGGTTAAACACAGGTGCTACTCAAATGATTAGCTGAATCAGGTAGGCCTAGGGTGGTGTTCTCCAGGGCCATGTAAATACTCATAGCCCAAAACTATTAGTAGTGTTTGAGTTTTCATGTTTTAGAAGTTAGAACCCATTTACTATTTATTTACCAAATTTTGCTAATTAAGAATTTATAATTTATGTAATAGAGTACAATGTCTTCTACTCGAACTTGGAAAGGGTGCCACAAATTGCTCGGTAAGCTTCCCTCAAATTGCTTGCTTGCTTTGAATTTAAACCATTTTAAAGTTTTGATCTTGTTTGTCGATCAACCTTGTTTTGTCTAGAAATGCAAAGTTATGCAGGATGAATCTATTATGGTGCAGCTATAAGGGATATTGTAGTTGCTCCGTTCTCACAACTCAAGCTAATTGAAGTAGGTACATATTTTCATTCTAATTAAACTATGAAGCATTAAAGCTCTTATGGTTATGGATGGTCTTATATGGATTTTCCACTTTATCTGTAGCCTTGGGTTCTAATCCAGTAAAGACTTCATCATGTTCTCACTTGAATTGCAATATTACACTTCAGTTATGACAAGGTAATTAGGCAGTCAAAATGTTGTATATTCAAGTACTTGTATTTATTTTACCACTTTATCTGTGCAGTCAAAATGTTGTATGTTTCGTTTTATAGTTTCTTCCGAAAACTGAAATAAATTTCTTGTTTCAGTGAACTATTTCGCAACTACGGAATGATGTACGTGAAGAGATGGATCAACCACAATTAGACATAAACTGAGCTAGGGAGCAAGGGTCTTCATTTCCAAAAAAAATGGTAAGAGAAGCAGGTTCAATTGTTTGTGTGTGTGTGTGTCAATTATCAAATACATTGTTGCAAATTAGCACGTTTTCCTTATCTATCTTCATTTCTCAATCTCAGCTGTGCTTAAATTGTATACCAGACAGCTCCAGCTAACTTTATGGCTAGGAAATCAGTCAGGAAATATTGAAAGCAAGCTTTGGAAGATCTTGAAAAGTGGTGACTCATGACAATGAGAACAAGAGCAAATGGCTTCAATGTTAATACGTTTGAAAGGAGTGTAAATCAAATTTGTTGTTTCTCAATTAGATTGACATGTAACGAGAGATTCGATTAGTTGTCTTGACAAGAAATATTGTGAAATAGCTCTAAGAAAGAATCCTCTAATGCATTTGATATTGTCTTTTCAAAGAATCATCTAATGTTTTTTTTTCCTCTCCAAACTGCTTCTCAAACATCTATCATATATACACAAAATTTTACAACATTTTGACTGCCTAATTACCATTTTATTTATAAAAAAATCATTAATAGCCAACATTAAAAAAAAAAAAGATCGTTTTTAACCTATTAATTCACGATCTTACCAAAATACCCTTCATGAAAGTTTTTCAATAATTTCATCAAAAAAAATTATCAATTTATGTTCAGAAATCACAAAATAATGCAAATGCACAAAATCCATAAAATTTATCATATTACAAAAACTACAAACTCATTTTACTGAAAGAATAACACATAAGCTTCAAATCACGAGATCGAAAGTGTTGTTGGTTCACCAACGGAGCAAATATTATTTAGATCTTGTTTATCACCGCTTTGTAAACTAATAAGGAGAGCTAGTGACATTAATACATTTTATAATTTTTTTATTTATATTATATATATATATATATATATTTACAAATTTTGTCGACACTTGTTTAGGTTTATTTTTGGAAACTTCATTAAATATGGTAGTTAAATAAAGTTAATAAAATTCCATAGTTTTAAGATCCATTAAATAGAGTAAAGTACAAATATTAAATAGGATGGTTGAAATTAATTACCAATTGACCAATGTGGCAATATGTCCAATTAATTACCGTTTGGACCAAATGGAAATGCATTTATCAAGCACAAAATTCATTATTTTGGAAACCTTGTGATTTCAGTATTCTATGTTTGGTTTCATTTCCTTCGATAATAATACAATTTTCAGATTATTGTGTGTTAAACAAATAAGAAGAGTTATTTTCAGTAAACAAAGATTGTTTGTTAGAATATATAAAATGAATAGATATGTTTTTATTATAAATCCATTAGAAAATTCTCTTTTTCAAAAAAATTTCTACATATTCGTCGAATTAAAGATGCCGAAATTCAAGGATGAATTTTCTCCTCTAGGGACAGAATAATGTAGGGGTGAGCATGATCCGATCCGATCCAATCCAATCAAATACGATCTATTAGACCAGATCCAATCTATCGGATTGGATTGGATTGGATCTGATCTAGGGAGGTGATTGGATTGGATTGGATTGAATCCTAAATTCTAAAATATATTGGATCGGATCGGATCGGATCGGATCTTGGATTTCCGTTTGAAAATCCGCTGAATCTGCCTAAAATATTAGGCCTTATTTATATATTGGACAATTTATTTTATCCACTGCTTTCTAATGTAAAGACTCAACCAAAATACAATTTCTAATGTTACTATTTTGAGTTTTCTTTCTCAATTTCTCTATAGGCAACAATCCACCATCTTCTTTTCTTCAATTCTTCTTCATCAACACCACGGCTTATTAAGTTTACATTTTGAGCTGATATATAATGTTTATAAACTTTTTGAATTATATAAAGTTTACAAGTTATGTCATGCATTTTTTTATGTTAATTTTATTTGAATTAATTAGTAATGTTTGAATCATTTATTTGATTTTATTTATTTCAGATTATAACTTTTATATATTATGAATGACTTTATATTAATTCGATCCATCAAATCATATCGGATTGGATCAGATCGAATTGGAGTATTTTATAATCGGATCTGATCCAGCTATAAAATTGGATCAGATCGGATCGGATCGGATCGGATTGCAATTTCTTCGATCCAATCAGATCAGATCGGATCGGATCGGATCGGATTTTGGATCATATCAAATCCATTGGATCCGATCCGCCGCACACCCCTAGAATAATGCATAAGATATTATTGAAGAAATTATCGGGGATTTTGAGTTTTAAAAATATTCTTGTAAATAACGCATATTATTATATTTCAATTTATTATATATTTAATTAGATAGTTAATTATTTATGATTTGATTTTATTAAACTAAATCTAATTTCCTTATTAGATAGATTTATAATGTATTTAGATTCTAGTATTTTAAATTGCCAGGGAAATTGTTTGGGTATTGAGGTCAGCACCTTAGGTGTATACCCAAACAATGTTCAATTGCCATTGTTATCACGGTTCTTTTCTTTTTAGGAAAATTGATTATTTTATTGTTTTTCTAATTCTTTTAGGTTTTTTTGTTTTCCTATTCTAGACACTGTGTGGAAAAATTCGGCCGTAAGTCGGTCATGGAAAAATTGGCTAAGTTGGTAGATTTTTAAAGGATTAATCGGTCCAGGCGGGGTCAAAATCGTTGACCCGCCCAGCCGATTTTTTTTTTTTTAAAAAAAAAGGATCCACCAAATCGTCACTGTTTGTGCCTTTGTAAAACCCCAAAATGCCATTATCATTCAGTCATTCCCAGATCGTGAAAATCACAATTCACAACCCTAGAACAAAACTCAAAATCAAACCTCTGCCAGTCGCCGACCACCACCTCTCGACGAAAAGTTGCAGAAACGAAGGAAAATATCAAAATAGAAAAGTGAAGGAGAAAGTGAGAGATGAGGTCTGACCGTCAAAAAAAGTGGATAAGATTGAAATTTGAAACTTGAAACATGACAATAAGATAAGATTGTGATCTGGAATTGTTGAACAGTAAAATATAAAATAAAATAAAATCTTTAATTGGGCTTGTAGTCTATAAAAACCCCATCAATTTTTTTGCTACGTCAATATGTTTATGTTTAGTTTTCAAAAGTGAAACATCCTTTCAATCTCCTAACAAGTTGCAACGCGAAACACATGATTCAACAAGTTGCAGCTTATAAGAGTGCCGGCACGGTTCCCATACTGAACCCACAATAACCAATGACAATATGACACATACTATCTAGGTCCGCCTGTAGCAGTGTTGAGTTTCAAGCACTCAACCTATGGTGGCATTGTTTAAACAGTCGGAAATTAATTAGTAAGAGGTCAACAAAGAGAGTTGAACCTTTCAATTTGTGTCAATCACTGCTTGGCTCACCATGTATGTCACCACTACGCAGCCTTAGACTTGTCTGATAAGTGCTTGGCTCACCATGTATGTCACCACTACGCATCCATTTCCTCCTATAAAATATAAATACACACAATTACAAATCATGCATTCACTCGTCAACTCAATAGATATTAAGCTACCATTTGATTTGTGTCTCAGTTTATTACTAATTCAATTTCGCATTTCCTAAGTAGAAAGGAAAATCGAAAAATTAATGGCGGAATCAACGGAGCAAATGCAGCCAAAGAAGGCCTTTGGATGGGCTGCCAGGGACTCCTCTGGTGTTCTCTCTCCCTTCACTTTCTCCAGAAGGTTTTTTCTTTTTTCTTGTTAATTATGTTTATTTCATTAATATTACAATAAATTTGGTGGATTTTGATATATATGAAATGAAATGCAGGGCAACAGGAGAGAAGGATGTGAGATTCAAAGTGTTGTACTGTGGGATATGCCATTCAGATCTTCACTACATTAAAAACGAAAGAGATTTGGGCTCTTCTTACCCTGTTGTTCCTGGGCATGAGATCGTGGGTGTAGTGACAGAGGTTGGAAGTAAAGTAGAAAAATTCAAAGTTGGTGACAAAGTGGGTGTAGGCTGCTTCGTTGGATCATGTCACTCTTGTGACAACTGTGCCAACAATCTTGAGAATCACTGCCCCAAAGTGATAAATCAATTTGGATCAATATACTATGATGGAACAACCACATATGGAGGCTACTCTGACATCATGGTTACCGACGAACACTTTGTGGTCAGTATTCCTGACAACCTTCCTCTGGATGGTGGTGCTCCTCTTCTTTGTGCTGGTATCACTGTTTACAGTCCTTTGAGATACTTTGGACTTGACAAACCTGGCATGCATGTGGGTGTGGTTGGGTTGGGTGGACTAGGCCATATAGCTGTTAAGTTTGCAAAAGCTATGGGGGTTAAGGTCACCGTTATTAGTACCTCACCTAACAAGAAGAAAGAAGCTATTGAACATCTTGGTGCTCACTCTTTTTTGGTCAGCTGTAACCAAGATGAGCTGCAGGTAATTTTAATTTTGTTATAAATATCTACATACATATTTATGATTCTTTTCCGGTATCTTACTGATTTTGTGTCTATTTACAGGCTGCAATGGGTACATTGGATGGAATCATTGATACAGTATCTGCTTCTCATCCACTCTTACCTCTGATCGGACTACTGAAAACTAATGGGAAGCTTGTTCTTCTTGGTTTGCTAGAAAAGCCACTCGACATACCAGTTTTTTCTCTGTTGCTGGGTGAGCCTATCATACTTTTAACTTGAAATTGAGGCTAATGTTTATTTAATTTTGAATTGTAGCTAACAACTGTAGTGGAATATGCAGGGAGAAAGATAGTGGCAGGTAGTGCCTCCGGAGGATTGAAGGAAACTCAAGAGATGATTAATTTTGCAGCCAAACACAACATAAGAGCAGACATTGAGGTCATACCAATCGATTATGTGAACATTGCTATGGAACGCCTTTCCAGAGGAGATGTTAGATATCGATTTGTCATCGATATTGGAAACTCATTGAAATCTTTCACTTAAATTTGATTACCAGCCATGAGTGTGACCAGAAGTGTGTAATTTTTATATTTGTTGTGTTTTGTTCTAGTTAAATTATTCCAACTTCCAATTGATTGAATTTACAAAAAAGAAAAAATGATTGAATAAAATTAATCTTGTATCAATGTTCGAAATATGTAGCTTTTTTTTTTTTTTCAACCCATGGTCTCATTGATATAGTTTTAAGTGTTTTATTATTGTGTTACCTCAACTTCTTTCTTGTCTTTTCCGGTGAAATTTGTTTTGCTCACCTATTATAATTTTTTTTAATAAAAAAAATTCTTACAAACTTAAAGGGGGCAAGCCCTTTTCAATCATCTAAGCTGTACTAACTAAAAATCTATAATTTGAGCATGAGAATGTTGAAAGTCTTTGGTAAATTCATTTGATAAGTTGATATTTTTTGAGTGACCTAACATCATGATCATTTCTATTTCAAAAAATAAATAAAAAATCAGGATCGAGTTTCCTTTTTAACCGAAATTTAAAACCTAATTTGTACGTCACCTAACATAATTCTTAACAGTTTCGTTTTAGTAAACACTACAATTAAAAATAATGATATTATCAATCCCTAACTAGGCTACTTGATTTGTGAATACAAAAGAAGTTATATGATTGTATCATTGAAATTGAAGTAACATTTTTGCTAAAAAAGCAAAAGAAAAAACACAAAAAAAGAAAAAAAAAACCATTTAAATAATTGAAGTACTAGATAATTCTAGAAATTTACCCAAAAGTTAACTCAAAAAATGTACCAAGTGATTTGTTTTAACTTTCAACTATGTCTTTCACTAAAGTATCACTTGATTTATACGATAAAGACAAATTACTTACCAATTACCGTATCATCTGACTTCATTTTTGGATTAATTTTTTAAGTTGTATAACATTACTCTTTAAATAATAAAGAAAATGGCATAGGGTTCAACAAATAGTAATTAAACACTTTAACACACACCATCACTTGCATGACCACGGGCTTGTCTCACGACTGGAGCCTTGTCAGGGGTTTTAACTTACACACAAAACCCTAACGAGCCTTTTATTGACATAAACACCTGCAAGATACACTTACAAACAAGAAAAGAAAGCAATAATACCAACAAGAGATATAGATCTAAAACTAACACATGTGAGAATGATTGTTAGAAAGCAAGAAAGTAAAGGAAAGAACACATAAATTTAGCGTGGTTCGGCAAAATCCACGTGAGCCTCTTTGGAGAGACTCTCTTACTATAGTAATATCCTTTACAACCTTGATCTATCCAGAAACCAAACATATAACACCCTCAAAAAAAAAAAAAAAAAAACCCATTGATGATCTCATATAAATGTGTTTTTTTTTTTTTTCAACCAATGATCTCATTGATATAGTTTAAGGTGTTTTATTGTTGTGTTACCTCAACTTCTTTCTTATCTTGTCCGGTGAAATTTGTTTTGCTCACCGATTATAATATTTTTTTTTTAAAAAAATTCTTACAAACTTAAAGGGGGCAAGCCCTTTTTAATCATCTAAGCTGTACTAACTAAAAATCTATAATTTGAGCTTGAGAAAATCTATAATTTGAGCTTGAGAATATTGAAAGTCTTCAGTAAATTCATTTGATAAGTTGATATTTTTTGAGTGACCTAACATCATGATCATTTCTATTTTAAAAAATAAATAAAAAATCAAGATTGAGTCTCCTTTCTAACTAAAATTTAAAACCTAATTTGTATATCACCTAACATAATTCTTTTTTTTTTTTTTTTGAACGGTAAAATTTTTCAAAAACAGCCAAGCCGACAAAATACAAACAAACCATGGGCTCACATCCCCCAAACTTGCAGAAAAAAAAACGCACAACATACCTACGAAAAACAAACCAAAAAAACAACCCACTAGCAACGAAAACAAAAACAACCCAAGAACCCAATAAGGCCAAGCCATCCAACAAACACCTTACTAACTAGCAAACTCAAAACTCAGCAAACACCACAAACACACCAAACCAACATGAGCAAACCAACACCAAACCAACAAGATAAAAACACTGCCAGCAACATAAAAAGAAAACATCAGCAGACCTACCAACAAGATTGTTGAAGCACAACGACACAAAACAAAAACCCCAAACCACAAGCATCGACCAAAACAACTCCACCATAAAAAAGAAAACTACTGAACTTTCAGCTCTCTCAAGCCATCCAACTTCAATTTCCTCTTAACTTCAGTAAAAACAGCAGCCAACCCCACTTTCTTGCCATCAAAATCCAAACCCAAAGCTACTCCAACCCTTATAATCCTAGAAATCTCCTCTTCAAAGTTCAAAGATAACTTAAAATTATTCTTGAAATTCCTATACTTCATTACATGACCCTTAACAGCAAGGCAAAAGGACCAATTTGGGGTTGAAAGTTGAAACAAGGGATATGTGCTTCTAATTGACTGAAACCTTCCTTTCTTGACTCTTCTCTTTACTCCCAAACCCAACATAAGGTGAAGAAGGACTAGTTTTTTTTGAGCCATTACATCTGGGTCGTTCATTCTGTGGCCCATTCTTCCTTGACCCATGCTCTAGACCACAGAAGACCACTAGACCAGAGATAGCCATCTTATTACCACTTTGGGCCTTCATTTTAAAGTTTTGTGTGGGTCTTTTAGCCCACTCAACCATGGTCTCTTGACCATTTTCCAAAGCCACTCTTTTGTTTCTCACTCTGTTGTCTATAATTGGAATTCCCACTCTATTGTTTCCAATGACTTGATTCAAATTTCACCCCTCCCAAGATGAAAATTTGAAAACAACTTAGAGCCAAGATCCGTATCAGACAAAAATGAGTTGTCACATTTAACCTCATCACCTTTTTCCATCACAACCCTATTAACTTTGCCCTTCCTTCTAACTTAATCCTTCCTAAGCATATGATAGGTACTCTTGTTTGAAATTTGAACCTGACAACATTTTTCTGCCAGATTTTTTATCTCCTTGAGTTGATTTTTGGCATTCACACTGATTAAGTCCCTTTCAATTTGAGGAGAGTTGAAAGAAATATCTTCACCATCAATTTTGCCTAAAACACCATCTAACTTTTCCGTAACAGTCAAAGAATTCAAACCAGAAGCTAAGAATTCCTTCTCCAAACCCAGAAAACTATCCACCCAAGCCATGTCCACTGGAGCCAAATCTTCTTCCATATTCACCATAAAGCACCAGTTACCCATCACAAACTTGATTTTCCAGGAGCAATGATGATCTCGAGGGACTGAAACCAAAACACAACTTGTATCTAATATTCTTCTTGATAATGTATCTTCTTCAATCAAAAGAGGTTCCCCCACCATCTAGCCCAAATTTTTGAAAAAAGAAGGACACCAAAAATTTAATGGCACTCCCGAAATATTAACCCAGACTAACCTCAATTGAAAAACAAACGATTTAAAGCAGCTAAACATTGAAGAAAAACAATCGTCTTTGAAGAATCTATTGTTGATAAATCCTTCTTTGTCACTTTTCGATTCAAAGAACCATATGATACTCTTGTCACCTACGTAAGTAGAAGAAAACAAGAACTCTCTATTTCTCAACCTAGAGTTCACAGTGGTCACTTTCAAAAAATCTTTTAAGACACCCATAACACACTTTTTAAACTATTCTTCCTCAATCAGGTAATTGTTTCAAGACAATGTTAAGACCTCATTTTCCTTTCTTTCCTCGACAAACCGGGTCATTCTCTAGTTACCTTTCAACACTTCAGCATAAGTTTCCAAAGTTACTCTTTTCTTACCACCATCTGAAACTAGACCTTCATCTTAACTGATCTTCCTCCTCCTTTTCCAGCCAAAATCTGCCACTTTCGACACTATTGGCTACCCGTTCACGAGCATCCCGTTAGTCTTCTCTACAACCTTAATGGCTTCTTTTGATGTTCCAAAACGTATAAATGCGAATCTGCTCCTCTGTGAGTTGAACTTAGTGGACAAATACAAATCTCTAACATTACCAAAAGGCTTGAAAAAACCCCATAAACCCAAAAGATCCACCAAATGATTTAGATTGTCAATGAAAATCGAGAACAAGTCATCCCTAAAATCTCCTTTCTCGCCATAGCCATGAGAGCTATAGCTTCTCTTACTAGCTTTCTCTCTCATCACATTTTTAGAGCATTGAAAAAGGCACTGGTAAAGAAATTTAATCAAATCCACCTAAAATAATTCTCAACGGTTTCATTTTAGTAAACACTACAATTAAAAATAATGAAATTATCAATCCCTAGCTAGGCTCCTTGATTTGTGAATACGAAAGAAGTTATATGGTTATATCATTGAAATCGAAGTAACATTTTTGCTAAAAAAGAAAAAAAAAAAAAAGAAAAAAGAAAGAGAAGAACCATTTAAATAATTGAAGTATTAGATAACTCTAGAAATTTACCCAAAAATTAACTCAAAAAATGTACCAAGTGATTTGTTTTAACTTTCAACTATGCCTTTCACCAAAGTATCACATGATTTATAAGATAAGGACAAATTACTTACCAATTACCATATCATCTGACTTCATTCTTAGGCTAATTTTTTAAGTTGTATAACATTACTATTTAAATAATAAAGAAAATGGCATAGGGTTCAACAAATAGTAACTAAACACTTTAACACACACTATCACTTGCATGACCACGAGCTTGTCTCAAGACTAGAGCCTTATTAGGGGTTTTGACTTACACATAAAACCCTAATGAGCCTTTTATTGACTCAAACACCTGCAAGATACACTTACAAACAAGAAAAGAAAGCAATAATACGAACAAGAGATATAGATCTAAAACTAGCACATGTGAGAATGATTGTTAGAGAGTAAGAAAGTAAAGGAAAGAACATAGAAATTTAGCGTGTTTGGGCAAAATCCACGTGAGCCTCTTTGGAAAGACTCTCTTACTATAGTAATATCCTCTACAACCTTGATCTGTCCAGAAACCAAACACAGAAAACCCTCAAAAAAGGGCCCATAAACCTAGATCTGTTAACACTCAACCAACAGACCTAACATGAACTTAAAAGTAGTGATTAAATACAACAACAGAATCGCCTAACAATTACATCAAAAATAATTGAAGTACTAGATAACTCTAGAAATTTACCCAAAAGTTAACTCAAAAAACGTAGCAAGTGATTTGTTTTAACTTCCAACTATGGTTTTCACCAAAGTATCACATTATCTATACGGCAAGAACAAATTACTTACCAATTACCATATCGTAGGACTAATTTTTTAAGTTGTATAACATATCTCTTTAAATAATAAAGAAAATGGCATAAGGTTCAACAAATAGTAATTAAACACTTTAACACACACCCTTACTTGCATGATGATGGGTCTATTTCTATATATGTTTTAGGTCTATATTTCCTATTATTTATGCTTTGTTCTTGAGTGAATTAGGCGGTTTAATATGTTTGTTGAGCATGCGTAGGTCTATTCCATTTAAGTGATGTTAAATCTCACTTTTGAAGAAAAGAAGTCAAAATATGGAGAAAATGAGCAAATTTGAAGAAACTATGGAAAGTTGATTTTAGGCCAATGCAGAATAGCCAGGTTACATGGCTTATATCTCTCAGCTCCAATTGAATTGTGTGTCTTACTACCTATGAATTGAAAGCCCCAGAAGTCTGGTTTCTGGGGAACTTTTCAGATTGTAATTCTGATCTTTCTAGAAGGGATTATACCCATTTCCGTAACAGTGCGCGAGGCTGAGAAATTCCAAGCTAAGTGGAGGTCGCTGTGAAGTTCGCACCCACCCACGGCCAATGTCACGGCAACCTCCTCTAGCCAACAATTCCAGAGATCTTCGCACCTATACTGGTCGCACCCACCCACAACCAACATGGGTGCGACCACCTCAACATCAAAATTTCCAGAGATCTTCGTAGTGAAGTGGTCGCCCCCACCAACGGTGACTTTGGCAGCGACCTTCCGTGCCAACTCAGCTCAAGTGACAATTTTCAGACCTAATTTATAGGCAGCTATATATAGATAACATTTCTTTATTCTTGCAACCCACACAACAATCTTTTCCACCCCTTTCACACAACACATATCAGCCTTTACTCTCCAAGAACACACACACACACACAAATCCGAAAATCAACCCAAACCCTCTCATTTTTCACCATTTCTTCCACACATTCCTCCATCATTTTTCTCTACACACCATACATCACCCATCAGCCCTTTTTCTCTCTTTCATCATCCTTTCACATATTCCTCTCACCACACCCGTTTACATCCATTATGGAAAGATTATTTAAGGAAGGAAAAGAAGGAACTACAAGGAGAAAGAGGAAGCTCACATGGACTTTATGGGTTTTCTCTACACTTTTCCCTTCTTTGTTCATTTTTCATTAATGTGTAACTAACTTTATCTTGGGGATGATGTAACCGTATTGAACTACTCTATGTAATCAATTAGTCTATTTTTCTTAATTCAATTCGATTTTAGTTTCAATTATTGAATTACTTGCTCTAATTTCTCTATTTATGTTTTATTGTGACCACTATAAACATTGATTTGAGAGTTAGGTTATTAAAGGTGTTAAATTTAGGTGTGGGTGACCATCCCATCTAATTCTCTCACAAGCTTGGTAATTGGGAAGGTTGGTTTATACATGACCATGCTAGACCAACCTGGCTTAGACTGGCTTAGAGTTTTAAAGTTAAATAGAGGGATTGACCATTGCTTGTTACATGACCTTGTGCAAGTAATGGGAAAGACCTAGAACTTAATGGATTTATTTTAAAACAAGCCCTAAAATTGGATTGAAGTGCTTAACGAGATTAAGTGAGAACATTTAGTGGTCTAAGAAGATTGCATCGATTCCCTAGTGCTTTCTCCCATACATTTACTTCTTGTGTGCTTATTTGTCGTGCTAGCTTAGTTTTTAGTCCCAAGATTGCATTTTTATTTCTCAAGTTTGCATTTTTTAGTTTTAAGGTTTACATTTTTAATCATTTTCAAGAAACCAAACCATTTTCCAAAACCAAAGCATTATGCAATTTACTTTTCGCACACTTAGAGTAGAGTTTTCCTAGACTAATTAGATTTTAACCATTTGAATCACCGATCTCAGTGAACGAACTTTAATGTAAATTGAACGTAAATATTTTTACTTCATCACATGACCACGGGCTTTCCACATAGCTAGAGCCTAAAAATATAATAAATTCAAATAATAAATAACAAATTCAGACGAGATGAGGTTGGTCGGATGGTAAATCCCTCATACATTCACCACGAGATTACGGGTTCGAGTCTTTTTTCAATCCAAAAAACCCCGAATTTATAATGTAATCCTGATAAAAAAAAAATTCAAATATAATTACTTGAGAGGATTCAAACCCATATATAATTCCCTAGTATAATAAGGCTATTTAATACAATGTCATGCCTTGTTTGGCATGACTTTTGTAAGCTATCTTTTTGGCTTTTTAAGCGTATTCTCTTATAACCATTGTTAAAGGTGTTTGATTGACAAAGGAAAAGAACTTTTAAATTTTTGAAGCTCTTCCAAAAGAAGCAGAAAGCTAGAATTTAGTGCTTTAATTTTATTTTTTCCTCTAATAAAAAAAGAAAAAAAAGAGGGAAGATCCTCAAAACAAAAATAAGGGAAGTTGTTTTATTTTAATGAAACTTTCATAATGCTCATTTCACTAAGTTTCAGAAAATAAATAAATAAACATAATTTTCTCCCATATCCCAGCTTACACTTTTTTTTTTTTTTTAATTGCTTTATTATTTCAATGGAATTTTATTTTAGATTAATTTTTTACCATTTCATTATTTCATCGAAGAGGCACTCAACATAATGAACGGTCATGATTTCATTTTATTTTTTTCTTCTATTTTCAATAAAATCAACTACTCTCATATCTGGATCTTGGCAGAAAGTGACACGTCTAAAATTGGAGGATCTGGGGATCCAAGGATCAGGGAAGGCCTTAATACAGGCTCCATTTCCCACCTTCCAACGCAGCCCTTTCAAAAAAAGGGTTCTTCCCCAAATGACACTTCTCTAGGTGTGGGAACATCCAGGCTTGAAGGAAGCTTAAAGAAAATCAACTCTTTTAAAATACTTGGCTTTGAGTACCTTGGCAGTAAGAGAATCGGGACACTTGAGAATACGACATGCTTGCTTAGCCAGAAGTGACTGATTAAACAGGTGGAGGTCTTTAAAGCCCAAGCCACCACAACTTTTGGGGAGGCAAAGATCTTCCCACTTGATTCAGCTGATTTTCCCCTTCCTATCTCTAGAACCCCATAAAAACTTAGAGATTAAGGCACCCAACTCTTTACAAAGGCCAACTGGAAATTGGAAAATACTCATCATATACGTTGGGATGGCCTAACCAACTTCTTTGATGAGAACTTCTTTCCCTTCAAAGGAAAATATGCTACCTTTCCAACTCTGAACCTTTTTCCAGCCACGCTTCTTAATATCATCGAAGATTATCCTTTTGTTTCTACCCACAATAGTCGGAAGACCAAGGTATTTGTCTTGGGTGTTAGAATCTGGAATCTGGAACAGCTTTTGAATGTCTCTTCTAACTTCGAGAGCAATGTTCGGGCTGAAAGTAACCTTCGATTTCTTGAGGTTCACCTGCTGCCCCGACCCCCTCTCATAAGTTTCAGATATGGGAGCAACTATCCTTCGAGGCCTTGAAGAAGAGCATGCTATCGTCGACGAATAATAAATGGCTCACAAAAGGGCTACCGCTATTACATTTATTTCCCAAAGATTGGCCCAAGCTTCTAATCAAGCTAGACAAACCCTCTGCATAGAGAATGAAGAGGTAAGAAGAGAGTGGACTTCCATGTCTTAAGCCCTTGGAGGGCAACACTTGACTGATCACCTTCCCATTGAGCAAGAAAGACAGTTTTGATGCTGAAATGCAATCCTTAACCACTAAGACCCAATTCGACGAGAAGTGCATCCTTTCCATAACTGCCTAGCGGAAACCCCACTCCACCCAATCATAGGCTTTACTCATGTCTAGCTTGAGAGCCATAAGACCTCTCTTTCCTTCTTTTATGTGACTGATTGAGTGTAGAATTTCAAAGGGCACCAACACATATTCGAATATGAGGCGCCTAGAGATAAAATATGACTAGTTTGGGGAAATGATGGAGGGGAGGTACTCTTTATGTCTATTAGCCAAAACCTTGGTGACAATCTTGTGCACTACGCTACAAAGGTGAATTGATGATTTTATTATTTTTCTAATTCGTCCAAATTTAGAGTTTTCTCTTGTTTATCCTAAATATTGGTATTCTTTCGAGAATAACGATTTTTGATGCTTGTTATTCTACTATGGGTGTAGATGTTGATACCCAAAGAAATTATTTGTACACCCATCTTTTTATGGGAAAATTACACCAACTTATCCAAGTTATACTCATAATTACATTAAAACCGGTAAAAAAATATATTATAATAACACTAATTTACACTTGACCCATTAATTAACGGTTGACCAACCATTAACAACAGTTAGACACTAACCAGTGAGGCAGTGGAGGGTAATATGGTATTTTTTGGTGTTTTTAAATAAATAAAAAAAAGAAAAGAAAAAAAAAGTCCAATAACATATCACCACATCAACCCTAATAATTTATTAATTAAATATAATATTAATAGAAAAAGTCTGCTTCAGCCCTTCCTTCAATTTTCAGAGACCAAATTGCAACCGTAAACAAAGCAATTCGCAATCCAATACAAAGCAAATCGCAACCCAAAATAATTATGCTTCTTTATTCTCCACCCTTCATCTTCTTTACCATCACAACCATATCCAAAAACACGAACAATAAAAAAAAATATTTTAAAAATTTTAGAGAATATATAAATATATATATATATATATATATTAGAGATTTTCCATGGAGATGGAAGATTTGGTTCCAGATCACCTCCATTTTTGTAGTAGTTCTGGAACAAAAATCTTCATTAATGGAGAATTAGGATCTCCTCCAATTTTTGAGAAAATCTAGAACCAAAATCTTCATTAATGGAGATATGCCATCTCCATTATTGGAGATTTTAGATTTCCTCTAATCGGGATTTTAGATTTCCTTTAATGGAGATCGAGTTCTCGTTCATTTGATCTCTATAGAGATTTGAAGAGATCATTATATTTTTTAAATATTTTTTTCTTCTGATTTTTTCATATATATTTTTAATTATTTGATTTATATAACTCTTTTTTAAAATTTTCTGATTTCTTTTTTACCGATATTTGATTTTTTTATATACATATTTATTTTTTAATTCATTAATTGACTCGTTGCGTCAATCGTTAGTCAAGGAGTCAATAGGAGTTTAGTGTCATTATGATTTTTTTTGTCGGTTTAGTGTAATTATTCATATAAACAAGGTAAGTTTGAGTAATTTGCCCATAAAAAAATGGGTGTACGATTAATTTCTTTTGGTGGCAATATCTGCACCCTTAAGGTATTTGTGCACAAATTAATAGATTAATAGAAGATTTTACTTTTGGTATTCAAGAATTAACGGATTTAATTTTTGGTATTCAAGAATCAACAGATTTGAATTATTTATCCCGTTCTGTTTTATCGATTCTTGTTTGTGCTGATTTTTATACTATATCAATTGGTATTAGAGCCTCCGAGTCTACCTCTGTGCTAGTCTCAGTGACCACGGACCACACCCAACTACTTTCCCATTAGATATTCCATCTTCCATATTTTCCACATAAAAAAAAAAAAAAAAAAAAAAAACAAATCCAATTCCCATGAACCCCTGAGCACGATTTGACTCCTATCATTTGGCGTTTTTTGATGATGCATATGTATCCGAAGAAGTTTCCGTTGATTTCAATATGCCGCCAATATTCGATGAAGAGGTGTTCTATAAAGATCATTACAACAACTCAATTTTGTGGATTGTTTTTATAATTTTACCATGTTTCATCATTCTACGGCATCTCCAATTTATTTGTAACTCAAAACATTAATGATTGATGAATATGTTTTGATTTTTATTGAATGGGTATTGTGACGAAAATTGGAAAATTTACGGTTTGTCATCTATAATCAAGGTTATTGGCACATAATAAATTTTTACATATTCGTCAAATTAAAGATGCCGGAATTTAAGGATGAATTTTCTCTTAAGAGAATGATGTAGGAAATATTATTGGAGATTTTGAGTTTTAAAAATATTATTGTAATTAATACATATTATTATGTTTGTTTCAATTTATTATATATTTAATTAGGTAGTTAATTATTTATGATTTGATTTTATTAAATATAATCTAATTTCCCTATAGATTTATGATGTTTTAGGATTCTATTATTTTAAATTACCATTGTTATCTCAATTCTTTCCTTTTTAGGAAAATTGATAATTTTATTATTTTTCTAATTCTTCTAAATTTAGAGTTTTTTCTTGTTTATCCTAAATATTGGTATTCATTCGAGAATTAACGATTTTTGATACTTATCATTTTGGTATTCATGCATGAATCAATGAAATAATAGAAGATTTCGATTTTGATAATTAAGAATTAACTGATTTAATTTTTGGTATTCAATAATCAACAGATTCGAATTTTTGGTATTCAAGAATCCTTGAAAGTTGCAATCTCTATTATTTATTGGAAATTAATGTGTATATATATATATATATATATATATATATATATATAAAGAAATTGATGTTTCAAAATAATTTATTATCAATACAAACTCTCCTAACTCTCCTTACTACCAACTTTTATATGCAGACATATGTTAAAAAAAAAAAAAAAAAATTCTTTAAGAATTAGAATAAATGAATAAATTTAAACAAAATAAGAAAACTTTGAAAAAATTGTAATTTCTTATAATTATTATTTATATATAATTATTGACATTTAAAGATGTTATTTACAAAATGACGTTAGTTTATTGGTATATCCCTCAAACCTACATAAGGGGTCGTAGGTTCGAATCTCTCCTCCATCCTAAACATATAATATTTATATATAAAAAATATAGATTAACGGTTCAGAGAAGACTCAATCAAAACACAACTTATTTATTTAATGGGTTTAACGTATTGATCTATTAATAACCCAAAGATAATAATATCTAATACAACACTGTAAATATCATATTCTCGGATTAAATTATGCATGGTACTGTCCCATTATTTATTTTTTTTTTTTTACCAAAAGGCAAAAGCCATTTTGTCATTTCTTCGTTGAAAACACATTGAGGTCCAAAGCTTTGAATTGAAACTCATTAGAAAATACTTTTATCATATATGATGTCATGATTATACACTTTAATCAGAAAATCCTTGTGCAGAGAATAGAGGTGGCCATGGTTTCGGTTAAACCGACGGTTTTGCCCGCGGTTTAACCGAAACCGTACTTCCAAAAACCGTCCCAAAACCGAAACCGAAACCGAAACCGGCGGTTTCAAAACCGGTTGAACCGGTTATGGTTTCGGTTTGGGTACTTCCAAAAACCGGCGGTTTTAACCGCGGTTAAACCGCCAGTTTTTTTAAAAAAAAAAAATTAAAAAAAATCGACTAATCAGAAGCTGACACATGGCATTTTTTTGAATTTTTTTTTTGAAAAACCGAAACCGAACCCAAAACCATCGGTTTTTAAACCGAAACCGAAACCAAAACCAAAACTGTAAAACCGCCGGTTAGAAACCGTGTACCAAACCGGTTTTTCGGTTACGGTTTCGGTTTTGGGTGGCCACGGAACCGAAACCGCCGGTTCAAACCGAAACCAAACCGAAACCGAACCGTGGCCACCACTAGCAGAGAATCAAAAGATTTACTTTGAATTTGAATTGAGAGCCGAGGGAGAAATGACTTTATAGACCCAAGTTAAAAACAACCGGATTTTTCATTTACACTTTTCAACCCTTAACTAAATTTAACTGAGGAATAATATATCAATATCGGTATCGATATCGAGCTTTTAAATTTATGGATATATCGGGGATATTATCGATATCGGCGGATATTCGGTAAAAAATCAAAAAAATGATGGATATTTACATTTAAAGTTAGAATTTTTTTGTGAAACTTTAGGACAAGCTTAAACAAGTAATTACACATCACATTAATCATATTTCAACGATAAATTAGCATGGTTATGAGTTTAATATTAATTATAACATAGATAGAATCTGTATATAATTTTTAAAATTGAGTATTTGATAGAATAATATTTTGTTTCACTTTAAGAATATTATATACAATATAAAGAGATTAAATATTTAATAAACAAAATTATCATTGAAAAATATATATAGTTCCATACTTCCAAGATTATATCATAAATCATAATTCATAAATAATAATACATTGCATGTCTGAAATTTAAAACCAAAATAAATTCCTTACTAATTCAAATACATAAGATACATTTCTATCTTGATTCGAACAACAATTTTCCTAGGAAAATGTGCTAGCGTAGTTTTCAAGGTAGTTATTAATATGTCACACATATATTGCTTGATCTCTTACAACTGATCCATGAATTGGGTAGTTTGGATTTACTCAACTTTGTGGATATTGTTGATCTGCATGCATAGGTATTGCATATGACATTTGTGGAAAAAGGATAATCAAATATACTGCATCTATCATAACTACCATAATATGGTACATGAGAACTTGACTTTATCTGCGAATCACCCAAAGAACTATTTTCTATGTTCATACTCATTGAGGAAAGAGTCATATTCAAAGAATTTTCATCAATTTAACTTGTTCCTCCATGTTGTCTACCACGATTTTGATCAAAATTACATGCATGAGCATCCCAACCTGCCGCACTAGCATTCCAACATGTTGCACCAGCATCCCAACCTCTGGCACAAACATCCCAACTTGTTGCACCAACATCTCAACCTCTTGCACTAGAATCCCAACATCCTCCATCATCTCCATCATCTTTTCCTCCACTATTTCCATCAAAGGTATGTTGGTCATCGGAAGAGCTGCTAACAGTAACTTCACGATCTACACCAACTTCTTCTCTAATCACTTGTTTAACATTTATTCCTAAATCTCGAGCATGAGAAACAATTTATGGATCAGGATTTCCCTCATTATCATCCAAATAGGCAGGTCTAACCCAATCAAAAAAAGAATTCTCATTATCGTCCCCTGCTTCAGTGGCTACTTGAAGTAGATCCATAAAATCAGTTTCATCAACTTTATCTTTTCCAGCTGTCATATCCCTAAGTTTCAACTTTATATTATAATAACAATAAACAAGTTGTTCAAGATTAGATAGGCAAGACGGTTTCTTTGTTTTGTGTGGATTAAAGTAAATGTAGACCAATTTCTTTCGCATGCAGAATATGATGTTGTTTGTGACAGTATGCAAATTGCTATTGCACGCAATGATGGAGCACAATTTTCATACATTACCCACCAATCAGCTGCAATAAAAATTATTAAGTATTATAACTATTATAAGTATGAATACCATTTCAATGATATTATTATTTATTATTATTACATAGATTTTGTAATAAAAATTATATACCCAGTTGCTTTTGTTTCTAGCTGCCATAGCTACTCGTTCACCAAAACTTTTCTTTCCATCCTTAAAGTATGTGAGCTACATTCATGACTCATGAGATCAATATGTAAATAATATATATAAATATGAGTAAATGACACAATACTCCCATGCAAAGAAGTTATAATATTGGAATTATAAAATTGATTGTAAGTTGCAACTTTTTATCTCATTTCCAAAATTAGCAATCCCTACAATTTCAGTGTCTAATTGCGTATAGAAAATATGTAAGGCTTTCAAAAGATCTGAATTATCCCCAATATTGTCTCTATATTGGTACTTTGGGTTCAAATAGTAAGCTAGAAGAATAAAAAATATTAATTTTAGTATAAATAATAAAATAATTTTCAATATAGATTATGTGAACAATAATTTAAGTGTTTAAGATTAATTTTCTTATAATTTTTTTTTTTTTTTTGGCAAAATATCCCTGGATTTCAGGATGAAATTCACAATATTTCGGGAATATCGGGATATTTAGATAATATCGGAAGATTTTTATGGATATTTCGAAATTGACCGGATATTTGCTAGATATTGAATATTACCACTGTTTCGATATCGATCCCTCCAAAGTATGGATACATCGGTGGATATGTCGATTTTAAGTTTGGTTAATTGAACTAACCCTCAACAGTCAACAACCAAAAGCTTCTTTCTGCTTTTCAAAATAATTAAAAATTATGAATAGAAACTCTTCCAAGTTCCAGCAACTACCAACATTAACACGTGTTAGAATTATATAAAGTCCTAAAGAATTCTTAAAAGATGTAATCTCTGTTATTTGTTGGAAACTAATGATATATATATATATATATATATATAAAAGTAACGTTACACATCTCATTTAAAATCCCACTTTTTTTATCTAACTACATGTGGTATGTGAGGTGTCAAATGATGAGTGGATACACGTGATAGGTGAGATAAATCATCATTAATGTATATCTACTCATAATTTGACACTTCACATACTACATGTAGTGAGATGAAAAAAGTGGGATTTTAGGTGAGATGTTTAACATTATTGTATATATATATATAAAGAAATTGATGTTTCAAAATAATTTATGGGCAACATTAACTTCACGTGAGATAACAACCGTTTTATTTTCATAAATAAAAAAATAAAATAAAATAAAATAAAATAAAATAAAAAAGGCACATTTTACCAAAATGATAAATACACTAGTTAACCTGTATTCTTATTTTCTTTATAAAAAAAATAAAATAGTTGTTAAATTTAGGGCACACATAACATATTAACATTATTCATAATTTATTATCAATAAGAAAACTTTGAAAATTTGTAATTTTTCTTCTGAAAATTCATATGTATAAAATATGAGTAAATCAGTTATGATCAATCACCCTAAAATGTGTGGAGATCAATCTCCGACAGTGAGAGTACATAATACCAATCATGGGCATAGATACTCCGGTTGCATATATAAGCTCATTAATCTCAACTATTTCTCCTAATTATGAGTTTAGATATCTAAATTACGTATGTATGGTCAATTTTGGCCCGTTCCAACCAAACCTTAACCCATTTTATGTTGGAATTTTTTTTTTTTTTTAATTATTTGGTATCGGATTTCATAAAGCAAAAATAATAAATAAAATAGCCTTCAATGTGATATATGCATATGCTTCATAAATGTGTACAGATGATCATCGTAGTTGATAAGTTTGTCTAGAATTGAGAATTCAAAAATTGAATGAAGGAAATTAATTGTTAATTTTCAATTGGTATTCTCATAGTATCTCCAATGCTATTATGCATTTGGAGAAAATGAAATGCTACATATGATAGATATTAAAAAAGTTAAAAAAACTCTCTACAATACTACTATCTAAGTTGAATATGGAGATGGTGTGACCAAAAAAAAGTTAGAGAATATGGAGTTGAGTTTCTAATTCTAGAAACTCTCCTAGAAATGCTGACTAGGATTTCTAACCCTTTCCACCAATAAGATTAAAGCTTTCAACTTTTTCCACCAATTAAATTAAATCTCATTTAATTGTAAAATAAAAGAGGAGAGAGAGTATAATAATTGTTTTATTATGATTGGACACAAATGATGCATATTTGACTTTAGATAATTGCATTGGAGATGTGAATATGCATTTCTTTAATTTTTTTTCAAAAGTGGGCCCATAATAAATAGAAATGCTGATGTGACATTACTTAGAAACTCAAAAATACATATTCGTATTGGAGATGCTCTTATATATTAATTGAAAATTGGTTGTAAATGAATAGTTTGGAGGAAGACGAACACAAGCCAAGACATTTATTGACAATACATTAATTCAATGTTTGATCATGATTATGAGAGCATTTTTTTCATGCAGACAAAAACATGGAAATATCAATTAATTTTCTTCTTATTAATAATAAATATTTTTTTTTTGTGTGTCGCCAAATCAAAACAAAGACCCAATTTCCAAGTTTCTATGCACAGTTTTATATAATAATAAAAAAAACATATTTACTGAGGAGGGATTTGACTATAATTCATGAATGCAGTGCAATTGCAGGTAATGAATCAACTGATCAGTCATGTACATGGAGATGGATATGGAAGATCAAATATGAAGACATGCAACAGCTTTTTTTTAGTGATTTTTTCAACAGAAGATCAACATAAAGTGATATTGTGTTGTCATTCAAACTGTACTCTAAAATAGGAGAAAAACTTATGTGAGAGATGAGACAGTCAAAAGAATATTAAATTTTGACCATAACGTCTATATGGTTTTGAGAGCATCTCCAACACCCTCCCTTAAAGATATTCTTTAGCTTAATCTAGGGAGTATATGTATTTTTGCGACTCCAACAGCTCCTTTAATTGTGTTATAGTGGAGTTTACTCCTTTAATTAAGGGTGTTTTCAAACCCCCTTTAAGTGGGCCCCACTTGAGGTTTGATGAAATTGCATAAATATGATAGTTTTGGCAATATACACACAACTTCTCTCAATATTTGAAAATTGTTGCACAAACATCCCCTACAGTTAGATGGATCCGTAAGTCGATCAAAAGTGTAAAAAGTCTAAAATATCCTTTATTTTTATTTTAAATAAACTATTTTTATTTTATAAAACATAAGATAAAAATATATTTTAGATGACATAAATATATCTTAAATCTGAGATATGGAAAAAAAAAATTCATCTTTTCAATAAAAAAAAAAAGTTTTTAAAGCAATTTAATAATAAATAAATTTTAAATTTTGAATTTATTTAAAATCAAGGGGGAATTGAACAAACTAAATTTTTTTATTTTTTATTTTTATTTTTGAAGATTAATTTAATTTTCCAGCTTTCAGATTTAAGACACATTCATATTTTATAAAATATTTTTTAATATATTTTTTAATTTATTTTATTTAAAATAAAAATATAGGGTATTTTAGACTTTTTACACGTTTGATCATTGACTAACAGATCCATCTAACAATAAGGGATGTTTGTACAACAATTTTCAAATGTTGAGGGATGTTTGTGTGTATATGGTCAAAACTGCCATATTGGTGCAATTCCCCCTAAAGTTTACTAAAACAAATTAAAAAAATTATAAAATTTGTTTCCTACGATTTGGAAAATGTGTTATTCTATAAGTTTTCCATAAAGTTTTTCAATAACAACACATCAATCCAAATTATCTTTTAAGCTTTTAACTTAACTTAATTAAAGAACAAGGACTACTGCTTTTGGATTTAAACACAATTTATCATTGATTATTAACAATTTTTCTAAGAGTAATATATTATATGGTCTAAAAAATTACTCCAAAATTCAACCTAAATGATGTGGTAAATAAGTTGTCATCACCACGTCATCACCATACAAATCATGAAGTGATGTGGTGAATGATATAATAAGAATAAATCACTTATCAGTTGTCATATCATTTGAGTTAATTTTTAGATTATCTATCATCGGTGTTTTTCCAAATCAAATATTTTGTTATTTTAATTTTTTAATAGTAAAGTACAATGATAAAGCATGAGTATGCATCGAATACAATATAATTTGTGACAAAAAAATTAATAATATGGTACTGTCCCATCCAAGATAGTATAATCTCACAAAATTTGTGTGACTTTATTGTTGACTGTACTACATGTGTGGGAGTTTAGAGTTTTGAGAAAGTGACAAATGAGTATATACTGGGGTGGGTAAATTTTGGTAAGTGATCAATTTTAACTGAGTTAAATGACAAGACTACACACATATATATATTATAAAATGTGAATACAATATAATTTTGTTTTAAGGCCATATAATGGAGATGTATTAGGTACGTAAAAATAATATACGTAATCACAGAATCTTAAAAGGATTAGTTTTTTTTTTTTTTTTTTAAATTTAAAATTAATTATTAGACTAAGAAGGTGTTTTAATTTTCCCCATTGTAATTGTGTTGAATATTTTCTTTTGTTTAATAATCTCACTTTGACATTTTCAAGTTTCAACATGACTACATAAAAAAATTAAAAAAAATCTCAACATAACTTTTTTTTTTTTTTTTAAATTTCTTTGAAATTCATATCGTAAACAATAATCAGAAAACAGTAAATAACTATCATGACATTTGGTTGAGAGAGATTGGTCCATCAATATGACAATGTATGGTGATAAAAAAAATAAAAAAATAAAAAAAAAAAAAATAAAAAAAAAAATAAAAAAAAAAAAAAACATAGACAGAATGTATGATCAAATTTCTTATCTTTGGAAAAATTGGACCACTTCGAATTTCGAAATGTTTTCATCAATCACAAAATCCCTTATTTTGGAAACTCTATCGGCTCTATTACGATAGAAACCATGTGATTTTCGATATCTTTTTGTTTTGGAAAACATGTAAACACTTTAAGAAAATCTTTGCATAAGACACATATAGTTAGCATGCTCAATTGCTCATGCCTTTTCTTTTCTTTTCTTTTTTTTAAAAATAAAATAAAATAAAAACTTGCTCATGCTTTACTGTATTGTAATAAATAAATAAACTTGCTCATGATTTAATATAACGTTCTAATGTAACAAAATTTATGACTTTTAATAAATGGATGAAAATACATTAATATTTATAATTTGTCTTATTTAAAGTAATAAATTTAAAAAACTTGATTAAAATCGAGTTTTTTTTATAAAAAAAAAAAAAAAATAGAAGTTGCAAAAATTATAGAATGAAAGGATTCATAATGGATCCCTCTTAAGTAGAATTTTTTGAAATTAAGACAGAATTTTATTAAATAATGTAAACTAACTATACAAGGTTTATCCAGTGGTACTTACATTAGGAGGCCATGGGTTCGATTATTGTCTCCTCCTCAAATCCTGAATTATCATAATAATTTTTTTTAAATGTAAAAAAGAAAGTTATTTTAACAAAGCAAAACAGTTTTTTTTTTCAAAGCAAACTCAAGATATATATTAAATTATTAATAAGATATTAAATCCCAGAAGCAAATCCAGAACCAAAATCACTTGGGTTTTAAAAAATCATCCCCAAATTTCTTAAGCCATATAAAGGCAAAGTTCTGGTCTTGGTTTTGATTGACTAAAGTAACTATGGGAACATTTTGTATTCCTGTATGTATTGAAAATAATTTTAGTACATAGTTTTTAATTTTCTAATTTATTTGTCACCCGCCCTCTTGATTTTAAATAAAAGGTGTTGTTATTTCTTTTATGCATTCAATATATATATATATATATATACATGGTTCTGTTCTGGTCAGTGCAAACCAATATAACGTACATCAGTATATTGCATGTGGATCACTGATTATAGAGAAGTTTTAACAAGTGCATACACTTTGAGTCAAAATATGTAAATCTAATGGTCCACATCCAACGCATCAATGAAGTTATATCAGTGTGCATTTGAACATTTATATATATATATATATATATATATATATTTCATGTAGAAAATAAAGTGCAAATGTGCAATAGAGTAAGCATTAATTAATGTGAAAAACCTATTAGAGAGATATTTCATTAAAATGCATTTATGTACCTGCTACCTAACTGCACAACAAACCACAATATCAAATTATAAATCCAAATGAAGATGAAAAAAAAGAAAAACCGATGTTGTCGGTTTTTTCACAATTTTTTCAACATGAGAGAGAGAGAAAGTGATCTTATTTTCAAGGGAAATTATTATTTTTCCTATGAGGTTTGCTATATTAGATAAACTGATCCCTCTAGTTTCAAAAATGGCCAATCAACCCTCTGAAATCCTAAATATTGGTCATTTTACCTTTTCTGTCAAGTTTCCCGTATAAAATCCTAAATATTAGTTCATTGCATTTTGCCTCAATCATGGATTGAACCTTCAACATTATAGTTGAAAGCCACACGCTCTAACCCGTTGATGTACGCCAACTAATAATTGAAGATTTGTTGATTTATATATATATATATATATATATATACAGTTTTTATATTGTTAGTTCTCTTGTATGTGAGTTATTGGATTTAAAAGATGTTTTGACAAACGCATACAACCAAGTTAAGGCATTTAAATCCAATGACTCACATGCAATGAATTGATATATTTGATATCAGTTGAACTGATAATAGAAAAACTATATAATATAATATAATATAATATAATTTGTTTAACATAATTTAAAGCTGTTTAATTATTTTATTTTATTTTATTTTTTTTTACTTTTTCCCTATTCAATTTATAGGTTTTGATTTTCTGGGTTCTTTTTTTATCAAATTGAAATAATATATTTTCTGAAAAGTAAAAAATTCAAAAAATAAAAATAAAAATTTATAGGCTTTATTTTTCTGGATTTCCTCATGTTTTCTTATTTTCTTTTTCTTTTTTATAAATTTGTTTTTTTATATTATTATAAAATATGAGTTTATTTTAAATTATATAAACATATTTAAATTATTTTAAACAAATTATATAACTATATATATACATTCAAATCAACAATCTTCCAACAATGAGTTGGAGTAGCTCAACTGGTTAGAGAGTGTAGTTTTTAACTACAAGTTTGAAGGTTCAATCCCTGATAGAGACAATGATAATTTCCCTATTTTCAACAAGATTAGAGAGAAAGTAATAATAAAAAAATAAAAAAAAAATAGAATGGGTTTAATGGATCGATCTTGGATCACCCATTGAATTAGTAATTAGTGAATGGGTTTGAGTTTACATTTTCAAACCCAATAAGTTAACGGGTGGGTTTGGGTTGAGTGAAATTTGACTCGACCTATTTACCATTCTATACTTATTCGATTCGATCCATTGTAAGATCCAGCTAAAGTACCTCTCAACTAGGTTGGAATTTACCGGCTACAATTATCAAATAAACCCTTTTTCTACTAGTTATTCTAGTTTAGGCTATTAAAATGGAGATTTCTGAAAAATTACCAGTATTTTTATTGCTTTATATTTTTATTTTTAGAATGAAAAGTTTTATTATTTACTCAATTTTCTGTTTCACATGAAATGAAGTTTGAGGACTTTTTTGTCTTTTTAATTAATGTTCAAAAAAAAAAAAAAAAAAAAAATAGATGGGTTGGTTGGGTAGGTGATGTTTATGAGATAAAATAGATGGTGCGCAATTCATACCCCTTATTGATCCAACGGCCATTAAAAATGGTCTCCACCTAAGTACATTTTCTACCTGAGATGTCACATTTGCTCTCACACACAAATATCTCTCTCAGTCTGTTTTGGCTTTGTTGAAGAAAACAAAAGAAGTTTTACATATTAGTTCTCACAGAAATATAATTGGAATCTGGTCAAAAGATTTTTTGAAATTTACTGTGGGTGGAAGTGCGGGAGTGTAAGAACTCTTGCTCTTAGAAGTCAAAGAAAGTCTCATCAACCATCCCATTCCGGACGTAGAACTGGGGTGGGCTTACGCCTATCAATGCCCGCTTCATTTGAAAGCCCCATCAAACTAACAAAACTAGTGTGACTTGTAAGGGATTAATCGAAGATTTTTAAGAGATTCTCTTGATTTTTTTTTTACATAGATGTCAGATGGTATTTTGCTTTTTATTTTTTTGCTATCTCAACATTCTCTCCAAAAATAAAAATAAAAAAAACAAATTCATACTCTTTTGATCCGTATTCAAGTAAACACTAGATATTAATCGGAGGTAGACCAGCGTCTAGAGGGCCGGAATATATATATTTTTTAATTCATACTTATTATTATATAATATATTATTATATATATTTTTTTTAATTTTCCCTCCAAAAATCAAAAAGCCAAAAAAAATACTCTTTGATCATTATATAGATTTTATTTATTTTATAAAAAAATACAGCTAATTCGTTTGCCATAAAAAAAAAAAAAAAAAAAATGAATCCACTCTCTTACTCTATCTTTAAAAATCCCTAAAAAAAAAAAAACTTGAAATCAAAATCGAAATCTGTTTAGAATTTGTTACGCAGCGATCGAAAAAGAAAGTACATAATAGAATTATGGGAAAATTGTATAAATATACCCTGACTTTAACATATATTTGAGATATAATCCAGTTTTGCTAAAATTACAAGAAAATACCCTTGATTAACCGTTGACTGACAGTTGACCATACTAAATGATAAAATGACCAAAATGCCCTCCTTCAATGTTTTATTAATTTTTATTTTTAAAAAATATTGTAAATATTAAAATAATTAAAAACTAATTAATTAACAATATAAAATTTAGAAGTCAAATATTATAAAATGTCTAAATCACCCCTCAATATTATAATTTTTTTAATTTTTTAATTGTTTGATAACTGTTAATTATATATTAAAAGCTAACCAAAACAATTTATATATATATATAAATATATATATATATATATTTAAAGAAAAGTAAATCAAATTAAATGTTAAAAGCAAAAAATAAATAGCAATTGATCTCCATGGAGACCTACGCTGCATCAACGGCTTTGACTCCGTCCTTACCCGATTAATCGGCCAAAAATCGGCCGATTTTTTCCCAGTCACCTAATAAGCCCTTTGTGGCCTAATTCAGTGTGACCGCCGAGACCCTCTTTTTGAACATCCGTTGTTCTCCAGCTCTAGCTCAAAGTCTCACACATTTTCCTCCAACATACGTTTTCCTCCAATAACTCACTTCTTCTATCTTTCAATGAGCACAAAGAAAAAGAGAAAAAAAAAAAAACAGGTTTTTGAAGATTGTTGCAGTTTCTTTTTTAGATTTATTGTCTTTTAAATTGTGCTTAATTAGTCTGATAATTTTTGTGTGATTGTTTTTGTAGGAAAATCAACAGCAGAAATATATTTTATTTTAGGATGGGAGGTGTCGGAAAAAAAAAAGGTAATAGACTAATACTTTTAATTTGGTTGAGATTCTTCCAGTCTCGTACCTATCAATTAGTGGTTTTGTTTAGTTGTTGATTTATGATGTTTGAAACTAATGATTTTCCAATTAGTGGTTGACGAAAATTCTATCTTGATTGTAGCTTGGATGATTATTCTTGAATTTTTTATTTGAAAGACCTCAAACCAGTTTTAGCAGGAGCTAGGCCTACATATAAAGCTTGATAACCAATTAATATACGCTAATGAAGAACAAAAATGATTCTTTAGTCATGGTTTAATAATCAATATACAGGGTTTTGTCACATCTTTTATTGGTTATTAATGATGACATTCTCTATGCTCTTCTGTGTGTGTCATCAAGTGGGAAGAATAATGGTTTCTTGGTGAGGCGCAAGGGAGCAAGGATAGCAAAATGCCAGCAGTAAAACTAGAAAATTTTCAATGTAAATATCTTATCTCCGATTTTTAGAATTAATATATTATGTGTACTTGTTATCTATCTCCTTAGTTAATATTAGGTGCCTTCATTCTTTTGCAATTTGGGGCTGTCCAAAATTAAAGATATTGCCAGACTACCTTCTGCAATCGACAACTTTGGAGGAATTGGTTATTAGATGGAGTCCTATTTTAGAAAGACGTTACAAGGTGGAGAAAGTAGAGAACTGGATCAAGGACTGTGGCTTTCCTAAGATCAGAATTTATGAAAATCCCACTTTTTGTGATGATTTGGAGAGCTCCACTCCATCGGTTGTCTCCTCGTGATGGTGTCAGCGATTCATAGGTATATATGATTTATCCTTGTTTATAATTTGTAATTACTTGTTTTTCAGCTATACATTTTGAATTAACATTGTATGTGTTTTTTTTTTAATAATATATTCCAGTTTTCGTGACAATTTGGAGAATACCCCTTCATCGGTTGTTGCCAATGACTTCTCAGACTAGTCTTACTTCTTCCACCCATTCACGGGTAATTACTTCCTTCTTCATCATTTCAAGGATGAGTTCTCACTATTTCACTTTTGATTAACGTAATGACTACTATTATTTTTCACTTCAAATGAAACAAGATTTTTTTTTTTTTTTTTTTTTTTTTTTTCACACCAAATCATATGGTTAACCGCCTATATACTTTTCTAGTTTGCTTTTCTGACACATTTTACTAGTTTTGATTTCCATGTATGATGAAAAGAATTGTATATATAATTGGATATTGATGGCTTATCGAATTGGTATAATTAGTTTTTCTTCACTAGTCTTGTTTAATCATGCCTTTTCTTTGTTCATTTGAAATCAGAGGGCTGTCCTAAATCAAAGACATTACTCAGTGAAGACAGCAGAGAACCGGGTCAAAAACTCTGGCATTCCTGAGTCAGAACTTATCAAAATCCCGACTTTTGGGATGATTCAGAGAGCTCTTCTTCATCAGTTTGTTGTTGATTCATGAGGTTTCATAAGTTCTCATACAATTTAAACTTCAACCCATCCACAGTTAATTATGAAAATCCCAGTTTTTGTGATGATTTGGAGAGCTCTTCTCCATCAGTTGTCTCCTTACATGATGATGTGGAGAATTAGTTATCAAAAACTCAAATTGAAATTGGACGTCAACGATTCATAGGTATCCTTCTTTGTTGATTTGTAATTACTTGTTTATCAATTTTTCAGTTGTACATTAATTTTAAAATAACATTGTAATACAGTTTTTGTGACTATTTGGAGAGCTCCTCTTTCGGATTCACAACGATGTGAAGGATGGGTTCTCAAGCAACTGAAACTTTCACCCATTCTCACAACGATGTGAAGGAAGGATTCTCAAGCAACTGAAACTTTCACCCATTCACAGGTAATTATTTCCTTCTTCATGATTTCCAGGATGAATTTTCAGTATTTTACTTTTGATTGACATAATCACTGTTATTAATTCAATAATAAGCAGGGTGATGAAGAGGTGCAAGGTGCAAGATTTAACTTAATTGGCAGACAGCTCCAAGGTGGCTCAGGACCAGGTAAGATAAAAAAAAATTTACATATCTGTTTGTTTGTCTATTCTTGTTTAATTTTTGCATTAGAATACAAATCATTTTACAAGAAGTCAATAATGTTATAGGGTATATGTTTGATTTAGAGGCACTTAAATTTCTTGTTGCAGTGCTTCATTGCTTTGCAAGATTCAAAAACTGTGACAAGCTGGAGAAGATGAGAAAAGTTCATGTATAATCATTTTCTCGTTGTTACCTGTATGTCTTAGTTGTGGTTTCATCTTCCTCCTCCAAGATCAGGATAAAAATTTTATCTCCTTTTTTAGATTTGATATTCAGTTGTGCTTGCTAATTGCTATTTTAGTATGAATCCAAAGATTTGGTTTATTAATATTATTTTAGAACGTCTTATTCCGAAATTATGTTGGGTGAAATGTTAGACATAAGTCACTGCTACAAACATTAAGTGTTTCCAATTGTTTCAGCCACACTCATTTAAAGCAGGAAACTTTTTAACAAATTGGTATAATTAGTTTTTCTTCATTAAAGTCTTGTTTAATGTTTACATTTGGAATAATGTACATATTAATTTGATTAGGGGCACATAAATTTCTTGGTGCAGTGGATTTAGTGAAGAATAGCAAATGTGACTAGCTGGGGAAGAGGACCGGGTAAGAATTTATCAAAATCCCAGTTTTTGGGATGATTCAGATAGCTCCTCTTCATCAGTTTGCTGTTGATTCATGACGTGTTAAGGATGTCAAGGTTGAGTTCTCAAACAACTGAAACTTCCAACCATTCACAGGTAAATAGTTCCTTCTTTCATGATAAGTTTTCAGTATTTTACTTTTGATTAAGATAATGACTGGTCAATTCTTTGATTATCTACTACACAAGTAAAGATGAGCTGGGTTATGCTGAGGAGCTGCTCGAAGATTTAATTTAATTGGCCAAGGGTGGTTTATTTTGTCACGAACATGTAACTGTAAGCTAAAAATTTACTGTGATCAACGCAATTTTGTTAGAAGATTGCTAAATTTTCATCTTCGTACCAAATGTTTGCTTAGTGAAATTATTTGAAATGTATTTGAGAATCTCAAAAGGTGGATTATATGCTAGGGTTGGATGTTTACGAACCACATTTAGACGATCTTTGCAGAAGAATTGAAAGCCCCTATCAGGTAACTGTTTGTCTTTTGATTGAGGAGTTTTTATTTCAATCTCATTTCATTAATGTTATTTTCATACTTTCAGAAACTCCTTTAAAAAAAAAATTACTTTCAGAAACTAATGAATGAGGAGGATAAAAAGCTTGGTTTAGAGGCTAGTGAGCATAGTTCTAGTATAAAAGATAATGATTTGATTGTTGTGATTCAAAAGGGTAGGACTGCTGATACAAGACATTGTCTAGCTAGTTTAAGAAAAAAAATGGTCTGTTCATGTGAAACTGTATTGTATTATTCAGTTTAAACTTATATTATGAATTCACCTTTTGTTATTCTCTGCAGAGAAATGGGATATGGTGACGACAATTCTATTCCACAACAGGAGGATGTTAAACACTTGTATGCAATGACCCATGCGTAAATGTTATACTATCATTGTAAAAGGTTCTTGTGGTTTTATATTATTGAGAGTAGCTTATATGGTTTGTGTCTAATTTTTATTATTATTATTATGTTTTGCATGTGTCAATCAAGTGGGAAGAATAAAAATGGTTTCTTGTTTGAGGCACAAAGGAGCAAGGATAGCAGAGTACAAGCAATAAAAGAAGACAGATTTTCAATGTAATTACTTGTCCTACTGTGGTTTAATTTTCTATATTGAGAAATATATCTAGATGCAGCTAATTGAAGATTTTAGTAGAAAACACATCTAGAATGAAATTCTTCGTTGTGTTACCATTGAAAATGAGAATCAATTCTTATTTTTTGGATGAGTTTACATTGTTCTTTTGATTAACATAATGATTGTGGTTCTTTGATGTTCTGCACAAGTAATGCTGCTCAAATGATTAGTTGAATTGAGTAGGCCTAGGGTGGTGTTCTCCGAGACAATGTAAATACTCATAGCCTAAAACTAATGGTTATGTTTGAGTTTTCGTGTTTTAGAACCCCTTTACTATGTATGTGCCAAATATTGCTAAGAATTTATAATTTTATAACAGAGTAGGGTGTCTTTTGCACATACTTGGAAAGGGTAGCACAAATTGCTTGGTAAGCCTCCCTCAAATTGCTCGCTTGCTTGGAAATTAAAACAGTTTAAAGTTTTGATATTGTTTGTCGATCAACCTTGTTTTGTCTAGAACTACAAAGTTATGCCGGATGAGTCTATTATGGTGCAGCTATAAGGGATATTGTAGTTGCTCCGTTCTCAGAACCCAAACTAATTGAAGCAGGTACATATTTTCATTCTAATTAAACTAAGAAGCATTAAAGCTCTTATGGTTATGGATGGTCTTTTATGGATTTTCCACTTTATCCGTAGCCTTGGGTTCTAATCCAACAAAGACTTCATCAGGTTCTCACATGAATTGCAATATTACACTTCAGTTATAACAAGGTAATTAGGCCGTCAAAATGTTGTATATTCAAGTAGTTACCACTTGTATGTTTCGTTTTACGGTTTTTTCCGAAAACTGAAATAAATTTCTTGTTTAAGTGAACTATTTCGCAACTACGGAATGATGTACGTGAGAGAGATGCATCTATTTCGCAACTATTTCTCAACTAGACATAAATTGAGCTAGGGAGCAAGGGTCTTCATTTCCAGAAAAATGGTAAGAGAAACAGGTTCAGTTGTGTGTGTCAATTATCTTTTACATTGTTGCAAATTAGTCTGTTTCGCTTATCTATCTTCATTTCTCAATCTCAGGTCAGGTGTGCTTCATTGTATACCAGACAGCTCCAGCTAGCTTTATGGCTAGGAAATCAGTCAGGAAATATTAAAAGCAAGCTTTGGAAGATCTTGAAAAGTGGAGACTCGTGACAATGAGAGCAAGAGCAAATGGCTTCAATGTTAATACTTTTGAAAGGCGTGTAAATCGAATTTGTTGTTTCTCAATTAGATTGACATGTAACAAGAGATTCAGTTAGTTGTCATGACAAGAAATATTGTGAAATGGATCACAGAAAGAATCCTCTAATGCATTTGATATTGCCTTTTCAAAGAATCCTCTTATGTCTTTTTTCCTCTCCAACTGCTTCTCATACATCTATCATCTATGCACAAAATTTACAACAGCAAAGCTAACCAAAATAGAATTTTTAAAGCAGAGGATTTGAGTTTCAAAAATGGCCAAAATTATAGCGAATTATAATTTTTGAACCATTTTATTTTTAAAAAAAATCGTTAATAGGCACCATTAAAAAAAGATTGTTTTGAACTGTTTAAAACACGATCTTACCAAAATACCCTTCATAAAAGTTTTTCGATAATTTCATCAAGAAAATTATCAATTCATGTTCAGAAATCACAAAATAATGTAAATGCACAACATCCATAAATTTCATCATATTACAAAGACTACAAACTCATTTTAGTGAAAGATTAACACATAAATTTCAAATCACGAGATCAAAAGTGTTGTTGGGTTACCAATGAAGCAAATATTATTTAGATCTTGTTTATCACCTCTTCGTAAACTAATAATTTTGTACTGTATAAGGATTTGATGATGTAAAGTGATATAGTTTAGTTAAATTTAGAAATAGAGAGCAAGAAAAGTTTAAGAAGTAATTCTAAGATATAGCCATCTTGGAATTGCTTTTTTCTCATATATCCGCTTTTCAAAAAACTTTCATATAAATCTTATGAGGAAGAAGATGAAGATGAAGATGAAGATGAGGATGAGGGGGAAGGAGTTGGGGGTATATTGGACTTTTACTGGTTATTGGGTGTAAATATAAAATCAAATTTTGTTATAAACGATTATTTTTTAATATTGGGGATATAAGTGATTTGTATAGAACCATTTTTGTTATTTTTTGCAATTCCCACTTTTACGGAAGGGGGACTTTTTGGCCATTTTGAAACAAGATGGTGATTTTGAATAATTTCCCCATCTAGAGGGGTTTTGGTAATTTCTCAAAAATATACACATGTATTTTCTGAATAAAGATCGTTCTACCAGAGAGAATGCTCTTTGAACCTTTTCTTATTGCTATCTTCTACAATAATATGATTTACAACTTCTTTTTCATAATTCGGATAAACAAACATTTTGATAGTTGAATTTCATAATCTTTTATCCTCACAAAATTCCTGTAAATTGTCGACAGTAGCTACAGCTAACTACATGCTAAGTGAACATTGCACATACATAGTTGCTTCCAAAGAATAATGTTGTGAAAAATAAGAGCTTTTTCCATGCCGAGATGCAGCTCTTCCCGTTATATGTAGGGCTCAGGCTCAACTCTTTTGACATTGGTAACCACAACGGGGGCAAAGATAATAAGTAGTCTGTCTTTTATCGGTTGATCTCGTCTGTATTATATATATATATAAATAAATAGTTACAGATTAAAAAGGATGTGTAAGAGCTTGTCCAAATATTACGAATTCAAAAGATACGCGTTCGGAGAGATAGAGAGAGAATTACTTGTCTAGTTGTATAGTGCATCTCTGGATTCAGACATTTCTCACAAACCTTTTTTACCTGTTAAAACAACATTAATACTAGAACAACCAGGAGCAGATTCACAGATATATCAACACCACCTGTAAATCAGTAATGCAATTAATTACCTTGGACCATTACACTTTGTTGTTGTCTTCCCCAGTATCAAATAGAGATAACCCCAACTCTCTTCTAATATCCTGCAGTTCCAGAGGGCAATGCACAGATTGGAACTTAACAATCTTAAATGAAACCAAAGAAGACTTGGAATATATTATGTAAAGTAACAATTCTTCGTTTCACAATTTATTACATGGAAGCTTCTTCTTTCTATTTAAAAATGCATACCAAAAACAAAATTGATATACATTTGAAATATTCGAAATCCATAAGCAGGACAACAAGAAGCAGATCCTACAAATTGATTGAAGCAGAACATTATCCACAGATTTATTAACCATGCAACGAACCAACTCAACATGACTAACCCCAAAGTCCACATATTTATTTCTTATAGTAAGTTCACAGAATAGAAATTAACCATGCTTCATAATTTAATATACATTTCAACTCATCACATTGATTAATTGTGGTTATAAAGTTATATATAAAAAAAATAAAAATTAAAAAAATTAAAAAAAAATTGTGGTTATCAAGTTTTTCTTCCTGTCAATAGAAACTGTAAATAATTAAATATATATTCATTGTTAGTCTAGATGGTTTCAACATGATGTCTCTGGATCATGTTCATTTATTTGAATTTTATTATATTAGTCAAAGTTCATTTGTGAAGCAAGTGCAAGTTCTATTCATTTACTTCAGCTGTTGCTTTAATTTCTGTTTGCTTGCCTCTGGTGCAGTTCCTATATATCCACATTTTATCTCAATTTTTGAAGCATTTCTAGCAAAAACTACATGATATTACTTAAATGATCTATGATTGAATTGAGATGTTAACAAGACTTGAAAAATATAAACAAAAGATTTCATACTACAAGATATATCAATATACATAAGCTCGTCTCATTAACAACACCTGAAATTCGATCAAGCATCAACAAGACTTTTCCAGTCAAATTGGCGCTGGCTGACAAAACATTTCTAGGAGACCGAACAGAGGGCATCTCAAGGGTCAAGAAGTTGGGTAAATACTATTAATTAATGAGGATAGCTCATGGTGTATATCAATACAACCGATCCAAAAAGCCATGACAAGCATCAAAAGGCTAATTGTTTCCTCTCCAAGATAAAAAAATAAAAAAAAAAACAGCAAATCTGATCTACTAAGACCATCTCTAATGGGTCTCGATTTTGACAAAATAGAGATCCATTTCCCTCCAATGGTGCTCCAATTCATGTGGATCGAGAAGCATCTAAACGGAGATCAAATTTTGATCTCTATATTTGGAGATCCAAGACCCCATCTCTATTTCTCCATCAGTTTTATTAACATCCATATCATGAATCTCAAAACAATCCTCTTTTTGCCCAAATTCATCAATCTTGGAGTCCTTATAACCAATCTTGGAATCCTCTTTTTGCCCAATTGATGATTGTTATCATGAACAATATCTGCTTTAATCCAAATTCATCCTAGAAAAATTGAATAAAACAACCAATTATATAGCTTAAATATATTTAATCCAGTTTTTTTAATTAGGATTCAGTATAGGGAACTTGCCTCTTGAAAGCCATCAAATTGCAGCAGCATGCTCTGCTGCCTTTCCACTTTTGAAGATATCTGGGCTCTCAAAGGTGCACCCATCGACTGTGACTGTCACCTTAAAGCAAGGGGCATGAGCAGGGCCCTCTCTCATACTGGTAAATGCTGGTGAATCAATCTTTTCCATCAAACATAGTTCTGGAGTTGACTTTTATATTGACAATACACATCTATCAGCACAAGTTAACTTACTTGAAAGATCAAAGAAGAGATAATAACCATGCAAACATAGCAAAGATCAGACAAATTAAAAATTGGACTTTAAAAATTTAAAGTTGGGCTTTTAAAGTATTCCGGCAGGTCTCTTAAAATTGGGTTTTTAAAGTTGGATTTTCCCAGTGTTATTATTAAGGAAGTCTACCTCTCTATAAAAACTCTCTTAAAAACAGAGGATTTATGCAAACATTATACATTTATACCATCAAGTGTAATTACAAATGAAGACTAAGAACAAGAGACTTGTCATTAGAAGAAGACGTCAGTAATACAAATGAAGAAGCTCTTGAAGACTTCCAACCTCCTCCAAATTTAGAGACATTATCTCTAACGGGCTACAGCGGTGCCAGTCGTTTATCCCTCAATTGGATGATGTCCTTAACAAAACTAAGGAACTTATTTCTCGATAGTTGGTCTCATATTGGTTTTGATCGTTTGTCTCTGGGGAAACTGCCATGTCTTGAATCTCTTTCGATTGGGAATATGGAGAATGTGAAAAGTGTTGGTGATGAATTTGTGGGAATGGAAAGTGATAATATTTCGTCATTCTCATCATCATCATCATCAGTTATTGCCTTTCCCAAATTGCAATCTCTTCGTTTTCAATTTATGAAAGATTGGGAAGAGTGGGATTGTGGGGCTTCTGGAAGAGGGGAAGAACAAATCAAAATTATGCCATGTCTTCGTTCTTTGGAAATTTGGTATTGTCCTAAATTAAAGACATTGCCAGACTACCTTCTGCAATCGACAACTTTGGAGGAATTGGATACTTATGGAAGTCCTATTCTAGAAAGACGTTATCGAGTGGAGGAGGCAGAGAATTGGGTCAAGGACTCTGGCATTCCTAAGATCAGAATTTATGAAAATCCCATGTTTTCTGATGATTTGGAGAGCTCCTCTCCATCAGTTGTCTCCTTTCATGACGATGTCGAGAATGAGTTACCAGAAATTCAAACAGAAACTGCACGTATTTCAGCAATTCATAGGTATATATCCTTGTTTATAATTTGTTGGATAAACTTGTTTATATATTTTAAATTAAGATTATGTGTTTATTTGTTGGATAATATATTCCAGTTTTGGTGACGATTTGGAGAGCTCATCTTTATCATCACTTGTTGATGACAATTGAAACTTTCACTCATTCACAGGTAATTAGTCCCTTCTTTATAATGTTATGTAACATTTTTATATAAATTGTCCAAATTAAACGAATTTAATATAATTTGATTTAGTGGCACATGAATTTCTTGTTATAGTTGGTTTAGTGCTTGGTGGCGTAGCAGAGCAAGAATTAATAACAAATGTGACCAGCACCAGCTGGTGAAGAGGAGCAAGAAAACACGGTCATGCCATGTCTATGTGCCTTCTAAAGACATTGAAGAGAAAACACGTAAAGGATAATTTCTGAGTCAGAATTTATCTAACTCCCAGTTTTTGGGATGATTCAATTCATGAAATGTAAGCCATTCACATGTAATTAGTCCCTTCTTTATAATTAGCTGAAACTTCACTTATAATTAACACCTCTCGACACTAAATTTATTCCCTCTCTCATAGTGAAAATCCCAATTGTTGTGATGATTCTGATAGCTCCACTCCATCAGTTGTCTCCATTGATCATGATCATGTCTAGAATGAGTTATACGATGTCAGCGATTTATTGGTATATATCCTTGTTTATAATTTATAATTACTTGTTTTTCAATTTTTCAGTTATACATTTTACAATAACATTGTGTGTGTGTGTCTTTTTTTTCTTTTTTTGGGGAAAATCCCAGTTTTTGAGATGATTTGGAGAGCGCCACGCTGCAAGTTGTCCCCTTTCGTGACGATGTCCAAGATGAGTTATCATAAATTAAAATTGAAACCGACTATGTCAATGCTTTATAGGTATATATGCCCTAATTTATTATTCATAATTACTTGTTTATCAATTTTTCACATACATATTTTAAAATAACATTTTGTGTATTTTTTTTAGTATATATTCCAGTTTTTGTGACTATTTGGAGAGATCCTCTTCATTCGTTTTGCCAATGAGTTTACAGACAACTGAAACTTCCACCCGTTCACAAGTAATTAGTTCCTTCTTCATGATTTCAAGGATGGACTCTCAGTATTTTACTTTTGATTAACGTAATGGTTACAATTATTTTTCACTTCAAATGAAACTAGATTTTTTTCTTTTTTCATACCAAATCATATGGTTAACCTGCCTATGTACTTTTCTAGTTTGCTTTTATCACACTTCTTACTATTTTTCTTTCCACATATGATCAAATTTCTTGTTGCAGTGTATAGTGTTTTGTTGCATAGCAGAGCAAGAATAGCAACAAATGTGACCAGCTGGGGAAGAGGGGCAAGAAAACATAATCATGCCATGTATTTGCTCCTTCTAAAGACATTGCAGAGAATCAGGTCAAAAACTCTGGCATTCCTGAGTCATAATTTATCAAAATCCCAGTTTTTGCAATGATTAAGAGAACTCCTTGTGTGGTGCATGTTTTTCTTTTCTTTTGTTAGCTGGGAGTCTTCTTTCTCTGCTGTCGTGGTCTCTCAGTGTTTTGGTTTCCTCTGCTCTGGTTTGGTTGTCTGTTTGTTCTTTCCTCTTGGTGCCTGTGGCCTTGTTTTGGGGGTTTTGTTGTTTCTTCCCTTTGTAGCTTGTTCTGGTTGTTTGGCCTTTGCCTCTCGGGGCTTTTATTCAATAAATTTCGCTGTTTCAAAAAAAAAAAAGATAACTCCTTGCATCAGTTTGTTGTCTATTCATGGCGTGTCAAGGATGAGTTCTCAAACAACTGAAAATGTCATTCATTCAATGGTAATCAGTTCTTTATTCATGATTTCAATAATCAGTTTTCAATATCATAATTTAGATTAACATAGTTCTTTGATGTTCCACTACACAAGGATGGATGAGCAGGGTAATGTAGAGTACACATATAGTTACATCTCAGTTTGTTTGACTATTCTTGTTTTATTCTTAAATTAGAATACAAATAATTTTACTACAAATATTACTCAAGAATCGATTTCAACATCCGCTAAAATATATCCATATCCGATTTAATATGATCTTTTAAGGTCTTATTCATAAATTATGTTTGATGCTGATGTTTTAAATAATATTACGGGGTATATATTTGATTTAGATGCACATAAATTTCTTGTTGCATTGCAGTGCTTTATTTCTTTGTGGGATTCAACAACAGTGACGAGCTGGAGAAAAATTCACAAGTATTATTTTTTGCTTTGTTAGCTGTCTCAGCTTCCTCCTCCAGGATCAGGGTAAAAGTTTCATCTTCCAATTTTAGATTTAATGCTTGGTGAAGATTTTAAAATATAATGCTTCCCTTACTCCCTGCCTTTTGATGTTTACTATCCACATTTAGCAATCTTAGCAAAAGATTGAGAGCCCCTCATCAGGTAACTTTTTATTTTTTGCTTGCGGAGTTTCTATGTCAATAATCTTAATTCATTAGTGTTATTTTTATACTTTCAGAAACTAATGGATGAGGAATGGTAAAAAGCTAGTTTAGAGAATTAAGAGCCCCTCATTAGGTAACTATTTGTCCTTTGTTTGAGGAGTTTCTATTTCAATCTCAATTCATTAATATTATTTTTATACTTTCGGAAACTAATGGATGAGGAACGGTAAAAAGCTAGTTTAGAGGCTGGTGAGAATTAAGAGCTCCAGTACAAAAGATAACAATCTCAAAAGATATGGATGCTGAGGTGATGATTAAGTAATATATGAACACATGAACTCCTTAACACTATTTTTGTAATTTTCTTATATTTTGACCTTTTTTTATTCTTTCTGTTTCAGTGCTTACTCTATGCCTCAAGCGTTACATATGACACTACAAGTTAACACATTAAACTCGAATTTATGATTTGATTGCTGTGGTGACCCATAATCAGGTTAAGCATGTGTTTAGTGCATCTGTATTGTATTATTAGTTTAAATTTATATTATGAATTCACCTTTTGTTATTCTTTATAGGGAAATAGATTGATATGGTGATGACAAATCTATTCCACAACAGGAGGATGGTATTACTAAACTGTCTGGAGGAGGTAAGCTCAACCTTGGTTAAACACTTGTATCCAATGACCCATGTGTAAATATGATACTACCAGTATAAGAAGATTCTTGTGGTTTTATATCGTTGAGAGTAGTTTATATGGTTTGTGTCTAATTTTTTGCATGTGTAAATCAAGTGGGAAGAATAAAAATGGTTTCTTGTTGAGGCACAAAGGAGCAAGGATAGCAGAGTGCGAGCAGTTAAAGAAGACAAATTTTCAATGTAATTACTCCGCCTACTTGTGATTTGATTTTCTACCTCGAGGAATCAAGATGCTGTTGGTTAAGATTTTCTTAGAGAAAACACATATAGAATGAAATTCCTCATTTTGTTACCATTGAAAATGAGAATCAATTCTTATTTTTTGGATGAGACATTGTTCTTTTCTTAACATAATGATTGTGGTTCTTTGATGTTTTACACAAGTAATGATGAACAAGGTTATGCACAAGTGCTATTCAAATGATTAGCTGAATCGGGTAGGCCGAGGTTGGTGACGTGGTGCTCTCCATGACCATGTAAATACTCATAACCCAAAACTATCGGTTATTTTTAAGTTTTCATGTTTTAGAATTTATTTACTATGTATTTACCAAATATTGCTAAAAAATTATAATTTTTATAACAATGTAAGGTGTCTTTCACAAAAACTTTGGAAGGGTGCCTCAAATTGCTTGGTAAGCTTCCCTCAAATTGCTTGCTTGAAAATTAAAACAGTTTAAAGTTTTGATCTTGTTTGTCGATCACCTTGTTTTGTTTAGAAATGCAAAGTTCTTTATGTCTCAAGCTATAAGGGATATTGTAGTTGCTCCAAACTCAGAACTCAAGCTAATTGAAGCAGGTACATATTTTCATTCTAACTAAACTATAAAGCATTAGCTCTTATGGATTATCTTTGATAGATTTTTCACCTCATATGTAGCCTCAGGTTTAAATCCAACAAATCCTCCATCGGGTTCTCACATGAATAGCAATATTACATTTGAGTTATGACAAGGTAACTATGCAGTCAAAATGTTGTATATTTTTATATTTATGTTGTTACAAAATTAAAACAAATCTCTTTTCTCAATGAAGTATATCGCTTCTACAGGATGTCAACAGAGAGATGCAAAATAACTGCAATTAGGCAAATTAAGCCAGCGAACAAGAGCCTTCTTTTCCAGAAAAATAGTAAGAGAAATTACATAAATTGGTTTTCTCTAAACTTATACATTTTTTTGCAAACGAATCTTTTTAATTTATTGATATTCATTTCCCTGTCTCAGCAGTCATGAAATATTGAATTGTCAAAGAAAAGTGTGTAAATGGAAACATAATGTTAAAAGCAGACATGGAAGATCTTTAAAAGTGGATACTCATAACTATGAGGGAAAGTGCAAATGGCTTCAATGTTAAATTGGTTATCTGACCAGCCTTGTAACTCTCGATATCTCTTACAACAATTTCATTGGCACAAGGCCGGTTGACGGTGATCGGTTTCTTGCTTTCAACGCGTCCTTCTCTCTCGATGGAAATCCCCACTTTTTTTCTTCCGTGTAATGCTGATTGCTTGTCTCTTGCAACCACAACTGAACACTCGGGTCAGTGTCATAAGTTTGTCTTTTTGTATCTCAAAGCTTGTAATCAGTGATTTAAAGACCAGGAAAATCTCTAGATTTGAGTAGTTATATTTAAAAGCTGAAGATTTAGTGTTGACATGGCAATACCTATGAGAAACTGTTGTACGAAAATCTAGCAATTGGAGTGAGTAGACAAATTATATGTGATGACGAACCATTACTGTTCACAAAAGAGAATCTATTATAATTGTTCAATTTGTATCAAGGAACACCTTCAATGACATTTAAGAATAAAAAGAAGTGTAGTAAGTAACGTCATCCTAAGGTGATTTCTTATGGGAAAAAAAAATATCAGAAATAACCTTTGATTCTTGTTGATGAAATTTCAAAAATCAGAAACACCCTTTGATTCTTGTTGATGATTGTTGATGAAATCTGTCCATATAGTTTTAATCTTCGTTAAACAAAAAAGAGTTGATTTTGCATAAAGCTTGTGTTTGATTTGGTAAAGAATGGAAGAGAAAATGTGGAAGGTATAAATGTATAATGAGTTGAGGACCATTTCAGTAATTTCTTATTATGGACTGAAATGAAATTATTAAATTATTTTGAAACTAAAGAAGGGATTTTGGAGAATAGCACAAATTATAGAGGGATTTTAATAATTTCCCAAATATATTGAAGATCTCTGCCAGAGGATGATGCTCTTTGTACCTTTTCTTTTTACCATCTTTTACCGTAATACAATTACCATTTACCATTTCTATTGCATAATTAGAATACATAATATTTTATCCTCCCAAAATTTCTGTGAATTGTATCGGTTTTTTTACTGATCCAAGAGAACATTGCACATACATAATTGCTCCGAAAAACAATGTTGTAAAACATAAAAACTTTTTTCCATGTCAAGAGGCAACGCTTCCCACCGTTACATATAAGACTAACATATATACAGAGTTGCAAATTAAAAAGGAGCATTCATAAGACCTTGTTCAAATGTTACAAAATTCAAACAGTTTTTCAGCTAAAAGAAATTCATAAACTCGTCTATTTACATACATAAAAACACATCGTTACCAAGTTACTTGTACACTAATATGCTCTTACTGGCAATTTACAAGCAAACACACATTCAAAAGCTCAATGCTCCCACAATGCAAGCTAAACCATTAACTCAGTCTCAACTGGTGTTTCGGCGAAAAATGTTCGCAACTACAAGTAACAACATCGCCACCACAACGACATAGATTCCAATGATCCGTCAATAATCAACGCATTCAATTTCGATAGAGGGTTCTCTAACCTAACTCAAAATACTGAAAGTATACTAAAAATCATATGACCTTTTTAATTTAATTGCAAAATAAACTAAAATGGAAGCCCCAAAAAAGATGCAAATTTGATACAATTCAGTGAAGAAGACAACACAACGCAACACAATTCAGAAAGGAAGTCAAGATATGGACGGCAAACTTAACAGAGACGGAAAGATAGAGTGACGACGGCGGACTGGACGGCGAGAGGAAGTGAGGAACCGAGTGATGGCTGCGATGATGGAGGAAGAGACGAAGGGAATTGAGTGAAAGGAAGAGAAAGAGAAAGAGCGGCGGCCGGCGTTGGATTTGGGAGTGAGAGATGGTAGTGGCTGCTTGCTGGGTTTAGGATTTGGGTGGGATAAAGGATATATATATTCCGGGTCTCGGTTCGGATTCGGGTCTCGAAATGCAAAACCGAATCGAAACCAGAATATTTTGGGTTTTCTTCAACTGAAATCAAACATGTTACCAAAATTCCTCTACATCAGTTGACCTAAAAAATTATCAGGTTTTTTTTTTTTTTTTTTTTTCTTTTTTACCACCAAGTCATGTTAAGCATAAATTACCAATTATTTTATAAATATAAGTTTAATGAAATCATGTGCCTTTGATTTTTTTTATTATCACAAACCATAAATTATTATCACCGATTAATGAAGAGTGTTCATTCGGTTTGTGAATATTTTGGTTCGAGTTATCGTTATATATAAAAAAGAGGTTTTTTACAATAATCCCTATCTAATCAGAAAACATCCTATATACTTTTCTAGTTTGCTTTAATCACACATTTTACTATTTTCTTTCCCACATATGATGGTTTATGAACATTCGAGTCTCATATTAATTAATACTATTGGCTTGCTTAGATTATGTAACATTGATATATAATTGTCCAAACGAATTTTTAAGTTATGTCAAGTTGTTTTAAAAAGTTAAACAAGTTGACTTAACTACGAAAGAGACATAAAGAGACAGAAGAGTTTGATAGGCAGCATATAAATATCGGAGATCCAGAAGGTAGCATTATCACATCATATTTCAGTTTATGATCATTTTTTCTGTAATCAAAAATACCTTGTCTGAATATGGCTGAAGCTGTTGTTTCAACAATCCTGGAGCAATTGGCTTTGATAGTTCGTGAACGGGTAGGAGAAGAAGTAAGACTAGCTGTCGGTGTCGATGAAGAAGTGGAAAAGCTGGACAGCAATTTTAGGGCCATTAAATCTTTGCTTAGAGATGCAGAGTGCAAACAATTCAAGGATGAAAGCGTGAGAGATTGGTTAGATAAGATCAAAGACGCATCCTACAACGTAGAGGACGTGTTGGACGAGTGGAACACTGCCATTCAGAAACTAAAAATCATGGAAGCTGAAAATGCTTCCAAGCTTGTGACAAAGGTATGTTTTCTCGTGTCCTGCTATCCTTTTCGTATGCCAGTTTTCATGCGTCATCACATTGCTGGGAAGATAAAGAGATTAAATAAAACACTAGATGTTATTGCTTTGGAAAGAAATAGGTTTCACTTAAGTTCAATCAATGAGATAGGAGACGTAGAACGACAAATAACTACATCTTCTATAGATGAATCAGTGATTCAGGGGAGAGATGATGTCAAGGGGAATATAAAAAGCTTGCTGTTGAGTGAGAGTAGTAATGGACCGACATCCCTTACTGTCATTTCCATTTTAGGGATGGGGGGATTAGGAAAGACTACTCTTGCTAGACTAGTTTTTAAAGATCATGAGGTGACTGCCCATTTTGACAAAAAAATATGGGTGTGTGTCTCTGATCCTTTCGACGAGGTTAAGATTGGCAAAGAAATCCTTGAGTCTCTTACAAATGAGCATTCACATTTAAGTGGATTTGAGCAGGTGTTAAATAATGTAAAAGAATCTATTAAGGACAAGAAGTTTCTTCTCGTCCTTGATGATGTGTGGACACAAGATCCTAATAAATGGGAACAATTGAAAAACACTCTTAAGCATGGCTCTAAAGAAAGTAGAGTTTTGGTGACCACACGTAACATGAATGTTGCTGATGTTTTGGAAAGCACCCACAAAATTCCATTAGAGATATTGTCCGACCACGGAAGTTGGTCATGTTTAGTCAGGTTGCTTTTTCTAGAAGGACCAATGAAGAGTGTCATAAGTTTGAAGATATAGGCAGGAGAATTGTAAAGAAGTGTAAGGGCTTGCCTCTTGCTGTCAAGACTTTAGGAGGTCTCTTACGTTCTAAAAACACAACTGAGTGGCAAAGTATTTTGGATAGTGAGATGTGGGAACTAGAAGAGGCAGAAAAGGGGATTTTTGCACCATTATTATTAAGCTATATTGATTTGCCTTCTGAATTAAAGAGATGCTTCTGATACTGTGTCATCTTCCCCAAGGATTATAAGATAGACAAAGATCAATTGATCAAGTTATGGATAGTCCAAGATTATCTAAAGGCAAAAGGAAACAAAGATGTGGAGCTAGTTGGCGAGGAGTATTTTGAAAAGTTAACAATGCGGTCATTCTTTCAAGATTTTGATAGAAATGATAGCGGTAGCATAATAAGATGTAAGATGCATGATATGGTGCATGACTTGGCTTGATATCTTACAAAGAATGAATGTTTTAGTGTTGAGGTTGATGATACTGATCGGTTCCAGTTCAATGCTCGCTCTAGAAACGCTCATCATTTAATGATAGTGCTCAAAAGAGAAGCCTCGTTTCCTATCTCTGTTTTTAATGAAAATAGATTGCGTAGCTTAGCATTTCACTGTGACAGTTGGGATTCTGAACATATGTACATTGATACATCTAAATTATTTGATCATGTGCCATGTCTTAGGGCATTGCAATTTTGTCGCACCTCAATTAAAGCTATTCCAATTGGTGTAAATAAATTGATACATTTAAGATATCTCGACATATCTAGTAATAATGATATCAAGGAATTACCGGAAACGGTCTGTGAATTATTTAATTTACAAACATTAATTATCAGTTTTTGTAAAAATCTCAAAAAGCTACCCGAAGAGATAGGAAAATTAATCAACTTGAGGCATTTAATAAACATTCAGATTGATGGTAATTTCGAGTATACACCGAAAGGAATTGAAAGATTAACTTGTTTGAGGAAATTAGACAAAGTAGTTGTGAGTAGGGATAAGAAAGCATGTAAGTTTGAATGTCTAATAAACTTGAATCACCTTAGAGGGGAACTTTACATTCACTGCATTGGGGTGGATGTGGGTGAGATTAATAAGGCAGAATTTAAGAATAAGACAAAACTCCTTTTTTTGAGGATAGAATTGTCATCATCAGAAGACATCAGTAATACTAATGAAGAAGCTCTTGAAGACTTCCAACCTCCTCCAAATTTAGAGACATTATCTCTAACGGGCTACAGGGGTGCTAGTCGTTTATCCCTCAATTGGATGATGTCCTTAACAAAACCAAGGAAGTTACATCTCAATAGTTGGTCTGGTTTTGAGCGTTTGTCTCTGGCAAAACTTCCATTTCTTGAATCTCTTTGGATTGGGTATATGAAGAGTGTGAAAAGTGTTGGTGATGAATTTGTGGGAATGGAAAGTGATAATATTTCGTCATTCTCATTATCATCATTAGTTATTGCCTTTCCCAAATTGCAATCTCTTCACTTTGGGTCTATGTATGATTGGGAAGAGTGGGATTGTAGGGCTTCTGGAAGAGGGGAAGAACAAATCAAAATTATGCCATGTCTTCGTTCTTTGTACATTTGGTATTGTCCTAAATTAAAGACATTGCCAGACTACCTTCTGCAATCGACAACTTTGGAGGAATTGGATCTTTTTGGCTGTACTATTCTAGAAAGACGTTTCAGAGCGGAGAAAGCAGAGAACTGGGTCAAGGGCGCTGTTATTCCTAAGATCAGAATTTATGAAAATCCCAGTTTAGAGAGCTCTTCTCCATCAGTTGTATGAAAATCCCAGTTGTCTGAAACTGATTCTTTACATGACGATGTGGAGAACCAGTTATCAAAAACTCAAACTGAAATTGCCGACATCAGCAATTCATAGGTATCCTTCTTTGTTGATTTGTAATTACTTGTTTATCAATTTTTCAGTTATACATTAATTTTAAAAGAACTTTGTATTCCAGTTTTTGTGACGATATGGAGAGCTCCTCTTGCTGATTCACGACGATGTAAAGGAAGAGTTCATGACAGGTAATTCATGATTTCAAGGATGAATTTTCAGTATTTTACTTTTGATTAACATAATCACTGTTATTAATTCATTAATAAGCAGGGTGATGCAGAAGAGGTGAAAGGTGCAAGATTTAACTTAATTGGCAGCTGGCAGCTCCAAGGTGGCTCAGGACCATGTACGATAATTTTTTTTACATCTGTTTGTTTGACTGTTCTTGTATAATTTTTGCATTAGAATACAAATCATTTTACTATAAAATATTACTCGAGAAATCAATAATGTTATAGGGTATATGTTTGATTTAGAGGCACTTAAATTTATTGTTGCAGTGCTTTATTGCTTTGCAAGATTCAAAAAACAGTTACAGGCTGGAGAAGATGAGAAAAGTTCACGTATAATCATTTTCTCGTTGTTACCTGCATGTCTTAGTTGTGTCTTATTTGTGGTTTCATCTTCCTCCTCCAAGATCAGGGTAAAATTTTCATCTCCTCTTTTAGATTTGATATTTCAGTTGTGCTTGCTAGTTGCTATTTTAATATGAATCCAGAGATTCGGTTTATTAATATTATTTTATGAACATCTTATTCCGAAATTATGTTTCGTGCATTTTATACATAAGTCACTGCTACAAACATTAAGTTTCCCAATTGTTTCAGTCACACTTTTACTTAAAAATCATTTAAAGCAGAAAACTTTTTAACAAATTGGTATAATTAGTTTTTCTTCGCTAAAGTCTTGTTTAATGTACAAATTAATTTGATTGGATTGAAGCACATAAATTTCTTGGTGCAGTGGATTTAGTGAAGAATAGCAAATGTGGCTAGCTGGGGAAGAGGATCAAGAAAACACAATCATGTCATGTCTTTGTTCCTTTTAAAGACATTGAAAGACTATCTTATACGATCAAAAATTTGGAAGGAATTTTGAATTCTACAATTGAAGACAGCAGGGAACCGGGTCAAAAACTCTGTTGTTCCTGAGTCGGAATTTATAAAAATCCCAGTTTTTAGGATGATTTAGAGAGCTCCACTTCACCAGTTTGTTGTCCATTCATGACATGTCAAGAATGTTTAGTTTGAGTTCTCAGATAACTGAAACTTCCACCCATTCACAGGTAATTAGTTGAATGAACAACGTAAGAGCTGCTCAAATGATTAGCTGAATTGGGGTGTGGTGTTTTCCAGGACCATGTAAATACTCATAGCCCAAAGCTATCAGTTATGTTTGAGTTTTCGTGTTTTCAAACACAATTACTATGTATTTGCCAAATTTTGCTAAGAATTTATTCTGTAACAATCTAACAGAGTAAGATGTCTTTCACACAAACTTGGAAAGGGTGCCTCAAATTGCTTGCTTGCTTGGAAATTAAAACTGTTAAAAGATTTGATCTGGTTTCATATTCTTTATGGCTCAAGTTTTTTGTAAGATGAATATCTATTCTGGTGCAACTAAGGGTTATTGCAGTTCCTCATTCTCACAATAAAACTATAAAACATAAAGCTCTTATGGACTGTCTTTGATGGATTTTTCACCTTATCTGTAGCCTCAGTTTTTAATCCTACAAGGCTACAAAGACTTCATCAGGTTCTCACATGAATTGCAATATTACACTTCAGTTATGACAAAATAATTAGACGGTCAAAATGTTGTATATTTATATTTATGTTGTCTCAAAATTAAAATAAATTTATTTTCTCAATGAAGTATTTTGCATCCGCAGGATGTGAAGAGAAATACACAGCAACTACAATTAGACAAATTAAGTTAGCGAGCAAGAGATTTCTTTTCCATAAAAGCGGTAAGAGAAGCAATTAGGAGGTTCTTGATATCTTATATAAATCGATTATCTCTAAGCTTTTACATTTTTCTAAATAAATAAATCTTCATTTCTCAATCTTAGATGTGCTAAATTTTATACCAGACAGTTCTAGCTAGTTGTATCCTGTATGCAAGTGGAAACATAATGTTAAAAGCAAGCATCGAAGATCTTTAAAAATGGATACTCATGACAATGAGAGCAAGAACAAATGGCTTCAATGTTAAATTGGTTATCTGAAGAGCCTTGTAACTCTCAATATCTCTTACAACAATTTCGTTGGCACAATTCCTGTTGATACCCTGTTTCTTGCTTTCAACGTGTCCTCATCGTTCGATGGAAATCCCCACCTTTTTTTTACCGTGTAATGATGATCCCTATCTCTGCAAAAACAAATGAACACTCAGGTCCAGTGTCGTTAGCCGTCTTTCTGTATCTCAAAGCTTGTAATCACAGTTGTTGGACTAATAGTCATTACCGGCCTTTATTTGGAATTAGAAAAAATCTCAGGATTTGAGTAGTTATGTTTGAAGATTTGGTATTGTAGGAAATATAGCAATTGGAGTGAGTAGACAAATTATATATGATGAATTATTACTGTTCACAAAAGAGAATCTATTAACAACTAACGATCTAAAATGTCACTGGCACCCATCAAGTTACTTTTGTGCAAACTCAACTCCTCTGCTTTATTTTTTTTATCTCTGGCCCTCTCCTTTTTTTTCCTTCCTGGATCAGTCAAATGTTATGGTCCAGGACTTGAATAATCATGCAAAATGTAAGAAAAAGCAAAGCTAATACCCACAGGGCATCAACCAAAATTGATTCTTTAAAGGAGAGTATTTGAGTTTCAAATATGTCAAATTATAACTTTTTTAAGGCAAGGGGGATTTTGGCCATTTTTGCAATTTTAGGGAGATTTTAAAGAAAAGCACAAACTACAGAGGGGTTTTAATGATTTCCCAAAAATATATCATAATTTTTTATCCTCACAAAATTTCTGTGAATTGTCAACAGTAGCTACAGCTAACTACATGCTGCTTAGTGCTTACAATAAAAAATACAGGTTGCTTTTTTAGTTTGCCCTGATCTAACAAAACATTGCAAATACTTACACAATTGCTTCTAGAGAATAATGTTGTAAAAAATAAAAACTTTTTTTCCGCATCGAGAAGCTACTCTTCCCACCGTTACATATAAGGCTCAGGCTCAACTCTCTTGACACATTGGTAACCACAACGGGGGCAAAGGTAATGAGTACTCTGCCCTTCATCGGATGATGTGGTATGCATATATATATATATATATATATATAAAGAGTAATAGATTAAAAAGGAGCATTCATAAGACTTTGTTCAAATATTACGGATTCAAAATATATGCTTTTAGAGAGAGAGAGAGATTGATAGAATTACTTGTCTAGTTGTATAGTGCATCTCTGGATTCTGGTATTTCTCACAAGCCTTTTTTACCTGTTAAAGCGATGTTAATACTAGAATAACAAACAGCAGACTCAGATATATCAATGCCACCTGTAAATAATTACCTTGGACCATTGCACTTTGTTGTTGTCTTCCCCAGCATCAAATAGAGATAACCCCAACTCTCTTCTAATATCCTGCAACTCCAGGGCAGTATGAATTAGATGAAAATTACTCAGCGCATCCTTTAAAACTCCAAGTAGAAATTGTAGTTCTATTCCATTTGAAAAAATGTTCTATTCATTTGCGATCCTGAATGTTTAAACAAATCCTGTTTTAATCACTCATGAACATCCACTATAGAAGATCAACTAGATGAATGACTCTCTCTCTCTCTATATATATATATAAATAAAGATGAAAATTTAAGTAAAACTTATGCAAATTGACATACATCATGTATATGTCCTGTAGACTTCCTACCATACACTAAGCAGCCCCATCGGAAATAACAATAATCCGTCAACAGTAGATAAGTATTAGAATTAGTTAAAGGCATACCTCAGCAGTTACCGTATAACTTGTTTCTTTGCCAGCAACCTCTGCATAGAGTAGCGTGTGGTTTAGCAATGCACATAAATCGTTTAAAAAGGAAAAGAAAATGAACACTAATTTATGGAGCACATGAGAATACACATGTAATACCCGAAATTGCCTTTGAAAAAAAAAAAAAAAAAAAGTCTATGGAAAAATTAAAGGCAATTAGAAATAAATATAAGGAGTTGACTTGTAATAAAAGATTTTATTAGTTTCTTGTTTAATGGTTTTAGGGTTAGAAAATTATTGGACTCTATATATATATATATATATATATATATACATACAGAGTATGTCCCTCATAAGGGATAATTTATTTTAATTTCGATAAAGACCACCATGAAATCATATCGATTTGAATGAATTTTAATCTGAATTTTTTTATAAATGATAAGTTCATTAAAATCTATCTATGAATAAAATTTAAGATTTTTTCAAGCACTAAAATTATTGGACTCTATATATATATTGTATATATAGAGTGAGTCTCTCATAAGGGATCCTTTATTTTAATTTCGGTAAGGACCACCCATAAATCACTTCGATTTGTATGAATTTTGACACTGCAAGGTCCTACTCAATACATCAAGCTTTACCTATTGAAAAACCAGATCATATTTTGATAATATTATTATAGCAATTTAGAGAAAGAAAAAGAGATAAATTAAATTAACAAACCTGTTTCCCGGTAGAACCCACGAGGAGTACTCGCTTATTGTTCTTAGCATAAATCAATGCTCTCATTGTATTCATGTTATCATGATGTAGTGATTCCATGAGTCTGATAAGATTTTGATATGCTTCCATGACTCTTTCCTCATCTGCATCAAACACAACATCACATTGTTATTAACTTTGAAGATAAATAAAAATCAGATAGAATACCATCCATCAAAAACAAATTTACTCTATAGTGCTTCATTTTTTGAAATCTTGAATCTATTTATCGTACATAGGAAGAACTAATGATCACCTAATTTTTGTTGATGCGATTTTGAAGGCATGCCTCTGTAGTTGATGCAAATCTCCTTAGAAGTAGACAATAAATGTGTAATTATACATTTGGTATGTCATCTAACAATTTAATATGTTTCCACACAGCAAAAGTTGTATATTCTTTTCCTCCTTGCTTGCTTCCGTCAAAAACGTACTTCTCAAAAAAGAAAAGAATAAGCTAGAGAGATTAAGAAAGATCAAGAATAGTACCATATGTATAAAATTAATTATAAATTATCCTATTGGGAATATACTAATTTTGTTAAAATTAGTTCCGTCTTGATTGTCTTTGTTTTAGCCTAATAGAGTCCTTTTTTAATTAATTTAATAAAGAACTATAATTACAATCATCTTCCCCCATTGATTGGCTTCTACAACTAATAAAATTTATACAAACACTATCAATCTAATCGTACTTACTAAAAAAATTATAGAAATTATAGGAAACTTATTTGAAATCCACTACTTCACCTCATCTCTTGCTTTCCATAAAATAGGCACGTATGTAACAGTCATGGATCCTGGTTCTCTAAAGTTATGTGCAGGGTCCCGAATCCCGATTCTCTACATTAGAGAACCACTTCTCTATCGTAGAGAACCCTAGACATGAGAATCGTTGACTATCTATGAGCAACAACAAATCATTTTTCTATCCTGGAAGGCTGGAATGGAATGACAAGGCATTTGCAATCCAGTTAAAATAAACAAATATATTATTTTGCATGCCAATTAAAGGTGACCAAAAGTTGCTCTTACAAAAAAATTCAAGTGCGGAAATTTCCATACGGAATCATCGATTGCTATGGGTAGTTATTGATGTCTTATTGAGGAAAAATCACAGCCAGCCCTGATCATCACTCCTGTCGAAGCTATGGATTGCATCGATTTCCTGAACCATCTGATCGTTTTCAATGCTCTTGTAGTACTTCATTTTGGAGTGCCACATGCTATCCAGCCGCGCCCAAAAGAGCCAAATGAATTCCATTTCTTGCATTGTGTGGCTAAGTCCATCCACAGTGATGGTGCAGATGTTTCTGCCAACATTTTCTTTTAGGTTTCTCTTCCCTACGTAAAGCATCTCCAACAAAATCCCTTCGGCTTGTGCCACTGTATTCACGGACATTGTGAATTTACGGATCCACCCTATGTCTTTTCCACCGTACAAGCATACATTCTTTCCTTCTCTTATATGATATTTATAGTGTAGCCAGAATTTCTGACTTGGGGGGCTAGACTAAAAACCAATGATCGAAACAATGGTAAAATCAGACGTCTATATGCTACGCGGATGCCAGCCGGCTGGCCCTTTTCACCATATTAGGCAGCCGAAAGAAAATTGGCCGATTTGACCAGGAAAATCTAGCTAAGCGGAGTCATTGACTCCGTCTAGTCGTTGCAAAGACTCGTCATCGATGGAAGATGTAACCTCGGATCACGTTCGAGAGCACTAGTATCGATATCTTTAACCTCAATTCTATTAGGCTTAGAAATATGTTTGGTTCTCAATAATTGGAACATCAACATTTGATGGAGAAGCTATTTTACTTGATGATTGATTCTCATTTGATTTGGTAAGAAATCCAAAATATCGTTCCTTTGTTTTAATTTTTTATTATCTGATATAATAACCTACGATAATAAGAATAGCATGAAATACGTAAATATATTTTCCAGAACAATTTAATACAACTATAATTCTCTAAATGACTAAATCACTAAATCTCATCATCTCAACATCAGAAGTGTATTTCAAATAATAAAAAAGATACAGATGGACCACATACCTGACTTGTCTTCAAACTACAAAATCAAACTCCAACTTTCTTGAGGAAATTTTTTTGACTTGTTTCAATCCGTAATAATGTTTACCAAATTACCAATCATATAATAGTTAAATCAATCTAATTTCTTAATCAATTTGAAAGAGTCTCTCGTCCCATCCTCCTGAGAAACAAACGAAGAAGAGAGAAGGAAAATAGCGTTTGGAAGAGTTTTTTTTTTTTTTTTTTAATTGTTATTTTCTGAATTAGTGGATGACATTTGTAGGTAGTGCCACTTCACTTCAGTGAGTGGAGATCAGGTGTCAGAAGTCAAAGAACACAAAAACAATAATACATGTATATATTTGTCTACAGCATGATCTAGCCTCTACGTGGTTACGCCCTTTTTATATATATATATATATATATATATATATATTGCTATTGGTAATAATCCTCACGAACTTTACGTGAGTTTATATTTTATCCCCTTAAACTTTTTTTTTTAATATTAAACCCTCTAAATTTTTATTTATTGACAAAACATGACTGTAGATACTCCCTTTAAATAAACGTTCAGAAAGACAATAAAACAAACTATTTGTCAATAAATGAGAGTTTAGGGGGTTTAATGTCTAAAAAATATTCAAAGGGTAAAATATAAACTCGCGTAAAGTTTAGTGGGGACCAATGCTAATAACCTTATATATTTTTTTGTCATTAAACAAAGATCCGTGTATTGTAACTTGACAAACAAGTAAAAAAAGAAACCTGAAAATATTAATTTGTAATTAATTACCCAATCCCATATAAGTAATTCAATTCTCCAGCACTCTTCTTTCCCGAGTGTTTCCTCTCCGGTGCTAGTGAAAGGGAAAGCTATATAGATCCCCATATCGAAATCATGTGTAGAGCGTTTGTGTTCACGACTTTCCCTTGCGGGTCTAAGACCACACCAATAAGCTGATGGTTGAAATGCCACTCTTGTTTGATGTACTTGATCACTGCTGGATCAAGCATTTGAAGGGTGGAAAACCGAATTGTTCGAAAATGGGTTAATGAACTTGAGAGAGAAATTAGCAAACCCTTGTCTGTGTAGAACCCTCAATGAGTGGCATGCTGATCATCCTTATCGTAAATCACTGCTCTCAGAACCTTAATGTTATCACTATACGGAGATTCCAGGAGTCTCGAAAGCCTTTGATATGCTTCGGTATCATCATGCCTTTCCTCATGATCATCTGTATCAAACACAACATATATATATATATATATATATATATAACTTTTGTTGTGATCTATTCAGATCATAGTGTTATTCTTATGATTTTTATTTTAATTTATTGTGAAGGACTAACCTTTCTTTTGTTTATAACAATAGCGAATTTATGCCTCTGTAATTGATGCTATTTTCTAAGAAAAACTGAGAAATTCAAGACTATATATTTGGATAGTTTTATGAAAATTTTGACAAAACTATTCAAATATATGGTGTCGAATTTATATAACAGTATAATATTTAAAATAAATAAATAAATAAATTCTAAAGGCATGCATAACCTGATAAGTGATAACCTGTTGTTAGGCATTGAGCTTGTAATGGATATTTACAACACAATGTGCTATGAAATATTTGCTCTTCATGTCATAATGGGCCATCAGCCCATGCCCGGGCGGGGTCAGACCCATGTCCAAGCTCTATGGTTAGGTGGATTGGGTTCGACAATCGAAGTCAATGAGTCCGGGTGGCTGGGCTTAAAAAATATCACATAAAAATATAAAATAAGTCAAGCCCATTTTGGACAAAGCTAATAGGTAGGGCAGACCTCACCAAAAAAATAAATGAATAAATAAGGTTCGGCCCGTACCCAGCCTCAAGTCCGATTAGACTTTAAAGAGGTATAACCGACCCATTTGACACAGCTACATGTTAATGTTCCATAGCTAATTAGATTTAATAATTTTAGAATATAATTCATTTAAAATTTACGGATTCATTTATTTTTTTATTTTTTTTTTTCTGTTTTTGAGTTCAGAGTGTAAATCACAAGTATTCTGTTGGTTGTACGGTTGTATCACAGATTGATGATACTCTATATGGATCTTCATATAAAACTGCTAACTTACCAAGTGTGAAAAGACCTTTTTCTTGTGTTAGGAGTCGATTTTCTTGGTATATTCTGAAAGAAGTATTTAAAACAATATATATACAATAAACCTTTTGGATTTGTCTGGTTAAAATGACTATGACAGGCCGTGTTGACTTTAAAACAACACATATTTTGAATAGAATAATATTGTTATACTATCGAAAATTTTGCTCATATTTATTACCGAAATGATATGACAAATTGATTTGTTACGATTATATTAATTATAAGAAATAATGTGATAGTTATAAATCAATTTACCACATCATTTGGACAATATATATAACATTATATCTACGAGCATCTTATAAAATCTCTCTTAAAACTCTCTAGAAAGTAGAATTATGTCTTCTTTTTTTTTTCTCAAATCCACCTACAACAAAACTAAACATCAGGAGAAAAAAATTTGTAAACTTGACCCTAATAAATGTAACGAAGTTCCTAGTTCCTATTATTGTCAAAACACATGCACATCCACCACTCATGGTTGGTTTAGTTTTCTTAAATTTTCAAAACTATGATTAGGTAAATAACATGCAAAGTTTATAGAATCTACATAGAGCATGACCACAACATCATGATGGTCAATGCACCTCACTAGATTACCCTAGAAATTGTCATCATGGTTGATGTGGACTTGCATTAATTGTGGGGGAAGAAAGCAAAGTCTATTGCTTCCCTTCTCTTCCAATTGGGAATTTAGGTAAGCAAAAATAACACAATTGGCCTTAAGTCAAAGATTCAGAGAGCAATTTTGCTTTGAATATCCATGCCCAATTAGCCTTAAGTCAAACTTCACTACCAAGTTGCCATTAAGTCCCCACAATAGTGAGGACCAGTAACAAACATAACTACATTCTTGTCTTACAAGGGAAAAACTACATATGGTCATGCTTGTCGGCTTTTTTTTTTAGAAATTAAATATTAGAATCCTTAAATATTATTATTGGATATTTTTTAATAATTTAAGTTTTTATATATGTCGATTACTAACATGGTATTAGAGTCTTGTTATACAATAGGGTTTCGAGTTTAAATTCTTCCACGTAATTGAATTTGTATTTGTTTTTGGATTTAAATGTGTTTGAGACTACATGGCAAGAATATTGGTTTTGGACATGTGAATGTATTTTAGAATGCTTAAACAATTATCATCATTTTCTAACGGTTTGAGTTGCTCCATATTAATGCGTTTTAGAAGTAAAATTGTAGTAGCAAACGAGATTTTTTTAAAACAATAATGCTGCTTTATCCAATTTTGATGTCCAAATGATGTGATAACACTCTAATTCATTCATTTAAATTGTATTAGATTTGTATTATTTAAATGAATGGATTAGAGTGTTGTAACATTATTTGGACACCAAATTTAATGTCCAAATTTAGATAAAGTAGCATTACTTATTTTTTTTTAAAAAGAATATACAGAAAACTTTCTCCTGGATTTTCTAAATATAAATTCCAATCTTGGGATCTAAAAAAAGCATAATGGATTATATTTTAGTTACAAATAAGCTCTCACATCCTTTGACATCCCAAATTTATCATATTTTTTCAAGCTCTCTAGTTATTACTATACTATTTTTATACTCTATAATATATATATATTTTTTAAATCATGTGCTGAAAAATGAAAATGAAGCTTCACCTACATTTGATGGAACTTTTATAGTTTTCAACCGTTGATCTTCCTATAGTGGGTCCACGTCAGTCTTAAGTGGGGCCTAGATTCTGAAATTTCCCCAAATTATCGAATCAGGCCCACATGCTGTTGGTTGTAAATGGAATTGGTAACACATTATAGAGTGGTCCAATTTGAGCCCATCATAGGAGGGTGGTGGTAGTGGTGGTGGTGGCCTATCAAAAAATACATCAATTTAATTGATTCAACTCAATTTGGTTGAAATCATCACATCAATTTAACACAAATAGATTCATTCAGAGAAGCTGTCAGGTTTTGATTGATTTTAAACAATCCTTGCAAGCCAAATTAAGATTTCCACTGTTTAGTTAGGCCTCTTGAATTTGAAACTTCAATGCTAAGGTTATTTTGAATCCATTTGGTAAAGTTTTATGAACTTGTTTTCAATTTCAATTTCTACTTTTTCAAAGTGTTGATTTCATTTGTTTCCTTTTTTTTTTTTTAAATCTCAATAGTAATATATGCGCCGCCCAAATATGTATATGAGGGGTGGAGTCAAAACAAACTTTTATTTGAGGTAAGAAAAAATACAATATTTCGGGTTGCAAAATTAAAGTTTTATAAAATTTAATGTTCAATAGGGGTATTTCACGAAAGTCCCTATGTTTTAAAAAAATGTTACATTTTTAAACGTTTTTACCATAATAGCAATTTCAGTCCTTAGTTTTTTCAAAAATACATCACTTTAGTTCATTTGACCAAAAAACTAAAGGTCAAATATGACTATATATATGCCCTTTTTAATATGTAATGCAATCTCCTTTTCAGAAAATATATATAATACAAGCTAAAAGGTCAATTTTGCCCTTATATATATATATATATATATATATTTTTTTTTTTTTTTTTTGTTATTACACATTTACTTTTCAGGATTTTTCTCAAAATACTTTCAAGATTTAATATTAAAATGATTTATAACAATTAAATTTACAACAAAATATTATTTCTAAAAAAAGAAAAATATATATATATTTGAAAAATAGAAAATCATATAAAATATTGATCAAAAGATTATAAAAACAGTTTAAATACTTTAAAAAAATAATAATAAATAAATAAATAAAATAAAATAAAAACAGTTCTTTTAATTAAAAAACAAAGTTCCTTTTCCTAAAAAAAAAATATATATAAAAAAAAATAAAAAAAAAAATAGTTCCTTAAAAAAAAAACACACACACACAGAGTTCCTTTCAAAAAAGAAACACACAGTTATTAAAACAAAAAACTAATAAAATAATTAAACATAGAAAAATATTTAAAAGAAATTAAGTCAATGTATAAATGGAGATATGGAATCGTTTCACCATTGTTGAAACTAAGACGATGGAGATCCGCATAACCTCCATCGCTCGCGACAGAGATCGATCTCCTTTGTCGAGCTATGGAGATCCAGATAATTTTTTAAAAGTTCTGTGCTTACAGAAAATTGTTCTTGTTTATAGTTTGATGAGTTTGTTTTTGTTTGATGGAGTGATGTGAATCATATTTTTGACTTGTGTATTTGTTTACAAATTGTCATAATGGTCTCGCATATCATGATTTATATGTATTCTTCCAATTCTTTTGCAATCAACAATGAAGAATTTGGTTTCCGGAAAGAAGAAGACGACGGTGAGATTGAGGAAGAGATAGGATTGGGTGTTTGTTTTGGTTTTTAGGTAGAGAAGATGAACGGTTTTTAAATATATTTTTTAAAATTAATTGATATTTTATGTAATTAATTAAAAAAAAAAAAAAATTGAGAATGAATTTGCTCACTCACAATTTTTGTGGGTAAGCATTACCTCCCTTCCTAACACTTGACATGTGTCCAAGGAGAGGTACTTTTGTTAACACACTTTAACAAAAGTACCCCCTCTCTTGACACATGTCAAGTTTTGGAGAGGGAGGTAATGCTTACCCACAAAAATGTAGGTAAACAAAAATACACTCTTTTTTTTTTTAATAAAAGTTTCTTCTTACGATCCATAAATTATCTATTCACACTCAAAATTGAAAATTTTGTTTAATGACAATTTTAACCTAAACTGAAATTACTAAATACAACAAAAAAATTTAAAGACACTTCAAACTAATTAAATTATTAAAAAAAAAAAAAAAAAAATCTCTTTCCTAAATCATTAAATTAGATATTACATATTAAACTCTCTTCCATAAATATATTATTATCATATTAAACACTCTCTCCTGATTAATCTCTCTTCATTTAAAAAAAATAATAATATCATATTTTCATACTTTCTATATCAATCTCCGATTAATAGTTAAAGAAAAAAAAAACGTATGAATATTTTAGTTTTTTACTAACATATATATATATATATATATATATATACGGTCTCATTCCTATCAGGGCATCCTTATATAACTTTATCAGAATATTGAAGGTAAGCCACTCATTTATAAAAGTGATTTGACAAGTGCATACATATCAAGTCAAAGTATGTAAAACGAGTGACTCACATTCAATGTCCTTATATAATTCTATCAAGACATCCTCATTGGAAAATTTCCGTATATATATATATATATATTAAAAAATTAGTTTTCAAAAAAAAAAAAAAAAAAAAAAGATATATGAAAATTTGAATTGTTTAAACTAGATTCAATTAAACTCAAAATTTCTAAGACTAATGAAAGAATTAAAGTTCTTTAGGCAATCACATATCTACATGAGTAACAAATTTTTTTTTCATATTTCGATTTTTTTTTTTTTTTTTTAATATATACATATATATGGTTTATAGAAATCAAGCTTATTAGTAAGTTTTTTTTTTTTTTTTTTTTTTTCTCTCTTTCTCTTAACTGTTAGGGCCGGAAGAGACGCTAGCTACTCTCACAATACCATGAAAAAAAAAAAAACCTATTTCGGGGTTAGGGCCTCTTCCAGCCCCACATTGCCTCCAACTCTGCCTACCTAGCTACTCTCATAATACCATAGAAAAAATATAAGTTTTAATACACAATCAATACAATTTGAAAAGTGTACATATATTATTAAATTTCAATCTTTGAAAGCTTTTTTATTTAAGGGTAGAAAACAAAGAGAAACATAGAGATGTTGATACTTCCTTTAAATTATTAATTTATCTTACAATATGAAATATATGTTGTGCAACATATGGTCAAATAGAAGATTGAAAACATATTGATTCATGACAAATTACAAAATAGACAGTAGCAAAAGAAACAAACATATTGGAATAATAAATAATATCCAAGTTCCAAGTGGTAGATGAAGTTGGACCATTGTCTGGTCCTTGCAAGACAAATTTTGAACAATTTTAACTTCAACTATGCACTTTAGATTTCCCCATATCTTTTCCCATTCCATCAACTTGTCCCTTTTTCCATATTCAACCAAATCAAATATCAAATCCTCCACCACCATCATGCATCCCATACTTATATGAACCAACACAAATTTAAACAAATTATCTCATAATAAAATTTTAAGTAAATACAACTAAAAATTACAACTTTTTTGAAGTATTATAATTTTGGATGGTGTTAATATTTGTCTAGGATAAAACGCTATAAAAGGAAAACCAAAATGTATTTATCGTGATTAAGGACAATAAATGAAGTGAATTACTTTCTTTTTATAGTGTTTTGTCATATACCTTAAGTACATATGTTAATAATTACGAACTATAAAAAGATAAATAGATCTAACCATATATGTATTACAACGTATAAAGAAAAGATAAAAAGCCTCTCAATATCAAATCGTACTATAGTACAAGAAAAACTTGTATGAAACGGTCTTATTGACATGACAATAAGACCGTCCAACGAAAGTGTGTTATTTACATTGAAACTATACAAATATATTTTTAAAGTATTACGTTGTACACTTTTATTGGACAATCTCATTACACGTTAATGAGACCGTCCCATACAATTTTTTCTCTGATAGTACATTAGTACATGTATTGTGTAGTTCGGATATATATTACTGAAGAAGGGAAAAAAAAAAAAAACTTACCACGTACTTAAGAAATATGTATATAAAACTCGAATTCTCACTAAATGGAAGGCGAGATGCACTAATATATGTGCTAATAATCATAATTAACACATTCTATTGATAATGATATTCCTTTGTAAAAGATAAACTTGACATTCACAATTTCACATCGGCAATTACGCATGAACCAAAAGGAAAGTTCCAAAAAAAAAAAAAAAAAAAAAAAAAAATTTGTCTTATAATTAGCATAATTTTGATATAGAAAACACATACAAACAAACTCCACACAAAAAACACCCAAAAAGAAAAAGAAAATTACCTATATAGATATTTTATGTAAAATCATTCTCCTCTATATTCACTAACTTAATTTCTAATTACCAAAATCACAATACTTAATTAACACACCCAAAAAAAAAAAAAACCAGAGAATACAAAAAAATCTCTCTATTTATTGGAAATTTGAACTTGGAGTGTAAATAGAAAGATCAGGCCACCCATTACTACCGCCACCCCAACAACTTGAATCACCACCACCACCACCATTGTTATCACTTTGAGTCTCTAATATGGAGCCACGACCCGACAATGGACCCAAATTCTGATTAGAACCATAATTCTCATCGAAACCGCTCACTTGCGACATTTTCAAACCCGACCCAGTTGGATTCAAACCGTCAAGAACACTTCCAAACCCGCCATTGGTCGCCAGGAGCGAGCTAAAGCTCCCAGTGATATCCAACATCTTGTGATCCGGATCCACACCCAACCCGTACATCCGACCCGGATCATGATCCGACCCACCTGACACTGCTTCCTGCAAAGTAGAATTCGACGACCCAACCGGCGCCAATGGATGCGGAGGAGCTTCATGCGCTTTTCGGGTCGGGTTCTGATCGGGCTTCTGGCGCTTCTTGGCTGCTGCGTTCTTGCGGGTGCCGCCGCCTACGGGGATGTTGCGGAGGGCGCCGCCTTTAGTCCAGTAGCGACGGCAGTTCTTGCAGAAGTGGCGGGGCTGAGAGAGGTTGTAGTTGTTGTAGTAGCAGAATTTTGTGTTCGTGGAGTCACATCGTGGACACTTGAGCTGCTCCAGCTCCGGAAAATGAGGCTTCACTGCTTGAAACGTTGCTGGGTCTTGCATTTCGGGTCGAATCTTGAAAATAATTTGTGGGAATTTGAGGATTCAATTAATTTGACGATAAAAAAGTGAAAATTTTAGTAAAGTTGAGAAATTTTTTTTTTTTCAGACAGAAGTAGAAGTAGTTTCCATGAAAGCTTTAAGCTTTTTCACGGTTCCATGTTCCTCGGAGAAGGAAAAAAAAAAAAAACCAAAGAGGAAAATGAAGAGTGGAAGAGAATCCCAGTAAAGAACTCAACTTTCCGGGAGAATTTCAGCTTTCATGGAAAAAGATGAATGGAAGAGAGAAAGTTGTTGGCTTGTTGCAGAGAAATGGATAAAAGAGAAGAGTCTTGAAATCTGTGTGCTTGTGTTTACGCGTGAGAGTGACTTTCAAAGACTTTGAAATAAAGAGAGAGAGACACAACACAAGTCACAAACAAGTGGAGTTTTTTATTTTTTATTTATTTTTGAGTCGGCTAAGCGTCTCTTCCACTTGAGCAGTTGAGCTTTATTATGGTTTTCGAGGGTTACCGACTTAAATAATTTACGTTCGGTCTAAATATTTATTTAATAATTTTATTTATTTGAGTTTAGATATTTTTTTTTTAAATTTTCACTGTCGATAAGATTCAAATCGTTGATCGATGACTCATTTATTGAAATCTCAAGTTTATTCATCTATCAGCTGAACTACGCTCCATTGATAATTTACACAAATTTACAGTTCTGATCTAAATATTTATTCGAATAACGGTATATATCTACTTTTATAAAAAACTTCTAATTATGTATTGTGAAATTCGAACACTTACCACTAACAATTAATTGGGGACTTTAATTTTATAAAGTTATAAATTAATGGCAGAATTTCACATAAGTATTATCTTTTTAGTGATTTGTCACATTTATAAATGTCTTTCTAAATTTATCACTTTAGTCATTTCTTTTTCCAAAACTCATCACTTTAGTCCATTTGACCAAATATGTAAAAGTCAAAAATTTTAAAACTTGTGAAAGTACATTTTTACCCTTATTACTATTTAATTTAGCTTAAATGATTATATTAGCTTTAAATTAAAATTAAAAATAATAAAATTTTTAATAATAAAATCTTAAATAAATATATTACAAAAAAAATATTAAATAAATAATAATAATAAAATCCATTAATTTTTTTTTTTTTTTGTATTTTTGTCATAATTGATATTTATTTAGCTAAAATGATTATCTTAGCTTCAAATGATTTTTTTTCATAATTTTTTTTTTTTTGTAATATATTTATTTTAGATATTATTATTGAGAATTTATTGTTTTTCATTTTAATCTAAAGTTAAGATAATCATTTTAACTAAAAAAAAAAATACAAAATAAGAAAAAATTAATGGATTTTTTAAATATTTATTTAAGCTTTTTTAAATATATTTATTTAAGATTTTATTATTGAGAATTTTATTGTTTTTCATTTTAATTTAAAGTTAAGATAATCATTTTAGCGAAATTAAATAGTAATAAGGGTAAAAGTGTACTTTTATAGGTTTTTAAATAGTTGACTTTCACATATTTAGTCAAATGGACTAAAGTGATGGATTTTGGAAAAAGAAAGGACTAAAGTGATGAATTTAGAAAGACATTTATAAAGGTGACAAATCACCAAAAAGATAGGACTTATATGAAATTCTACCTAAATTAATTAGAAAGTAATTCCCTTTTGATTAAAATAACAATTAACACTAATAAAATGATTCTGATTCTGGCTCTTTTTCTAAGCATGCCCGGATGTCAAATGGGTTGAAAATTTTTAGTTGTATATATTTTTGGAAGAAGAACAAATGTCAACAGCTATGATGCTATGTTTTTGTTAACCTTAACTAAATCATTAATTTATTAATGGTATGATTGAGTATAAAGTAACACACTACTAATACTTTCCCATTATTTTGTTTTTATCAAACTAATACTTTATCATTATTATTAAACAAATAAAAACCCCTTTTTGCATATTGGAATACCGTTAAATTTTAATATAAGTGAGTTTTTATATATTTAATGATGTCATCAATCATACGTTATATATATTTCATCTAATTTAATAGTTATTAAAAGATGGTTGAAAATTGATAATTTTTATCTAAGTTGATGGTGACAATTAAATAAAATTTTAGATGCTAAGCTTCAATAATTTATTGGATTAGATTAGACCAATGAAATTTGTTTGTATTATTCATTGCATTACAAATAATGTGAACCAATATATTAATTAAATATGATGGTTAATAATTCAATATTCTAGACTTCATTAAAATTAGAATGTTCTAATTAAAAAAAAAATTATATCTAAAAATATATGTTAGTATAAAATATTTTACTTTAAGTATAATAATAAAAAAATAAAAATAAAAAACACTTTAGTTATAGTTTTATTTTTTTATTTTTTTATTTTTTTTAATATCATAATAAATTATGATACGATTAGTCCGGAGTTTAAATATATATATATAAATTAAATTAGTTAATAAGCAACTGCCACTAATAAACACGTATTATTCTATATTTATATCCTGTCCCCTTCTAGTAAAGATTTTTTTTGTCTTTCCAACTAATTTTTTCTTTATTAAAATAAAACAAAATTTAAAAATATATAATAAAAACCTCGGTTGGAGCTAAGCTTAAAAGCAAATAATTTAGCTTCCAATAATAACTAACAATTAAGCCACACAAGCCAAATGGAGCCAAGCTGAAAACCAACGAGCTGGAAGCCATCTAGCCGACAAGAGTTGCGTGCAAATAAAGCAAAATAACACTGACGAGAACATCATGCGAATTTTCGCGAGCAAATCAGAGCCGTCCATTCGTTACTTGTTCCGTCAGAACCGTCCAAGTGTCTGAACTAGTTTACGAATTTTAGCGTTAAGGTGCCGTCACCGAGTAGCCAATTGTCTCCGTTAACACGTGGCAGAACCCCATGAGTGGTATAGGGCAATGGTGACTGGACGGGATTGCTAGACTTACAGGTGAAAATCTAATAGACTGAGTGCGATTGCTTACGTGGAGATGTCTGATCTATTTGTTATTGGTCTGTCTTGTTTGCTTACGTGTTTTTGTGGTATTTATATATATATATATATTTTTTTTTTTCTATTTACTAATTAGATTTGGTAATTTTAGAAACATTTTTGTTGCTGAAGGTTATAAAAGTGAAATAGAAATTAGATGTTTTATAAATAAATAAATAAAATAGAAAATAAATAGTTTATAAATGTGTTTAGTTATATAAAACTCATTTGTTAAATTATCTATAAAATTTATGAATAATTTGATTTAAAGGTGAATATTTGTCGATATACTTTTCTTTGACACGATTTATTCATTTTATAATACAATAAACATTGTCTCACATGTGAATGAGATGTTGATTGTGCTAATCCGAAATAGGATAATATTGCATGAGGAGTCGCTTATCTAATAAATAAAAAGAAAGAGACATACAACATACATCATACATCATACATCATACATCATGCATGTATGTTATTTGAATGTGTTAGACTTAATTTTAATTATATATTATTTGACAAGTGAGATTCGATCAAAATTATCAAACCTCAACATACAACATTGTTATTTATTTGTTTTTATATTCTATGTAACGATTCGAACATGAGATATTGTTAGAATGAATAATTGTTTTTTACCATCAAACCATACTAAAAGATGTTATACAATGCTATTATTCAACAAGATCCAATTAATACAATTATTAAACACATTTTATTTTATTATTCTTGTTATGATGATATTTTGATTTGAAAATAATAATAATTATATCATGTATTTTTTTTTTTTTTGAAAGGATACCATGTATTACTTATTTATATTTATTTTTTGAATGGATATCATGTATTATTTTAAAAATTCATAAATGTTTTAATCTCAAGAAATACGAGAGACATAAATACATACATACATATATATGCGATCTCGTTCACATACATCAGTGCCAATGTATATAGATAATTGATTATAGATAATTGCACTTTGAATCAAAATATATAAATCTAATAGTCCACATCTAGCACACAGACAGAGACGAAGCCAATATTTGAGCTTTGAGGGGAGGGGGGGAGGGGGGTGTTAAATAATATCAGTATGAATTCTGTATAAGAAAAAGTGTGGTCACACAATCTTTAAATAATATCAGTAGGAATTATGTATAAGAAAAAACCCAATAATTTTCAATAAAATATGATACCGTTCGGTGTTAAAAGTAATGATACAAATAAATAAATAAAATAGACATTAACTAATTAAAATGTAACAAGTCTATTTTACATCTAGAAAATTATTTATAACCAATTTCTTCATAATTTTCATTTCAATTACATAATTAAAGAGTGTATGAGAAAACATCTTTTATTTTGTTGCAAAACATATGTCTATTATTAACGGTATGCATAACTGAAAATAATATTTTAATAGTTCCCGGCTTATAAAATATAAATTTCAATAGCTTAAATAAAATATCATTATACCATTGATATATTTAAATCTCAATTATGTACATACTTGTAACTTAATTTTATAATATTCATGTCAAATCAAATTAACTATTATTTAATTTTAAATCTCAAGTTAATTTAATAAAGTGACAAGATAATATTATCACCTATTTTGTTTATATATCACATTTTATATACAATAGTTTTTTTTTATTGATTTACATTTTAATTTATAATATTATCACCTATTTTGTTTATATATCACATTTTATATACAATAGTTTTTTTTATTGGTTTACATTTTAATTTTATATATAATAGATTTTTTTTTTTTAATAATTGGTTGGGGGGCCATGGCCCCTATGGCATATACATGTACAAAATGATGATCTGTCATATGTTTTTATTGTTGCTAAGCTCTTTATGAATTTAGAGCTACGTTTATTGATCGGTGATCCATGCAAAAATTTGGCTTTATCTGTAAACATTTATTGAAGATTTAATGGAAGGAAACAATTCAACCACTAATTGATTTAATTCACTAAAAAAATAATAATAACTATTAACCAACTATACTAATTATTGAAAGGGTTAATATTAAAGACCTCCTCTCACCTTTAAACTATTATTGGATGTCTTGCTAAAATGTTTTTATTTCAGAAACATTCCATGTTGACTAACAAACAATGATTCAATTGATCGATTTTTGATGTTAAAAAGTCTATAATGTCCGTATTTAAGCTTCAATTATATTAATTGAACATTATACCCTCTGAATCTTACCAAATAAAGCATTGTTTGTTGGTCCATAAGGGGTGTTTCTGAAATAAAAACATTTTTATCTAGACATCCAATAATAGTTCAAAAGTGAGGGAATGTTTTTAATATTAAACCTTATTGAAATCCATTACCCAAATAACTAAAATATAATTTTAAAAAACAAAAGAAATAAAAATCACTCGAAGTTTATATTATAATAATTTATATAAAAAATAACTTTGTAGTTTATATATATATATATATATATATTCTTTCTACTGTTAGATCATCATAATATAAAATATATCAGGATAAAGAACATAAACCATAGATTATAGAGAAGTTTTGATAAGTATATATAATAATAATAATAATTATTATTATTATTATAACTTTACTATGTTAAATTCACATTAAAAAATGATGAAATTAATATTTGAATAAGATTTTGAAAAGATAATGATTTTATAGATTTTTTTTTTTACTACTAATTAATAATAACAATCGCCGGCTCAAGTGATCTTTTTCCTTAATCAAATTTGTTGAAAATAATTTTAATCACTACAACATTATTACCAATTTCCATGTTCTTATAAAAATTAATACACTCAAAACATAAAGTCATTAACTAATTTAGACGATAATATCATAAGTGCGATATACAAGAATTTTTTAAAAAGTAAAACCATGATATTCTCGAATATATATATTGACAAAATGATAATCTCGATTTTATTGAACATAATAACACATCAAACATTATTATTATTATTATTATTATTATTATTTAAAAAAACAATAATAATAATTAAAAATAAAAAAGGGGGGGATGGATCGAGTGATTGGCAAGAGCACGAGAGGAAATGATGGGTAGTGGGTCCAAAAGAAATATGTGAGAAAAACAGTGGGAGCAATAGGACCCATCTAAGACCCATCAAAAGGGGTAGCAAAATAGCAACCATTGATTGTTTGGTGTGTGGGGTCCCCTTGAACAGAGGGTGGTGGTGGTGGGAATCAGCGGTGATTGATGATTGATGATCATTTTATGAGTCAGTCCCGTGGAAGTGTCCTGTCTTTTCCATGTCCTTCCGCCGTGTGACACGGCTCAGATGGCGTGCTCGGTGCTCCTCCTCGCTCCCCCCTAATCTCTCCCCGGATTCACCGCTCCCATTTTCATTTTCTATTCTTTTAACCGTATCACATCAGTACTAACCCTAGGATAACTTTATCATGATCATCCATCGATATCTTACCTATGTATACAGGAATACGACATAAAGATTAATACCACTATATGATAACTTTATTAGGATCATCTAACGATTGATATTATAAATTAATAGATTGCATTCATATGCTTGTATAAATACAATACAATACGATAATTACAAATCAATCGTTTAGATAATATTATTATATAGTAAGTGATATATAAATTAATACAATACAAATATATAATGGTTACTGACTATCCTGTATATTAATCAACTAAGTAAACTCGTGAAGATCTATACCAATATAAGATAACTTTATTAGGATCATTCATCGATTGATATCAAAAAGTAATGAATTTCATTCATATATATATATAATACAATGATTACGAACCGTTCCTAATAATATATTATCATATTGGTAATTATGTATAAACTATTACAATACACTAATTATTATAAATCATGATAATATTATCGTATTGTTCAGGTAGGTAAACTCGTGATGAAGATCAATATCAATCTAAGCTAACTTTATGAAGACCATCTATGGAGTTATTAGAGATTAATGAATGGCATTCAAATATATACATGTATAAATACAATACGATATTGCTTAAGAACTATACCAGATAATATTATCATAATGGTAAATTATGTATACGCCTATATAATACAATGATAACTACTATTTGTCCTGAAAATATTATCGCTAGGTAATTAAGCTTGTGAAGAAAAAGATAAATTAATAAAATGATTACTATATGTCCTATTCAATCACCCTGATTTAGGATAAAACAGTCGATCTTATATATGTGTGATCTAACATGCATTGAAACACTTACAGATTCGAATTTGGCTATTTCTTTCACGTTTGAACATTTGATGCAACATTTTCAACATTGTACAACTAGATTGATGATTTATATATTTATTTATTTATTTATTTTTTCGGTTTGAAATAAATACCAAATTTTCAATATTGAGGACCCCAAATGAAGTGGAATCGATGCCATATAGAATCAAATTAGGTGAAGAACTTATTCTTCACTGCTGGATTCTCTTGTCGACATTGATAGCAATATATTGGTCTTAGTGGTGGTGTGGTGGCTTGGCTTGGCTGCCTCTTGTTGTTTTTCTTTTCATATTCTCAGGAGGTTATTTCAAGTCCCAATTAAATTCTGCTGCAGCTTTGGTTCTTCGAATATAAAACAATTCTAAGGTCAATGCATTCACATCTAAAATCTAAATTCTTGTCACTGCAACAATGCATGCATTTTTTTTCAACCTTTTCAACTTGTGTGCGTTTACTGTAATTCATTGTGACTGATGTTGCATCAGTACCTTTTTTTTCAAAAAAAAAAAAAGTCTTAATGAAGAATCCTAATGGCATTTATTGATCATGAATCTTAATAAAGTGGACGGTTAGTTCTTGATTTGCATGTTTAAAATAATAAAATCATTTGAAAATTAAATTACACACAAATAAAGGATTAAATTCTGATTTGTAATTATAGTGTGTATTAAACTCGATTGGAATCAAATTATATAGGTAACAATGCCACACACAAATATAGTATTAAGTTATTACCGGAATTCTCCCTTCCACCTAAGGAAACTGGTTCCCTTATCTGATTTCCTTTCCAAAAATTGTATTCACACTTAATAAACGCACAAGTCAATTATACATAATTTTTTTAACAAGATCACTTTTACAAAATTGTGAAAGTGGTATGTCAACGATTCTTCTTCTTCATCTTAGAAGTGTTTTACATACAAGTATTTTATAGTGCTTTTAAAAGAGTTTTTTTTAAAACCGAAAAATAAAAAAGACACTTTTAAAAGGCGCTTTTAATAATATAAAAAATATTCCTAAACATACTCAATCGAATAAGTAAACGCCGTTCACAAACATAATCAAGAAATAAATAAAAATCATAAATTAGAAAAGCAAAACAAATATGACAAAAGCAAGAGAGTTAATATTGCACTAGCAACATTAATTTTGCTAAATCTTCACCTTCAACATTGTTTAAAAAAACAAGAATTTTGCAAATAAAAATCAGATTGGAGTTATAATATATATACTAAAACAATTAATTGGAAATAATTAAACATGTTAACCTGGAAATGTGAACCCTCTTCCAACAATCTCACCACCACAAAACCAAACAAAGCACTCAAGCCCAAACAAAGCTGCCATGCCTGCATTCTCCATATTCCACTCCTCCCTCTTCTTCATCATGTTCTTCAGGCCCTCAACCTCCTTCTGAAATGCCTCGTATCGTTTCGGAATACTGCAGATGATGATGGTGAACAGCAAGTTAGATGATTAATTGAACATATAATTATGCATATATGTTTAATTAGATAGCATAGATGATATTTTATATTAATTGATCATATAATTATTCATATATGTTTAATTAGATAGCATAGATGATATTATATATATATATATATACACGCGATGTTTGTTTGTTTCACACGGATTTGGATTCTCTTCTACTATATGAGGTGCTTAAGTTAGTAATTGAAAATTCAACCAAATTTAAGGAAAATAAATGAAATTTATCAAAATTAGAGAGATAAAACTCTTTTTTAATATACAAATTGTAGTGCGGAGATTCAAATCTGAGACATTGTAAAAAATGAAAACTTTATCTAGGTGTGTGCGTTTTTTATTTGATTTGGGCTGAAACTCAAGGTCAAACCAAACGAATACGGATCAGTTTGACTATATTTCAACCAAAACCAAACAAATTTGATTTTTCAAACCTATTCAAAACAAAAAAGGTTCGATTGGTTTGGATTGGTTTATCGATTTAGATTTGAATTCAAAATTTTTTTTTTTTTTGGTATTATATTATAAAAATATTTAAATAAAAAAAATCATAACATAAAATGTTAATTATATATATATATATATATAAACTTAAAGTAATTGATAAAAGTTATAAAATATAGACCGAATAGAAAACGTAGGTGAATTTTATATTTTAATTTTACTTTCTAAAATATATGGTTTGGTTTGGGTTGGTGAATTATTTCAACCACCCATTTGTTATAGTTGTGATCGAATCGATCCAACCCAAGGTTGGGTTGGTTGGTTTGGTTCGATTTTATGGTTTTTTGTATACCCCTACTTTTACCATTAAGTCACATTTGGTGACAAAAATCTCTCTCTCTCTCTGTGAGTATTCATGACAAATAATTCAAACACAAATGTATTACTCTCTTCCAATTTGTTCAAAGTTTCAAACCAAGAGAGTCTATTATTGATGGCAAGTCTTGTATTTTTCTCTTTGATATATTCCAAATAAAGAAAATTCCCATTACCTTGATTTGGATGATAACGAACCCAGTTGTAATTCTAAAGTCTTTAACTCAATCTCAGTCTCAGGTTTTTTTATATTTTTTATATTTTTTTATTTTTTTATTTTTTTATTTTTTTATTTTGACCAGATCATTAATTGGCTAGAAAAATATCTTCAAATATTTGACTTTTTTTGCCGTGTATTTAAGAATTATGACTCCAAGGTCGATTCATGAATAAATTCCTCGTTTTGACAAAAGCTTTTCGGATTGATTGGAATGAAATTGGGAAAATCATCCACTGATCTTGACTCCCATTTCCTAGAGTAATTAATAAATATATAATAATCATTCTCTTATCGGTCATTCCGAAAAACCTTCAAAACCGAAGATATATTTCGTTATCATAACGTTATGTAATTTTAATCCTTCAGGACCGATCTGATAAAAAAAGACCCTATAGCAAATTGATGTATTTCGATTCTTCTAATCCATTAATGAATCTTTTCTAGGCTAGTAATTATATCTAGTCTAATTGATTGATGTAGTGAAATTATGATGATTACGATACAATTGAAAACCCTAGTTGATTAATTATTTACCCATATGAAATATGATCAAATGAAGAAAGTCTAGAAAGCAAGAAAATCTATCTATAATTAACCTGGCAAGTCGAGTGTAGAACAATTGTTTAGCTAGCAATTGATAAGTTTCTACACTTGGTGGCTCCTGAATATATTCCTTGTTCTTCTCCAACAGTTGCTTGACATAAGAACCCCCATTTTTGGCCATAACTTGTGAAGTTTGAGCTGCCTCTGCTAGCACCTGAACCAACTTGGATGACGCCATCTAACTGATCCCGAACCGAAAATTAAACCCTAGCTACCTATATGTTTTCAGAATACAAATTGTAAGTTGTAACTTTTTTTTTTCTCTTTGCAGCTGGTTATCATGTTTCAATCAAAAATCACATTTATTAAAAACAAATTCTATAAAATCAATTTTTATAAATTGCAACAATGCATGTACTAAACAAAATAAATTTTTTGATCAACAATAAGAAAAGATATTGAATATATAAGAATAAACAGATAATTAAAGTTAGATTTTTTTTTTAATTAACAATTAAAGTGAGATTGGGAATAAACAAATCTCGATTGAAAGTTTTACCTAAAATTTGAAGAATTTGTGAATTTTGGAGGTAGATGAGAATAATAAACCAATGAAAGAAAAAATATCTAGCCTTCTTTTGTGGAAGTTTAACAGAGAAAGTGGACTCACCGGTAACAAATTTACCAAGAAAGGTGTAATTTTGACTTTCTTTTTTTTTAAATGGTTTATTTTCACTTTTTTTTTTTTTTTTTTTTTTTTTTTTCACTTGATATGTATGATTATTTTATAATGTTTTATTGTTTCTCCAATATCTAAAATCAAATTGACATACGTACTATCTGATTTTCTCCAATATCTTAAATCAAATTGACTATTGCAGGTTATTTGATTAACGATTTGTACAAATGTCTTTTGTAGCCCGAATATTATATGTTGTTGGTTCCACATTTGAAATTAATTTGTAACTGTTTTAAAATTGATGGTTGAACTGCGTTTTAAATTATGTTCTTGAACTCTAGGGTTATTTACCACTGTCTAATATAACTCAGTGATAGTAGCGTTCATTCGGTTTAACAATGTCTCTAATTCGAGTTGCCACCATTCAAGTGGAATGAATATTATCATTATCATGACAACACACTTCGTTGGTGGTCTTTCTGCCTTAAATTGTACGAACAAGTTGATGAACGAGCTAGGGAAGTTTTGATGGTGCTGGTCATGGCAGTGGAGGCGTGACAGTAGATTTAACTTTTTTATTTTTATTTTTATTTTATTTTATTTTATTTAATTAAAACTGCAAATTTTATATTCTTGCAAGAAAATATCGATTCATGTCAATGATATTTTTATTTGTTGCTTTGAAGATGAATAAAAATTAAAAACTAAATAAAAATAACTCATTTTCTTTACAATATTTCAGGATTGAGAAAGAGAACATAACTTGAATTCACAACAATATAGGTGTGAGGGACTTACTACTTAGTCGACCTAATCTTGTAGATTGGATAGATGAAAGTTGAAAAGTATAGTCGACTACATCATTGAATTGTTATTGAATAGATTAGACCGAATAGATTTTTTTTTTTTTTTTAATAAGATTGTTTGTGATTTGAATCAGTAGGTGCACCGGAATATCTCAATATGACATCTATTAATGGATGAAACTTGAATTTTTATTTATTTATTTATTTTTGGGAATGACTCGAACCCACGACTTCGTGGCGTAAATACGAAAGGTTTATTACTGAACCAATATCATTTCGTCATGAAACTTGAAATGTATAACACTATTATCTAAATTAGGGTTTTTTTTTATAAGGGAATAACTTGAACCCGTAATCTCATGGTGTAGGTGTAATGAGTTTTACCATTGGACTAAACCGATCTTGTCGAGTCGATTACATCAAGGAATTATTGAATTTTATCGATAAGGAATTAAAGAATTAGGTAACTTGTATTTTGTCCCACATCGACAATGAACAAAAATATTTTATCTTATATAAAACCATGTAGCATAACCTATTTATTGTACTAGAAGACGATGCTATATAAAACCATGCTACGTTATGCCTTCACTTAGAGAAGGTGGAGATGGAGAAGGATTGCGTTTATGTTAAGAATTTCAACATATCATTATTTATTTTTTAATTTATAGCAACCATATTGATCATGAAATAACATACTAATGGTGAGGTGTCGTGGTGGTCATTTGAACAAAAAAATTCATAACTTAGTATTACTCCATTTTAATTATCTCTCAAATTCAGAGGCATTTAGGGTGCCAGCCGGCAGCCACAATCATCACATCACTGCATGTCTTGGGCTGGGCTTGAATAGCCCAAAGCAGTTCAAGTTGTACCACAAGGCCCCGGGAGTACTGACCTATGATAGGCCCAGTGCATGATGCATGATGCATCCTGCTGCATTTGAGTTTTTACCATCAATACATCATATATATATATATATATATATATATATATATATGTTATACTATTTCCTATTTTCTTTTTTTTTTAGGTGTCGTTTAATTGATGCTCCTTAGAAAGCATTCCAAACGTTGATGTGTGTTTTCACATTGGGCAGCGGACATTAAAGATTAAATATATGGAGATTAAAAGAAAATTTTAATAATTGTATTTGATTGTTTTTACAACACCTCTTGTTTCCAAAACCAACCCTTCGAAAGTTTTGGTAAATAAGAAAACTAAGACAAACAATTTGTTGTCAGAAACCATGGTTTTCAACGTTTAGAGCTTCACTTTATCCTTATATATACCCTTTTCTCATCCAAACTTTTCACAAATCCAACATACCTTCTTCGATATAACTATTATTAAGGTTTTAAAACTCAAATTGTTAAACTCGTAGGACATCGATGAGATTGTAATTCAAAATCCTTCAAAAAGTAGTTGAAGACTACTCCAACCAATGGGAGATTCTAGTTTTCATATAAAATGTATGTAATCATCGGTAATAGAGATCTAGATTATTGATAATAATCCAACATCTCTAAAATAATTTAATTTCCTTCAATATCTCAAAAGTTATTTATATTAGTAAAATTATTTCAACTACCATACCTAAAATGAATTCTACTACTTTTACATCTAAGGTAAAAAAGAAAAAAAACAAAAAAACTTCCGACTGTTACCAATAAATGTACATACACAGTATTCAAATCAATGGGTTGATAGTTAACAAATAATATTTTACATATCATGATCAGAATACTAAGGCATGATATTTTCATGTGATGCAAATAATCAAGAAGATTTGACATGATAAAGTCTTGGGCTGTGCTCCCAAAATCAGCCCAAGCAATCAAACCCAAAAGTCACGGGCCAGACACACCCACGAGCCACGACGCCTCATCATTTGATAATTGGTATGTTATATGATATTGTTAAAAATTAATAAAATTATAAGATATTACAACATTGTAATCAGGAAAACATGGTGGGTAAGTTCTTGAATAAAAAAATACTTAGTCCCGGATTAATAGATATTATAAAAAAAAAGTTTTTAAATAAAAAATTAATGCTTATTTCAGTACGACTTAAAATATTAGACCCGTTTGAGGTGGGTAAACAATACTTAGGATTTTTTTTTTTATAAAAAAAAAATCATAACTATGAGCCATTCATCTACCAAAAGAAATAAGAAAAAGATTAAAATAATTCTATTATTTTAAAGAGTAATTAAATATGAAATGTAGTATTCTTGTTTGATAGTATAATAACCAAAATATTATGAAATAAATAAAATAAACAAGAACATAATAACATAAATATAAAGTAAGAAATAAGAGAAAATAGTAGCCTAAGAAAATAGATTCTTTTATTCCTCAATACTTCTCAATCGCTCATACATCAAGATGAAAGCTCTTATTTATAGCCTTACAAATCTTTACAATGATAACTTACACAATAATGGATATAAATTACAACATAAATTGACCATAAATCATTTGGGAGTTATAAGAGAAGTTAGGAAGATGATAAGCTTGATTTCTTAATGTGGACATCCACTCACATTAAAACATTGAATAATGTTTTCATAACACTCCCCCTTGGATGTCCATCATATAGAGAATATGACTCATTAAAACCTTTGCTAGTAAAAACCCAGTGGGAAAAAAAACTAGCAGATGAAAAAGAGTACAATATTCATCTACATATCAAATTAACCTCTAAAGGAATTTGGGATACAAAACTGTCTCGTTAAAACTTTACTAGGAAAACCCTATGGGATAAAAACCTAGTAAAGGAAAAAGAGTACGGTATGTACAATTTTCTCCAAAATCAATATCTCCCCATGATAAGGTGATAAATACGCTCCCCCTCATTCTGACCTAGATGCTTCAATATTTTGCAAAGATATTGCATCCCGATATTTTGTACCAAGATTTTATTTGTTGCAATTGGTAGTGTATTTATAAATAAATCTTCAGGATTGAAAACTTATACGTATTTTTTATCACCACCTTTTTGGAGATCATATGTAAAGAACTTAAATAAAATCGATTTCTGAATTAGTCCAACTTGTTATATACAACATCATGTTGTTTTATTATAAAAACACAAGTTGAACCTATATTTGGTACTTCAGGACCTAAAGTTCTTCAAGTTCTTCAATAACAAGAGAAGATCATACACCACTCTAAGTTATGGAATAAATATGGAGAAATCTATTCGATGTGTTTTATCCATGGAAAAGTACTTCAGGACATTTTCCTTATATATGTTGACTCATGTTTAATGTCAAACTTATTAGCTGAGACTAAATATTATTTTCCAAGACTTTTCATCTTTAGAAATTATTTCTTTGATATATATAATTTATAAACTTAGCATAATTTTTACTAAGCTTTACACAATCAACATATAATTATTTTAATAAATATTCACCATGACGAATACACTACATGCATTCTGATTGTTTAATTTTCACTATACAAAACTTCATGTAGCTTTGAATAACCTGCTTCAGACATTTAAATCCTTCGAGGATTTTTATTCATTGTCAAACTAGGTTTCTGCAATAAACCTTTTATCTTAATTCGTACAAAAAATATTCAATAAGTTTGATGTCATCAAACATGTGGACTACAGGTCCAAAGCTTTCAAGTTTTACATTAATATAGCTTTGCCTTTTATTTGCTAATAATTTCTATATCAACATTTCTATAATTTATAATACAAGTCTTTCATCATTTTTCATAATATGCAAAGCAAATAATATATAATCTCAATTTCTATACCAATATATTTCATTATGATTATATAATTCATATGCCTCTTCAAGGGCTTATTCTTATAACTTTATTATTAAATATACACTATACATGTCTTTCTATACAAATATATCTCCAGGAGAAGTATAATCACATTAAATTTAATACAAGTGTCTCTACTGGGACAATTGAGATTCTTTTATTTTCTTCAACGGTCTCATAGAGGAGATTAATATTTCTATATGATTCTTCAGGATTTTGTTTTCACTTATGATACTAGCTCTTCAAGAGCCTTATATGATATTGATTTATCTATCACTCGAGTATTATTTTAAATATAATCATAATTTTTAAAATTCTAGTTCTAGGAACCATATCCTTTGAACCAAAATCATCTTTTACGACTTTACTGTCTAACAGATGATTTTTGCTGCCATTTCATAAATTGTTCTACAGGAACAACCACCCGGGTTTATATATTGGCAGAATGTAATTTTATTATTTTATTTGAATCATCTAAAAATTTATTTGCATATCATACAATTCATAGGATGATGCATACCTTGTAATTTTACGTCGTTTATCAACTTATGATATTCTCCCCCTAACGACAGTAAATTTAACTTTAAGGAATTATATGCATCATAATAATTTTCTACATAAAATCATTTATTTTGTCATATTGTCCTTTAAGGACTAATTTATATGGTCTTATTGTCCTTCAGGGACATTTACTAGCAAAAACTAATTAGTTATGGAATAGATATCCATATAAAATATTTCAATATTTCGATGCATCGTTTACTTTTAGTAAAGCTTATTGTCCTTTAGGGACATTCACTAATATGCAATCATATAATATAAGAATATGATAAATTCTTTTGGCACGAGAAAACATAAATTAGATATAATAAGAACTTCAATTCTTCAAATTTCATGTTTTTATGTCAAGTTCTTAAACACTCACATGCTTTTTTTGGAATTTCTGGTTCGTGTAGGAACTGTTGGTTCATAAATGTAAAATCATATGTTTAAAGCTTTGCGTTCTTAAAATAAAATCACAATTTTACTTTTCAAATGAAAAGAACTATTATTAGATCAAATTTAGAACTTCTAGTTCTAATTAAATTTGATATCAAAAATTAAATACAGAACTACAAGTCTAATTAGTTTGAAATTGATAACATCGGATTTTAATAAGATAAATATTCAGAACTTCAGATTCAGATTTGTATTAATATTAAGAGTTTTAAGCCTTTGTATTTTCCTTTTCAAATATTTGAGTAGCCAAATATTCATCTAGCAATGAAAATTTAGATCATCTTTTGATTCAAAACTTCAGGTTCAAATTTTAGAACTTCGGGTTCATATTCAACAATTTATATTCAAATTTAAAACTGCATGTTCTCAATTAGATTTGATTTTGAAACTTCTGGATCTATATATATTGATCAACTCCAATAACATTAAGAACCACAAAAAAATAAAACTAAATTTATTTTTTGATGTGGAAGATCCAACGTAGTGGCAACACAGAGCATACTTATAAAATTAGTTGTGTGGAATAAATTAAATCAAAATAACAATGAGTAAATTATATTGAAATACTTACTTAGCCAGATATGATCTTCTTAATTGTCTAGGGACAATTTTTTATATTCTAGATCTTCCAGATCTAACAAAATACAAAGTGTCAATTTTCATTTAATTGGTTTTAACTTTGTGTCATATATTAGCTCTTCTGGAGTGTTCATTATTCTTGCTAAAAATCAACAAAATATTTTAGATATAGCAAGCAAACTTTTATAATTATTAGAAGGTGTATTTTACATCCTTTCAATCTTCTTGCTTTGTTAAGGTGTTATTCCACTTCTGGTAGAACAATTTAAATTTCTTTATAGTGATCACCTTGACATTAATAATTATTTGATTACAACAATATCCACGATCATCACCATAACTATATGTAACATTCACTTCAAGGAATGGTATTGATCAAATTGGGTGATATGAATGATTTTATAATTAAAACTAATTATTTTGTTCAACCATGAAAACCATGATATAAACTAATAGTATGCTCAAATACATACGTTATTAATATTGCCACTTCTAAAGCAAATTTGAAGCATAAAATAGTGAAATATATACTGCTACTTCTGGAACAATATTTGAAATAATATAGACTCGTTATGTTTTATCGATCATGTTTTTATCAACTTGGTGATCAAAACCATTTTTAAGCAAATATATATAAGGATAAATAATTCGTTGATGATATGATATTTCTAATAGAAAAAAACAACTAGACATTTTTTTTTAACAAATAAAATAAAATAAAATATAATTTATGATATATCATACAATTTACTAAAAACAACAACAAATATCTAGCATGATATGAAGTTGTTTTCATGATTTGTTGCAACTTGTAATTACAAGTTTAATGCTAATATAAATCAAAGTAATAAGAAAAATCTCATCTTTGAAAGAATAATGGAATATAAATATTATATTACTAAAACCACATGAATGTAAATCAACTTAAAATAAAACCAACAATTTTAAAATACAAAAATCAATGAACCGTAAAACTATATTACATGGTGAATAAATTCAAATGTTAATGAATAAATAATTGAGACATTTAGTGATTAATAGGTGTGTGAAATATGAAAATTTATATTTTTCTAGTATATGAAAATATAAGATTTCACATTTTACCTAGTAGTTGGGTCTTCTTAATGTAAAATATAAATAACCAATACAAAATAATAAATCAAAAATATCAGATTCATGATCATGTGAAATATAAACAACCAATTATAGATAGATAGATCAAAAATGTTTGAAAATAAAAGGCAAATTACTTTTGCACTTTTTAGTCATATTAATATCGAAACTTAATGTTCTATCATATCATAACCTTATAGTTATGATTTGCAATTCTAGAACTATAGGTTCCAAATAAAATTCATATTTGATGAAAATGTTGAATTCCATCGGAACTTCAAGTTCATATATAAACTTCTTGTTTATAATTATAAACCATGAATTGATAACTTCGGGTTTCAAAATTAATCACATATGTCGAAATTCAGAACTTTAGGTTCTTATTCAATAATTCAAAATTTTCATATTTTGGTTTGATTGCAATCCATATTTTCTAATGAGATTATGTTAAGCTTCAAGTTTTTTGATTTTGTAATCTCCAAACACTAAATTGAGCTTCAAGCTTTTCGATTTTATAATCTTCGGATATAGATCAAGCTTCAGGCTTTTTGATTTAACAATTATCAAATATATATCAAATCGAGCTTCAGGCCCTTTGATTTTGTGATATTTGGTTTGCAATATAATTAATTTCATTTTTGCAATCTTCTAGTTGCAATACAATCATTTTTTTCTTTTGTTGCAACTCAATAAATATTAAGAACAAAATTAAGAAGAGAAATAATATAAACCATTTTTTTTTCTTAGCCCAAAATTAGAGAAAGAAATACTTTACAATTGCTTGGATCTCTTGGTCTCATCAAGAACTCTCGATCTCATCAAGAAATTGTTATCTCTCTTATCATTTATCAAATTTGGATCATATGTCATCTTATCTTCAAATAATAAACTTTCAAATCTGAAACTTGAAACATATAATGGTTAAAGACTCGTGCTGATAACGTATTATAAAATAAATAAAATAAACAAGAACATAATAGCATAAATATAAAGTAAGAAATGAGAGAAAATAGTAGCCCAAGAAAAGAGATTCTTTTATTCCTCAATACTTCTCAATCGCTCATACATCAAGATGAAAGCTCTTATTTATAGTCTTACAAATCTTTACAATGATAACTTACACAATAATGGATATAAATTACAACATAAATTGACCATAAATCATTTGGGTGTTACAAGAGAAGTTAGGAAGATGATAAACTTGATTTCTTAATGTGGTCATCCATTCATATTAAAACATTGAATAATGTTTTCATAACACAAAACAAATTATTAGTAAGAACATTAAATTTTTTGAATAGTTCAATAATTGAATATTTTGTTATCAAGTTAACTAATTTATTACTCGTTTCATTTTTATTCATAGGATAAATGTTTTGAATTCATCTGAACAAAACATAAAACATTATTTAGACCGAAAACTAGATTGAATTGCTAAAAAAAGTGTAGAAACTCAAACTTAGAAATTATTTAAATTGCTATTATTGATTAAAAAAATAATAATAAAAAAAAAATAGTAGATGTCAGAATTAGGAAACTATTATCAAAGTAGTTTATCTAAGTTAGCATTAGACTTTCCTTATTGATTAGTTACTAGTTTCAGTAGTTTGTTCATTGTTTGGTTAAACTTAGTAGCAGTTGCTTAGTAAGCTAGTGGAAGACAATTTGTATCATTAAAATCACAAAATAGTAAAATTTTTGCATTCCTCTCCTGGTTGTAGTATTCTTTTTGTTTACAGAAAAGCAAATATGGCTGTTTACAGCCTTGCTAAACTGGGTCTGTCCGTTAGCTATAATAGATTTTGGATGGAGGAGGTTCTACCTTGTGTGACTCCGGTTGTGTTGGGTTACTGCCCAAATACGTTGTAGTTTTCTTTTCTAGTTAATGAATTTGCCTTTCAAAAAAAAAAAAAAAAAAAAATTCCATCTTGCACCCTAGCAAATCCTTTCAAGAAGTTTCACATAAATTTCTGTAGACTAAATTTATATCTAAAATTTATCAAGGGATGATACTCAACTAAAACATGAAACAAATCCTCTCATTGTTGCCAGAATGCAACCTGAACAACTCTCACAACGTTGCTAGGTCAGTAACCTATTTTTTCCATCAACAATTTTGATCATATAAGCAGTCTTTTATGCTATAGATCTTGAAAGAGATTACAATCTCATCTACAGTCTTTTATGCTACTCATGATCTTGAATTATTGACGAGAAATTTGACTGTTTAAAGGACACCTTGGTCAAGGACAATGTTATTTATTTGATCATAAAATTGAATTGTAATTGACGATGATTGTTGCATAATGTTTTAGTGTTAATTTTCCCCAATATCTTAACACATAAATTGACATACTCCATGGTTTTATCTTTCAATACAGGTCACTTTATAACTCTTTGGATGCTATAAACTTTAACATTTCCCCATCCCCACTTCTCAAACCCTTCCCCATCACCACCACCCCCCCCCCCCCCATTTCTCCAATTGGGGAAAATGGGGATGAGGGAGTTTTTTTTGGGGGGGGGGGGGAGGTCCCCCCATCACCATCCTCATTTCTCTATTTTTTCCGTTTTTTTTTTCCATTTCTCCGTTTACCCCATATACATTAAAATATATATATATATACATACATACATATATATATATATATATATATATATAATTATTTTTATAATATTTGGGGGGAAATGGGGAAATGGGGAAATGGGTACCTCTCCCCATCCCCATCCCCATTTCACTATAGGTCTCCCCATTCCCATTTCCATTTTAATTTGGGGATGATTTTCATCCCCATCCCCCACCCCCCCTCTCATTTCCCCATTTTCTCACAAAAAATTTCCCCAAATGGGGATGGGGGAGAGAGGAAATGGGGATCCGGCGGAAAATGTGCAACCCTAATTGGGAGGGGTTTAAAAATTAAATAGCACTTTTTGGGGAGTATTTTGTAGGATTGGCATCACATTAATAAGTTAAGTTTAAATAGCACTAAAAATTAGATTGGGACAAAAATACCCCTCCCAATAAACCAATAGAAAACTATCCATTTAAATGGGATGAGGTTGACCCAGTGGTCTACCTCTCACAGTCTTACACTTGTGCTCTGAGCTTACGGGTTCAAGTCCTCCCATTTCCAAAAAAATAAACTCCTCATTTTTGCTTATAAAAATATGTAGGTCATATTTTGAATTGAGAAGCTAATGGTCTGCACGATTAATTAATTAATCAACGTTTAAATATATGTTAGTGATTTCAGAGAATTCTTGGTAAAAAATGCGGTGCCAGTGGCTTCAACAATTTCTCACATCGTCACAAATTTGTTCAAGTTAATTTGAATATTGCTTTTAGTTTAAAAAATAAAAATAAAAAATAAAAAAATTCTAAGAACTAGAATACAATTTAGCTTCTACACGATTTGCAACTCTAGAGGAAGGAGGATCCTACTGGTTCTACATTTAGTTTGGAATCGACCCCAATCGATACAATGATACAGTTTCATTATCCACAGGACCATTCTCAACCTTTTCAGCAAGCAACCCCTGTGTTTAAAAATTCTCTCCTTTTATGCAGTAGATCTTGAACGAGAATACTAGAGATTCAATTGTTCATTGATGAGAGGTTTGATTGTTTGATGGACATCATTGTCTGGGGCGAGGTTATTTCTTGATCATAAAATCGAATTGTAGTCGACAATAATTGTTGCATAAGGTTTTAGTGCTAATTTCCCCTAATATCTTAACATGTAAATCGGCATACTCCATGGTTTTACTTCTCAATATAGGTCACTTTATAACTCTTTGGATGCTAATTATTAAACTTTAATTTAGCATATATATTTTTTAGAAAACATGTTATTAATAGATAGAAATTTTATTGTATTCATTTCCATCCATAAAATGGTGAGGGTCACCCTAGCTAGCTAGCAGAATGATACGTAGATCTTGTCATCAAAATATTACCACAAAAAAGACCATGCAAATTATGCTCATGAAAGGATATATACTAGCCCTTCAATATTAACTGGTACCTCATTTGTTTATAATGATGAAAATTATGATCACCTTTGTTTTATGATCCACGGTTAATAGGACTAATGTTAGCTGTCAAAAAAAAATATATATAATATTTACTCTTATATATACTCTTTGTTTTTTGAAATCTAACTCCTCCCACATGAGAAGGGTCTCCAAAAAAAAATTATTTTATAAAACAAAATTATAACTTAAACCCCTGTTACGTATGTGAAAGGGCCAAGGGGGTTAATTTCAATTTTTTTATTTTTTTTATTTTATATATAAAACAAGTATATAATTACTTAAACCTCTGTCATGAATGTAAAAGGGGATCGAAGTGTACAATACTACAATCACTCATTTAAGAGTGGATCGATGTATGTACTTAATATTATTTTTATTATATTTTTCCTTTTTCATTAACTTAATATTATTAATGCCATAACTTATAATAGACCTCAGACAATTATACTAAAGTTGTTTCTCAAAATTCAAAATTCAGAGGCATCTACTTGTTATAAAATGACTAGATATATACTTTTGTTAAATATAGTTTTGATGCATGCGCAAGTAATAATGCATACTATGGTTAGATTTATTTGTTAAGTTATTTACCTTTTGACTAATCTCTATTAATGAATTCTTTTGAAAATAACAATATGAAGAAATCAACTTAAAATTAAGACAAGATGAAGTTGATTCAATGATAAACCTATCACACCTATTTCCAAGACGTTGTGAGGTTTTGAGGTATTAATTAATGTAAGGGTTTAGCTACTAATACTATATAGTTTATTTATAGTTTTTTTTTTTTGGACAATGGTAGACATACAACAATTTGTCCAACTTTTGTATCCAATTATTGATGTGTCAATTGGTGAGTGGATATATGGATAAATCATTATTAATGTGTATCCATTCACCAATTGACACATCAGTGGTTGGATGCAAAAGTTGGATAAAATGGTTAGATATCTAATATTATCCTTTTTTTTTTCTTGAAATGAGTACAACAACTGGGACCAAGCCCAGACAATTTGATTATAAACAACAGTCGGGACCAGCGAGATGAGGCCTGCCAAGCGTAACCCGGACAACAACTCTCACTAAGAGGGGAGAGATCACCCACACCTAAGGTGGAGACTCTGGCCACCAAGGCTAAGAGCCTGTGTGTATGTATAGTTACTAGTTAGTTGTTAATAACTAGATTTCAATCCAATGGTCTACAAAATTAAAGATTTGAAAATTAAAAAATAAAAAGAAAAATACTATATATCTCTATCCCTACAACTATACAACTATACAAGTCATATATAATAGCTAAATCCTTAATGTAAATGAAATTCTCTATTTTTACTTTTCAAGTGAGATTGTGAAAATATCACAATTCCTAAATAACTTTCTCTTCAATCCTCCAACCCTACCAATCTTCGAGTTTTCAAGTTTTTGTTAATTTATCATTGCTGGTGTATATCACTAACACAGTCACACTCACGGTAATGAGATTGTGAGTACAAATCATGTGTCCCTCTCTAAACCTTAAATTATAATAGTCATTATATTATATAGTCAATTTAAAAGAAAATAGCAATAGGTGAAGCAATAGTACTTGTATTTATGCTCTCTTCCTTAAAAAAATAATAATAATAATTAAAAAAAAAAAAAAATGTTTTTTGTGTCTACTGTTTGTAATATAAAATTTAAATATAAACTGGCGGTGGAAACCAGTTTTATTATTTTTATCAATCTTGTACTAAAAATAGACTAATCTAGCTAATTGATAATGATCAAAAGGAGCTGTGTTATATTGTTCATTTTATGTTCAAAATTAGTTAATATTTTCTAAATTTCATTTTCAAAACTCAATTAAATGAATATATGTCTTAATCTACCTTGAAAATTCAAATGATTCATTTTCCAAAACCTACTCATTAAGAAAATGGAATTTTCTTTCTAAATCCTAAAATCTACCCTCTACGAATAACCATATTCTTCACCAAATAGACTTCCAATCTCATCTAGACCTAGTTTTTTTTTTTTTTTTTTTTTTCCGTAAATTTATCACATGAAGAAATGTATGTAAAAGAAAACCAATTAACACCTATTTGAAAATATTTTTCTTTTATCACCGCTCATTGCAAAAGGTATATATATATATATATATATATATATAGTGGTTCTCTAGTCAAGACGTCCTGACTTTATAATTTCAGGACTTCCACAGCCACATATTCATATTGGGCCCACAACCCCACATTAACAAATACCTACACCTAATGTGAAAGTGTAGCTGTGGTTGAATGTCCTTAACTTATAATTTCAGGACGTCCTAACTAGAGAACCACCACACACATATATATATATATATATATATATATATCTTTCATTATAGCATATATCAATTTTATTGAAAATAGTTTTCTCTACATACGTGAATGAACCAGATATCATTCATCCATTAATCATCAATTTGATTATGCAGTCAAAACTATTTCTATTTGTTGATGTAGAAATTTTGTTTAAAGCTAAGACAGGCCACACAAAGTTAAAGATGTCATACACAATATATTTTTGATGATTTAATTTTAAAAGTTGTATTTTTTTTAAGGGAGGAGTTGTATATCCTTGACGTTACAAAAATAATTTATACTTGTGATTAATTGAGTTCGTGTGCAACAAATTTAGATTATTGATGGAAAATTTTGATACAACAAATTGAATTTGAGATTTGAGGATTCATTAATTAGATTTAGGTAGTAAAATTAAAGAATTATAAATAATAAAAATGATGTAAATATATATGAAAAGAAAGAAAGAAAGAAAAAAAAAAGGGTGTGGTACGTGTCCCACCTCATCCTGTTCTAATCTTTTCCCGAAATCAAATGAGTCAAAAAGGTTTGTTTGCCCTTCAACATCACTCAACTTTCAATGTTAGTTTGCGTTTTTTCGGTTTTTGTGTTTTTTTTTTATATGTTGCACCTTATGGATATGCCTCTGCTTACCTCTGTAAATTGAAAGACTAAACCATAAGAACAGAGAAATAAGAGAGAGAGAGCAGAAAATGCGTGAGACTCTCTCAGAGAGAATAGATCTCAGATATTTTTTATTTCTTTCATCTTATTACAAGACTGGTACCCCACATGCTTATATACAATCAGAGTTGTATTTCTTCTAACAGAATACTCTTCTAGAAGCAGAGCAAGGCCATTCCGTTGATATTGGCGGGAAACCATTCTTATTATTGGCGGGAAAGACAATCTTGACCTCAGAGGGATGATGGTGATTGAGGACCGTTCGATTGTTCCTTTACAACCTCCATCTCCACTGTTATAATGGAAATTGAAACCATTTCAGTGCTATAAATATCGAAGGATTCATTAAGGTAAAATTTTAAATACGGTCCAAGATCTTCGAAGTAGATAAGATATAAATCATGAAAATATAGCTCGAAATACTCTAAAAAAAAAATTTAAAGATTCCTCAGGTATCTTGCATGGGGAGATTTTAATTTTCATAAAAAATATCAGTTATAATTGATAATAGAGATCTAGATTATCAATAATAATTCAATGTCTCTAAAATAATTTAATTTTCTCAAATATCTCAAAAATTACTTTTACTAGTAAAATTGTTTCAATTATCATACCTAAAATGGTATTCTACTACTTTTACATCTAAGCACACACAAAAAAAATTCTTCTGTTACCAATAAAATGGTATTATACTACTTTTACATACACATTGTTCAAATTAATGGGTTGATAGTTGTCATTTATTTGTTGTATGTGCACTTATTAAAATGTGACAAATAACATTTTGCATATCATGCTAAGAAGATTAATGGGTTTTGGTATTTGCAAACTACTAACTACTAAAGCATCATATTTTCATGTGATGCAAATAATCTAGAAGACTTGAAATGATACAGTTTCGGGCTGAGCTACCAAAACGACGGTCAATCATTTAATAGTTGGTATAATATATGATATTGTTAAAAACGGAATACAATTAAATATTATAAACTCTTTTTTTTTTTAATTATAATTTCTCTTTATAATCCAATACTTTTCTTTTTATATCTTATTTCTAAAGACATTTCATTCTAAAAATTTTAATTTAAAAAAATTCTAACGACACTTCTTTTTTTCCAAAATTACCTTTTTTATCTTTTGGCACTCCTATTTTAGAAACAATCTATTTAAAAAAAATTAAATTTCTAATGACACTCCATTTTAATTTAATATTACCATTTTGAATACTTCTATTTAGAATTTTAATACGGGAAATGAAAAAAAGATGTAAAGTAATAAAATAAAAATAAAATTGATAATAAAACTAGACAAAAGTGAAGAGATCAAAACAATAAGAAAACTGATTTGGAGATCAATATGTGCAAATAGGAAAAAAAATGTTTGTTTTTCTTTTTTAAATTTTAAGTTGAGTAAAAAAAATTCTATAGAGTAAAAAATAATTTTAAAAATAATTTTTTGGATAAATAATTTTTTTTTTTATATTTTTTCTAATGATGGTGATGATTGAACATGAGTGGTACTTGAGGAAAAAAAAAACTGATTATTTTGATGGAAAAAAAAATTAAGAAGAAGAAGATATTTTAGGGTTTGATAGTGTGAGAAAAAAATTATTTTGAAATGAAGAAGAAGATATTTTAGGGTTTTTAAAATAGGAAAAAAAAATTGTTTTCTAAAAAAATAGTTTGGAGTATCTTTAGAACTTTTTTATCTTGTTTATTAATTTTAATTCATGTTAAAATTGTCATTAACAAAAAAAATAAAAATAAAATGTAAATAGATAATTAATAAAATGTCAATAGCATTTCTCTCTTCTTCTTCGTCTTTATAGTGTGTCCAATCATTGAAATTAAATTTACAACCTTGATAATCAGAGAACTGGTGAATAAGAAGTGCCAAAGCAACCTAATGCAACGTCTTATTTTTCACAAGTTGCTTTCAGTTGCACTCCCAAATAAATCCAGGATGGCTTTTAGTTGCACTCCCAAATAAATCCAGGATGGCTCATCTGAATATCTAATGCAATGTATGTCATAATAAGTCGACAGTCTCTGTAAATCACTTTGACTCTAGAGATGTTTCAAAAGCGTAATAAGTTTTCATAAAAATATATGGCTTATGGTATCCATAATCAATATGTATTAGTGCTGCTATAATTACCTCGAAAACAATTTAATATCCTCTAATATCTCAACAATTGCTTATACTAATCTCAATTATATATTAACTATAAATATAATCTACTAGTTGTACATCAAGCTTACATACCGATAAATAAATATAATATACTAAGTTTACATAATGATGTAAATTCTTTGCTCTTTAGTATATAATACTATTAATATTCTATGTTCACATCAATGGGATGATGGACATGGTGGACGGTGGTTGTCATTTGACTAGTACGTGTGACAAAAATATTATGCTCAAAAGATTAATTGATTTCGGTATTTACCAACTACTGACGCATAACGTTTTCATGTATGTTTAATTGATTTTGTTATTTTCCAACTACTAATACATAATTGCAACTATTAATACATGATATATCACCACTAATGCATGATATCACTATTCACTACCCAATAGTTTGGTTGGTAAATGACGTTCAATCAGTCTAATAACACCACATATTATAATCGTCATATTGTACGTGGTAAATAAATAAATAAATAAATATATATATAAATACGGTCCCGTAAACATCAATACACACTAATGTAACTGCATCAGCATCAATGCATAATGACTATTGATTATGGAGAAGTTTTGATAAATGTATACATTTTGAATCAAAGTATGTAAATCTAATAGTCTACATCCTACGCACTGATAAAATTATATCAGTACATACTGGTTTCAACATTTTTGTATATATATATAGATTAATGCATGATGTTGACTTGATACAGTGTGGGTATGAGCTCCCAAAACCGGCCCATGCAATCATACCATGGGTCATGGGCCAGACGAACCCATGACGCCGATGGGCCAAGTTTATCTTTGCACCCCTTTCATTCGAATTTTTTTTGTTAAACATGTACTTAAATGATGTACATCGGTGGGTCTAAAATCTAAATTATAAAGTTGCGTATAGAGTTGGATGAAAAAAGTCCTTTGTCCCAATAATGTGTAAAGACGTGCTTTAACTAACAAAAACCGTTTTAATGTATTTCTAAAAAGTTTAATACTCGTATGCATAGCATACAAAAAATGAATACCCTTATGTTTTTACATCCCCACAAATTGTTATATGAAAATTCTTTGATAACGATGTTGACTTCAATGACTTGTGCTAGCCATTGGATTTGTGGATCTTATTTTCATTGGTTGATCGTGTGGACATGATTTCTCCACTCTAGATTGTTAGGCTGAAAACCAGCATGAACCTCATTTAGTCATTGGCAGCTATTTGGGCATTTTTTTTCAACCATTTGAGAGCATATAAAATATAGAAAAATAAATAAATGCACAAATGTATTATTTTCTTTTGATATAAGAATAAGCTCAAAAAAAGAAAAAGAAAAAATACTACTGTTGTGAAAAACAATGACAAAAAAGAAAAGAAAAAAAAGTGGATTACAAAGTTACAGCAGTCTATAGAAATTTTTCCAGGAAAATTTTTGTGACAAGAAAGAAAAAACAAACAACAGAAGCATTTATCTTATATAATCCTTGGATGGTCCAACGAACGAAATCTCGAAACCTGGAAATTTTTGAGTCAGAAAATCACTTGGCAAACCTAGTGACAAAAGAATCAAAGAGGAAGCTACAATATTTTATCTAAGAAACTAAAAGGTAGTGAAGTTCCAAGCATGGCAAAAGAATCAATTAAAAAATGATGCACTGCAAGTTTTTCAACAGAGCTCCTTCCCACCAAGATTTTTTGAGTAAAGAAAAAAATAAAAATTAAAAAAAAAAAAAAAACTGTACATTTTCCTTAAAACCTAGTGGCAAATATTTCTTCTTGTGCCATCTTTACGCGTAATACATATACAAGCTGTTTGCAGCAACACAAGCAATTGAGTTTTCAGTTGGGTGCCACGCTAAGTGCAGCAATTTTGTCGTGAAATCAAATGAATTTCCATTTGCATCAACTCCAGCGGCATCTTATCTTCCTATTTTTTTTTATTTTTAAGGGAGGAGTTGTATATTCTTGACAGTATAAATAAATTTATACTTGTGATTAATTGAGTTTGTTTGCAACAAATTGAAATTATTGATAGAAAATTTTGATACAAACAAATTGAATTTGGGATTTGAGCATTAATCATTAATTAGATAAAAAATAAAAAATTTCATAATTAAATATATAATATCCATAAACTTAAAGAATTAAAAAAAATCAGGTGGTACGACGTGGGATACGTGTCCCACTTCATCCTCCTCTAATCTTTTCTATAGAATTGATCCAATGTAGCCTTGCTCATTGAGAGCACACAGCTATCTGCCACATCAAGATCACTCAACTTTCAATGTTAGTTTGCTTCGGTTGATTCTTCGGCTTTTGTGTTTTTTTTGTTGTTGCAGCATATGGATCTGCCTACTCCTCCGGCTCCAGCTCCACCACCACCATAGGAATGGAGATTGAAACCATTTCCATGCTACGAATGCAAGACATGCTTATGGAATAAAAGAACATGATCGAATGATACATTTAAGGAAAATTTTTGAATGCAGCACATAATCTTCGATATAGATAAGATCATATGTCATGACAATGTAGTTTGACATACTCTAAACAAATTTTGAAGATTCCTCCTGTCTCCAATAAGAGAAGAGATCTAGATTATTGATAATAATTCAATGTCTCTAAAATAATTTAATTTCCTCAAATATCTCAAAATTACTTAGACCATTAAAATTGTTTCAACTATCATACCTAAAATGGTATTCACTACTTTTACATCTAAAGTCTAAACACACACAAAAAAAATATTCTGTTACCAATAAATGTACATACACAATGTTCAAATTAATGGATTTTGGTATTTGCAAACTACTAAGGCATAATATTTTCATGTGATGCAAATAATCTAGAAGACTTTTATTATTATTTTTTTATTTATTTTTATTTTTTTATTTTATTTAATAAAAAAATCGAAATATGAAAATAATTTTTGTTACTTTTGTAGGTATGTGATTGTTTAGAGAATTTTAATTCTTTCATTAGTCTTATAAATTCTAAGTTTAATTGAATTTATTTAAAACAATTAAGCTTTAATATATATATATATATATATACAGTTCTTTTCTCCTTAGTGCGTCATGATATAACTCCATCAGTACGTTGCATGTGGACCATAGATTATGGAGAAGTTTTGACAAATGCATACACTTTGAGTCAAAGCATGTAAATCCAACGGTCTACATCCAACGCACTGATGGAATTATATCATAACGCACTGACTTGAAAATTTTCCTATATATATATTACTGTTAGTAAAAAACTAAAATATTCATAAGTTTTTTTTTTCTTTAACTATTAATCAGAGATTGATTCGTAAAGTATGGAAATATGATTTTTTTTTTTTTTTTTTTTGAAAAATGTAGAGAGAATAATTAAGAGAGAGTGTTTAATATAGTAATAACAGATTTAGGAGAGAGAGTTTAATACGTAATATTTAAGGACACTTCATTTAGGAGAGAGATTTTTTTTTTAATAATTTAATTTGCTTGGAGTATTTTTAAATTTTTTTTGTCTTGTTTAGTAATTTTAATTTAGGTTAAAATTGTCATTAATAAAAGAAATTAAATTGAAGTGTGAATAGATAATTTATGGATTATAAGGAAAAGCTCTCATCCACTAATCATACTTATTTATGAAAGTACCGAAATGCTCTTGAACTAACGGTCAATGCTTGGAGTTAACGGATGTTGACTAACTTGAGGGGAGGCGATTGTCTACAAATGAAAAAGTAGTTTCTAGTTGTCTAAGAGCAAACCTCAGGAGGTTGGTTGCAATTTGCTCTAATTTTAATTCATGTTAAAATTGTTATTAATAATAATAAAAAAAAGGAATATAAACAGATAATAGCATTATTATTATTATTATTATTATTATTATTATTATTTTCTTTGTGGGGTGCCCAATCATTGAAATTAAATTTACAACTTTGCTGATCAGAAAACGGGTGAATAAGAAGTACGCAACCTAATTTGTTAAGGTATTAGCTTAGCCGTAATCGTCATGAATAAGTTCTTGAATAAAAAAAATTAACGATTATTTCAGAGTTATATTAACTAATTTACAATTTACTCGTTTAAATTTTTTTTTTACTTACGATAACTTTTGAATTTATCTTAACAAAACATAAACATGATTTATACTAATTATCTTTATTTGCTTCATCCATGTCCACTCACAGCCCCTTATGTCATCCGCAACCTTCAGGCCTTCAGTAACTTACGGAAATGAAATAGTTCTATCTATAATTACCTCTGCAAAATGAAATAGTTATACCTATAATTACCTCTGCAATAAGCTGCTGTTGAATCAGTTGCACTCCCAAATAAATTCAGGACGGCTTATACTTCATAAGTTGCTCTTGAACCGACTGGCTTTCAGTTGCACTCCCAAATAAATCGACGGGCTTATCTGAATATCTAATTCAACGTCTGTCATAATAAGTCAAAAGTCCGCATAAATCACTTTGACCATAGAGATGTGCCAAAGGCTTAATAAGTTTTCATAAAATTATATGGCTTATGGCATCCATAATTAATATGTATTGGAGTTGCTATAATTACCTCAAAAACAATTTAATTTCCTCTAATATCTCAACAATTGCTTATATTAATCTCAATTATATATTAACTATAAATGTAATCTACTAGTTGTACATGAAGCTTATAAAATTCTTTAGTTAACGATAAATAAATATAATATACTAAGTTTAATTACATGATGATGTAAATTCTTTAGTTTATAATACTATTAATATTCTATGTTCCCATCAGTGGGATGATGGTGGTTGTCATTTGACTAGTTCGTGTGATTATTAATATGTGACAAAAATATCATGCTCAAAAGATTAATTGATTTTGGTATTTATCAACTACTAATGCATAATGTTTTAATGTATGTTTAATTGATTTTGCTATATTTAATATTCTATGTTTAATTGCAACTCAGAAAAAAAAAAAAAAAAAAAAAAAAAAGTTAATGCATGATATCACTATTCACTTCACAATATAGTTTGATGGTAAACAACGTTCATTCAGTCTAATAATACCAAATATTCTAATCGTCACAATGTATGCTATAAATATATAGTGTGATGATTAGAATATATATATATATATATATATATATATAAATTAATGCATAATGTTTTCATGTTTCACGATAGTGTAGACTTGATACGGGTCTGAGCTCCCAAAACCGGCCCATGCAATCATACCATAGGTCATGGGCCAGACGATCCCATGACGCCAATGGGCAGACATGCATCTGTGGGATGTAATATTTTCCTTTTTCTTAATTTAAATTGTAATATATATATATATAAAGTCAATTAATAATATGTGGTTTTTTTTACTGATTATTCAAACCAAAGAGTTTGATTTCACATTTAATCAAAATTCAAGAGGTTATTTACATTTCTCCTTTACTTATTTCATAACCAATACATAAAGTTTGATTAAAAGTGTTTTGATGTATTTCTAAAAAGTTTTATACTCATATAAGTTAAAAAAAAAAAGAAAAAGAAAAATTAAATAAGCCTTTTCATGAAAACTTTGGGACCAATATATACCCTTATGTTTTTATATCCCCACAAATTCTTATATGAAAATTCTTTGATAAGGATGTTGACTTCAATGACTTGTGCTAGCCATTGAAAGTAAAACTAAAGAATTATAAAAAATAAAAAATAATGTTATTTTAATGCAAATATATATAAAAAGAAGGAAAAAAAAAACTGATAATACTTAAAATAATGAAGAAAAGATAAAATATATAATATTCATAAACTTAAAAGAATTAAAAAAAAAAAAATGGTACGACGTTGGTACGTGTCCCACTTCATCCTACTCTAATCTTTTCTAGAGAATTGATCCAATGTAGCCTTGCTCATTGAGAGCACACAGCTATCTGCCACATCAAGATCACTCAACTTTCAATGTTAGTTTGCTTAGGTTGATTCTTCGGTTTTTGTGTTTTTTTTTGTTGTTGCAGCATATGGATCTGCCTAGTCCTCCACCTCCACCTCCACCAAAGGAATGGAGATAAAAACCGTTTTCATACGACGAATGAGAGACATGCTTTACAACAATAAACGGAATAAAAGAACATGATCGAATAATACATTTGAGGTAAATTTTAAATGCAGCACATGATCTTTGAAGTAATAAGATTATGAGTCTTGACAATACAGTTCGATATACTCTAAAAAAATTTCAAAGATTCCTCCTGTCTCTAACCAGGGGAGAGATCTAGATTATCGATAATAATTTAACGTTTCTAAAATAATTTAATTTCCTCAAATATCTCAAAATTACTTAGAACAGTAAAATTGTTTCAACTATCATACCTAAAATGGTATTCACTACTTTTACATCTAAAGTCTAAACACACACAAAAATCATTCTGTACATACACAATGTTCAAATTAATGGGTTGATAGCATATCATGCTAAGACGATTAGTGGATTTTGGCATTGCAAACTACTACGGCATAATATTTTCATGTGATGCAAATAATCTAGAAGACTTGACATGATACAGTTTCGGGCTAAGCTCCCAAAATCGGCCCAACTAATCAAGCCCAAAGTCAACGGGCCAGAGGCACCCAATACGGTTCATCGTTTAATAGTTGGTATATTATATGATAGGGTTAAAATCTGAATACAAAATAAAAATAAATAATAATAATAATAATAATAATAATAATAATAAAATACAGTCAGAAAACTGGTGAATTAAGAGCGAAAGCAACCTAATTTGTTAGTTGTAATTGTTGTAATGCTCCGTCACGGATAAGTTCTTGAATAATAAATTATTACTTATTCCAATAAGAATTAAAATATTAGATCTGTTTTTACGGCGGGTAAAATGATACTTAAAATTATAAATATTAAAATAATTGTGTTATTATAAAGAGTAAATAAATATTTCGATGGTGGTGAAATTGAAATTTTTGGATAGAACTAATTTACAATTTAATCATTTCATTTTTTGTTTTTACTTATGATAAATTTTGAATTTATTCTTACAACACATGGAGTCTCAGATCACATTTAACTCATTTTTTTTTAATTTAATTTGTGCAAGCATGCGCCTCCATGTCCTCCGCAACCTTCAGTAATTTATGAAAATGAAAAACCTCTGTTTGAATTACCTCTAAAATAATCTGTCATCGTTAATAAATTTTCATAAAAATATACAGCTTATGGCACTGATAATTAAAATGTAATGGTGTTGCTTTAATTACCTCGAAAACAATTTAATTTCCTCTAATATCTTAACAATTGCTTATGCTAATTAACTAATCTCAATTATATATTACCTACATTGTAATCTACTAGTTGTACACCAAGCTCACAAAATTCTTGGTTACCAATAAATAAATAAAATATACTAAGTTTACATGATGATGTAAACTCTTTAGTTCATAATACTTTTAATATTCTATGTTCACATCAATGGGATGATGTGATTATTAATATGTGACAAAAATATCATGCTCAAAAGATTAATTGATTTTGGTATTTACCAACTATTAATGCATAATATGGAGCACTGAAAACCCTTTCCGAAAACATATTATAATAGGAAATCTGACAACCGAGCTAAAAGTTATGTCCGATTCTTCGGAGCAGCTTTTTTAGCCAGTCTTCGGTCCATCTCTTCTTCAAACTCCAACGCCAATTGTCCTACATCACAAGGCCATCTGAAATACTTACAATTTAGCATGAGAATCACACAAAGCTGATTGCCACAAATCAATAAGGCGTATTGAGCCTTTTGAACTACTATATGCTAACGTATTACAATGTGTCGGGTGGAATTCAGCTGATGTTATCACCTCTGCAAGAATACATAAAATATGGCATGAGCAAGACATCATTAAACAAGCTTAAGCATAAAACAAAAATAAGAAAGCATCTGAACAAAAGAAGAAATTATTATAAAGTCAGTTTGCAGATTTATAAAACTGGCCAAAGTCATTTTCAAAAAGGAAAAAAAGGATAGCAGGTAAAATATCCAATAAAATGCAGACATAGAGAGACACATGCACATGCACAATATGAGAATATAAACTTTAATGCAAAACCAAGTGCCAGAAAGCAAACTCATCAAACTGGAGTCCCTAAACAGCATTTCCCTATTGACCAGAATATTAGGCAGCATACCAGTTAAATCCTCCATATTTGTAGGCTTCACATCAACAATATTGAAACTTTGATTGCTAATTTCCAAGTTTCAAAGATATCGATTAATGTGTAGATCATCAGCTGATATAAATATTTCACCGTCACTGAACACGAGAGAGAGGATCAGTAAAATCATACAAACCAATGACAAAGATGAGTAAAGCAGACATCACAAACCACATATTATTAAGATAGTAGAAAAATGCATTTTATAACATATAATGGTTCAAATTCAACCATATCTGAGAGAAGCAAACCAAATCCTAACAAAAGACAAATCACAGCCTTCTAAAAGAAAATATTCGATGCCTTAAAAAACCAAATGGTGACATACAACTCAGCCACAGAACTTGACATACATCAAATAGCTAAAAAGTATAGCCTTTTTCTTCATACAGTGGAGTAAATAAAGAATATTAAATTGAGAGTCAATGGCAATTTTAATGCCTTAAAACGGTTTTGAAAATCAAAATTTAAAATTTAAAATTTAAAATTTAGAACCAATTAATCACAAATCAATTACCATATAAATGGTAGTTACAATATTTGAAATTCAAACGAATTAAGTGTGAATTATATATTCTTAAATCTCAGAATTAATTCTCATAGATTAACTGCCATTCACAAAACTGAATTAGAAAATACACAAGTAGCAAAATCGGGTTTAGTCACGGACTCACGGGTGTACATATGCGTTTTAAACCGTACAGATGACTTGCTTATGTGAGAGGTAACATGTTCTTTTTGTTTGTGATATGAGTAAACTGCTTAGAAGTGTACGATACATCTGTATATTCTTTTAAGACAACATGTGAGAGCAGATAAGCTTCCTGTTCTTTTTGATGTACTTCATTAAACTCTGTTTTTAATCTTCAATAGCATTAATGCATGTTTATTTCCCCATTTGGCAGGGTGGGCTTTTGCTGATTCTGTTTGATCTACATAGATTGGCACCAGTTTGGGTGGGTGCTAGAGGACTGGAGTTTACTTGAGATTACCTTCGATCTGCAGGGCCTGGAAGCTAATGCAAATTTGGTATTTTTTTTTTTTCTTTCGATAATAAGCTTTATAGAGCTTTTTTATTAATAATATATATATATATATATATATATATATATATAAGGAAACAAAAAATGAAAGCAGAGGGACGCGCAGGCCCTAATCCCCTAACACATGAGCTACTAGCAGTTTCCCGGATAAATTGATAAGTCGGGCATTCTTGGCCCACCAAGCAAAACTAGTGGTTTCTTGGTTACGACCAACTATAGCTAAAGTTCCATTAGGGTACGTTTGGTACACAGACGGGACATAACAGTTGTTCCATATTGTGTTTGGAACAGTTGTTCCCTAATAGTTTTTTTTTTTTTTTTTCTCTCTCGATAATAAGCTTTATAGAGCTTTTTAATTAATAAAAATAAAAATAAAAATAAAAATAAATAAAAGGAAACGAAAAACGAAAGCAGAGGGGTGCGCAGGCCGCCCTAAGCCCCCAACACATGAGCAACCAGTAGTTTCCCGGATAAATTGATAAGTCGGGCATTCCCAGCCCACCAAGAAAAACTGGTGGTTTGGTCACGACCAACTATAACTAAAGTTCCATTAGGGTGCGTTTGGTACATAGACGAGACAGGATGGTTGTTCCATATTGTGTTTGGAACAGTTGTTCCCTAACAGTTTTTTTTTTTTTTTTTTTTTTTTTTTCCGATAATAAGCTTTATAGAGCTTTTTAATTAATAAAAATAAAAATAATAAAAAATAAAAGGAAACAAAAAACAAAAGCAGAGGGGCGCACATGCCCTAAGCCTTTAACACATGAGCTACCAGCAGTTTCCCAAATAAATTGATAAGTCGGGCATTCCTGAGCCACCAAGCAAAACTAGTGGTTTCTTAGTCACGACCAACTATAGCTAAAGTTCCATTAGAGTGCGTTTGGTACACAGATGAGACAGGACGGGGTAAGACAGTTGTTCCATATTGTGTTTGGAATAGTTGTTCCCTAACAGTTTTTTTTTTTCCCGATAATAAGCTTTAAAGAGCTTTTTTATTAATAAAAATAAAAATAAAAAATAAATAAAAGGAAACGAAAAATGAAAGCAGAGGGGCGCGCATGCCCTCCTGACACATGAGCTACCAGCAGTTTCCTAGATAAATTGATAAGTCGGGCATTCCCGGCCCACCAAGCAAAACTGGTGGTTTCTTGGTCACGACCAACTATAACTAAAGTTCCATTAGGGTGCGTTTGGTACACAGATGTGATAGGACATGACAGAATAGGACGGGACAGAACAGTTGTTCCATATTGTGATTGGAATGCCTGTGACAGAATTGTGGACTGTACTATTATGCGTTGGTATGACTGGGACATGACAGAACAGGGTAAGAGATTCAAATGACCAGAGTGCCCCTCCTGTCCTTTCCAATGTTTATAACAATTTTATTAAGTTTGAAAAAAAAATATTTGAAAAATATAAAATATTATTGAATTAAAATTAATTAAAAATCATACAAAATTAATATTTTCTTTCATTTTGTCACCTCCCAAACACTAGTTTCAGATTTCAAAATCATATTTCATTATCCAACACATCATCCAACTTCATCTTCATCATCCATACATCACTGATCCTCATCGGTCATCACCCAAACATATCCATACAAAAAGAAGAACAAATAATTTTTTTTAAAAAAATAGTGAATCATTTCGAAGATCATCCAACCTAGGCCATTTTGAATCTTTTCCGGATTTTATTTTATTTTTAATTTTTTTTCTTTCAAAATTTTTTTTCCTTTTCATTCTCTTTCCAAATCGAAAACCCAAATTTTCTTTCCAAATCCTAAAGAAGAAGAAGAAGACTCAGATTTTCTTTCCAAGTCGAAAACTCAATCGAGAGAACAACATGAATAAGAAGAAGAATAAGCAGTTGACGATTTGCAACCCAGATTTTCTTTCCAAATCGAAAACCAAATCGAGAGAACAACATGAATAAGAAGAAGAAGAAGCAGCTGACGATTTTGCACAAGAACAAGAAGAGATTGCGATTTTGCACAAGAACAACATGAACCCAATTGACGATTTTCTAGATTTTCTTCGGTGGGAAGAGATCGCGACCATGGAGATCTCCATGGATGGTGATCTAGAGATGAACGAAGGGGAGAGAGAGAGAGCTCCATGGATGGTGATCCAAAGATGACCGAAGGAGAGAGAGATGGCCATGGGATTCATGTGGTGTATATATATGTTTGTAATTTTTGCAAGTAATAAGGGTAAAAAAAGTCTTTTTTAGACTTGTCCCATGCATGGGACAAGTCTGGCCGAGCTATTTGGATGGGAAATTTTTTTGGGTTTTTTGTCCCACCTTGTCCAGTCCTGTCCCATGTTAAGGACGCAGCAAACGCGGGACAAGAGAAAGTTGTCCCACCTTGTCCAGTCCCGTCCCGCGTACCAAACACACCCTTGAAGAGGGTTTCCACAGGGTAAAACCACCTCAGGGAATATAAGGTTTTGGCTGATCTCGAGCCGCCATCCAAGCACGAATACCCTCATTTAAAAGAATATTTTTGACGTAGAAAATCTCAAATTCAAGATCTTCTGCTGCACAGATTTAAATAAATAAATAAAACATAAATCTACTTAATCAAACTGGCGGAATCATTCCTTTCTCAAATTTGGTATGTGAATCCTTGATGGATAGAACTAATTTTCCTGACTCCTTTCTGGCACACCTTATTGATGTTATAATAATATCTAATTCAGAAAGATTTGAAGTAGGTCATATATTTATTCATATTTGAATATTTTTAGTGGATTAATCAACTATGTCTAATCGTGATCAATTAAATTAATATTATCTGGCTGTAAAAGCTATAAGGAGAATTATTAAATAATATATCAAGATGTTGATAGGATAAAACCACCGATAACAACAAAGATGATATTTATCCTTTCTTGTGTGAACCTAATAGGAAACAATTAAAATATACCAACAATAAACACAACCACAAGCTCAATCACAAACATAAGAACAACAAGAATTTTACGTAGAAAACCTCTCCAATTTGAGGAGTAAAAACCACGAGTCCTCTGAAATCTCCACTATCATAATATAATGGGAATACACAATGTTCTCTCTAGCTAAACTAGAGGCAAATAACACAGCAATCTCAAGATTAACTAATCTTGGCAACACATGCAAAATCAACAGGAAAAACAAGAGAGTTAGGATTACACAAACTCGAATCCTCTGTTCTGGGCGTGCATCTCTCTCCTGAGATTTCAGCCCAATCGGACGGCAGATCAAAGAGATATCTCTCTTTGAAGAAACCTACACAACACTTTCCCTGTTTTCTGTCCAGACCTCTTCGGAACCGCAAATCTCAAAACAGGGAGCTCCATTCGACAATTTCCCTGTCCAAAATGTGGACCCTTGTGTGGTACTGTGGTGAACACACCTGAAATTTGGAGTTCGGTCGGACCACAGATCGACCTCCGATTGCGTCTTGACAGCAACCTCAGAAAACCAAAAATATTGATGCACTATTTTCTTTTTCTCTCTTCTTCTCTCTTTACACACACTGATCACTCTCTTCTCTTGTCTCTACTTCAGCTAGGGTTTTTAACCCTTTTATACAACCTGTAAAAAGTCCTGAATGTCCTTGGGCCATCCACACTTCTCATGTGAGCTTTACCATAAAAGAATGGTAAACTCTCTTTGAGCCATCTCCACATTTGGAGGAAACCCAACCTAACAGATGTGAGTCATTATAAAACAAGGACTTGCACTTTGAATTGGCAGCTTGTGAATTTTTCTTCCTAGTAGTAAATCAAGTCTCTTTATGATCGACCATGAATGGACAATTTAGCTTAAGGTGAATAGTTTTTAATGGTGGTTGCACTGTTTTCGCCTAAATGAATAGATAATTCATTTTTAAAAAAATTAAAGGACGTTTCATAGTCTTTGCTTACCCCTCAATCCATTGAAAATTAATACATAATCTGAATAAACAGCATCGATTTGTCAAAATTTGGATCCTCTGGCAGTGCTAATTTCGACCTTATAAAGCTTATTAGATATATAGAATGTTATCTATTAATAATATGAGAAGAAAATTCATCTATTATACAAGAACATCATTTTTTTTACTTCAATATAAAGAAAAGTAATTAAAATTCTGTACAAGAGTTATTATATAATGTATTCAATAATTGAGAATTTACCATAAGAATAAATTATGGGAGAAAATCTCCGGTGCATCAGTGCACTACTAAATGATGTTTCTTATTTCAAAGAGCAATTATACAATACATTTTTCAAGTAAAAAAGTCATACAAAGCAGAAAGTTCCACACCTTATATTTTATTCAAATGCATATTCTACAATATTAATTTATCGATAGAGATGAGCCGGCAAGCGGGGTTGAAGAAGAACTTCAAGTGGAATAGCTCTATTGTTGGTCAATCCAGGGGTTCCGGTCATGTCCACTTGCGCATTCGAAACAGTCGAAACCTCGTACGCTTGAAGCAAACTTGCCAAGGCTAAATGCGTCATTTGCAATCCGAAAGCCATTCCAGGACAGGCTCTTCTACCGGCACCAAACGGGATTAGCTCAAAATGTTGACCTTTAACATCAACATCTTTGTGCTTGCTAGTACTACCGAGGAACCTCTCTGGCTTGAACTCCATCGGATCGGACCACACCCGTGGGTCCGTTTGCAGCTTCCAGAGGTTGATCAATAGCCGGGTTCCTCTCGGGACATGGTAGCCGCCAACTGTGCAGTCTTGACTGAATTCGCGGGCTCCTGATAGCGGTCCAGCCGGGTGCAATCGCATTGACTCCTTCACTACGGCTTGGAGATAGACAAGCTTATCAATATCTGATTCTTTCAACAGTCTTTCCTTGCCAACTATATTGTCCAATTCTTCCTGAACCTTCTCTAACGTGTAGCGATTGTTCAATAATAGCGAGAGTGTCCATGATAGATTAACTGTTGTGGTATCGGTGCCTCCTATTATTATAGTCTGCAGAGTCCAAATCAAACCTTTGTAATATTAACATATATTTGTATACAAAAAAAATAGTTACTGTTGGGACAAAAAATGACACTTTTGAGTGCGTTGTTTGTCTGAATTTTCTGAAATCTCCGTCCGATTGTTCGAATGTGCAAAAATGAGCTCTGCGGTGTTTTCAGCTGAGAGGAGTTTTTATAGAGTTTTTCATGCATAAGTTGGCATGTTACATGCGTTGTCATGGATTCAATTTGAATGGCATGTGTTATCTTGCATGTTCTTTGAGTGACATGTGTGTCATGCATATTCTTTGAGTGAAATGTGTCATGCATGTTTATGATGTATGTATAACCCATTGATAATGTTTTCCGAATGTGATTGTCCACCGATTACGTGTTTCGAATGTGATCAAATTTATGTAATTGTCAGAAATAAAATATGTTTTTCTATTTATATCACTCTTCAAATAGCTTTATATTATTGTCAACTTTAGCATTAGAGTGACAAAAATTACCTCTCTGTATTTTGTATTTACTGGGATTTGATTGGCATGAAACTTTTGTTTTAACTGATATGTAACTTTGGCGGTGTAATGACATGTAACTTTTGTTTTCACCGAATTTTAAATTGGAAATTATTTAAGGTAACAAAAATAATAATTTTTTAGAAATTGATAAATTCAAATTTCCTAAAATATTTTTTTGACTATTTTCTGTTAGGCACTAACTTATAATCCTCAATTTCAATCCCTCAAAATATGCAAGCAAGGAAAATTAGTTTACCGTGGTTGTGGCTTTGATGATGGTATCAGCATCATATCCTGGAAGGTTGGCACCATCAACGACCGATAGCAACACGTCCATGAAGTCTTGCTCTTGATGATCATTAGCGTCCGGTTCACCGGATAATTCTCTCTTCCGGCGATGCTCCTCTAACCATTCCTGGCCAAGACTGTCCAATTCTTTGGCTGTTTTCTTCATAGCTTTTTCATATCCACCCAAATCAAGCCATCCCAAATAAGGCACAGCATCTCTCAGCACAAAAATCCCACCCAAGTCAAAAAATTCTCTCATCGCCTTCCTACATCTCCTCACTTCTTTTTCATCACTATCACCACCAACGAAATATCTCTTCCCGGCAACCATTCTCAGTATCACATTAAAAGTCATGTCCCCAAACCACTGTTGCATATCTACCAAAATACCTCCTGATCCCGAACCGTTTCTTTTCTCGGTCCAAAGCTTGTACGTTTCTTTCACGGCGTTTTCTACTTCATTGGCTCGAATGTGTTTGAGCAACTCAAGCCTCCGGTTTGAAAGTAACTGTTAGAGGACTCAGATGTGAAGCTCAAGAAAACAATAAGAATCTCACCTTGAAAACACATATATAATTAATAATAAAAAATATATATATATACTAATAGATGTTACAACCCAATAAACAAGTCTTTGGGTTGTAAGACTATCCATCAAAATATATATATATATATATACACACCGATTCTCATTAACAAATACCTCTAAATTTGTAATTTTGCGCATCTCACGCCAATAAGCATCGTAGGGAGCGAATCCGAAGTTGGCGTAGTTGTAGCCTAATAGTTTTCCAACTGTGAGCTTCGGGCGAGTTGATACATTAACGTCATGTTTGGTGAACAATTCCTTGGCCACCTCCCAGCCACTGACCACCAAAGCTGGGTGCACACCGATCCGGATGGAGAAGACTGGTCCATACTTGTCGGCTAACTCACCCAAGACAAAGTGAGGGAGTCGGGTTCCGCTTCCAGTCAAGAGTTGGAGATGGCCAATTACTGGCCATTTGCCGGCGGCTTCCGGTGGTTTTGGCCCCTTGGCGGATTTGGAGTTGGACCTCCTTAGTAAATAATAATAGGAAAAAACAAGTATGGCAAAGAGTACTACTCCAACTGTGGTGGTGTTTAGATATTGATCAAGAAGGAAATTCATGGTGGATTAAAGTATTTGGAACTTGGAAGTGAATATCTAGTTTTTTCCAGCATTAATATATACAAAGAGGTGCAGGAATCCGACCACGCGGGATTTCAATTGGCATCTTGTGTAAATTAAAAAAATCTACTTTTAATATGGCTATCAATCAAAATTCCGTGTGTGCCAAAAAAGCTCACACATAATGATCAATATTTTATATATATAAGAATTCCGTATGTGCCAAAAATGCTCACACTCACACATGATCAATATTTTATTTAGGGTTAATATTAAAGACCTCCCCTCACCTTTGAACTATTATTGGATGTCTTGCTAAAAATGCTTTTATTTCAGAAACATCCCCTATGGACTAATAAACAATGATTCAATTGATCGATTTTTGATGTTAAAAAGTCTATAATGTCTGTATTTAAGCTTCAATTATATTAATTGAACATTATACCCTCCGAATCTTACCAAATAAAGCATTGTTTGTTGGTCCATAAGGGGTGTTTCTGAAATAAAAACATTTTTATCTAGACATCCAATAATAGTTCAAAGGTGAGAGGATGTTTTTAATATTAAACCTTTTATTTATATACACCGGTGAGAACTGAGAGGCACGTGCAATGCACATGTTAAATACAAACTTATTTATAACACATTTACAATAAAAAATCGTTAGTTTTTCTAATGTTGCAATTGAACTTAGAGTTCAACATTACCACCTAAGCTTTAATTAGAAGTATTTACAAACAAAAATATGTAACGTAACAATAGATGTACTTGTTTTCAATATGTCGAACTAAGTTGCACTATGCTTTAGAGATATTTATAACAAAAATATGTAGGATTTCGTTTAGAGATATTTACAATAGAATAGATATATACTTAGTTTATTTCTGAACTGTCAAAAAGTTGAACGACGTTATATTTAACCTTTCCTTCTCCAGCATATTCTTGCTTCCAACTTTTGATGTGAATGATGTATTCTTTAAAGTTGGAAATGTCTGCTAAATTTTTGATATCAACCTATCTATCCTAATGAAAAAGAAATATTAATAATATATAATGAAAATTTATAACTATGTATTAGAGATTATATTTGCAGTGTAACATACCTCTGTAATGTTTTCCATTAGTTGTCTTGAAGAGCAACATAAAAATTTCTCTACTTTGTCTCCAAATATAGCTGTAGATAAAACTCCAGACGAATCAGTGAGATGAACTTGTACATAACATCGGTGAGATATATAAGCACTATGTAAATAATGAACCATAAATAATAAACAATAGAGAAATAATCTAGTATTAGAGAATGTTCAAGAGAAACCAAAATATCACCCGCTCCCATATCAAGACATTACCCGAAACTTATCTTCAAAACTTGGATTATTTCTTTCTAACCGTAATGTAAAAACAACAAAGAGAATTGTTCATATCTACCTTCACTGGGGAAGGGTTTGAGGACCTATATCCATTCTCATTTTTCCAATGCATATCCCTAATCGCACTAGAGATCTTGGTGCGATCTCCCATGTTTTTGTTAAAAGTTTTTTTTTTTTTTTGGTTTGATTAATATATTTGTTATGAGAAAAATAAATATAGTTTAATATAAAATATAAAATATAAAAAGTTGTATATATATTTTCAATCAAGAGACACGTCCACAATTTGTACAAAAAACACGGAAGAAATAGTCCAAATCATTCATTTGAAACAGTCAAACAGGAAGATTATTGACCAACATGCCACATCATCAAAAGCCAACCAGCTGAATGTACTTGCCAGATAAATCAGTTTGCAGCCAAAGACCATGCTTGATGTAACTCTTACTCGACCACAATCTACTCGCCTTGGAACAAATGATATACTCGCCATAAACTCTGCTCGCCAAAGATTTATTCAGCCAGTGTGAACGGGTTAGTTTGTTACCAAAACGGAGTTTCATCGAATGAGGACTCCCGGATCCAAAATTCCAAGGCTCGAATCCCAGTAAGAAAATATCCTTATTTCCTCTCAAAACAAAGAAGCCTAAATAGGAGAAGGCTTAAAGACTTCCGGAAAACTAGATGTTAAGCTGGAAACAAATCCTAATCGGCCTACAATACTGAAGTCCTAAGACGATTTTATTTGGGAAATCCGCTGCTTACACGGCGATAACAAGAGGAAACCCTAATCCACTTGATATAAATAAGACCATGTAATCTACGAAAGGGGGGGCCGAATTCTAGTGAGTTGAAAGTTATTGTATGAGAGAACACCTAAAGTGTAACCTAAAGAAAATCATTGTATTATTTTTCCTACCCTCAAGGGGCATCATGGTTTTTTCCCTTTTTTAGGGTTTTCCACGTAAAACGTGTGTTTTTGCATGCTTTCATTTATATTGTTGTTTACATTATCATAATATTATTGTTAGACGCGTGGCAATCCAAAAATCGCCGTCAACATAAAATAAAATAAATTTAATTGTTTTAATAAATAAATATATTTTGATGATGTGGTAGGGGCAAATTTATCTTTTCAAAGATTTGGTTGGTCAACCCTCAAAGTTAACGGTTTGACTTTAACTAGAGGGTATGTTTGTGTTGACTTTCTGACATAGCAGAAAACACATAAAGAATACGACCAACATCGAAATTCTAGATAAACTCTGGAATCCACCAGAAAACGAGAGAAACTCTCAAAGATAAGTCTGAAATATTATTGAATAATTGAATAATTCGGTCAAAAGGCTTACAAGCATATTTAAAGCGAAAAACCCCCATGTAATCGAACCACTTCTCTGAAAAATAGTCGGGGTATGTGTGAAGCATCTGAGGTCTTTCGACAAGGGATGAAGTTAGCTATTTTTGAAAACCTGTCAACCACCACAAAAATCGAATCTACTCCTAGTTGGCTACGAGGTAGTCCCAACACAAAATCCATTGACAGATCCACCCAAATATTGTTAGAAATAGGTAAAGGCTTATAAAGACCAGTATTTTGTGACTGACATTTGGACACCTTACAGATATAACACATCTACACAAAATTTCCCATATCCCGCTTCAGCTGCGGCCAAAAATACTGCTCCTCCAAACTAGCCACTATCTTGTCCTGACCCAAGTGCCCACTCAATCCTCCTCCGTGCAGGTCACGGATTAACTTCTCCCTCAAAGACATCCTAGGAATACATAAGCTGTTACCACAAAACAAATACCCATCATTCTTATGAAAATCACTGACAGGTTGTTTCTCAATACATTTTACCCATATTTCTTTGAAGTCTTCATCCTCCTCATACAACTCCTTCAGACATTCGAATCCCATGATCTCATGAGTCAATGTCACCAGTAGGTTGGCACGACGGCTCAGCGCATCAGCAACTCAGTTCAAAACATCTGACTTGTGTCGAATAGCAAAATGGATTTTTTGATGGAAAGTGGCCCACCTGACATGCATGTTGTCTAAATGTTTCTGGCTATTAATGAACTTCAAAGTTTGATGATCGGTGTACAATATGAACTCCCTCTGTACTAAGTAGTGCTCCAAGTGCTTCAAGGCTCAGACCACTGTATAGAACTCCTGATTATAAGTACTCCACTTCTGGCGAGCTTCACTCAATTTCTCGCTAAAGAAGGCTACTGGCCGCTTTTCTTGAGATAACACAACTCCAATCCCTACGTCACTTGCATCACACTCAACTTCAAAAATTTTCTCAAAGCTCGGTAAGGCCAATTTTGGTACGGTGCATAATTTTTCCTTGATTAATGCAAAGCTCGCCTCTGCCTCTTCTGCCCACTGAAATCAGCCCTTTTTTCATGCATTCTGTTATTGGCATCATGACAGTGCTAAAATTCTGAATAAATCGAAGGTAGAAGGTGGCTAACCCATGGAAACTCCGCATTTCACTCACAGTTTTTGACGCATGCCATTCTCGAATAGCTCAAACCTTCTCTTCATCCACATGTATCCCTTCTAAACTCACTACATAACCCAGAAACAGTAAACTGTTTGTCATAAAACTGCACTTCTTCAGGTTGAGAAACAGCTGATTTTCCTGTAAAACTGATAACACTTCTCGCAACTGCTCCACATGATCTTCCTCAGTCCTACTATAGATGAGAATATCGTCAAAATATACAATAACGAATTTTCTTACAAAAGGCCTCAATACCTAATTCATCACTTGCATAAAAGTAGGGGTGCGTTTGACAATCCGAATGGCATGACTAGCCACTCATACGACTCATCCTTGCTCTTGAATGATGTCTTCCACTCACCCCCACGTATGACCCGAATCTGACGATACCCATCACGCAAATCAATTTTCAAAAATAGTTTTGAACTCTCAAGTTGATCTAACATGTCATCTAGGCGGGGAATTGAGAATCGATACTTGACAATTATTTTGTTGATAGCTCGATTGTCCACACACATATGCCAACTCTCATCTTTCTTCGGCGTTAACAAGACAAGAACCGCACACAGACTCATGTTCTCATGTATGAAACCCTTCTGTAACAGCTCTTCAACTTTCCCTCGCAGAATTTCATTCTCCTTCGAACTTATCCAGTAATGCGGTAGATTTGGTAAACTCACCCCTGATATAAGGTCTATATGATGTTGAATGTCTCTCAAGGGGGGTAAGTTGTTTAGAAAATCCTCCAAAGTAATGTCTCTGAATTGTTCCATCAGTGGCTTGATTTTCTCTGGAATTGTTACTGTCCGTGCATCTTCCTCTTCTACCACAAGAGCCTTAACCACCAAAGCATAAACTTCTTGTGCACCCTTGACATCTGTCACAAACTCTGTGTTGGATCTGGTCACGGTTAGAAAGGATTGCTTCTCTATTTCCACAGGTGCTGTCTTACACTTGGAGGGAGCCATAGCAATTTTGTGCGACCCCCAAGTAAACAAGTAAATGTTATCATGACCTTTATAAATAATATCAACATCATACTACCACGGCCGACACAACAACACATGACTAGCATCCATATCAATGACATCACCGATTACCTCATCCTTATATATTTTGCCAATAGAAATAGGAACACGACAAATTTCAGTTACCTTTACAATTGTCCCCTTCTTGATCCAGCCAATAGTATACGGATTTGGGTGCTTCTAGGGTTGCAATTTCAAGTGTTTTACCAATCTCCTTGCAACGAAGTTCTCACAACTCCCACTGCCTACAATCAAGTCACAGGCTTTCTGGTTGACTGTATAGCAAGCCCGAAATATGTTATTACGCTGACCGGAATCCTCTTGTTTTGGGGTGTTTAGTAAACGTTGCACCACACAATTGACCCGTTCTACATCATCTTCTGCGAATTCTGCTCCCTTATACAAATCACCCTCTTCGTCTACATCCTGAGCATCTAGATCTTCTTCACCTTCTTCCACCCAATTCACTGGCTTAGGGCGATCCGGACATACATTTAAATGGTGTCCAGGCTTCCTACATCTGTAACAGGTTAATGGTGTAGGTCAAGCGTATGGATTCAGATTCGGTTTCTCGGTACATTCCTGTTGGTTGGGGCTATTGTTTGATTACTGCTGCTACCTTATTCTCTCGTAGCACTTCTAGGCTGGCTTGATAGACCTGATGATTGAACACCCTTATCCCTGTTACAAAACGAGGACTCTGTACAGTTTCTCTGAAACCCCAAAGTTCCACTCTTGTGTTCCCATAATTCGACATTTAACGCTAGGTTATGAGCTTCTTCCACGATCCAGATTACTTGCAAATTGATCTTATCTCAAAGTGACGGTTTTAACCCATTCATAAATCTGGCTACGCGCTGCCCCTCCATCTCATTCAGATTATTTCACTTTAAAAGCCTAGAAAATTCTGATGTGTAATCAAACACCGATTTGGAGCCCTGCGAACAATTTTGAAACAATTGGAATAAATACTATTCATAATCCGGTGGCAGAAACCTACCCATCATAAGCTGCTTCATTTTACACCACGTTCTCACAAGTGCCTTTCCTTGTCGATGTCGGTTCTTCTGTAATTGATCCCACCATACCGCAGCCTCTCTTTTCAATTTGAAGGCCACGAATCTCACCATCTTTTATTTAGGTATCTCCATCATCTCAAAGAACCGCTCCACTTCTGTAACCCAATCAAGAAAGTCCTTTATACGCAGATTCCCATTGAAACTTGGAAGCTCTACCTTCAACTGGTAATCATCATGCTCTCTCTATCGCCTAGCTGGTTGTACTGCACCATACCCCTCGTCATTTTCGTCTTTCGAATCATCCTCGCTATCAGGTTGATTACGAGCTGGTTGATTACGTCTCCTGTCAGTAGGTTGGCCTCGGGCAAATCTCTCAGCCCGTGTCCTGTTAACTGGTAGCCTGTTGTTAGTGTTGAGGTTCGTCCCAGCAAGCATGTCACAAATTTGCGCCACTTGTTGCCGTGTTTCCTCCACCGTCACCCACAAGGCCTCTACTCCACGGTCACTGCCAATAGGGTTTCCGTCTCCTGCTCCGTTAGTTGTCATCGAGAACGGTAAATCCGTGCTCTGATACCAATTGAAACAACAAAAAACACATAAAGAATACGACCAACGTCAATATTATAGATAAACTCTTGAATCCACCAGAAAACGAGAGAAACTCTCAAAGATAAGTCTGAAATATTATTGAATGATTGAATAATTTGGCCAAAAGGCTTACAAGCATATTTAAAGCAAAAAACCCTAACTCTAATCCTTGTTGGATAAGAAACGAGACTAAATACAAAAAATTACCAAAAATGGAAAAATTGAGATAATTACGAAAATTAAAACTACTAAAGATTCTAAGCAAATGAGAATTAACGGAAGTCGATTCCGATTTGTAAAACTCAACTTATAGCAAAAATGAAACTTTACTAAAACGGCAAAAACAGACTTATCGAGGCCTAAACGAAGGAATTCGGCTAAAAAAAGGGTATGCCTCACAAGATAAAGCTAGTGACTATTGAAGATATCGCCGAAACGCTTCAACTGTGAAAGTTTCACGTCATTCCGACTCCAACGCTCGGACTAGTAGGATTGAAAATTCAATTGCCCTTGAATTTAGGATGTTCTCACTTTATCATGAATGAAACAGCCACTTGTTCTACATCACTTTCTCAAACCTAAGGATATTTTGCTTAAAGGGATAAATACAGGGTACTTTAGTGCAATTAACCCTTTTCTAAACAATTACACCCCATGCATATTATAATATTATTTATTAAAAAAAAAATTAGAATATTGTTTTGAGTTAATGTTACCAAATAAGTTTTCACATTTTAAAAATATGAAAAATACCACCAAAAACACCAAATTAGATAGCAATAACAAAAAAATAATATAGACCGATCATTCCAAATAATAAAACAAACGAAAAACTCAAAAGTTGAAGAAAGTTGACCTGATACCTGTAATTCCAGTATTTGTTAGATCCAACGATAAAAACATGGGTACTTTTTATTTTTCTCCTTTTTTTCTCTTTTTTTTTTCCTTATTTTTACCGACTCATTCTTCTCTTATCTCAATCCTTTTTTTTTTTTTTTATATTCTTAATTTTCCACCTCTTCCACTCCACTTGCAACATAGCATAGCTTTGGTGGCTTTAATCTCAAATTGCACCTATCCCATTTATTTATTTATTTGTATCAAAGCTTATCTGCATAAAAATGAGTCTATCTTATATTCGGACTCGAGTCATGTGTTTGGGTTTGGATACTGGGATTAGAAAATTTTCAGGGATTGGGGCATTACATGTTCACTGACCTTTTGCTATATTATAAATTATAAATGAAATAAGATATATAAAATCATGTTTATACCCTTAATTACCTATTAATTGAACACAAACTTTTCTTTGTAATTTTGAAATAGTAACTGTATATATATGTTATTTCAATTCAAAAGAAAATATGAGGAGCCATAATTCGAGAATCATTCACAAAAAGGGCATCAGTTTCTAAATATCAGTTTCTAAATATTAAGCCTCTTTTATATATATAGAATGTATAAATTATTAGGTGCTGAAATATTGAATTTTTTTTTTATATACAATTCTAAATAAACACTGATATTAATTTAAAAATATCAATTGACACCAGTCACCGGTTTCTATTACGTGATCATATTTTTCAAGCCGAAGGGTTGTATACTCGTATAAATATATATATATATATATATATATATATATAATGTTTAAAATATATATCCAAGCCAATATAGTAATATATTAAAATTAAAGTTCAACATTTTCGGCATTGTCTAGTACAGTAATACTGAGGCAGTCCAAGTATGAATTCAATCTTATAATTTATATAATTATTACAAGTGATTTATCACGTTATTTATGATGATGGTAGCTTTTTGTGATACAAACAAAAATATCTGTCGCAGTCATTGAATTATTTTGGTGGAAATTTTTATTAGAATTCAAATATTCATGTAATACAAATAAATGCTCTTTTATAGGATTATAAAATAAATTGTTCAGGAATAATCGATGATAAGAATAATATTAAAGCCAATATTTATATGTCATATGGACCTACTTTGGGCTATGTCAGTCAACAATAACATTAACAAGAGTCTTTTGTACACTTTCAATTCAAGTTTCTATCTTGTGGAATAAAGAAACGCTGCCTATTTTGACTTTCAAGCTTGGGATATAATTTCTTTTTTACGAATTTCCACACCAATTATTGGTAGAGGATTATGCAAGCCTTGTGATATCAAACAATGCCTTTCATGCCCCCACATCATTATTATCAAATTCTTGTATAAAAAAATTGACTCTTCTTTTGTTGTCCATTTCCCATTTGTTTTTTTTTGGTCCTGCCTGTTTATCCATTACTTAGTTCAATCTCATTTTAGGCTTTATTGGAGGGTTAGGGCCCACTAGGTAGGTTGGGCCGAAAGACCTAAGCTAATCAAGGTTCGAATAAAAAATTTCGTACCCGCCTAATACGATGACTCAGCAAACCAGTCCAGTACGTGACTTACGTCAAACATTGTTTATCAGTGTTATTCAATAGATGCCGGTAACCAGTTTAAAAAAATGTGTGGGATTCCGCTGTTGGATATAGCTTGAATTATCAATGGTTACTAACACAAGATTTACCAATGCAGAGACTTCCTGGAAGACGTGAGAGCGTTTGGGAGTATGAAGTTATGTTTGAGGGAGGCTTGAAATCATAGAAGAACTGGAGGAATATTTTCGGCGAATTACCGCTGCCTAGACCGCCAGCAGACATGTGCCTGGGCAACGGCACATGGATCGGACAAGTCCAGCATGTTTTACGCTGCCCAGACCGCCGGCAAGGCAAAGGCACAGGTAGCGGTACAGGCAGCGGTCAAACGGGATGAGACGCATGGATCACGGTTTTCTGAGTGGTCAAGTTCAACACGGTTTATGAAAGCAAGTGACCAACTGCAACTTGAATCGTAGTCAATCATAAGCATGCGTTGAATCAAGAAATTCATGGAAGAGGAAATACGTTGTTTCTAGAAGTTCTAATAGGAAAAAGATTTCTCCTTAAAAGAAGATTTGTCATAAATAGGAAATAGTATTTATGTGGAACAAGTAATTCTCGTACGTATAGGAGTAGGATTTCCTTTTAGCTTAAACTCCCTGTAATACATATAAATAGACCATAATAACTAGGTTCTTAGTGGTGGAGCAAAATAGCAAATACTAGAGAGATCTTAAAGTGAGCATTAGGTGTAATTGGGTTTGGGACATTATTTAGAGAGAGAACCTGAGTGTGTGGTTGTAACAATTTACTACATATTGGAACTTTGGTTGTAACAATTTACAACATATTGGAACTTTGGTTTCCACGTAAATTCTTATGTTGTGTGTGATTGGATTTAATTACTTCTTTTTCATCTTATCTTTTATTTGTTATTGTGTTTGTTTGTGTTCTATCCGACAACGCTTCCGTGCGTTTAGTGACGGTTTGTTCACTGACATCCGCACATTATAAGTAGTGTGTATATATATATATATTGGTTCTCTAGTAAGAACATCTTGAAATTATAAGTTAAGTACGTCCAACTATAGCCATACATTCATATTGGGTGTAGATATTTGTTAATGTAGGGATGTGGACCCACTATGAATATATATTTTTGGCTGTGGCTGTAGCTGTGATTAGACATCATAAAATTATAAAGTCATTACGGTCCTGATTAGTGATTAGTTTCTCCAAATGAGGTTTCTTTTTTCTTGCAAAACAAAAGAGCAATTATACAGTACATTTTTCTAGTAAAAAAGTCATACAAAGCAGAAAATTCCACACCTTATATTTTATTCAAATGCATATTCTACAATATTAATTTATCGATAGAGATGAGCCGGCAAGCGGGGTTGAAGAAGAACTTCAAGTGGAATAGCTCTATTGTTGGTCAATCCAGGGGTTCCGGTCATGTCCACTTGCGGCGAAACAGTCGAAACCTCGTACGCTTGAAGCAAACTTGCCAAGACTAAATGCGTCATTTGCAATCCAAAAGCTATTCCAGGACAGGCTCTTCTACCGGCACCAAACGGGATCAGCTCAAAATGTTGACCTTTAACATCAACATCTTTGTGCTTGCTAGTACTACCGAGGAACCTCTCTGGCTTGAACTCCATCGGATCGGACCACACCCGCGGGTCCGTTTGCAGCTTCCAGAGGTTGATCAATAGCCGGGTTCCTTTCGGGACATGGTAGCCGCCAACTGTGCAGTCTTGACTGAATTCGCGGGCTCCTGAGAGCGGTCCAGCCGGGTGCAATCGCATTGTCTCCTTCACTACGGCTTGGAGATAGACAAGCTTATCAATATCTGATTCTTTCAATAGTCTTTCCTTGCCAACAATGTTGTCCAGTTCTTCCTGAACCTACTCTAACGTGTGGCGATTGTTCAATATAGCGAGAGTGTCCATGATAGATTAACTGTTATGGTATCAGTGCCTCCTATTATTATACTCTGCAGAGTCCAGATCAAACCTTTGTAATATTAACATATATTTATATAACAAAATGGTTACAAATAGTCAAAAATAAAATATGTTTTTCTATTTATATCACTGTTCAAATAACTTTATATTATTGTCAGCTTTAGCTTTAGAGTGACAAAAATGCCTCTCTATTTTTTGTTTTCGGGATTTGATTGGCATGAAACTTTTGTTTTGACTAGTATATGTAACTCTGGCGGTGTAATGACATGTAACTTTTGTTTTCACCGAATTTAAAATTGGAAATTATTTAAGGGTATTTTTATCCAAAAAAAATGAAAAAGTTGACAAAAATAATAATTTTTCAGAAATTTTAAAATTTAAATTTCCTAAAATATTTTTTTTGACTATTTTCTGTTAGACACTAAAAAAAATATTATACATATTTGTTAATTAAATTGCTCAGAATTTTATATATTGTAATAATATAATATATGAAGAGTATTTATAATTATTTTAATAATGATAATAAGGTTAATATTGGAATTTTAAAAATACACTATATACGGTTTTTATATTATAAAACGTAAATATCGTCACTATTTTAATTATCTCTCAAATTCAGAGGCATTTATCGGTGCTTCTATCATCACATCACTGTCTTGGGCTGGGCTTGAATATGAGCCCAAAGCAGTTCAAGTTGTACCACACGGCCCCGGGAGTACTGACCAGTGCATGTGATCATCCACTTTTGAACGATGCATGATGCATCTTGCATTAAATAGAATCTTATGTTTGCCAAACATCGATCCCATACTAATTTTGTGTTAACGAATTTTGGAATGTTTCCAAAAAAGAATTCAGTTGAATTTTTTTAGGTATCGTTTAGTTGATACATCTTTAGAAAGCATTCCAAACGTTGATGTGTGTTTTCACATTGGGCAGTGGACATTAAACATACAGGATTAAATATATGGAGATTAAAAGAAAATTTTAATAGTTGTATTTGATTGTTTTTACTGACACCTCTTGTTTCCAAAACCAACACTTGGAAAATGGAATACCTCACTTAAAAGTTTTGATAAATAAGAAAACTAAGACAAACAATTTGTTGTCAGAAACCATGGTTTCCAACTATTAGAGCTTCACTTTATCCTTTTATATACCCTTTTCTCATCCAAACTTTTCACAAATCTAACATCCCTTCTTCGATATAACTATGATTAAGGTTTTAAAACTCAAATCGTTTATCTCAGACGGTAGGACGTCGATGAGATCGTAACATTACAATTCCAAATCCTTCAAAAAGTGGTTGAAGATTACTCCAACCAATGGGAGATTCTAGTTTTCATATAAAATATATGTAATCATCGACAAAACAGACCTAGATTATTGGTAATAATCCAATGTCTCTAAAATAATTTAATTTCCTCAAATATCTCAAAAGTTACTTATATTAGTAAAATTGTTTCAACTATCAAGGTAAAAAAAACAAACAAACAAAAAACTTCCGACTGTTACCAATAAATGTACATACACAGTGTTCAAATCAATGGGTTGAGTTAACAAATAACATTTTACATATCATGCTCAGAATATTAATGGATTTTGGTTGTCAACTACTAAGGCATAATATTTTCATGTGATGCAAATAATCTAGAAGATTTGACATGATAAAGTCTTGAGCTGTGCTACCAAAATCGGCCCAAGCAATTAAGCCCAAAAGTCACGGGCCAGAGACACCCACGGGCCACGACGCCTCATCATTTAATAGTTGGTATGTTATATGATATGGTTAAAAATTAATATAATGATTAGATATTACAACATTGTAATCAGGAAACTCTTGAAGTATTACATCGTGGGTAAGTTCTTGAATAAAAAATTAACGATTATTTCTAAAATATTAGATCCGTTTGAGGTGGCTAAACAACACTTAGGATTAAAAATAATAATAATAATAATAATAAAAAAAAAAAAACGATGAGCCATTCATCTACCAAAAGAAACAAGAAAAAGCATTAAAATAATTCTGTTATTTTAAAGAGTAAATAAATATGAAATGTAATAGTCTTGTTTGATAGTATAATAATATAAACAAATTATTAGTAAGAACATTGGAATTTTTGAATAGTTCAATAATTGAATATTTTGTTATCAAGTTAACTAATTTATTACTCGTTTCATTTTTATTCATAGGATAAATGTTTTGAATTCGTCTTAACAAAACATAAAACATTATTTAGACCCATTTTTTTACTTGATAGGTGCTAGCCTGCTGTTGGTAAAAAATGTGTAGAAACTCAAACTTGGAAATTATTTAAATTGCTATTATTATAAAGTTGGATTAAAAAAATAATAATAAATAAATAAATAAATAAAAAACTAGTAGATGTCAGAATTAGGAAATTATTATCAAAGTAGTTTATCTAAGTTAGCATTAGACTGTCCTTATTGATTAGTTACTAGTTTCAGTAGTCTATCCATTGTTTGGCCGGTTAAACTTAGTAGCAGTTGCTTAGTATGCTAGTGGAAGACAATTTGTATCATTAAAATAAATAGTAAAAAATTTCATTCCTCTCCTGATTGTAGTATTCTTTTTGTTTCTAGAAAAGCAAATATGGCTACTAATAGCCTTGCTAAACTGGGTCTGTCCATGAGCTATGATAGATTTTGGATGGATGAGATTCCTCCATGTGTGGCTCCGGTTGTGCTGGGTTATTGTCCAAATACATTGTAGTTTTCTTTTCTAGTTAATGAATTTGCCTTTGAAAAAAAAAAAAAAAAAAAATTTCCATCTTGCACCCTAGCAAATCCTTTCAAGAAGTTTTACATAAATTTATGTAGACTAAATTTATATCTAAAATTTATCAAGGGATGATACTCAACTAAAACATGAAGCAAATACTCTCATTGTTGCCAGAATGCAACCTGAACAACTCTCACAACGTTGCTAGGTCCTATTTTTTCCATCAACAATTTTGATCATATAAGCAGTCTTTTATGCTACTCATGATATTGAATTATTGACGAGAAATTTGACTGTTTAAAGGACACCTTGGTCAACGACAATTTTATTTATTTGATCATAAAATTGAATTGTAATTGACGATGATTGTTGCATAATGTTTTAGTGTTAATTTTCCCCAATATCTTAACTCATAAATTGACATACTCCATGGTTTTATCTTTCAATACAGGCCGCTTTATAACTCTTTGGATGCTATAAACTTTAACATTTTTTATTTTATTTTTTTTGTCAGGTTATTAATATATAGAAATTTTATTGTATTCATTTCTATCCATAAAATTGTGATTGTCACTCTAGTAGAATGATATATATATATATATATATATATATTGTCATCAAAATATTATCACAAAAAGACCATGCAAATTATGCTCATGAAGGGAATAGTCTTTAATATTAACAGGTACCTCATTGGTTTATAATGATGAAAATTATCACCTAATTTGTTTTATTATCCGTTGTTAATAAGAGTAATAGTAGACTTACAATTTACATCTTTAATCTCACTTGAAAAATATATACATATTAATGATTATATATCTCATTTGCCACTTGTCATGTGAATAAATAATTGTGTATAATTAGGTTGTGCTTAGTATTTACTCTTTTTGTTTTTTGAAATCTAATAAATCTTTCTGAAGTAGAAGGGTCTCCCAATTTTTATTTTATTTTATAAAACAAAGCTATAACTTTAACTGCTGTCATGGATGTGAAAGAGGATCCCATTTTTATTTTTATTTTTATTTTTTATTTTCTTTTAATTTTATAAAACAAAATTATAACTTAAATCCCTTTCACGAATGTGAGAGGATCACTGATTTAAGATCAGTACTGATCAGTAAATTGATTACATATTAGTGTTCGATAATAATAATATTGATTTTGAATAATTAATTTATAGAATTTTGGTTACAATCCTTTCCTAAAACAAACTTAAATAGCGAAACGTTAACACAACCCTCATTATATATAACAATTGACATACAATATTTTCAGTTGAGCTCAGACTATGCAGGGTTATTTTATTTTATATCTTAAAAGTTAAATATAACTGAGACACTTCTCATTTTTATCTTTCTCTACCTAGGTCATTTTAATTACAACGTACCCTTTGAATGCTATCAAACTTATTGATATATTGAAATTGCATTGCATACAAAGACCATGCAAAATGATGTTCATTTGGTTCCTCGTTTAATTATAATTAATGAAGAAAATTATCACCTTTGTTTTGTTTTATGATTAGCTGTTAATAAAGTTTTTGCCTCAGAACTTTTATTGATGTCATAATTAATATCAATTTATTTTTTTTGTTATTAAAAAAAAAAAATCTTTTGAACTTCACGAAGGTTGTTATATAATTAATAGACCTCAAGCAATTATTTTTTAATTATCTCTCAAATTCAGATACATCTAATTGTCATTTCAAAGACTAGATATTTAGTTAAACAAGATAAGGTTGTTCCAGTTGTTTGCCCCTCGTACCTACAGTATAAGGTTGTGAGTTCGAGTTTATCGCTCTCCCCCAATCCTGAATTATTGTAATATTTCAAAAATAAAAATCCTCAACATTTTCCATGTTCTCTAGTTCAAACAAAGGGTTTACTCAATTATATATAATTGAGAAAAATAGCAAACTATAAGGTCATTGTTATCATGTTTATGCCAGAAATATATGTATATGCATATTAAAATGTAAGGGTGAATATACTGAGACACCTAACGTTTGATATAAATGTAGTTAGTGAGCAAGTTTATATATTTATCTACTAAGACTCTCAATATTGAACTAATAAAAATGTCAAATTGTCTATGGTTATTAAAATTTAAAAATTAAGAGTAAATAAATAAAAGGCATTAAAATAATTGTGTTATTTACTTACTTTAAAGAGTAAATAAATATGAAATGTAATATTCTTGTTTGATAGTATAATAACAAAATAAAAAAAAAATAAAAAAATTATTAGTAAGAATATTGAAATTTTTGAATAGTTCAATAATTGAATACTCTCTTATATATGAAGTTCATAACTTAGAATTTAATCGTTTCATTTTAATTCTGTTATGCAGAAACAATTTGTTCTTGAAAACAATTTCTTTACCCAAATGATATGGCAACACTTTCGACCATTCATGCAAATCTAATACAATTTAAATGAATGGTCCATGGTGTTGCCACATCATTTGAACACCAGATTTGGACACCAAATTTAGACAATGTAGCATTACTCTATAAAATATAGAAAAAAAAATGCACAAATATTATTTTCTTATGATATAAGAATAAGCTCAAAAAAAGAAGAAAAAAAGAAAAAAAAAAAAAAAAAAAAAACTACTGTTGTGAAAAACAATGACCAAAAAAAAAAAAAAAAGTGGATTACAAAGTTACAGCAATCTATAGAAATTTTTCCAGGAAAATGTTTGTGACAAGAAAGAAAAGCAAACAGCCGAAGCATTTATCTTATATAGGAAAAAATCTTGCATGGGACAGTCCCATATCCACGTCAATGAGACCGTCCTACTAAAGTTTTTCTCCTTATATAGTACTTGGATGGTCTGACGAACGAAATTTCGAAGCCTGGAAATTTTTTGAGTCAGGAAATCACTTGGCAAACCTAGTGACAAAAGAATCAAAGAGGAAGCTACAATATTTTATCTAAGAAACTAAAAGGGAGTGAAGTTCCAAACATGACAAGATCAAATGCAGCAATTTTGTCGTGAAATCAAATGAATCAGCAGCACAAGCAATTGAGTTTTCAGTTGGGTGCCACGCTAAGTGCAGCAATTTTGTCGTGAAATCAAATGAATTTCCATTTGCATCAACTCCAGCGGCATCTTCTATTTATTTTTATTTTTTTTAAGGGAGGAGTAGTATATTCTTGACAGTATAAATAAATTTATACTTGTGATCAATTGAGTTTGTTTGCAACAAATTGAGATTATTGATGGAAAATTTTAATACAAACAAATTGAATTTGGGATTTGAGCATTAATCATTAATTAGATTTAGGAAGTAAAACTAAAGAATTATAAAAAATAAAAAATTTCATAAAAATAATGTTATTTTAATAAAGTAAAATAGTTAACATGTATTGCAAATATATATAAAAAGAAAGAAAAAAAAAACTGATAATACTGAATTAAATATATAATATTCATAAACTTAACAGAATTAAAAAAAAAAAAAAAAAAAAATCAGGTGGTAAAATCAGGTGGTACGACGTGGGATACGTGTGCCACTTCATCCTACTCTAATCTTTTCTAGAGAATTGATCCAATGTAGCCTTGCTCATTGAAAGCACACAGCTATCTGCCACATCAAGATCACTCAACTTTCGATGTTAGTTTGCTTAGATGATACATTTGAGGTAAATTTTGAATGCAGCATATTATCTTCGAAGTAATAAGATTATGAGTCATGACAATACAGTTCGATATACTCTAAGAAAATTTCGAAGATTCCTCCTTTCTCTAACAAGGGGAGAGATAAAGATTATCGATAATAATTTAACGTCTCTAAAATAATTTAATTTCCTTAAATATCTCGAAATTACTTAGACCAGTAAAATTGTTTCAACTATCTACCTAAAATGGTATTCACTACTTTTACATCTAAAGTCTAAACACACACAAAAAATCATTATGTTACTAATAAATGTACAAATTAATGGGTTGATAGCATATCATGCTAAGACGATTAATGGATTTTGGTATTTGGAAACTACTAAGGCATAATATTTTCATGTGATGCAAATAATCTAGAAGACTTGACATGATATAGTTTCGGGCTGAGCTCCCAAAATCGGCCCAACCAATCAAGCCCAAAGTTAACGGGCCGGAGGCATCCACGACGGTCCACCATTTAATGGTTGGCATATTTTAAAAACTGAATACAAAATAAAAAATAAAAAATAATAATAATAATAACAATAATAAATACAATAATAAAAAATTAGGTTGGCAACCTAATTTGTTAGGTGTAATCGTTTGAATGCTCCGTCACGGATAAATTCTTGAATAAAAAATTATCACTTTTTTTGAATAAGAATTAAAATATTAGATCTATTTTTGCGGCGGGTAAAACGATACTTAAAATTATAAATAAATAAATAATTAAAATAATTGTGTAATTATAAAGAGTAAATAAATATTTCGATGATGGGGACATTGAAATTTTTGGATAGAACTAATTTACAATTTAACCGTTTCATTTTTTGTTTTTACTTATGATAAATTTTGAATTTATTCTTACAATACATATGGTCTCAGATCACATTTAACTCATTTTTTTTTATTTAATTTGTGCAAGCATGTGCCTTCATGTCCTCCGCAACCTTCAGTAATTTATGAAAATGAAAAACCTCTGTTTGAATTACCTCTAAAATAATCTGTCATCGATAATAAATTTTCATAAAAATATACAGCTTATGGCACTGATAATTAAAATGTAATGGTGTTGCTTTAATTACCTCGAAAACAATTTAATTTCCTCTAATATCTTAACAATTGTTTATACTAATTAACTAATCTCAATTATATATTACCTACATTGTAATTTACTAGTTGTACACCAAGCTCACAAAATTCTTGGTTACCAATAAATAAATATAATATACTAAGTTTACGTGATGATGTAAACTCTTTAGTTCACAATACTTTTAATATTCTATGTTCACATCAATGGGATGATGTGATTATTAATATGTGACAAAAATATCATGCTCAAAAGATTAATTGATTTTGGTATTTACCAACTACTTATGCATAATATTTTAATGTATGTTTAATTGATTTGATTTTGTTATTTTCCAACTAATAATACATAATATCACTATTCAATATAGTTTGGTGGTAAATGATGATCATTTGTCACAGGTTCTAATCGCTACATTGTAAGTGATATATATATATATATATATATAATAATTCTCTAATCAAAACTGACCTGACTTTTATAATTTCAGAATGTCCAACTAAAGCCACACATTCACAGTGGGTCCACAACCTCTCATTAACAAATACCCACACCCAATGTGAATGTGTGGCTATGGTTGGACGTTCTTAACTTATAATTTCAGGATATCCTTACTAAAGAACCACCCTATATAATTTCAAGCTGTCCTTACTAGAGAACCACCATATATATATATATATATATATATACATACATACATACATACATACATACATACATACATACATTTTTTATTGTCAGCTCGTTCTGATATAATATATATCAAGACGAAGAATGTGAACCATTAGATTTACATATTTTGACTCAAAGTGTATGCATTTGTCAAAACTTCTCCATAATCTATGATCCACATTCTTCGTCCTAATATATTTTATATCAGGACGAACTGACAGTAGAAAGAATGTATATATATAATGAAAATTAATGCATAATGTTTTCATGCATGTACATGATATTATAGACCTAATACAGTCTGGGACAGAGCTCCTAAAACCAGCCCAGGCAATTATTATATTAAATGGGTCCATGTTATAGTCCTGACACGGTTCCGAACCGGCAGTTCCAGTTTCGGTTCTGATTCTGAAACTCAATCAAACTGTCCAAGAGAGTAAGAGACCAGGAGGAGATCAAACTCATCGAAGGGAAGAACTGAAGATGATGTTGTAGAAGAAGAATCGAAGGGATTTAGGGTGGATCAAAGAAGAACTGAAGAACTGAAGAAGGATTTAGGTTTAGTTGAGGATAAAAAAAAAAAAAAAAAAAATTATAAGAACAGTCGGTTCTATTTCGATTCGAACGGCCCGATTCCGTAAAAATTGAAACCGGAGTTAGATTTTTCAGTTTCAGTTTCAGTTTTTACAGTTCGATTCCCCGGTTCGAATCGGAACTGTATCAGGACTGCTATGTCATCGGTACCATGCTAGTGTTATCTTTGCACCCCTTTTATTTGAAAATTTTTGTTAAACAATTATTGAATATAATTATGAATTTCAGTGTCAAAATGACGTACATTGGTAAGGTGTCAATAACACGGGCCCAAATTAAAGTCATCAGTCTCGATATATAAAGACGTGCTTTAGTTAATTTGTTAATTTTATCTAAAAGTTAACTAATAAGAAAAATTAAGTATTAAAAAAAAAAAAAAAAAAAGTCAACCAAACACTGCCCTACTTAAAAAGGCAACTTTTCATGAAAACTTTGGAACCGATACATACCCTTATGTTTTTATATCCCCACAAATTCTTATATGAAAATTCTTTGATAAGGATGTTGACTTCAATGAATTGTGCTAGCCATTGGATCTTGTGGATCTTATTTTCAATGTTGATCGTGTGGACTTGATTTCTCCACTCTAGATTGTTACAATTACAATAATTTGATTAGGCTGAAAACCAGAATGAACCTCATTTAGTAATTGGCAGCTATTTGGGCATTGTTTTTTCAACCATTTGAGAGCATATAAAATATGGAAAATTAAATAAATGCACAAATGTATTATTTTCTTATGATATAAGAATAAGCTCAAAAAAAGAAAAAAGAAAAAAAAAATACTACTGTTGTGAAAAACAATGACCAAAAAAAAAAAAAAAGGTGGATTACAAAGTTACAGCAATCTATAGAAATTTTTCCAGGAAAATGTTTGTGACAAGAAAGAAAATCAAACAGCAGAAGCATTTATCTTATATAGTCCTTGGATGGTCCGACGAACAAAATCTCGAAGCCTTGAAATTTTTGAGTCAGAAAATCACTTGGCAAACCTAGTGACAAAAGAATCAAAGAGGAAGCTACAATATTTTATCTAAGAAACTAAAAAAGGGAGTGAAGTTCCAAACATGACAAAAGAATCAATAAAAAAATGATGCACTGCAAGTTTTTCAACAGAGCTCCTTCCCACCAAGATTTTTTGAGTAAAAGAAAAAAATTAAAAGAAAAAGAAAAAAAAAAAAAAAAAAAAAACTACATTTACCTTAAAACCTAGTGGCAAATATTGAACATCCTTTTTAGTTTTTGTTGTAGGAGAGCTACAATCATACTTTTTTTTTTTTTTTTTCCTTCGCTTCTTGACTTCGACCCAACACAATTTTAAGACATAACTGCATCTTCTATTTTACCAGAAGATGTGTAAAACAGAAAAATGAAAAAGGGAATTTCGGGGATTGGGATGAGGAAGGAAAGGAGAAGAGAGTCAAGCTGCCCACCCGGGAACAAAAATCAGGTAGCTTCCTCGTGGATTATGCGACAGCCAATTTGAGGGAGACCCTTCATACCATAGCATGTGCTACAGATTTAAGGGGGAGTTGGAAGAGTTAGATCTCAATGTAGCCTCCAAATTCACGGTTGGTGGGACAGAAGAAGAAGCCTTCTTCAACAGCAACCCAAAAAACGGTTAACCAAAGCAAGCACATTTCTTCTTGTGCCATCTTTACGCGTAATACATATACAAGCTGTTTGCAGCAGCACAAGCAATTGAGTTTTCGGTTGGGTGCCACGCTAAGTGCAGCAATTTTGTCGTGAAATCAAATGAATTTCCATTTGCATCAACTCCAGCGGCATCTGCTCCTGTTACAGATTCCCCAATTAACAGAAAATTATTTTTGGGCGGTACAGATAAAAGTGCATGGTTAAGAGATCATGGAAGAAGCTACATTTTCTTATAATCTTTGGACCAAATAAGCCAATAGAAACTATCTGAAGTCAAAGCCAAGAAAATAAAGCACTGACCTCGTCTCACAACACGTGTTATACTGCTAAGGGATCTGGAAGGCCTTGAAGGGGTTTGAACTTGTCTCCTGCTAACGGCAAATTGAAGTTATATCAACTAGCATTATTGCATAAAAAATTAGTCATGCCATTCACTTTTTTTTTAATTACCTCATTGGATTTTTGCTGGCCTCTAAAGTTGTCGCCTCTGAACTTCCCGGGCCACAACCAAACACACGGAATAGATTGCTGGGATCACATAAAATAAAAATATTAATATGCATACCAGAGGATTACAATGACAGTGAAACATTGTGCGTCTTCTTACTTCAGTTGGTAATTAAGAAAATTATTGTTGCATAAGGAGGTAAAGTCTAACTCATAGCAGGGTTACGTTTGGATAGGGCTTTGCTTTCCATTTGAGTTTTATTTTTTATTATTATTATTAAAAAAAAAAAAAAAAGTAACAATAAATTATTCAACAAAAAGATGACAAAAAAACGGTGAACTCATGCAAAAATCAGACCTGTAAGAGCCAGTTGCTACTCGCAATCCATCACCACTTAGGCAACACTCAAATTTATCAAAGATCGAATCATTTTCATATAAATCACAAAGCTGCATATCACCAAAAGATTGAATTAGCTCAGACACAAGAAAAAAGCAAGGATTGAATTTGGTTTTCTCTGAGGATTGAAGCCTCACCTTAGGTCTCAAATATTCATGAACCTGGAAAGTTGAAACTGGACCTGAATCCATGTTAATATCCCATAACTGACAACCAAATAACAGACTAAGATTAGAAGCACATTCCGACAAAAATTCAAACACCCATACCTACGGTAATGCTGAAACTAGCACGAAAAAATATATGAATGAAGCAAATAGGAATACGAGGAGAAATAAAACATTAGAAAAGAAAATTGATCAGTATAGCGCTAAGACAAAGTATGCAAACCGTCGAATGTAACTAAAATTCACGTAATGAGAACAAACTAAGATTTATTAGCAGAAGGGTTACACTGCTTGAACAATTAGCATTCAGCAAGAATAATGATACGAATGTTTGTACTCAACAATGAATGCAATTGTAAATTTATTTGCCATTATGAAACACACAAGTGAATACTCATATAACAATTACCAACCTTGAGAGTCATGTAATCGCGACTCAGTATATATCTTCCATCCTTAGCAAATTTAATATCTGAAATCGAGGCAATTATCTCTGTGAAAAATGATCTAGAACCAGGTACCTCGGTTTCCTCAAACCTGGGTACACAAATATTACAGGTTAGTACAGAAAGGATATTGAGAATAAATTTCCCTCATATCCCAGAACATAACAAAATCTAATTTTTTTTCTCCAGCTGACTGTCTTCGAGTTATTAACATATCCACTTTTTCTTTCCTGTACTATCCTAGAAGACTTAAATACAAACAAGGCCATCTGAAATACTTACAATTTAGCATGAGAATCACACAAAGCTGATTGCCGCAAATCAATAAGGCGTATTGAGCCTTTTGAACTGCTGTATGCTAACGTATTACAATGTGTTGGATGGAATTCAGCTGATGTTATCACCTCTGCAAGAATACATAAAATATGGAATGAGCAAGACATCATTAAACAAGCTTAAGCATAAAACAAAAAAGACAAAAAAAACAAAAAAAGCATCTGAACAAAAGAAGAAATTATTATAAAGCCATTTTGCAGATTTATAAAACTGGCCTAAGAAATTTTCAAAAAGGAAAAAAAGGATAGCAGGTAAAATATCCAACAAAATGCAGACATAGAGAGACACGTGCACATGCACAATATGAGAATATAAACTTCAATGCAAAACCAAGTGCCAGAAAGCAAACTCATCAAACTGGAGTCCCTAAACAGCATTTCCCTATCGACCAGAATATTAGGCAGCTTACCAGTTAAATCCTCCATATTTGCAGGCTTCACATCCACAATATTGAAACTTTGATTGCTAATTTCCAAGTTCCAAAGATTAATGCGCAGATCGTCAGCTGATATAAATGTTTCACCATCACTGAACACGAGAGAGAGGATCAGTAAAATCATACAAACCAATGACAAAGATGAGAGTAAAGCACATATTAAGACAGTAGAAAATGCATTTTATAACATATAATGGTTCAAATTCAACCATATATGAGAGAAGCAAACCAAATCCTAACAAAGGACAAATCACCGCCTTCTAAAAGAAAATATCCGATGCCTTAAAAAACCAAATGGTGACATACAACTTAGCCACAGAACCTGACATACATCAAATAGCTAAAAAGTGTAGCAATTTTCTTCATACACTGAAATGATCCTGAAGATATAAACACTACTTTCACCATTATAATCTGGATTCCCTGTTATAAATAAAAAAGAGGCTGTAAAGTAATATCCTCTAATCATAAATCGTTGAGTATACAGTTATTGGGTGAGTAGGGAGGAGACCAGCAACCAGCAAACCATTATATAACGATGTGGAACAACACCATGTTACCTCATGAATAAATATTGATATATGTGCTAAAAGTGCCACAAAATGATACAATTGTATCCCAGTTTAACTTAATTCTTGTTTTTGAGGATATAGTTTCAATGAAAAAATTTATATTATTGAGGAAAAAAAACAAAAGAATGAAAAACCTTTTTTAATAAAAAAATTTGAATGGTTGAACCTAAGACTTATAACAACCCCCGGCCCCCCTACATACCACTAGAGTTGATGCCCACAGGCAAGAAATGAAGCATGGCTATAAACTCCAAAAACCATAATGCCTCTTCAAATTACAAAGATATCCACAAACAAAGCATATATACTAAGACATAAAGAGTTAAACGCTGAAAGATGAAGTAGATTCAGTATATGAAACGAGAGATTACCTATTGTTGGAAATAGAATTGATATGATAATCATGAGCATGGGCATATACCCTTCGACATCTAGCCATTAGGCTAGTCTCATGGCTAGTTACCTGAACAACTAATTAAGTGTTAGTGCTGTTGTATAAGATCAGACAAGCAGTTCAACAAATTAACAAAAGAGATGATCACTGAAAGACAATAACAACAACAGGCAATAGAGAGAGACAGAGAGACCAAGGACTTGAGGTACGAAGGAACCAAGTCACCCAAACACGGGAGCAAAAAGTGGCATATTCTAAGTGATCTAACTCAAAATTGGCTATAAATAATACTCTTCTACTTACATAATCATATTAGTCACACCTACAGTAGTCCAAAACTAATAAAATAAATTTCTCTCTGGACAAGGAGAGGCTTCACTGAAGTGCCCCATGATCATGCATTGAGCCTTTTCTTGAGTGTTACTAAGTTTTCTTAATGCTACCACGTCTTTCAAGGTATAATACTATGGGCAAAATTGATCTCCCATAAAAGTGTGGAACATTTGAAATGGCTAATAGTTTATGCATAGTTTATATATGATATCATTAGATCAGGTTGAGTACAACTACCGTAGGCAAATGTAGTGATGGAATGCCCCCTGGTGGAAATGAGAAGTCATTGTTCAGATAACTAGATGATCGTTCCAGGCATCCGCCGTTTGCAAGGTATGATTTAGGGTTAGCAGAATTGCTTGAACTAGCAACACCGCCATTTCCTACAGCTTTGGAGGGGTCCATATTCATTTCAGAAATTTTCTTGACCTTCTTTTCTTGTACCTGTTCAATTCTCGGACAGTGAAATCAAATAAATCGGTAGGTGTAGGGAAAAGCCATCCACAAAACAGCATCAGCAATCACATATGCTTCAAACCATGGTCACACAGAGGACTAAATGCAATAATACAATTTATTAGCATGCAAAGTCAAATGAAAATTGGCATTTAAAAAAAAAAAAGAAAAAAAAAAAGAGGAATTTAGTCTAATATATCAATAAACCTGAAGTATAAAGATTATCATAAAAAGCATTGTTGAGTTCCCTTTTGTTTTGTAGGCCTTGTTTTTTGGTACCCCTAGGTGGTTTAGATCAGCCTAGGTGGATTGCTTTTTCACTCTTGTATAGGGCTGAGTTGCTACAATCTATGATTTTTGTATAGGGTTATCTTGTTTCATTCTTTCTTTTGCAATGAAATTTTGTTTCCTATAAAGAAAAAAAAGGCATTGTTTACTATAGTCAGAAGCAGTGACTTAAGAAGATTCATCAGGCAGCTGCCCGTTACTTTTATCTTAGATTGTCAATAAAACTGTTAAGAGTGCTGAAATTCTAGTACTGGGCTTCATCCTAATAGCTTAAACTTTAGGTTCTAGCGGTTACTAACATGGTACTTGAGCCTTATTTTACCGAGAATTGTCTAGGTTCTTGTCAACCGCTTGATTAATTATCTATTATTTGAATTTGTTATGTATTTGTGTTTGCGTTTGGGTCATGTGACAAGCCCATTGGTTTTGCATGTGAGGGAGTGTGCTAGAGTGCTTAAATACTATTGTACGGAGCTTTCCTAGTAGCTTAAGCATTTGGGTTTAGTGGTTATTAATAAAACAATACTTTCATCTATTTCAATACCCCATGTAAAATAAATCACCATGAACTGCTTTAGTACCATCCCATAATATAATAATTCCTCATTTATTCATTTTATGTGCAGAACATCACATTTCCAACAATATAAGCAACACATCATGCAATAATGATATAGACAACTCATATCCAACATACAATCTTTTACATGCAAAATATATTAAACTGGAACAGCACAACTGAGAAATATATAATCATATTCCCAAACAAATCTCCATGACAGGTAGCCCATAGATGCAATGTCCTCAAAATGGATCTTCAAGTAGAATAATTACATATATTATTATTAGATTGTATACCATATAAAAACAGGGAGATACAGAGGGCTTGAGATGCCAAATTCCACTGGTATTAAAGATAGTGATGTTTTATACGGAAAGTTGTGCAAAATCTTTAAGCAAATTGGGAGAAAGGAAAGGGGACAAAAGAAGATACATAGAGAGAGAGAGAGAGAGAGTAGAAGAAAAGAAAAGGAAATTGTTTATGTATAATAAAATCTTTCTTACCTTCCAAAACTTGATGGTTTTATCATTAGTAGAAAGGAGAAACAGCGCACCATTGGCTGTTTGACACCACCTGATTTTGTTGATTTTCTCCTCTATTTCCAAACTCTTTAGATAGTCGAACTAACATAAAGGAAATGAGGAGACAGTATGAGTACAGACTGTTGTGTCTAATGAGCTAAAAGAGAATAGACGTGCAAAGTGACAGTATGTCGCTGACAAGAATACCTCAGGTTCATGGCTCTGAAACTCCGTTTTGTACCGAAACTCAGGATGCCTTATTGGATAATCCATTCTCTCTACATCCCTTCTGGATCCTCCATGCTACAGATTACAGTATATAAAATATATTATTCTTGTAAGAAACAACAAATTTTAAAGTAATATAAGATAATCAAATTCAAAGAATGAATGAAGAAAAGGCAAAAAGAACTTACATCCTTTGCATCTGTCCGCTCGAAGAGAACCACCCGGCCTCCACGGTCACCAGTAGCAAGATGGTCACCAGATTTGTCAAATTCAATAGCTGAAATGATATCAACTGCGGAAGAAAAGACAGACAGACATTTAGAGAAATCCCATCATCGTCCTCCATCAAAGACTATTGAATATATAACTTCTTCTTTTTTTACAGTGAATATATAACATTTTGTTCCGACTAATGAATATATAATTTCATTATGCAGGATGTGTAATAAATTATAAATATATAATTGCGTTATGCAGGAGATATAATTAAAGTAATTGGATTTATCTAAAGTTCAACAAGCTAAAATATCAATGCTTAGAGTAAGAAGCCAACTATTATATGCACATACAGTTGCTATTCTCTCAGTCCCTAACTGTAATACAAAAAAATTATTATTATTTTTCTAAATAATGACAAAACGTTTATGACTTCATCATCCATAAGCTCAATCTCAGATGTGTAACATTAGCATTTTTGACATCATATACACAATTTTAGCTGAACTCGGAATTAACAGCAGGGGACGGTATTGCACAATTGACAATTCAAGAATTGACCAGTGTTCTCTAGTTGTCATACAAAATGTTTATGCAGCCAACTTTACCGCATAATGTATGAAACCTAAATGACAAGCGATAATGATCAGAAGGTTTTCACAATAACACTCATCAAATAATATAACTCCATCCTTAAATACAAAGCAAAACCTCTTAAATAACTACCAGCAACCCTGAGATACAGTTAGATATTTTATGCAATCAGTCTCTCAGCAATCACCACCTGAAGATGTAGGACCATGAATGACTCATTTCCAGCTGAGGTTGGTTACAATATAATACTACATTACTACAAACCCAAGATAGATAAGCATGAATGCAGCAACAAGGTCACCAACTTAGATCACAGAGATCATCTACTATACTGAACACATGTGATCTGAACTTAAAGAAATTTACAAGGTACCATGCAAAGTTACCATTTGATTCATTCTTTGCAAGAGCAAGTGTTTGTAATACCAACCATCTAATGGCAACCATAAGTTTTAAAGCTTAGCTTCTAACTAACCGCAACTTAATAAAGCTTTAAACACCAACTACTTGCAGTCTGTACATAAAAATTTCATGTCATTATTTCATTAAAATGTTATACAGCTATATCCTTTCTCAACTCAGAGATCAAATATCTCTATACTATCCTGATCCTTTTAGGCATCATCTCATTGTTCGTGCTTCTTTAACTCATCTAGAAATCACTCCTTACCGATAGGCAATAGCCCATTATCAGAGGTTTTTGCTCCATATCATTTCAGACCATTTTCACTGCCTTGTCCTTCATTGGGGTTACATCATCCATTCATGGATGTATTTTTGTCTTGTTAATTAGTCTCTTAAAATTTCATCCATGTTAAAATCATCATTTCAATTCTATTTTACTACTAAGTTTCTTTTCTTGCCCAACTCTACACTACCCAACCTTTATTTTGATTTCATCCAATTAAAGTCGCATAGAATGTGACCAGAATCCAGCTTTTTGTAATACACTCACACACACAGCCAGTGATTGAACCAAAATTCATCACTCCTTCAAATGTTTTAAATCACTAGCAATGCAGAGTTACTCACATCCATTTCCCTTTCCGTAACAATACAATAGGTTGCATAAATTGAGCATACTCCTCTGTATCCTCATGCCTCTAGAATCACGGCTTAACTAACCTAAATTGAGTTCACTTATCAAATTACCAAAAACATAAACCTTGAACCTCTAATACAATACTACAAAACACTAAAAAACGCTAAAGATGTTGGCAGCAATAGCAATGTATCCTCTTACATACATTACTACCACCATAACCACATCATTTTACTACGGGTGCAAGCTTACTTTCTAGTAAAGTCCTTTGTTGTTGCACAATTAACCTGATATAAAAGAAAATTTGAGGGCACTCCAAGACCAATAGAGACATCTCCACTGGACCACGAAAGATAAAATCGCCAACCAAGAATCCTCGTATTTATAATTCAAACTAATTAACTCATTTATCAAATTTAATAGAAGCTTCAAAACGATAACTCGAAGCATGCCTTCAATCCCAATATCACAAAAGACACAAACCAAATGAGATCTAAACTACAATTCACAACTTCAACTAAAAAAATAAGCATTTTCAGAATCAGAATATGATAATAACATCAAAAAGAAAAAAGTGCATGCACTTCACTTCAAACACTCCTTATTATCTCAATCCAATAAAACATAAACAAAATCCGACAGCGACCCACAAGTCGAAACGAAAATCACTCGATAACCCACGATCCATTTTAGATCCAAAACCCAAAATCAAACCCTAATTGCCTCAAAATCACACTAACTCTATTAGATCCAAAACCAAACCCAAAAATAAAAAAAAAATAAAAACAAAACTTACCCACAGAAAATAAAAAAATTATAATAAAAAAATTACCTTCCTGTACTTCTTCACCGGCGGTGCGTTCGCCGAAGACCTGAGAGAATTTCCACTCGAGAGGCTGTGGTGGACCCGGCTGAGAAGCACCAGCACCAGCAGCCGTCGCGACCTCCTCATCACCGCCGTTCATTTCTCTCTATCTATCTATCTCTATCTCTCTATCTACCTTCGATTGTTGACCAGTAATCAGAATCAAACGGTCCACGAAACTCTCACCAAATCGAAGATCGCAATCACATCATCGTCGTCGTCGCCGTTCGTAGCTTCTGAACCCAAAATGAGATTCCGACGATTCTACAATTCAACCATTGAACGCCAACACAACACAACACAAACACCATATAACCAAAAAAACCAAAAAAACAAAACAAAACAAAACTATTTTATGTCTTCTCTTTTTTCTTTTTTCTTTTTTAACTTCTCTCTCTCTAGAATTCTTTTTTATTATTATTATTTTTTCTGAGATTCTCTCTCTAAAAAAATATTTAATATAATTTTCTTTTATTTATCAAAAGGAGAAAATTGGGATTTTTTTTTTTTTATAAGGTTTGAGCTCTCTCTCTCTTCCTTCTAGACTTTTTGTTCTCTCTCAATAATGGAACTTTTTTCTTCACTTTTTTATTTGTTTATTTTTTGGGTGATTGGATAGAGTAACATCTGTCAATATTCAAGGGGTGTGACAGGCAAGTTTGATTGGCGGAGGGTGAGGATGAAAAGTCATGAAATTGGACGGTTGTGGATGAGAGAGATGGGACCATTAAGGAAGAAAGTTACATATAAATAGTTGTATTGCTATTGATCTCATGATCTTCTACATCGTCTTTATTACTAAATCTAAAAGTCTGATCTTTGATTAGATTTCATTGAAACAATATTCTATTAATGATGGTTTTTTATTTATTTATTTATTTATTTATTTATTTATTTATTACATTATAAATTCAGAATTTGTTTTTAGAGAAAGACTTGAACCCACGTCTCTGTGGTGCAGGCATATAGGGTTTATCACTTGACCATCCACATCTCGTCTATTAATAATAATAAATTACATGTATTCGTTAATTATTTCATCATTATTGATCTGAATATTCTGAACTATGTTTAAAGTTTCAATAATAAATGAATAAAATCATCTTTAACTTTCGTTCAACATCAGATCATTATGATATCTTATTTTTATTATTAAAGTTTCAATAATAAACGGATACAATCATCTTTAACTTTCGTTCAATGTTGAATCTTTATGATATCTTTTTTTTTATTAGTTGCATGTCACTTTTTTTTTTTTTTATATAGGTTTTGCTATGGTCACAAAAAAATAAAGATCTTGGTCTAATGATAATTCACTTGAATCAAAATTACATAGATTTATCGCTCAATTTCACAAATAAAACGTAACTTTAGGTACATTATTAATAATATACATGAATAGGAATTCATTCACCTTAAAATTTTACAAATATAATAAATTTAGTGTTCAACTTTATGAATATAACATGCTTATTAATCTATCGATTCTCTAACTCAACGAAAACCATTTTATATTAGTTGATATAGAAGGTAAAATTAACCTATTATATATATCATAAAGTTGATAACTTAATTTATATTGAGGTAGACTTGCATGAATGTAATAAGTTGTTAACAGAATAAAATAATAGTTTTCAAAAGATCAAAATCAGAAATAGAATAAATTCCCATACCTAATTTTCAGATATTACATACAGTTTCAAAGTCTTTAACTCTTTATATCTCTATATCTAGTGATTGAATGAGAATAAATTCAACAATAGCATTTACTTTTTTTTTTTTTCTTCCTCTTCTTCTTCTTCTTCTTTTTTTTCAATGAAAAGTTATATTACTAGTATATAAATGTGATAGGAATCTTATAGTGTAATCTCATGTAAGTTTGCTTTTTATTCTTTTTACTTTTTCAATAAATAGAAAATTCCAATAAGATGAGTTGGTGTAGAGTGTAGACAAATTATTTGTTTAATGATGATAATTAGGTGTTTAATTAGTGCAAAAGTTAACTTAATTAGTGAGGCTATTGTCACAACAGCCTAACTATATAATATTAAAATAGTTGACTATTTAACAATAAAAATTGTCAGCTTTCAAATCAAACCATACAGCAATCTGCCCTAGTTTTTTTTTTTTTTTTAAATTTTATTTTTTTTTAGTATAGCTTTTTGTTGAGCTAAAAAAAATGAAAAAAATGTAATAAATTTTGATCATATAATATTTTTTATGATTATAGGTTAGGAAAAGACCAACAAAAAGTTGGATAAAATAAATAAATAAACTACTTATCACACACTAGGGGAGCCAAAATTAAAATCTGTGTATAAAAATATTAAAGATTTTGTTTTAAATTTGATTCGAGACACCATAATAAAGTTGTATGTTTTTATTGATGAAATTTTAAATAATATATATAAATTAAATATAATTTGGAAAAAGTTTTATGTCTCTCCTTCTAATAATTGAATTTGAATCCAATAGATTGTTTTAAGTACAAATTTAGGATTAGAGAAACGTCATACTTTGAACCTATAACTTTAATATGTGGGTGTGAAGAGTTTACCATAGAGATTTCTCAAATTTTATCGATTTCAATAAAATTTTAACTATATATTACCAAAATAGTATAAATGTATAATATCATTACAGTATTTCTATCTCAAATATTAAAATTATTAAACATCGAGGTCACAAGTAAGTATGTGAGATTCTTTTAGTGTATAAAGAGTATTTTTTTTTTTTTTTTTTTAACTTGCCTGGACCAGCGAGAATAGACTCTGCAAGCAGAGTCCGGAACACTACTCCCACTATTAAAAACCAAGGTGGAACAAATGAATATATATACATACACACTAAGATGTTGAACCTTGGTGGTCCACCACCAAGGCAAGAGGCCTTGTGTTATAAAGAGTATTATTTTGGGTAGTTTCTTTTAAACATGTATAGCAACTAAGTCAAAAAAAAAGTCAAAAAATAAAAATAAAAATAAAAATAAAAATAAATGATGCAATTTCCGGTCAGCAAATTTTGCTTCTTGTTAGGGTTTCTGCAACATAATCAAATTCTCAACTATTTGATGGGTCCCAAACACCTATCTCTACTTAGATCTCTCTAAATCTATGGAGTTCCACATGAACTACCACATCATGATTTGGTCAGTTTGGACCAATCCAAAAGAGCTATCTAAAATTTGTAATTAAATACACTCCACCTATTTAGTAGGGTCGTCTCGTCTATAGTTAGATCATATATTTTTTTTTCAATATTTTAAAAAATTACCGATGTTACCAACTAATACTCTTCACTAGGGTTTTATAAAATCATAAAATATGGGGAAACCACTCTCTATAGTGAGAATTACTTTACAGGTTCCGACAAACTTCTGATTCGATAGGAAAAAACATATTAAATAAGCCTAAATGTAAATGATAGGAGTAGGTTTTTAATGCTATTTCTGCCACTAGGGCCAGTAAGTGAATGGAGTGAGCCTAAAGTTATTTCTGCCATTGGTCACATTAAAACAAAGAGTGGGCCTAAATATTCCTAGAGATTTGTGATATTGGCACACTAACATTTTGTATGTACACTAACTTTTATTTATTTTTTATTTATTTATTTTTATCATGTATTTTTTTTTTAAACCTTTTATAAGGATTCAAACCACTGGCTTATGAATCATTTATCTAAACCCTAAACTTGTTTATTTATCAGCTGAGTTATGCCCATGAAGACATACACTCACATTAATAAATTTATTGAATGATAAATTTGTATATAATAATAGCAGCAGCGGTAATAATAATAATAATAATATTTATAATAATAAGGGCATTGCCAGTATTAACTTACCCAATTATCTAGGAAGAATTTCTCAAAAAAATAATTATTATTACTATAGTCCAGCTCATCACCTTTTATCTCTCATTTTACGTTGATGGAGGTCAAATCCTACTATACACATTTTACAAGTTTGTATAGGGAATAGGTCCTGACAGAGTGACAGACCCTTAACATGTTGGGTATCTGAATTTATTGTAATACTTTTAAAACAAAATAATCCAGAAAGAAAAATCGGTCCAAATCGAAGTTTTATGTATAGACTGGGCTAGAGTAGGCCACATCTTTCTTGATCCAAACTCCCCCAGAAAAGCCCAAACCCAGAAGTAAACAAAACTTTTTTTTTTTTTTTGGCTTTAACTTGCTTGAAGTTGTTTTAAATGACAAATGCAAGTTCACAGCTTGGAAAATCAAGAAATATTTTGGAAAATAACAAATCGTTTATCGTGCCGGAAAGTGGTTCTCTAACGTTTGACAACTAACTACTACAAAATAACATGTGAGATCCTGCATCTTTTTTCGTTTTTTTTTTTTTTTTTTTTTAAGAAGTATTAAAAGTTTTGCTTATATAATGTTAGAAAACTAATGACATGAATGACATTAATCATAAGATATAATATAAGGAGGAGGTAGAAGAAAACCTTCTCTAAACATGCAGTGTAAGCCTCCACTAGTTGTGTCTGCCATTGGAGAGCTATATTCAATTATGTCAAACCCAAAATGTTAAAAGAACAAAAAATGTGAGGTAAAGATAGAGCACACACACTGCACAGAACATGTTAGGCAATTCAATTATCGTATACTTTCCAAACGGAGCACAAACAGAAAGAACCAACTTTTAGACAGAAACCAAAATGTTTGTGACCAAAGTGCTTCGGTATTTTGAGACCATTAGGGTGCAGCGGATCCACCATAGATCTTTCGTTGAGATCTTGCACCATGCATCCCCATTAAAATCTTGCCACGTAGCAAGATCTCAGCGGGGATGCATTAATCATGATGCATCCTAATGCATTTTAACTTTTGTCCTAGATTCCTTACATGTTCACATGTTCTAGATCAGTGTGATATTAATTAGGTGTTGTGGTACCCTTAGTATGGATAAGGATCCTCTCCTCATCTTACCTCATCCTCACCTCATTTAATCTTATAACATATAATCATCGCAATGAATGAATGGTTAAGATCCGATTGACACTTTATTAACAATCAATCACATGCTTTAAAAAAGTAAGGAAAATGTGAGGTAAGGTGAAAATCCTGGTCCCCCTAGTATACATTTGGATTATTGGAATAAATCTTTGTACTATTTTTAATTTTCTCTTATCATTGATTAGATTATAGAATGTGGTATAATATAGAATTTATTATAGTCATTACCTATATATTAATGGAGAATCCTTCTTTACCCATGCACTTTGTTTTTGGGTTTATTAAATTATGCTAATCTATTATAGAGATAATAGAGTTATCAAGAGCGATTTTCTTTTCACATAAATTTTAGGTATAATTTCACATAAGTCCTATCTATTTGTTGATTTGTCACCTTTATAAATGTCTTTATAAATTCATCACTTTAGTCATTTCTATTTCCAAAACTCATCACTTTAGTCCATTTGACCAAATATGTGAAAGTCAACTATTTTAAAACCTATAAAAGTACACTTTTACCCTTATTACTATTTAATTTAGCTAAAATTATTATCTTAAATTTAAATAAAAATGAAAAATAATGAAATTCTCAATAATAAAATATTAAATAAATATATTTAAAAAATCTTAATTAAAAAAATCCATTAATTTTTTCTTATTTTGTATTTTTTTTTTCATAATGGATTTTTATTTAGCTAAAATGATTATCTTAGCTTTAAATTAAAATGAAAAACAACAAATTCTCAATAATAAAACCCAAAATAAATAGATTACAAAAAAAAAAATTATGAAAAAAAATCATTTGAAGCTAAGATAATCATTTTAGCTAAATAAATATCCATTATGATAAAAAAACAAAAAAAAAAATTAATGGATTTTATTATTATTATTTATTTAAGATTTTTTTTGTAATATATTTATTTAAGATTTTATTATTGAGAATTTTATTATTTTTAATTTTAATTTAAAGCTAATATAATCATTTAAACTAAATTAAATAGTAATAAGGGTAAAAATGTACTTTCACAAGTTTTAAAATTGTTGACTTTCACATATTTGGTCAAATGGACTAAAGTGATGGGTTTTGAAAAAAGAAAGAACTAAATTGATGAATTTTGAAAGACGATTATAAAGGTGACAAATCACCAAAAAGATAGAACTTATGTGAAATTATGTATAAATTTTAATATAATATGTAAATCATCTCTACCGTTAAAAATTCAGATAATTACTCCTATAATGCAGTTGCAATTTCTTTTTCTTTTTTTTTTAAAGGAAAAACTTTTGCTTTCTCCTTTTAAGATTAAGTGATTTGCTTTATCCTTTGACAAGTGATGTCTGGTTAATATTCATTGGCCATATAAATTGGAATAAAATGTTGAAAAAAATGTACCCTAATTGAATTGCAGTATTATTAAAAAAAAAAAAAAATCATAACAAATTAAGGAGAAAACTGATGGGATCAATTATATATATAGTTGCACATCACCTCTCAGCAGAAATTGTTGTGTACCTCATTTCCACACCTAGTGGTCAAGTGTTCGAGTCCCACCGTACGTATTTTACAAGTATGTATGGGGAGTTTTCTCCCGGTTTGTGGGAGCAGCCATCTCTCCGGTTATGAGAGTTGTAGTCCATATATAGCCTTTCTCCGATAGTGGGAATAATATTCCAAGCCATTCTTATAGAATCTGATTAATTTCAACTGGTCCCGACAGTAGTTGTATTAAAAATATATATATATATATATATATATATATATATAGTTAGCATTGTTTTTAGGGATGATAATAGAGTGGATTGGAGATGGATAAATATTATATCGGTTTGAAATTTATGTCCCTATCCCCGTTTCAAAGTAAGCGGGGTGGATTCAGAAAATCTGTAAATTATGGTAAGGATTTCCATCCTTTATCTATTTTCTTAAAAATATTATACTTGGTACTCTCATGTATGGTCAACGGCTTCTTAATTCTTATTTTATAAACTAGCTTTTTTTTTTTTTTTGTTGAAAAAAATAAAAAATAATTTGTATAATTAAAGTTAACGATTACGTAATAAATTTGTTATGTTGATAAAATATTAAAATTGATAATGGAGGTGGGTGAGGCCGAGGGACTGATATATATAGACCGTATTCTTTCTCATTCCTGTAAATAAAATGGATATTAAAATCATATTCATATATACAATAAGATAAATTAATACAATATTATGGTAGTCCATACAATTATGGGGACTAATGCCAATAACATACAATAATAAAATTAATCCAAAAGCCAAGTGTTCCATGACACTCAAATTCACCATCTACATACTCATTCATTCTTTTATCAGGTGATGTATTAAAACAAATAGGGACCAGTTAGTGTAGTTCACATTATTAAATTTGGGTGGAGCTAATGGTTTGAATCGAGGATTTCTATAGTGATATGCAAGGAGAGACATTGTTACGTACATGGAAAAATCTAGGGGGTGGTAATATGAGCTATCATATCACGTTTGTATAAACTCAAACACGACACGTTAAGTTTTTCTCAATCCGAACATGATCAATTAAACTTATCGCGTCATAGATCAAAACCCAAACATGATCATTAAATTATCAGGTTACTTGATAAAGTTTTTAAATTAGGAATTTCAAGGACAATTTAGTATTTTCGATAGTCAAACTCTGTCAATGATTTAGTTTAATCAAAATTTGACTAATAGCAGGAAATGCCATTAATAAAAAATTGGTGGTTTTTATTTTTTATTTTTTCTTGGTCAATTAGGTTTAAAAATGGAGGAAATAACACTCTTTTCATATTGGATTTTGAGAGTATCACTAGATTAATAACTTAAGTTTAAATGGTACAAAATTACTAAAATAACCCCATCTCCATCTTTTATTGAATTTGTGCCATTTTTAGGTTATTTATTTATTTATTTATTTATTTATTTATTTATTTATTTTTTTACAAATCCATTAATGGGTGACCAATGGAGGTCCTCCATCATTGGAGATGAAAAACCTCCATTAAAGGTTCTACCTCCAACGGAGATCGAAATTGACCTCTAATAGAGGTTTCAATGAAGAAGATGACCAAAAAAGAAATTGGAAATTTTTTATTTTACCTAGAAAGTCTCGGAAATTGTAAAAAGTCTTGAAAACTATAAAAAAAAAGTCTCGGAAAAGTTTCGAAAACTACTAAAAAGTTTCGGACTACCAAAATAGGTCTCGGAAAACAGTAAGTCTCGGAAAAAAAAAGTGCGAGACTTAGGGGTCATTTATTTGTTGCACTTAAAACTTAATGAGTCTGAATTGAAATTGTTAAGTTGTTTTGTTTGTTTGTTTTAAATGGTCAAACAACTTAAAAAAACCAAAAAATAATTTAAAATAAAAAGTAAGAAAACCTGACTTTTAACTTAATTCTAAATAATTTGATTGCATTTAATATATTTTCTTCCAAGACTATCCCACCAAAGATAAAATATTTTCAATTTTATCATAAATTTATATTATACACATTTATTTATTTTAACCTATTACCTATTATAAACATCTAAAAAACATTAATCACACTAAATCAAAGTCATTTCTAAATCATTATTTATCCTTAATATATATATATATATATATTTATCACATCTTAATCATGAATGATATATTGCAATTATTATATAAAAATGGTTTAAGATTTATTAAATTATTTTTATTTAGTCGTTTGTATCATATAAAATGAAAATACATAACAAATAACAACAACAAGGGTTTACATGTCAAATTGCTTGTTTTAAAATCATTTTATATTTAAAAAAACAAGAAAGTTGACATTCTATTCGGAGGTCATAAAAATGAAAAACAAACATGTCATTCATATTCATGTTTCAGTCATTATTCAGTTTTCATTAAAATTCAGAATTGTTCATTCTTCAGATAAAAAAACAAACGACACCTTATTTTTGTGAATATGTTTAAAGGTATTTTTATCGAATCCACACTTTAGGTGTTATTAAAACTTAAGTTATTAATTTGATGATAGTCTTAAAACTAGGGATGCCCATTTATCCCCTGATACCCAAATCTCCACTCCCCTATCCCCATTTGGGGGGATTTTTTTTGGGGGAAATGGGTGGGGATGAGGATGATTTTTATCCCCAAATTGAAATGGTGATGGAGATGGGGAGACCATCTCCATTTGGGGGAATTTTTTTGGGGGGAAATGGGTGGGGATAAGGATGATTTTTATCCCCAAATTGAAATGAGGATGGAGATGGGGAGACCATCTCCATTTTCCCATTTTTCCCACTTTTCCCACAAATTTATATAAATGGGGATGGGGATGGGGGTAAGTGCTTCCATCTCCATTTCCCCCAAACCTTATATATAATATATATATATATATATATATAATATTTTTATTCTTTCTATTTTACTAAATATATATACTTCTTTATAACTCTAAAACTTAACCCTAAATCCTATATACTTCTTTGTAATAGATTGTGTATTTTTTTTTAGTATGTAATTTTTACTTAAACATGGAAAATGGAGAAACGGGGAAGACAAGGGAAACGGGGAAACGAGATGTTATCGGTCTATATTAACTCACATTAAACAGGGATTGGGATGTGGGGGAACCTATATTAACTCACATTTCTGATTTAATTTTTTGATTTCAATATCTTAACCATCTATTTAATTTAGTGGTTGAGAATTGAGATGTTGAAATCAAAAAAAAATTGGATTATAAATTTGAGTTGCCGTAGACTGACCTTTCAAAATATTCAAAACCAAAATTTGTACCATGTATTCGGTCAATATTTAAATGATCATATTCTCATATCACTAGAAAACAAAACAAGTCACTGTACTACACATGAAATCTGCCATCAAAATATACGATCACATCATGAAATATATATATATATATATGATCACAACTACTTTGAAAATCTTTGACTACCCATAAATATAACTGATCTTCTTGACCAGTTTATTGAAACTTTGAACATCCATTTTATTTTGTTGTGTTTTCGGTCCTGTTCAATGAGAAGAAAGTTATCCTCTGACATATCTTACATCAAAAATATCACAAGCATATCTTTAAGAATCTCTGACCACTCAAACCATTTAACGGTTCACAAACCCAACGACCTCATAAAATTTATTCAGTTCACTTGCTTATTTATATTATCCGTTAAACTTATTGTATCACTTAAAACTCAAAAACTCAAACACGATCTATTACATCAAATTAACGAGTTAAATGTAATGACCGAATTAACCCATTAATTCATTTATGGTCGCCACTTGAAACTTGAAAGCAGATCGAACAATCAATCTGAAAAAAATAAATACAAATAAACTATATTTATTAAAAGAAACTTGCAAGCATATAAAGTTTCTTAAAATGGCTTTAAATTCCATCAAATTATTATTAACAAATTTTAATTGAGCTATAACTTTCATTTTACTAGATTATGTTATTTGACTTAATTAAAATATGGTTATATTCATCTCTCCGTAGGCAGCATTGTATTGTAGCTCAATAGCGTCGGATCTTGTTAACAACCCAAAATTTTCCATTAAGTAATTCATATTAATTAATTCTTTGATCATGCACAACTTTTTGATTCTAGAAAATATAAACACAACCTTTTTATTCGTTTTTTACAACACGTATTCGATTCAATTTGATCCATTGACAATTCAATTTGATCCATTGTCGGGTCTAGCTTCATTGTTGGTAGCCATTGTTATAATTATATGCAACACTAATGGGTAGAAATAATGGCCATACTGTTTATATTAAACATATATCTAAAGGCTTCGAATGCTAAAATTTATGATTAAGAAAAAGGCAAAAAGCAGAGCATCGAACTATTGATTCAAGGCTTTATGTTATAATAATTTTTTTTTTTAAGTTTTAAAATATATTTTATGTTTTCAAAATAAATTATGCAGACATGAATTTTTCTCATTGGTCGGAGGTTCAATGGTTGGGTCAAGAAAGGAGTCAATCTACCAATGAGTTTCAAAGTCATGTAGTTTGAACTTTGAAGATCTTTAATAGGAGAAAATCTTCCCTGGGACGGTCTCATAAACGTGGATATGAGATCGTCCAATGAGAGTGCACCACATGTTCCATATACGTGGATATGGGACCGTTCCAAGGAAGATTTTTTTCTTTAATAGAGATTCTAATTTGTACATTTGTACCTTGATGAAATTATATCTATTTTTAAGAATTTTGATCTGAATTTTTTTGTTGATGATAAATTTAATAAAATCTACCTATGAACAAAATTTGAGAATTTTTCAAGTACCAAAACTATTTATCCCAATTTTATTAAATATAAAGATATCAGAAAATGAGATAAATATAGAAAAATTCAAAATAATATTTCTGGTGTATGTATATATGTACCACATGAAGACCGAAGAGGGAGCAAAGAAAAAGAGAAATGCATAATTTTACAAGAGAACTTTTCTCAATCTCACTGCTATAAATTTAAATAACAAAATGGATTAGATGGGTGAGAGACTATCATAGGGTAGGTGAGGTTGATAGAGAGTATAGAGATAGAGGGTAGTATCTCATGATTTGTTATATTAATGTGATAAATAAGATTAAAATTTAAATGATTGTTTAATTAAAAATAGAGTTTAAAATGCCATAACAATTTAATTCTAACTTATATTTGATCAATAAATATTATTTTATGAAACAATTTCAATGTAATTAGACCTGGAAAGGTTCCGGTTCCAACCGTGGAACCGAACTGGAACCAGAACTGAAAAAACCGGAACCGGAACCAGAACCAGAACCGGTGGTACCTGGTTCCGGTTCCGGTTCTAATGTTTAACGAACCATCCGGTTCGGTTCAAACCGGCCGGTTTTTTTTTTTTGGACCGTTGGGCTCAATGTCATGCTGACATCAGTATACCGTTGGCCTCAACGGCCAACCCTTTAATTAATTTATTTATTTTATTTTTTTATTTTTTATTTTTTCTATAAATACCCCTCATTCCCTTTCATTTTTTCTCACAATCTCACACTAATTTCTTATTTTCCTCTCATTCTCTATTTCTCTCAAATCTCAATTCTCTCTATTCTCAATTCTCTAAATCTCTAATTCTAAATTTCTAATTTTTATTTCAAGTTTCATTGTCTCAATACTCAACTCTCAAGTCTCCAACACTCTCCAACTCTCTAAGACTCCAAGACTGAAGACTCAAAGTTTCCAAGGTTTTTATTATTTATTTAATTTTGCAATTTTTTTTATTTGCAATTAATTTTATTTGCAAAATTCCAATTAATTTTATTTGCAATTAATTTTATTTCCAATTAATTTTATTTCCAATATATTTTATTTGCAATTAATTTTATTTACAATTTATCTTATTTATAATTTATTTAATATCCGAATAACCAATTACTATTTAGTATTTACTAAATACTAAGTTTCCAATTTCATTTATTTACAATTTATCTTATTTCTAGTTATTACTTAGTACTTACTATAATAGTACTTAGTACTTACTAGTTACTACTAATCTACTATTATAGTATTATATTATTATAGAATATAGATTTATACTTTATAGTATTATTCTTCTAAGTTCTAAGTTTTCAATTATCTATTTCAGATTTTCAGTATTTCTCTAGTCCCAAATTTATTTCGTCCAATCCAATGGCAAGTGGTGGAAATGGAAGGGGTTACGGCCGTGACGATCCTAGGCGTTCGATTTCGATGAAAGGTAAGGGTCAGATGGTCGATAATCTAGGTCATAACGACACCACCTAACACGATTATCTGCAACGCCGGGCCTATGCTGAAGACCTAGGCCTAAACATTCCTACTCCCCCTTTAATAATTTTAGAACCCGATCATAATGCCACCCCCGGCCCTAATTTGACAAGCCATTCAGAAAATATGCCTGATATTGATACACCTCCGGATTATGATTTTGATCCACCGGAAGCAGATGAGGACGAACCGGATCCGAAGCAGAGCAAATCTGATCAATTCGTCAAACATATGAAGAAAGTTAGGCAAGAAGATGGAAACTATGTAGCGGCTTGCAATTATTGCAATAAAGTATATAAGTGGTCCAAATCCGGAGGATATTGCACTTATCGGAAGCATATTCAAACCAAACATCCAGAAGCAAATACCAGATCGAGGTCACAAACACAAATTCCCAAGTACGCTACTCCTAACCAATAATTATTTCGTTATATTGATGAACAAAATAGGGAAGAATTAGCTAGAATGGTAGTAGTAGAACACTTATCATTCGGTTTTGGTGAAAGGGTTGGTTTTATTAATTATTGTCGACGAGCATTAAACCCTGCTGCATGCCGTGTTCCTAGATCCACTCTTGTATATACACTTGAAAAGATTTATGTAAAAGAAAAAAAAAGTTAGAAAGATTTTTTGAAAAATATAACGGTCGTGTTTCCGTATGTGTCGACATATGGACTGACCATTGACGATCACATTCATACTTGGGTGTCACTTGTCATTTTATGGATGATGCATGGAATATCCAAAAAAGAATTCTTGCATTTAGAGTTTTTGATGATTCACACACTGTTCAAAATATTGTTAGAATGCTTAGAATTATTTTTTCAGAGTATAAAATTGAGAACAAAATTTTTGCAATTGGTTTTGATAATGTTTCTAGCAATACTGCTGCTATTCCATCTTTAATTAATTTATGCAAACCATTTGTTGGTGGTCCATTTTTTCATCAAAGATGTGCATGCCATGTTTTAAATTTATGTGTTAAAAAAGGATTAGAAACTCTTGATCATTCTATTCTACCTATTAAATAAGCCCTTCAGTTTTTATGGAAACATTCTTCTATAATGAATGCATGGGTAAAATATTGTAAACAAAATGGTAGACGTGCCATTAGATTTCCTTGTGATGTTCCAACACGTTGGAATTCTACTTATAAATTACTTGCTCAAAGTTACGAGTATAGAGATTTATTAGTTTCTTTTATTCAATTTCATGTTATTGACATTCAACTTTATAAATCTCATTGGGATGCTTGTTACAACGTTTTTAATTTGTTAAAAGTTTTTCATACTGTTACAGCAAATTTATCTGGTGTTTATTATCCTACAATTCATTTATTTATTATTGAAAGTCTAAATATTGCTGGTGCATTTGCTTATTGTGAATCCGACATAGAAATAGGGGAAGCCGTTAATGCTATGAAGGAAAAATGGTTACGTTATTATCATGAGTTGCCAGATATTTATTTGATTGCCATGATTTTTGATCTACGTTGTAAATTACAAATTTTTTGTTATTATCTCAATGGTTATTATGGCATCCAAGGTTTAAACATAGAATATAATGTTAATGCATGTTATGATAGAATTAAGAAATTATTGTATTCTTTATATTATGAATATCTTTTAGTTTATGGATCCTTACTCAACTTAGATGTTACACGAACACAAACTGCACAGCCCACATCATCATCATCCGGATTTTTGAATTTAGGATATAGTCTATTATAAAAAATAAAAAAAAATAAAAAAAAACCTAGATATTCTTCTTCATCAAGCATTGACAAGTATTATGAGCTTGAATCTTATCTAAATGATTCTTATGAGTTTATAGAAGATACGTCTGACAAACAATTTGATATATTACAATATTGGAAAGAGTACGCAAAGTACTATCCAATCATGGCTATCATAGCCAAAAATATTTTTTCAACACTAGTTTCTACAGTGGCGGTGGAACAAGAGTTCAGCGCCGGGGGGGATATCTTGGATGAAAGGCGTTCATGCTTGACTCCGAAAGCACTCAAGATACAGGTTTGTGTGGATGATTGGACAAAGGCTCAATATAGACAACAAGAAATCGAACATGAGATAACATACGATTTCTTCAAAGATGACGAACATGAAAGTGGAGAGACAAGTACAACGGGCCCGGAATAGAAGACGTGGATCACGTATTCACGTCATCACAAGTCTATGTCATCAACAAACCTGCAATAAAAGGTAAGAGAACTATGTGGCCTTTGATTCCTCTAAACCCCCCAAGAGGATACGTAGACAACTTAATTGTAGTGAAAATTAAGTGCAAGGCTAATAATTTTACATTTTTTTTTTGTTTTTTTTTAATTTAATTTTGTAATTTATCATTTATTTATTTTATGTTATTTTTGAACTTCGGGTGACCTAATTCCCAAATATCCAATGAAATGTAATATGTAATTTGTAATTTGACATTTTGTTTATTTTATTTTAATTTCCTTTTGTAATTTGTATTTTGTCATTTGTTTATTTTGTAATTTGTCATTTATATATTTTATTTTATTTTATTATTTAAAATTACATTATTACAAGTTTAGTAGTTTACAATTTAGAAGTCTTTTTTTAAAAATTAAATTTTTTTTTAAAAAAAAACCCGGTTCAGATCCGTCGGTTCCATAAAAACCGGAACCGGAATCGGAACCGAACCGGAACCTTACCACCATTAAATGTAATAGTGTAATTGAAAATACACGAGAGCAAGGCATGCTGTGCCGTACGATCCAGCCTCCACTTACTCCAAACATATGCTAAAATTCTGATCATTACTAGTCACGGTCAGAGCCGGCCCTGGGCAGGGGCTCCAGGGGCGCAGGCCCAGGGCCAAATTTTAAGGGACTTTTGATGCGTGAAATCAATTCATGTTATGAGTTAAAAAATGGCCTCTGATGAATTCAAATACATGTGATAAAAGCCCAAACATTAATAAAATAGCTATTCTCTGGCAGTGGGCATCAGACAAAAAAAATAGGTACTTGTAGTTTAGGGATCGCAAAATTCCTCGTGGGGACGGGGCCCCGTAGGGATCCGCACTTTTGGGGTGGGGATAAGTTTCAATTTGGTGGGGGTGAGGCGGGGATGAGGATAGATAGTCTAACCCGCAATGGGTATGGGGTGGAGATGGGTTTTATACTCCCCGCCCAGCCTCGCCCCGTTTAAAATAATACTTAGTGAAACCATGTAGTTTCAAAGAAAATAAATGTATCTAAAAAAAGAAAAGAAATATATATATAAATACATTACCCCTAACTTTATATCTCTTCACGGTTATTTAATATAAAGTGACAAAACAAAATACTATTAAAAAAACCCAAATGGAGTTGATCGTATGAAGAGAGAACTAGAGAAATAAATGCAACTATTATATGATTAGCGTTATGATTTTCGAACATTTTGACTTCATACTTTATGTTTATGTTTGAAAATGATTAAATTACTTGTAAGAATTATGTTTATGAGATGTTTTTAATAGTTTCTTTGAATTATTTACTACTTTATATATTATATCATGTTCAATTGTTATATATTTATTATTTAAATAAAAATATATATAAATGGGGTAAACGAGTGGGGATAGGGACATCACTCTCCGTTGTACCCCGCCCTGCCCCAACCCGTTCCATCTATAGTGGGGTTTTATGAGGGGATGAGTTTTTAAAAAATAAATGGGTGGGGTGCGGGGAAGGCCACCCCGCCCCAAACCTGCCCCATTGCCATCTCTACTGTAGTTTAAGGCAATTTTTTTTTTTTATTATTTAAATAAAACTAAAAAAATAAAATTTGTTGGATGGATCTCCACCATAAAAAGATAAATTAAAAGATAAGTTGTTATTATTATTATTATTATTAATTTTGTTGAATGGATGTCCACCATAGAAATCAAGTTTGAAAAAAAAACCCCCTTAAAAAAAAAACTAAGGAAAAAAAAATTTAAATACAGATCAAACCCAGATCCGGTCAAACTCTTTTGACCTCTATCTCCATTTACTGATCTACATCTGCTACAAGAGATTCAAAGATTCAAGTGAAATCTCAGCTAACTTGCGATTAAAAAATCCAGGCAAGATTTATATGTAATATCATTCATTGTCACTTGTGATCTAAATAAAGGCTTATGTGATCGAAACACCTGAAATACTCTCACCTCACACAGATCTCTGATGGAGGTCGCAACCTCCATTTCAGACCTCCAATGAAGGTCACAAACTAGTAAAAAAAAAAAATAGAAAGAGAAGAAGAAGAAGAAAATATAAGAAAAGGAAAAAATAGAAGGAATAAAAATCATAAACCAGAAAAAAAAATAGAAAGAGAAGAAGAATAAAATAGAAGAGAATGAAAAAATGTAAGGAAAAAAAGGCAGAAGAACGAAGAAGAAGAAAAGAATTGAGGAAAAGAATAATAATAATAATTTTTTAATAAGAGTGGGTCCATCCCACGGTGGGAATCAGATGGAATTCACATTACCCTCGAATAATTTAACAAGAGGGTAATGTGATTACCATGAGGATTCACTTTCCTTAGTCTAAAAAAACCTAAACCCTCTATCGAACAATGCTATCAAATTCTCATTCCCATTTTTAGTTTTCTATTGTTCTATAATTTCTATTTATAATTTAAGGTTCTATTCTAATAGTCTAAAAGTGTTTAATTTGTAAATTGTAATGATATGTTTATTTTATGATATTTTCGATGACATATTCAATTTTTATTTATTTGTTTGTTAACTTTTGTTTTATATTGTATTTTCCAGAAGGAAAAAAAAAATCAATCTTGCAGGATAGCTAGATAAGCATAACGGGATTGCCGAATTGGTGGACTTACTGATTTCAGTTGCTTGATTGCTTAACAGCGGGACTACCCCCTTCAAATGTTGCTATAGAACATTTAAAGGGGGCCTATTTTTTTACATTTTTGCCATTTTCACCTCGGGCCTCAATGATGTCAGGACTGACTCTGGTCACGGTACACCTTCTCTTCTATCAGACTACTCCTTCGCCATGGTGGGAAATCACCCTTTTCGGTAACCAAAAAATAAAATCCAAAATTTACAAGAAAAACAAACCTAATGAAGCCAAAGAAAATATACAACAAAAACAAAAATAAACAACTAGCAAAAACTAACCTAATGAAACCAAAAGCAGACCCTGAATGTAACTATTTTATCTCTTGGTACTTTTATCATACACCTTTGAGTTTCTATCAAACACCTATTTTGTTTTTATGGTATCAGAGCCATTTGATTGGTGTCATAGAAAATCAAGATCATTCTTCGATTTTCGACCAGAATCAGAGCTTCCAAGGAGTTGCGTCTTCTACACAATTTCAAAGCATAGATCATAGTCAAGGCTCTCAAGTAAGCACTAGGGTTTTCTTCACTTACAAAAAGCTTGAACTTTAGTTTACCTATCAGCAAGCTCATGGACTCGAATTATCTCTATTGGAAAAATCTAATGTCATTCAAGCCTTAGATCTCGAAGATCATCTTCTTGGTATGAATCAACCTGTAATTAAGAATTTGGTGAAAAAGTTGTTGAAACTCATATGAGCAAAGAGGTTTCTAACCAGAGAAAAGTTGATAAGATCTTAATGAGTTGGATCTATTCTACAGTTAGTGAAAATATTATAGAACAAGTGGTTGGTTGTCAAACTTCATTCGAAGTGTGGAATAGATTAGAAAGAATCTAAATTTCTATTACCTTCGTTTAATTCCCAAAACCGACCATTCCAAATAATACGAACATATATGCTCTTTCCTGCCAACAAAAACACATGATGTCATTAAAAAACACAAAATAAAATTCTAAGCAAATAAAAATTACAAAAACCGAAAGAACATCCAAATACCTTTTTTTTTTTTTTTTTTTTCCTTTTTTTCTTCGTCTCCATATCCATAGAGGGAATATATATATATATATAGAGAGAGAGAGAGAGGTTAGTGGTTCGGCAAGTCTGAATGGAGGGAATATAAGAGATGTTTTGTTTTTTTTGGGGAGATGGGGAAGAGACCTTGAGAGAGAGATAAGGTTTATGTTATGTAATAATTTTTGAAGTTCTTGTTACAATTTTGAAAATCAAAAACATGAACACTAGGAGTAATTGTTTTGTTGGATTGACAAAAGGAGAAACGATGCTTGATTAAAAATTGAAGAGAAAAAAAAAAGAAAAAAATTTCTTGCAAGTAGCTAGCCTACAAAATGAGAATAAGAAATATATAGTTGTTGTGCTGTGAGTTTTTGAGAGTGTGAGGGCCTATATATACATTTTAATGACCCACCTAACCTACCTGTATACATAAATCTCTCTGAGAGTGTGTTTGTTCATGGCTGGATGCCTGGATCCAACAGTTATGATCTTCCAACAACTTTGATCCGTTGGTTTGTTTAATCTTTAATGTATTTATTTATTTATTTTTGAAAATAATATTTGTTGTAGTTAAAATATGAAAATGAATGAGAAACTATAAATGGTAATTTCTTAATAACGTTAAGAATAGAGGATGCATGTCATACATTCAAACTAGGGAGTTTTCACTGCAGAGTGAATTTAGCTTGAAAAGCAAAATCACTTTCTTACAATCTTACATTTGACTGTCAAAATATCAATAGCATCTTTGAAATTTTTTACTAACCAGTACCCAGATACATACAAATCCCACTTCTCACTTCTCTTACACATTCCTCCATCTCTCTCTTCAATTACCCCACTTCTCACTTCTCACAATCTCAATTTAGTATTGTGATTTAGGGTAAATTACACTCACACCCTTAAGGTTTGAGACAAAGACACTTAGATGGAAAAGTTTAGTTATTCTACACTCACACCCCTATTTGACCATGGTAAGGTCCACAATGCCCTTGGATGTTAGTGTAAAAAAAGTTTTAAAATTTATTATTATACAAGGGCATTTTCGAATAACTAAATTTTTCCATTTAAGTGTCTTTACCTCAAACCTTAAAGGTGTGAGTGTAATTTACCTGTGATTTATGATAATGAGTTTAGCTACTTATAAATATTTTTTATTTACTTCAATAAAATTTATTCTTATCTTCACTATAAGAAAAAAATCGATAGGAGCTAAAAATAATCGTCTCAATATCCCCAAATTCGTCCCTATAACCATTAAGGATGAAAATGAGTTCATCCCAAATCACGTCGCTTTAGATGGATCGCAATGGTTTCTTAGGGTCCAAAATTCAAACTCATCCCCATACATGCTTTTTAAAATGGATATTTAAGTTTAGAATTTTTAAGGACCAATCATTTGTTTTGTTCCAATAGCGGCAATAGGAATCCTATTGGGACCAAATTTTTACGTCCCTAAAGATTTGATCCCTATAGTCCAATTTTGTTGTAGTGCTTACATTAATCTAATCTATAATAATTTATGGCGTTTTAACAACTTGAAAACATAATAGTAAATAAAAAATTGATTAAAACTTAATTATTTTAGGTTTATTCCTGAACCGTCAAACTTAACCGATTTTTATTGGATTGGTTTATAAATTACTAAACCGATTAAATAAGAGTTTGGTTTGACAACAATTGAGGCAATTAAAAAAAAAAGTTCTGTAGTCACTTGTATTTCTTTTAACCAAATTGAAAGAAATGACAACATCAACATTAGAGTAACATTTTCCCCATACAATTTGTTTTATAATCTGCAATTATTCAGTTAATTAACCTTGGATATGACTTGTGAGTAGTCACAAAATTCCAAAAGCGGGAACCCAAAAAAAAAAAAAAAAACAAAAGCAAAATCTTCAAAGCAATGTTGCACATTTGATTATTTTTAGCAACGTTGTTGTGATTGGAATTATATAATTAGTTTGCTTGAAATTAGACCAAAAACCATTCATTCAATTCATGCATTTACTGGGGCACTGAGAGCGCTTGAGGCAAGGCTTCATGGGCAGAAGCAGAAATGATTTGCAATTTGCAATCAGAAGCTGAAAGCAGCTGAGAAGCGCAAGTGCTTTTGCCTTCTTCTTCTTCTTCAAGAGAGATTTGGTTGATAATTTGAAGCAAGACCTTCTCCAACTCTTCTCCGTCTGTCCATTCATGGATTTCGGCCTTGATCCGAATCGGATTCGAAACAATTAAATCCCACAAGGGGAAATTTTTCCTTGGCATGACATGATCTTCCTCTTTAAGTTTCAAGCTTGGACAATAGTCTCCACTTCCATCTCCAAGATAGATCATTTTCTTCTTGTCTCCTTCTTTGGCCAGAGAAGCTTGAATCCTTTCCATAATCAAACCCTGTTGTCCAAATTAAAAATTAGCAAAAAAAAATTACAATTCAATTTTATAATTAGTTTATAAGACGACGACATCATATTAATATTTTAAAATTATAGAATTAAGGACTTGATGTGGATATATATATATATATATATACCTCTAAATTGAAGTATTAAAATAAAATACATTAGATTAAGTGGGGTCAGAGTCATAATACAATAAACTGACAAAAAATTATCTAAAGATTGTTTGGTTTAAGGTCAAAATTATAAGTGAATTTCTTTTGAAGTGTTATAACTAATTCTGATTAGTGGTCTACTGAAACCCTTAAAAATTCTCGTAATTAAGACGAAAGAAAATTAGTGAAATAAAATACAAACCTTGCACATGTTTGGAGGGCAGAGACTGCAACCATGAGAAGATGTAGTGAAATCATGGTAAGGCAAAATCCTGAGTCTGCCTTCTTCATCAACAAAGCTTGGATTTGTGTTGATTTGTGAGAAATAATCTTTTAACCCAAGATGATTCAGAATAGTCTCAATGAAGAACATATTTGCATCACTCAGAATCCTCAATTCACACCTGCAAAATATTAAATCAGACCCCATTTGAATTAGTCACATGACATTACCAGATTTTCTTTTCCAGGATAATTGGAAAGAAAAGAAAATTTCCAGGGCAAGAAAGTGAAGGGAGTTTTTTTTTTTTTTTTTCAAGATTTCATACCCTAAAGCATGTGCTGATTTAATGGCAGGAATAATCCTTGGATGAATCGGAACCCGTTTCAGAACCTCCTCAATGTCTTCAATGGTCTTTCCTTGTGAGTGAAGTTCCTTCATCATCCTATCCTGGAATAGGAAACCGTTCAAGAAATCGCAAAAAGGGGTCAGAAAATTTTCAGAACTATCTACAATGTGAAACAGGATTTTCTGTAGTATGAAATTATCTGAAAAATAGACGAAAAAAAACAGAGGAAAACAGAGGATTCTTACCATGAGAGAATTCCAGGGCATGGTGGGGAGGAGTTGATTAAAGAGCTCAGTACCACCCAACTCATCAACAACCCAGTTATCGCTGTCCAGGTCGATAATGGTCTTATCGAAATCGAAAACAGCCACGATTTTTCCAGCCATATTTGTTTTCTCGAGAAAATATGGAAAGAAAGTAATAAAACTCTCAAGAAAATATATAGAAATCTTGTTTTTGTTGGTGTGGTTTAAGAGAATTCGGAGAAGGGTATTTATACAGGAAATAAAAGCTTTCAGGTGTTTGTGAAGAATAACGATTATGCCAAAGGAATATTACTTGCAAGATTTCGGTTCTCTCTAGAGTTTGTCCTAATCTCATACACCATCCATGTAATTCCTCACTTTGCTATCAACAATTCCTGACCGTCAGATTTACTGACTTTGATGTGATCAACCCCTTGATGGCTTCTGATTAGGAGATCGAATGGTCAAGGAGGTGTGAGATGATCGAATTTTGTTAAAATATCGATATCTATAAATTGATTTGACGATTAAGATTAATTTTAGTATATCTAACGACTGAGATTTGATATCAGGTTTTTTGTTAAGATGCGGTGGTTTGCACTAGAGTAGTAGAACAAAGGAATATTCTTGGGGAATTGAATTCTGTTGGGAAGGACACTTGCAGCTGTAGAGATGGAATATTCTGAGATTAATCCATATTTGATTCCTTGTACTTTCTCTCTGGCTGCCAACTGCTGAGCGCTTTGTTTGGTTTTTGTTTATTATAATCACACGTGGATTATGCATCTATATTACAAACATTAATGATAATTTTTGTTTGGTTTAACTTGCATTTGATTTAAGCTTTTACCAAATTGATAAAATTAGTTTTCTAAATCAATTAAATCTTATTTTGATAAGATAATTATTTATTAATTAGGTTGGAGATGATAATTACTAATTTGGGTAGGCAATGAAAAAAAAAAAAATCTAACCCGGTAACCCACAAATATTTTATTATGCTTTGATATAAAATTAGGTTTATTGGAAATGTTATTATTATTATTATTAAAAACGTTTTTAAATTGTTAAAAATAATAATTTATTCCTTGCAGTGTTTAAATAAAATAAATAAAAACATGAATAATATTTGAAGTTTTATACTTAAATGTTTTCTAAAAATCAATTCAAAATACAACGTACCCTTATTTAATCTCTGAAAATTAATTTAATATTAAGATGGGTTTACTTTAAAAAAAAAAAAAAAAAAAGGAGTTAATACTAAATAATCTTTGGAAAAACACATAAAATTATCTTCTAGAATATTTGTTATGTGTTTTCAAGATATTAATTAACGTAATTCTTTCTAAAAAAAAATTTATGCTGGTGTTGTTTCTATGTCATTTCATGCTAATTATTGAATATATATATATATATATATATATATATATATATTAAATACATTTCAATTCAATTATATTCTAGAAACACAAACACATAAAACTACTTTTAAATGGTCAAAAGTAGTCTCCTAAACAAACAAACAAACAAAACCCCCTTAATTAATCTCTCTGAATTCAAACTTGGATTTCCCAATTGTATTATAATAAGTAGATTAAACAATTAATTCATTAAAGAATCTCTTTAGATCTAAGCTAGGTCCATTTGTTTAATTATTATTATTATTTTTTAATTTTTTTAATTTTTTAATTTTTTTTTTTTTTGTTTTTGTGTCTACACAGAATCAGAATTTGATTCTGACTCAAAAAACAACGTGCCCTCATGCCTCCTAAAACAAACGAAGAGAAAGTGTCAACGTGCCATACATCTAAAATTGTTTATATACTTTCACACACAAAAACAAAAGCAACCTAAAATTGTTTATTTTTTCTTTCTTCTTCTCTGCAATTTGTTTTTGTTGTGTTGTTCTGTCTTTGATGATAACAAGATTATATTCTTTGCTTTTCAAGAAACTTCATGTGCTTTCGCTTCTCTTTCTGTCAATGGCTTCTTGTTATCTTCTAATTTTAGCTAATTGGATCACATCATATATACTTTGCTTTTATTCTCTATTTCTTTATCGTGTTGAAAATTCTATATACTTTTTATGAGAATTCGGAATGATTGAATTCCGAATTCTATATATTGTCAAATATATATATATATATATATATATATATTTGACAATATTTATTAATCTTAGATCATGTATTTTTTAAAAAGATTTCGTCATTGTTAATATTCGAACCTCTGACTTCTCATCTATCTACCAGCTGAGCTACAACCACAATGACTCGTATTTCTAATAATATAACTCCTACGGTCCTACTATATTTATAAGATGTCTTTTATAAATTTTAAGAGATTTTAAATAGGATTTCTAACTAATTTTAAGGAAGGTTTTCAACGAATTTCAGAATTTCGTGATGGGAAATTTTTAAACAATGCAGGAATTAATCTATAGGTGTATTTGAAAGAGAATTGGGAATCATGGAATAATCAAATTGATGTTTCTGATCTCCTAGGATGTAACACGTATATATATCATTATATCCACAATAGTTATTGATCATCGAATATTGGAATTTGGAACAATAATAATAATAATATATATTTATATATATATATATTTATGAAAAAGAATTGCTGATAAGATGTTCTCCAAGTGGTGGCATATATATAATGCAGAGAATTTAATTTTCAGTTATGGGACGCACAAGTACTTTAAGCTAATTATAATGCATCATATTCTTTGTAGACGAAGAATTTATATATACACACTATATGTTTATAAGAATTTGGTATTTCTGTATTTTTTTATTTTTTTTGTCATGTGGGTTAATTCATGGAATTGATTATGATATTATATTAAATGTAGTGTTTTCTTTTTGAAAAAAATCTGGTGATATATATATATATATATATATATATATATAAATATAAATTATCTTAAAGTTTGAACCTAACACTAACGACATAGACTACAAGAATTTTAGTCTTTCTCCAAAAAACTTTAGAAGACAAAGTAAGATTTATAAGTACAGTTAACTTTTCCCCACAAAACTCAAAATTCGTTGTTTAAGGGTATAAAATTTTCCCAATGTTTCCCTACAAAATGTGTTTCATCGGGAAAGGTAACCTTTCCCCACAATTTCCGCACAAAACTCAAAATTCGTCGGTTAAGGGTACAAAACGAGTTTGTCGGGAAAAGTAACATTACCCTAACAAACTCAAAATTCGTAGGGAAAAAGTTAACGGAAATTTTTCCTAACAAACATTGTATTTGAAGGGAAAAGTTAAATTTTTTTTTTTTTTTTGAAAGGAGGGAAAAGTTAATAATAATAATAATAAAAAAAACAGATACTAAAATATATACATTAATTAAAAAATATATATACAAACAAGAAAGATTTGCATTCAATGGACTATAGGGGAAATCGGATCTATTTTACATATCATCTCTTAGCAGAATTGGTAGTGCACATCCATTCCACATAAATGGTGAGAGGTTCAAATCCCACCATACGTATTTTGTCTCCTGGTGTGTAGCTATATTGGTAGATGGACGAGCTTGGGTTTAGACAAATAACTTCTAAATCAGCGGTTCGAATCATAGCAATGGTAAAAAAATTCAAAAAAAAAAAAAAATACCTGAATAGGTGGATAGATATATATTATAAAATAATAATAATAATAATAATAATAATAATGCCTAAGCTATTGAATTGTATATTTTATTATTTTGATGCTGTCTTTCTACAACTTTGAAATCAGATCCATTTTGTGGACTATAACAACAATTGGCAAGCTCTATAGAGGAAGTCTGCTCCAGACAAATTTTTGATCAGTTTGGTAATTAATTAAAAAGAGAGAGAGAGGAAGCAAACTAGAAGGACCACTGCATTCAATTGAGGGCCTGAAGACTTGTACGGTTGTACCAGCATTGAAAACCATTTGACTACTATTTACCGTATAATTAATATAAACTAGCCGACACGTATTTGAATTTTGAAGCTTCAAAGCATATTCTTCGTTGGTTCTTTTACAATTTAGCATGCCAATTTGAATTTGCCTTTCTTTGACCTACGTACATGTCCATATTATTATTATTATTATTATTATTATATCTCACATAGATATACTCTGTTAATTTAATTAACTTTATTATAAAAGAATTTTAATTCTATAAACAGAGCCCTCATAGATTTTGTCAATTTACATCTTGCCATACGAAATGTTCAATTTTATGGGCACCCGACCAAGACCAAGACCTAGACATTAATGGTCAAATATTGAGAAAGATGTTAATATTAAAATCTTATAATCCTCTTTTTCAACTGTGAGAAATGATTATTATATATTAATGACCGAGTAATCTGTCTTAAATTCGAATCATTATCATTGTAAGTGATATATCAAAAAAAAAAAAAAAAGGTTTGATTTCATAATTTTTGTGTGTAAGGAATCTGATTTCGTAACGTTATTAAATTGTGATTCTGTACCTAATAATGATAATAATAAATCTTTAATCATGTTGATTAACTGCTGATCTGAGAGTCATTTATCTAAGTTCTAACTCGTCCATCTACCAACTGAGTTATGCCTTTGTTCACAAAGTGTTATTGTTTGGAAGTATTATTTTGACAATGTGTTCAAAGTAGTTTTCGAATAATCAAAAAAAGTTTTAAGTGTTTGTTTTCAAGGGTAATGTTTGTGATATAGATTATAGATGCATTATGCATAATCCGCGTGAAATTAAATTATTAAAAAAAAGAAAGAAAGAAAGAAAAGCCTAAGCAGCCATAGAGAAAGTACGAGGAATCAACACAGGATTAGTCTCAGAATTTTCCTTCTCTATAGTGGCAAAAGAATATTCCTTTGTTCCCTCGTTTTATTATTATTTAGGGTTAATATTAAAGACCTCCCCTCACCTTTGAACTATTATTGGATGTCTTGCTAAAAATGCTTTTATTTCATAAACATCCCTTATGGACTAACAAACAATGATTCAATTGATCGATTTTTAATGTTAAAAAGTCTATAATATCCGTATTTAAGCTTCAATTATATTAATTGAGCATTATACCCTTTGAATCTTACCAAATAAAGCATTGTTTGTTGGTCCATAAGGGGTGTTTCTGAAATAAAAGAATTTTTATCTAGATATCCAATAATAGTTCAAAGGTGAGGGGATGTTTTTAATATTAAACATATTATTTATTACCAATTAAACAATAATAAACCGGTACTCTATCCTTCTCTAGTGCGGACCAAACCTTCGTATTTAAACACGAAAATTACAATGTTTAAACACGAAAATTAAGATGATAAATCTCAGTCGTTAGATACACACAAACTAATCTTATTCTAATCTTATTCGTCAATTCCATTTACAAATGTCCAAATATTTAAAGATTTACACCCTCTTGACCATTGGATCTCTTGATCAAGTCAGAGTCAGCAAATTGAACGGGTAAGAATTGTTGATAGCAAAGTGAGGAATTACATGTATGGTGTTTGAGATTAGAACAAATTCTAGACAGACCAGTAGACCACTGAAATCTTGCAAGTAATATTCTTTTGGCATAATCGTTATTCTTCACAAACACCTGAAATCCTTTTTTTTTTTTCCTGTATAAATACCCTTCTTCGAATTTCTCTTAAACCACACCAACAAAAACAAGATTTCTATATATTTTCAAGAGAGTTTTATCACTTTCTTTACATATTTTCCCGAGAAAAAAAAAATGGCTGGAAAAATCGTGGCTGTTTTCGATTTCGATAAGACCATTATCGACCTGGACAGCGATAACTGGGTTGTTGATGAGTTGGGTGGTACTGAGCTCTTCAATCAACTCCTCCCCACCATGCCCTGGAATTCTCTCATGGTAAGAGTCCTCTTTTCCTCTGTTTTTTTTCGTCTATTTTTCAGATAATTTCATACTACAGAAAATCCTGTTTCACATTGTAGATAGTTCTGAAAAATTTTCTGACCCCTTTTTGCGATTTCTTGAACGGTTTCCTATTCCAGGATAGGATGATGAAGGAACTTCACTCACAAGGAAAGACCATTGAAGACATTGAGGAGGTTCTGAAACAGGTTCCGATTCATCCCAGGATTATTCCTGCCATTAAATCAGCACATGCTTTAGGGTATGAAATCTTGGAAAAAAAAAAAAACCCTTCGCTTTCTTGCCCTGGAAATTTTCTTTTCCTTCAAATTTTCCTGGAAAAGAAAACTTGGTAATGTCAGGTGACTAATTCAGATGGGGTTTGATTTAATTATTTTTCAGGTGTGAATTGAGGATTCTGAGTGATGCAAATATGTTCTTCATTGAGACTATTCTGAATCATCTTGGATTAAAAGAATATTTCTCAGAAATCAACACAAATCCAAGCTTTGTTGATGACGAAGGCAGGCTCAGGATTTTGCCTTACCATGATTTCACCACATCTTCTCATGGCTGCAGTCTCTGCCCACCAAACATGTGCAAGGTTTGTATTTTATTTCACTAATTTTCTTTCGTTTTAATTACTAGAAGTCTTAAAGTTCTGATAGACTACCGACCCGTTTGTTGTCAGAATTTATTATAACATTTTTTTTAAAAAAATCACTTATAATTTTGACCTTAAACCAAACTATGTTTAAAATAATTGTCTTATGATTCAGACCCTACTAAATGTAATGTATTTTATTTTAATACTTCAACTTAGAGGAATAATATCTTGACATCAAGTAATTAATTCTGTAATTTTTAAATATTAAAATGATGTTGTCCTCTAATTATAAAATTGAATTGTAATTTTTTGCTAATTTTTACTTTGGACAACAGGGTTTGATTGTTGAAAGGATTCAAGCTTCTCTGGCCAAAGAAGGAGACAAGAAGAAAATGATCTATCTTGGAGATGGAAGCGGAGACTATTGTCCAAGCTTGAAGCTTAAAGAGGAAGATCATGTCATGCCAAGGAAAAATTTCCCCTTGTGGGATTTAATTTTTTCGAATCCGATTCGGATCAAGGCCGAAATCCATGAATGGACCGACGGAGAAGAGCTGGAGAAGGTTTTGCTTCAAATCATCAACAAAACTTCTGTTCAGGAAGAAGAAGAAGGCAAAAACACTTGTGCTGCTCAGCTACTTTCAGCTTCTGATTGCAAATTGCAAACAATTTCGGCTTCTGCCCATGAAGTCTTGCCTCAAGCCCTCCCAGTACCCCAGTAGTGCATCGGTTGAATTAATGTTTTTTTGGTCTAATTTCGTGCAAACTGATTATATAATGCTAATGATCTTAAAAAAAAATAATTAAATTATATAATGCTAATGACAACAATGTTTTTTTTTTTTTTTGGGTTTCAACTTTTGGAGTGTTTTGACGTCTCATAAGTCATAAGTCATATACTCATACTCATATAGTCATATCCAAGGTTAATTAACTAAATAATTGTAGATTATAAAACCCAATGACCATTGTATGGGAAATGTAACTCTAAATACTCTAATGTTGGTGTTTTCATTGTTTTCAATTTGGTTAAAAGAAATAGTAGTGACTACCACGCGGATATTATCAAAATCCACCATGTAGTTTGACCTGTCCTACGTTTTCGCCATCTAATTTCATTAATGGTCAAATCCCCTTATAGTTTTCTATATTCCCCATTATCCCCCAGCCGTTAGTTGTGTTAAGATTTTAAACAAAAAGATTGTTTTACCCTTCAATATAATATGAAAATGACCTCTCTACTCTCAAGATACTTAAAAATAATAAAAAAAAAAACTAATATTTTCAAAGATACAGAAAAAAAAAAAAAAACTATTAAAAAAAACATATATATTTTATAATAATAAATAAATAATATATTTTTAAAATAGAAAATAAAAAAGTTATCAAGAAAACATTTTTTTTTTCTAAAGGAAAAAATCAGGAATTGCAAAATAAAAAGAGATGGACCATCACCACCTTCCATCTCTGAGATGGACGATGAAAATAAACAATAAATTAAAAAAAATCAAAAACATCAGTTCAATTCATTGCAAACTCGCATAAACCTGTGAAAGATATTCCAATTTTAAACTATAGGGATTTAGCCGTTCAAAATGTAATGGCATTATTCGTAGAATATCATATAGATTCTTCCCCGGTGGAAGTTGAATATTAGTAGTTCGGGTCTAGATTTATCGACATGTTACCAATATCAACAATATTAGTAGGCTTGGTATTTTCTATTTATAATTCTTTGGTCGTTTATTTCATTGGAAATTAAGGTGGCGTTTGGTTAAATGACGGAATGGTAATTAGAATGGTAATGATAATGAGAATGAGAATGAAATGAAATGAAATGGAAAGCTGATTTCTTTGTTTGGTTGAGACTTTAGAATTAGCATCTGAATCAGTATTATTTTGTTTGGTTAACAATTGAATGTAATGGAATTAATTGTATTTTGACCAAAATACCCTTAATTATAAAACATTCATAATAACATGATATATTATAGATAATAATAATAAAATATAAAAAAATATATAATAATATATAACATATTATATATATAATTATAATATAAAACATGTTATATATATATTATAATATATAACATATTATTAAATTTTATATATAATATAAATATTATTATATATATTTTAATATATGCTTATATATATAATATAATATATATTATTTAATATTAATATTAATATTATATAATTAAAATATTATATATTATTATACATAATATAATAATATATATTATATAATATATGAGGGCTTTAATGAAATAAATTTTTTAGTTTGAAATGGAATGGATATTCTATTGGTTTTTAGATAGAATGTCCATTCCACCAAAATGGTGGAATACCTATTTCATTGGATTTTAACCAACCAAACGTATGGAATGAAATGAATCCCCATTTCAGCCAACCAAACGCCACCTAAATGAAATCACTTGTTATCTGTTGTTATGCTATTCCATTTAGTATCACTATTTTATGTTTCCTCTATTGTGATTATGGTGCTTTAGGTTCAATTATAGCTTGATTTTCAACTTTTTGTTTCCTTGACGTCTTTGATTTTTATTTTCAAATCATAAAGCTTTTTGAGTCATAAAGCTTGTGCCAATTGAAAAGAGGCCCAAAACATTGAAATTCATGTGACTTGCATTTAATGTTATAAAACTAGCCGACAAGTATTTGAATCTTCAAAGCATATTATTTATTAATATTTTTGGGTTCTTTTAGAATTTAGCAAACCAATTCATTTTCATTTCTTGGACCCCTCTTCTCAAGGAGAAAATCTTCCATGAGACCGTCCCACATGTGATGTGTGTGAAACCGACCCAATGAAATTATGACATGTTGCATAAAACTTAATCTATTTGATTTATATTTTTAAGTTTGAGAACATTTTTGCTCACCTCCTTCAATGGAGGTAAGCATTACCCCTTCTGTATGGATAACACGTGTCCATAGAGGAGGTAAATTTGTCACGTCGGAGAGCGGTAATGCTTACCTCCAAGGGGGTGAGCAAAATGGAGTCAATTTTTCTAAATCCTTGAGATTCTAAAGATTTCAATCCATTAACTTCTCTTCCATTTTTTTTTTATTTTTTTTTATTTTAGTGAAAGATTTATATCTTTTTATGTTTTAAAAAAACATGTTAAAAGATTTATATCTTTTCAATGCAGAAGACACCAAACACCAAATTTTAAGTTCACAAACACATAAACTTTATTACTAATTCATTCTTAACTAATAATTTATACTCCTTTATTTCATTTTAAAAAATGAAAAATAATTATGTTTTTTTTTTTCATGATTACATGAAGTTGAGATGTGAGAGCAAGAGCAAAAAGAAAAATCAAAAAACAAAAGACAACCCGTAAGTAGAATAATTTGGACAAGAATTTGAGAAGAAAATGAATATCAAAATCTGGAAAGAAAAAAAATGATTTGAGAAAAAGATAGTTGTGGGCTAGTGGCGTGTGTTGGGAGGGAAGAAACGAAGAGAAAAATAAGAAGAAACCAAAGTATATATTACTTGTAAAATAAAGAGAAAAATAAGATGAAAGAGAAGTTTATAAGAAATTGTGAAATGAATGTCTATGAGGAAGAGCAACTGTCTGGAAAAATAAAAGGGAAAATTTGGGACCTTGAGGAAGACAAGCGATCTGGGAGAAAAAAAGGAAAGTGAGAGGAATAAATTGGGTCAAATTGATTCGGTGAGAAGATATGTACAAGTGGGGAGAGAAGAAAAGTAAAACTGTTGTCTTAATTACTTGCCTACCTGGCCACTTTTCACTGTGTTGTTGGTGAAAAAAATAAATAAATTTAGGTTTTATTACCGTAACAGATGTCACTCTTTTATTAGATCCGTCTCACCAACATTATGAGACGGAGCCATGAGAGATTTTCTCCTTCTGAAGTTGTTATTGATTCTTTGTTGATCTGATTTTTTTTTCCTAATCTCATCTAATTTTATGACATCTAATTTTATGACACATAAATATTACAATAAATGTGTGGTTAATATGTGATTGATTTCCATAACCACTTTATTAACAATCAATTATATATTTTAAAAATGTCAGAACAAATACCAGATCAATAGATTATCTAAATCCGTATGGGTAAACCCATAACCCGGTTGCTGTAGCAATATAGAATGACATTCAAAATCCAGGTGTGGTATACACTGTTTGACCAAACCAATCACAAATTCGAAAATAAATTTATATTCTTTGGCATATTATCCGATCTCACAGCTGGTGTTACTCTTTGAATACACGGCTTTCAACTCTCTATAATTAAATACTCTTCCTCTTTTGTTCATCAAAACCATCACACAAATACCACATTGATTGATCAAAAGATTCAAAATTAACCAAGAACATTTTTATATACATATATATACCCTTTTCAGTCACCGGAAAAATGGATGGAATCGTGGTGGTTTTCGACTTCGACAAGACGATTATCGACTGTGACAGTGATAACTGGGTGGTTGATCAGTTTGGTTTCACGGACTTGTTTAATCAACTCCTCCCCACCATGAACTGGAATTCTCTCGTGGTAAAAATCCTCTGTTTTCTCTGTTTTTCTCTTTTGCGTGTTGTTAATGTTTTTCGAGATCCTTTCATCTATTTTTTGGATAATTTCATATTACAGAAATCCTGTTTCATGTTGTTGATAGTAGTTCTGACAATTTTTCTGACCTGTTTTTGTGACTTTTTGAATTATTTTGTATTCCAGGATAGGATGACGAAGGAGCTTCACTCGCAAGGAAAGACCATTGAAGATATTGAGGAGGTTCTGAAACGGGTTCCGATTCATTCCAGGATTATTACTGCCATTAAATCAGCACATGCTTTAGGGTATGTAATCCATGGAAATATAAAACCTTTCATTTTCTTGCCCTGGAAATTTTCTTTTCTTTCCAATCTTCTTGGAAAAGAAAACCTGGTAATATTATGAGACTGATTCAAATGGGATTTGATTTAATTTTTTTCAGCTGCGAATTGAGGATTCTGAGTGATGCAAATATGTTCTTTATTGAGACTATTCTGAATCATCTTGGATTGAAAGATTATTTCTCAGAAATCAACACAAATCCAAGCTTTGTTGATGAAGAAGGCAGGCTCAGGATCTTGCCTTACCCTGATTTCGCCACATCTTCTCATGGCTGCAGTCTCTGCCCTCCAAACATGTGCAAGGTTTGTATTTATTTCACTAATTTTCTGCCGTCTTAATTACGATAATTCTTAAGGGTTCCAATAGACTACCGACCCATTTGGTATCAAAAATAGTTATAACACTTTAAAAAAAAAATAAAAAATCGCTTATAGTTTTGACCTTAAGCCAAACAATATTTATATAATTTTTTGTCAACTTTACAATTTATTGTATTATGACTCTGACCCCACTTAATCTAATGTATTTTATTTTAATACTTCAACTTAGTGGAATAATATCTTTTCATCAAGTCAATAATTCTATATTTTTAAATATTAAAATTATGTTGTTATCTTACAAACTAATTATAAGATTTAATTCTAATTTTTTGCTTATTCTTAATTTGGACAACAGGGTTTGATTATTGAAAGGATTCAAGCTTCTCTGGCCAAAGAAGGAGACAAGAAAACATTGATCTATCTTGGAGATGGAAGTGGAGACTATTGTCCAAGCTTGAAGCTTAAAGAGGAAGATCATGTCATGCCAAGGAAAAATTTCCCCTTGTGGGATTTAATTTTTCCGAATCCGATTAAGATCAAGGCCGAAATCCATGAATGGACTGACGGAGAAGAGCTGGAGAAGATTTTGCTTCAAATTATCAACAAAATTTCTCTTTAAGTAGAAGAAGAAGGCAAAAGCACTTGTGCTTCTCAGCTGCTTTCAGCTTCTGATTGCAAATTGCAAACAATTTCTGCTTCTGGCCATGAAGCCTTGCCTCAAGACATCCAAGTGCCCCAGTAGTGCATGGGTTGAATTAATGTTTATTTATTTATTTGTCTAATTTCAAGCAAACTAATTATATAATGCCATTGACAACAACGTTGCTAAAAATAATCAAATGTGCAACGTTACTTTAAAGATTTTTTTTTTTTTTTTTTTTGTTCCATCTTTTGGAGTGTTTTGACTTCTCACAAGTCATATCCAAAGTTAATCAACTAAACAATTGTAGATTGTAAAACACATTGTATTGGAAAAAAAATGTAAATCTAATGTTAATGTTGTCATTTATCTTTCAATTTGGTTAAAAGAAATAGAATTGACTACCACATCGCTGCTTTTTTGGCCTTTTTATTTTTATTTATTTTTATTTTATTTTTTTATTTTTTTAACTACAACTACTTCTCATTAAAGAAAAGGATCAATACAAATAAACTTACAATTAAGCCGTCATTGTTCCTCCGGTGAGGAAAAAGTTAGAGCAGTCAGAGTACGTGCCATTACATTCCCTAATCTAGGAACAAAATGACGGTTTAAAACCCCAACCTCTCTAAACAAAGCTTTAACATCATCTAAAATGACACCTTCAGTACCATTAGAGCTCTCATTGGACTTCACCTCATATATAACATTGGAAGCATCAAACCTCCCTTGTAAGAATTCCCTTTTCTTGTTTCATTTTATTTAGTAAAGGATATTTATCAAAATTGTCCTATAGTTTGACATATTCTCCGTTTATTTCCTCTAGATTCATTAATGGCCAGAATCCCTGTAATTTTTCATATTCCCCATTAGTTTCTGTTAAGATTTTGAATAAAAAAACTGTTTTAACCTTTAATATAATATGAAAATGACCCCTCTACTCTCAAGATATTTATCAAATAATAATAAATAAATATTATTACGGTTCCTCTTAAAAAGACTGTCATGCAATTTCCATTTAGTGTCACTATTTTATGTTTCCTCTACAGTGATTATGGTTTTTTAGGTTTAATTATTGCTTGATTTCAACTTTTTTGTTTTCTCGACAGCTTTAGGTTGCTTTGATTTTTATTTTCAAATGAGAAAAAATTGAATTAGTGGAGCTGTTGTTGTGAGTTGTGTCTACATTACTTGTTATTCCATGGCAATGGCTCTAAACCAATTAAATGCAATTGAATTTTACAATACTAAAATATTTATTTAACGAGTGAATCTCTCATGAAGATCCCTTATTTTAATATAGAGTAAAGACCTCTATGAAATTCATTGATTTGAATGAATCTTGATTTAATTTTTTTTTTTTTTTTTTTTTTTTTTGTGGATGATAATTAAGTTAATTGAAATTTACTTGTAAATCAAATTTGAAAAATTTTCAAGCATTACAACTTTTTTTTTCTCCCAATTTTTTTAAATATGAAACTTAAGAAAAAGGGTAAAAAAAAATAGGTGTAGTGCTTAAACAATTTTCAAATTTTGTTAATTAGTAGATTTTATTGAATTTATTATCCAAAAAAAAATTCAGATCAAAATTTATTCAAATTGATGGATTTTATGGAGGTCATTACTATACGTTAAAAATAAGAGATCTCTCATGAAAAACTCACAATTTATTTAATTTATTAAGATGTTCAATGACTGTGATTGTGCCTGAAATCATTTATTGCATGAACCATTTTACCTTTAGTCGTTAGAAGGTAACGGAAGAAATCTAAACGCATGAGATGTTGCACACCATTTTTCTACGATCAGGTAAGATTTGTGTTATTAATCCCCTAAAATGTTATATTCATGTAATTATGCCAAACTAGGAAATGTTTGTGTAATTAGCAAAAAAAAAAAAAATATTTCTTGTTGCTAAATTTGCATTCATAAGATGAGATTGGTTTGGACCGTTTGGTGATTTGCCTCTCACACCTACACCATGACCAAAGGTGGCCACGGTTCCGGTTGAACCGTCGGTTTTGTCTGAGGTTTAACTGAAACCGTATGGTCCAAACCGAAACCTAAACCGTCGGTTTGAAAATCGGATGTGAACTGGTTTACACGGTTTTGGTTTCAGTTTGGCCTTCTCGAAAACCGACCAAAACCGGCGGTTTTTTAAAAAAAAAATTAAAAAAAAATTAGACCAATCACAAGCTGCCACGTGGTATGTTTTTTTGAAAAAAAAAAAATCGAAAAAAACGTTTGAAACAGAACCGAAATTGAACCCAAAACCGGCGTTTCTTAACCGAAACCGTCAAACCGGTGGTTACAAACCATTGGCCACAGTTTCGGTTTCGGTTTTAGGTGGCCACAAAACCGAAACTGTCGGTTTCGGTCCGAAACCGAACCGTGACCACTCTCCTAAAATCAAGAATTATTGTAATATGTCCAAAAAAAAATAAAAAAAAAATTCACGTGGTGCATATAATATTATAATAATTACAATTAGAAAAAGTAACATCTATATTAAATTCCTAGTTTCCTTTATAGTCTATTTTAAAGCTATTAATATTGAAAAAGAAAATTTAATAAATATAAATAAAACAAAGCAATATCTCATGCTAGAGATGTTATATTAAAAAAATAAACATTATATATGATTTAAATAAATAAAACAAAACGTAGCCATCAAGAAGGACTTCCTTCAATCGAGGACCTCAATTTCTTGAGTCATAAAGCTTGTGCCAAAACATTGACATTCATGTGACTACTTTTTAATGTATGAAAAGAAACTAGCCGCCACGTAATTGAATCTTCAAAGCATATTCTTTATTATTATTTTTTGGTTCTTCTAGAATTTAGTACACCGGATAATTGCCTTTCTTCTTGGACCCTTCTTCTCAAGTTGTTTTACAGGCAAATTAATTTAGTTGACGATGAATTAAAAATATTTTAGTAATTTGGATTAGATATAAATTGATTTCCTTTATTATAAATTTATAATGACAGAAACATTGAATGAGTATATGGGAAAGGACATTGTAAGTCTCCTTTTATTTAAAAGTGTGGTGTGTGGTGTACGGGATTCGAGTTACATTATACATTTTATAAATATAAGATTAGTTTTATATACGGTGTTATGGGATTGTGAGAGTAGTTATCTTAATTATAGTTTCGAAACTGTCCAGCGGGGGTGGACCCCTAAGGGAGGTTCGGTGGGCCCCTCAAGCCCACTAAAAAACAAGAAAATTTACAATTTTCTTATAATAAAAATGTGTAATATAGGTTTTAAGTTTTTATCATTTGACTCCTCAAATTTAGATTTCCAGTTCTGGCCATGTCTCAAGACCATTAACCCGATTGATGTGACAAATTGGCAATTAAAAAAATAAATTAAAATAAATAAATTATGAAGTAGCATGGAATTTTCTCTTAGGCCAAAAATTGTAGCAATATAGAACGACACATTCAAAATCCAGATGTGGCATACTTGGATGTGGTCTCAATAGACCACCACTAACCGATTGATGTGACAAATTGACAATTAAAATAATAATAATAATAATAATTAGAAAGTAGCAATATAGAACGACACATTCAAAATCCAGATGTGGCATACTGGGATGGGGATCACCACTAACCGATTGATGTGACAAATTGACAATTAAAATAAATAAATAAATAAATAAATTAGAAAGTAGCATGGAATTTTCTCTTAGACCAAAAATTGTAGCAATATAGAACGATACACATTCAAAATCCAGATGTGGCATACTGGGATGTATACCTTTTAACCAAACCAATAAAAAATTCTTAATTAATATAATATTATTTGGAATATATCCAACCTCACAGCTGTTACTCTTTGAATACTCGGCTTTCAACTCCCTATAAATACTCTTCATCTTTTGCTCACTAAAACAATCACACACACAACACATTGTTCGATCAAAATATTCAAAACCAGGAATATTTATATATACATACATACCCTTTTCAGTACTCACCAGAAAAATGGCCGGAATCGTGGTGGTTTTCGACTTCGACAAGACGATTATTGACTGTGACAGTGATAACTGGGTACTTGATCAGTTGGGTTTCACTGACTTGTTTAATCAACTCCTCTCTACCATGCCCTGGAACTCTCTCATGGTCAGTTCAATATTTATTATTATTATTATTATTATTATTATTATTATTATAGATGTTTTAATCACTTGCAATATATTGATTATGTTCTTTTTATGTACAAAAATTTGCAGGATAGGATGATGAAGGAGGTTCATGATCAAGGCAAAACCATTGAGGATATTACAGAGGTTTTAAAAAGAACACCTATTCATCCCAGAATAATTCCAGCCATTAAATCAGCATATGAATTAGGGTATATATATATACACCCCAAGACTCGAAAAATATATATCTTGATTAAATAACATGATAGTTGATTTATAAATAATTATTATATAATTAATTCTTAAATCGTACAGGTGTGATTTGAAGATAGTCAGTGATGCGAATATATTCTTTATTGAGACATTTTTGAAGCATCATGGAGTTAGAGAATTATTTTCGGAAATTCACACGAACCCAAGTTTCGTCAATGAGGAAGGGAGGTTGAGGATTTTCCCTCACCATGATTTCACAAAATCTCCTCTTCCTTGCAACACTAATCTCTGCCCTCCAAACATGTGCAAGGTGATTTAAATTTAAATAATTTCTTCATTTCCTAATAATACAATTAATAAAACATAACATTAATTGCATGTCACCATGGATGTTTGTTCTTCCATAATATATTTCCTTTTTCATGCAAGATTTTATGAAAACTAAACAAACTTTAGTATATGAAAAAAAAAAATTACTTCACAAGATTTTTTATCCAAACAGATGAAACCTTTTAAAATAAAAATTTGTATTAATTTATTCTAATTTAATAATTAAGAAAGTTCTAGGTGGACAGATCTAATCAAAACACATGGGAACATGCTTTCCTTCAACCCACATCAGAATACATAAACAGTATATTAGTTAAAATGTTTTATTCTGTTCTGATTTCTGAAAGATACACTGTATATGACTATATGTTAATCAAATCAAGAACATGACAAAAATCACATGCAATCAAGTCAGCATTTCTAATTAATTACAAACATCAAGGTGTTTAGAAAATAATGTACATATGCACAACACCTCATAGTGATGGCGAAGCCACATAGTGGGTGGGGGACCATAGCACCCCAACACAATTTTTTTTAAAAAAATTATTAACATTTTAGCCTATTAGTTTTTATTAATTAGATTTTTCTGTTATAATTTTATCAAATTACCCGTAAAAATATTGGCCGGTATCATAATTTATTGTAATACTTATTTTATATTAATTACAAATTGAACGACCTTGATCTTTATAAGTATAATTTCAGAAAACTAATATATATATATATATATATATATATATTTATCTAATTTTGATTAAATCTTAACAGGCTATGGTGATAGAAAAAATTCAAGCTTCTCTATCTACTGAGAAAAAACTGATCTACCTTGGTGATGGAATCGGTGATTTCTGTCCTAGTTTGAAGCTCAAAGAGACAGACTTTTTAATGCCAAGAAAAGACTTTCCAGTTTGGGACTTGATATGCCAAAACAAGAAGCATATTGTTGCAGAAATACATGAATGGAGTGATGGAGAGGAGCTTGAACATGTCTTGCTTCACCTTATCAACACAATTGTTTCTTCCATGGAAGAAAACAACAACGGCAGCTCCACCTCTCATTTGGTCTCCGCTGTGGATTGCAAGTTACAGACGATTTCGGTCACTGCTCATTAATTAGGGCTGGCTGGCTTGCATCATTGCATGCATGAATGAATGACCAAGCTTTGATTAATTAGTTTAATTTCCCAGTTTATAATGATTTATTATGATTTATTATTTTTTTTGAATATCAGGAATTGATTAATTATTATCTGATTATGTAGTGATCGATTGAATAGGGAGCTATATGTAATAACGCAGTTAATAAATTTTGATGTTAAAAGTAGTCCGTGTGATGGAATAATGAAAACTAACATAATATATATTTCCAGACACGAGGTGATCAATGAGGTTGAATCAGTATATTTCCAGGATATGAGGTTGAAATTAGACAAGTAGACAGCTCTATATATTTATTTATTATTTTTTGTTTTTTTGACATAAACCAAACCAAGAACAAACTACAAAGGTATATCTGCCTGAACCGCTTTGGCTGCGCAATACAAGTACTCTTCCATCCAAAATCTGTCCTCAATAATCCAAAGAGCATTTTTGGCAGGAATATATGAGCAACCCTGTTGGCAAACCTTGGGGTAAAAAGAAAACACAAACCCCCCCGTCTCAAAAGAGAGGATACTAATATCAGTCATAATAGAACCATAAGAGGACTCCAACCGACTACTTTCATTGATCCATTTGACCACCACCTCCGTATCAGATTCAAAAACACACGGAGCCAAGCCACAATCTTTGTTGAATTGGATGCCTCCTAGGATGGCACATGCCTCAGCAGCCTGTGGATTTAAGAACCCAACCAACCCTTGAGAACAAGAGGCCATGACTTCACCCAAAGAATCTCTGATAATCAAACCAAAACCAATGCGCCCTTCTCAAGCATCAATCGCAGCATCGCAGTTCACCTTGAAGCAACCTGGGGATGCAGGGGACCAACTGACATTCCTGGCACCGACCCTATTACCTAGCTTCACTACCCCTTCTTGACAATCCTTATACTCATTTAAAAAGCAGATCGCCCAATCAATAACATCACAGACATCTGCCCTGGCAGCCCCATGAACCAAAGCATTGCACAAATACCAGATCCTCCAAACAACAACACAGAATAATTCCAACTCCTCTTCATTTAACGATAAGTAACAGTCAAGAATGAGATTAAGGAAAAATTTATACTTGTCTCTAAAAATAACCTTGCTGGGGAGCCGTCTTTTCCGAGCCTGCTTGAAGAATTTACATTCCCACATAGCATGCACCGTCTCACTCCCTTTGTTACACCATGGGCAGAGTTGTAGAGACAACTCGATATATTTAAACTTTTAAAAGTATATTACTTCATGAGAATGTATTCAAATTAATTATGGAAAAAAAAAAAAATCTAATAGCATGAAAAAGTGAATAAGCACACCAATCTTGATGTAAGGCCATCTTCTAGCTTTCTTTTATTTTCTTTACTTAAAAAAAAAAAAAAATGATAACACCTCAGAAAAGTGCAGTAACATCATCAACTATTTTCTTTCGTCTTCCTTCAATATATATCTTGATCAATCAGAAAATTATTATTTTTATATATTTCACAAATATTGGGTTCTAACCGGTGGCGGATCTAGAAATTTTAACGAGGTGAGGCATTTGAACAAAATAATAATTATATGAAAAAATAATGAAAATTTAAAATCATAATAAAATGAGTTTTTTTTTTTTTATTATTATTTTTATATAAAAAATTGATGGTATAATGAATTTTAGATAAATATATATATATATATATATATATATATATAGAAAACTTACTCGAGATGAACTAAATAATTTTACATTCAAAAGAACTAACAAAAAAATACAATATTAAAAAAATAATAATAACAAGAAAAAAAAACATGAATAATGAAAAATTATAATATTTATTCTTAAAAAAAATTAAAATATAATTTTATTATAAAAAAAAATTTGTTTTGTATTTTTAATGAATTCACTTTAAATTTATACAAAAATAATTGATTAATAAATATTACTAGACATGTTTTTGAAATTATTATTATTATAATTATTGATTATAAATAAATTAAAATAAGAAAATAAAGAAAAATATTAAGGATAAAATAAAATGAATCATAATAATAGATGAACTATTTTAATACAATAAATTAAATTTTGAGATTTTATGGTTTATTAATTGGATGTGTTAGGTAAGTCAAACTAAAAATATTAGAAATAAGAAAAATTTAAAATAATAATAGATAATTTACTGTATAATACAAATTAATGGTAGTTAAGAATTTGACAATAATGTAAAAAGAAATTGAATTATTTTGTTGTAGAAGAAGAATGAAATTTGAGAAAAAAAATTGAAAAGAGTGTAAATATATATATATATATATATATATTACAAAGAACATGAATATCATGGTGAAATGAAGAAACTTTACCAACTATGTTAAGTAATGTATGTTTCATGGTATATTACATGATATATATATATATATATATATATATATATATATACTCATAAAAAGAAATCAATTTTGTTTTTGAAAGTCTGTCCCTGGTTCAAGCACTATATATACATGACAAGTGTAATTTTTCTAATTTTTCAAAAAATTTTAAACCATTACAATATTTTAGGATTTTGGATATGGATGTTACACTAACTCAAAATCTCTTGGATGTAGACATGAAGCGTTTATCATTGAGCTAACTTCATCTTGTCACCCTTCAAAATTTTGAACTACACCCACAGATATCTCAGTTAAATTCCTACTATTTATTTATTTATTTATTTATTTTTTTTTTTTTGTTGTTGAAGGATTTAAATTCCTACTATTATAAATTTAATAGTAGTGTAATTAATGAAAAAACCGGTCCATCTAACATAAATTTTGTTTGTTTTAGGTAAACCCCATTCTTACAGATGTATTTTTCAACTTTTCAAACCACGTTCAGATGTATTCTTACAGATGTGTTTTAGATTCCACCTAAATGGACACATATCTATTTGGGAGCAATATGACTGGTACATTCGCTGATTTTAACAAGTGTACACCGAACACTCCTCTAAATATAATTATCAAGGATGACCGACACAAATCCAAGGTTCTTAATTTGAAATAGACCTAAACCCCTGTAGATATGCCGTGAAGGGTATGTATGCATATATATCATGTCGTGACATTGTAATCTGTATGTACTTTTTTCATTTGAATATTTTGCCCTCAGTTCATCTCCACTGCTTATTGAGCATAAAAAAAAAAAAAAGTTACGTCTAAAAATTCTTAATGGATATATAATATGATTTAGATATTATATAGTTTTGTCAATTAATTGAAACATACCCTAAGAAATTTAATATCCATGAAAAAAGAAAATCAATGTATGATCAACAGAAATGGACCCCTCCACTACCGGCAGGGGTGCCCCTGGGGTGGGTGGCGCCTCAGGCCTATTATGCATAGGCGCTCCAAATATATGATGTGAGTTTTTGTTAAAAAAAAGTCAAAAAGAAAAATAAATTAGAAATTGACTTAATTCGTTTTATTTTAGTACAAAACCCATTTTTTTAAAGTTGTAAACTTTCTTATCATTTATTACCTATATATTATTCATTTCTTTTCCACCCAAAAAAAAAGGGCAACCGGAAAAAAAAAAATCATAGATTTTTTACTTCTAATTTTTATTTTGGAACGAAGTAGGGATGATTTTGTTGGTATGAGACCCATATTTTAGATTTCGTCCAGGAGCCTTGGAATATTCAGGACCGGCACTGACTACCGGTAGCAATATAGCTGGATTTTAAGTTATCTTGATAGAGTGCCGATTATCCTTCTTTGTTATACAAGATAATAAACTGATTACTACTCATGAAAGCACTTTCCAAAAATTAAAGTGATTTTTATTGAAGCTAAAGCAGCAGATCACTCCTCTTAATGAATATATATATATATATATATATATATATATTTTCCATGATTAAACTTGAAATCAAAATTATATAATTAATTTAATTTATGTTTGTTTGGAAGTGCTCAGATTAAAAAAATTATGAACTCAAACGGGTCTAATTCTAGAGCGAAGCAATCTTTCAAAAGGAGTTCTAGCTGAAAATGGAAGGAAATTATAATGATCACTTGCAAAAACATAACCATCAAAGAAAATTTTTCAAATGTGAATTAATGATTATTATAATCAGTCCAACACATACAGTTAGATATTGTCTACTTTGAAATTAGCCTGTATAATTTCTTATTGATAAGTGATCTTCACACTGAAATAAATATCATATCAATTTTAAAAACACTCTATTTTTATCCGATAAAATCTTGGGTAATGCATTCGACCACTAATATTATGTCATAATATCAGTTATCACACGGTATAGAAAACTCATTTGATTAGTTATTCATGTCACAATGTATGATATTAATAGTTAATATGCGGAAGATTTCTCATTGCAAAACCATAAAATCACACAAAATTAAAAAAATTACATTTTCTTGTGGTGCAAGTGCTGCTCATGAGCCCATTGCAAAATCATAACCATCAAAGAACATTTTTCTAATGTGAATTAATGATTATTATAATCAGTCCAACACATACAGTTAGATATTGTCTACTTTGAAATTAGTTTATATAATTTCTTATTGATAAGTGATCTTCACACTGAAATAAATATTATATCAATTTTAAAAACAGTTTATTTATATCCGCTAAAATCTTGGGTAATGCATCCGACCACTAATATTATGTTATAATATCAGTTATCACACAGTATAAAAAACTCATTTGTTTAGTTATTCATATCACATGTATGATATTAATATTTAATATGTGGAAGATTTCTCATTGCAAAACCATAAAATCACATAAAATTAAAAAATTTCATTTTTCTTGTGGTGCAACTACTGCTCATGAGCCCATTGCAAAATCATGAAAACTAACCCACTTTTTGAATAAAAGGGTGTTTGAAAATTTGCATCAAATTAATCAATTCAAATAAAATGTTTAGAAGAACACCACCTTGTTGTGAACTTTTTGTCCACACAGATGGAGAATAGTAGAATACAATGACACCATTTGGTGATTTTTGGATTTAATTTGTTTCAATCACATATATTGCACGTGTACTTTGTTTTATATATGATCATACTACTATTCAATTCACTTTCCATGTTAATTTACACTAGAAACACATGCTGTTCTTCTTTTTGTCACTTTTGTTATTTTGATGTCTTGTCAAATGGAAAATGGTCAAAAGTTTCATAGATGAACTTTGGCTCTGCAAAAGCTAGTTAATTTTCACACCACATGCTGTGTAAACTATAGTAATTGTATCATGAGATCTACAAAAACTAGTTGATTTTCAATCCCATTTGTTGGGTTGCTAGTCAAAACTTTCTTTGGTGGGTTGCTACTTGCTACTATCATCATGATATTAATATCAGTTCAGTTTTATATTATATATATATATATATATATAATTATAATTGCTTCCAAAAAATAATTATTATAATTATAACGATTCAAGATTTCCATCTACATAATTAAATGATGTTAATTGCATGGTTTAGAAATGAAATCTGTATGGTGTTGTAGCATTTCAGCCAAAATATTTCACAATTCCTTGATAAAAGAAACTATAAAATCCAAATATGACACTGTACACATATTGAACCAAAATTATTCGAAATATAATTATCGATCATTAAACCTCAATTCTCGATCATATAAAATAAATTTATTAACAAATTCATTCATAAACTTATATCTTTGATATCGATCATCAAAAAGAATAATTATGATAAACCTTGTCAATAATATATATATATATATAAAACATGAAATTCGCTTCTAGATTTTGTGTGCAATGATTATTTTTAACAATTTTCACTTGAAGTACCATTATTGGAGTTTAGTTTAGTTGAAGTACTATTTAATTTTCTTCACCTTAAACTACGGTTTGGGGGGCCACTTACGGGCTAACGGGTCACACTTTGGCCAAGTATCCTACAAAGAGACTCCCGAGATAAACTTCTCCTTTTTATTCGCAGAAATACATATACAAGCAGTCAAGCACATGCATTTATAACTTTTTAGATGATAAAGAAATTTTCAAGTACAATTATGGTGGATGAAAAAGGAGTTATAGAGTAGCTAGCTAGCTAGCTACCACTTTCCATTGAAGCTACAAATAATTATAGGGAAAAAAATTTATATCTATTCTTTTAAAATATTAAAAATTATATAAATATAATTTATTTTATTAACTTTTTATAATCTTTATTGTTTATCTTTAGGATACATGTTAAGAGGACCTATGTAAAGATGAAGATTATATAGTCCCCGATTACCTATAATTATACATGCATATGGTTTCCAATTTTTCAAAACATTTTCCTTTAGTAAGAAATTGCTTTTCCAAACGAAAATGAGAACAAATTCTAGTAATTTGATCAAATAACATTAATTCCCTTTTGAGTTGAATAGAGTACAATTATAACAAGATGAGATTGATCATACATTCATACGTGCAGTATAAGATTGTGGGGTTTGAGTTGTTTCAATTCCCATTGCCAAAATCCAGAAATTATTGTAATATTTCAGAAAAAAATAGTACAATTATGGGTTAGGTTTCAAAACATAAAAGATATATATACAACAATTATGAAAAACATGACCACACCAACCATCAATTAATTACATACAAACTCATCATGAATATCATTTCTCAACCCCTTCAAGTCCTTGCAAATTATAAGCTGCCATAGCCAAATCTGCAAGCTTTGCAAGATTCAACTTCACAACAGTATCCACAAACATCTTAGTATCCTCTTCACTATTTCCTTCTGGTATGTCCACAACATAAGATTCCAAAACTATGCTATAAACCTCATCACCATTTTCATTGCCAATAAATTCATTAACAGAAGTGACCGATTGATAATTGTTCAGCCTATGATCACCTCCCACGATTCGAAAGCTCGAAATATGCTTCTCATCATCAAGAATCTCTAATCTTTCTGTGCTTGTTGAAGCAGGCAGCCCTGATATGATCCTAACATCTCTTACACTACCAACTTCTAATCCATTATGAGCGCCGTCTCTCGTCGTACAGCTTTTGATGAAGTGCTTGTACTTATTAGGGTTTCCGAAATCGCGGACGAAAGGCCATATGAGACTTAGGGGAGTGTTTACATGTTGTTTGATGATGGATGTGCACGTGTTTGGAGATTGATCATGAGGGGAGGTGTGGTAGGTTTTGATGATGGGTTCAAGTATGGAGAGTTCTGAAACTGAGAGAGACAGTGAGGAGATTTGGTTAGGGTTCATGGGTGCAATTGTTGATATATTTTTGATAGTAGAAAGTCTTTTTTGGTTTTTGAGGGGATTTGGTTGAAGGAGAGATCATGAAAGGAAGAGGTAATGGAAAAGAATGGAGGAGGTTTACAAGGGATTTATTTAATGTTTTTTTATTTTATTTTATTTATTTATTTATTTATTTGTTTATTTTAAAATAAAAAAATAAAAAAATCAATAATCTGACACCGAATGAGTCAAGGGTCTATGGGAACCTGGCAAGATCAATCACCAAATTCGCAGCCAGGATAACTACCTCAATAATCGAGAAATATCTACTCTCATAATTGGAAACACTGGGCAAAATCTTTTTACACTTGTTTGTACCACTAACATAGACCGGGAGATGTACACCCCATGTTAAGAGAGGATTTATTCTCTTTTTAGTGGATGCAATTTTCTATCTTACATTAATAAATATAACATAACTAAGAGCGATTATTCAAACTGCATTAACGTTTTCTTTTACTCATTTTCTTGAAAAGGGCTGGTCTTTGTGGGAAGACGTAGATCCGGCCAGAAAATGCTTTGATAAAATACATTTTTATTCAAAAGCGCTTTCTTAAAAAATACTTCTATATTCAAGAACATATATATATATATATATATATATATATGTTAGTCTCTAGGGTATAGCTCTACTGGTAGATGTACAAGATTAAAATTTAAGTAAATAACTCCCAAGTTAGCGGTTCGAATCTTTTAATGACAAAAGGTTCAAAAAAAAAAAAAAATATAGTCTAATTAGGTGGATAGATAGTTAATGTCGATGCATAATCTCCTTCTTGGCCTTCCAAATTTTATTCTCATAGGTGCTCAAGGAATGGAGGAAATATTGTGTGTAAATTAACCTTATTAATTGCAAGTTGACATATATAATTATCAAATAAATAATACAATAAGTCATTAATTGCATTGCAAGTGGTATATATTTAATTAATCTTTTATTATTTTGACTATTTGTAGTTCAAAAATTTTGTATATATTATTGGAGCAACATGAATAATTGTGTGGACTCTCACTATCTTTTTCATATATAAATAGTAAGTGTATGTGGATGCACGAGTGCATGACTGAGGTCAAGCACAATTTTTAGTTGGAAAAAAAAAAAAAAAAAAAAAAAAATTTATTAACAACTTGTGTTATTTTACAATAATGTTGAGACCAATCACTTTTTTCACATTTCTATCTTTTTTTTTTTTTAGTGGGATGGCTAATTTAATATAATATATAATTAACAAACAAACAAAATTATAGCACAATTACCTAATTGTGGTTTTGTGGTATCCAACGTTAAATATTAAAAAAAAAAAAAATCCATATTGTTTCATCTATGTAGTTATTTAAACTTCATTTGATCAAGACTCGAGATCCAAAATTCTTGAGACGAGTATTTAAAGCTATAAAGTTCATATATTCACTCTACTCTACTCTCGTTTCATTAGAGAGGATCGTATAAAGCTATTACAACGTAGTATTAGAGATGAATAGTATATCTCACAATGAAATCTCTACTGTATCACTTTACATGTAACAAGGAACAAACATTACATTGTGTTCCAAATGATTGATACACACTGAGCATGATTTTTTTTCTTCCACAAATTGTTTATTTTATTCCAATACATAATACACACCAATTAGAGCCCACTTTTTTACTGATTCAAGTAGAAGATTTTTGGGACTTCTTTGCAGACTTTTGAGTCTAAGAGACATGGTGCTCACCATTCCATGAAGAAGTGTATGATATGTCTCTTGCCAAATGCATGCTCTTAATCACTCAATGTTGCTCAAATTTTGATAGGAATTTCCCTTATAACTGGACCAGTATTCAGCTACAAGCTTCGAAAAGGAGGACTTGATCTCCATAAGCTTTGAAGGTTCATCATACTCCAGCAAATTTCCTAAAAATAAATAAAATCTTATGATCAGCATAAATCTACACAATGTTAGAAGCATAAGTTTTTTACTACGGATGATCAAGACTGAAAAATGGCAAGTAATTCTATGGTTAGGTCGGTCATGAAAAAAAATTTCAAGACCAAAGTTACATAACGTTGTAGAATCAGCTGATTCACAATGTTATGTAAATTCGGACCTGAAAAATTTAGGACTGAACTGACTAGAGAATTATTAGAAAAATGCCAGACTCATATCATATGGTTAGAGAGGATTATCGGGCTACAACTGTTGACAGCCAATCCAAACAAGTACAGGCTTTTGGATTCAATAGGGTTGATAGACTGCAATAGGCTTTGACCATAAAGGCGAGAAATTAATGCATTTCTTGAATTTTATTTTTCAGGACTGAAGTTTGGAACATGTTCCAAAATGTGACAAAACTAGACGTTTAATTACATAATGTTGTGGGACTGGTTCCAAAACATTATGTAACTACGGTCCTGAATTTTTTTTAGAGAGGATTGGGCTACATATCTTCACTGCCAATCCAAACAAGTACAAGGCTTTTTGGATTCAATAGTATTGATAGACTGGAACAGGCTTTGATCATGAAGGCAAGAAATTAATGCATTTGTGTTCAATGAATGTGATTCAAGTAAGAATAGAAAGCTTACCATAAGAGAGGACCACGACCATGTCACTGTCGATAACAGTAGGCACTCTGTGAGCTACAGTTATCACAGTGCATCCTGAGAACTCCTGCCTGATAATTCTCTGTAAAATGGCATCTGTTGCAGAATCAATCGAAGCAGTAGCTTCATCCAGAACTAGAATTCTGTTCCATTTAAGGAGGACTCTTCCAAGGCAAAACAGTTGCTGCTGCCCGACACTCCAGTTTTCACCCTCATCACTCACTGCTTAACCAACCAGAAATCCGTAGGCATTCAATGCAAATGAAACAATCTTATAGAAATTTAACTTACCAGATGAGTCTAGCTTATTTGGCAGGCTGCTGATTGTTGTCTTGAGCTGACACTTCTCTAGAGCCTGTACAAATCAAAGGCGTATGATATGTGTAATTAAGAATCGATAATCGATTATAGAAATTTTTTGGATAGAGTTGATTGGTTCACCGTCCATATGTCACTCGGTGTAGAGGCCTAGAGGGTCCAAGTTGGTTCGAACACTTCCCCGAAAAAGAGTTGGTTCTTGAGGGATGATGCTGAGCTTCAATCTCAAATCTTTTAATCCCATAGAACAAATGTCAAGTTGATCTATCAGAATTCTACCACCTGCAGGCTCAACCAAATGGAACAAGGCGCTTATAAGTGTCGTTTTTCCACTTCCAGTTCTTCCCACAACTCCTACTCTAGTCCCTTCATTGAATGTGCAAGTGATTCCCTTGAGTACTAATGGAGCATTTGGCTGGTATCTGATCTGTAACCGAACAGAAAAAGAGTAAATGAATTGTAAGTCTCCCTGCATATTCTCTATCAGTAATTATAATATATGCATGATCGAGTGATCTGTAATTAAACTCACTTGAATATCATATAACATATCTCAAAATGTTCTAAAATGGGGTTATTGAAACATTTTTCACTTAAGATATCAACTTCATTATGTAGCATGCATACCTTCAGTTCCTGCAGCTCTATCCTTCCCTTAGAAGGCCAAGAAGACAGTGGCCTGTTGTCTTCCACAATAGCCGGAGACCCCGGTGGTATGTTCATGAACTGCTTTATTCGTTCGACTGAAATAATATAGTTTGATAAGTAGCAATACCATCGACTCATGAAAACTTGGGTGCCTGTTAGCGATAAAGCGTAGGAAAGAGAAAGTCCAACAAGCCCTGCAAACAGGAGAATAAGAATCAACATATTTCAACAATTTGGAAATGCATAGTATTAGAAATGAACAGGATTTGATGAATTCATGTTAATTACCTGGAGCTACGTAGCCCTTCGACATTAAAACAAGGAGACGAGCAGCGGTGAATAGAGTCACGTTTTGAATTGCCTCGATTCTTAGAACAAGCCACTCCATGTCGCCATTAGAATGGAAGAAAAGTATGGCATCTGTATCGACAAGCTTTAGGTAGTTTTGGAAGAACCTATCCAACATGTTGAAGGCTCTTATTGTGACTACTCCAAGTGATGTCTCAGCTGTATAATTCATTACTGGAGCTTTTGTCGTTCCATTGATTCTGATCAACTCCCTAGCAGTTGCTATATATAGTATTCCTTCAGTGATAAAAGAACGAAATAAGATGAAACGAAACGAAACTCTTTTCTCGAATTAGTAAAAGCGAGATACGTGAAGAACTCAAAGTACTAAAAAATGTATGTACCTGAACATATTTTACTGCAACCATTGCAAGAACTGCTACAATGAGAACTTGCCATGTAACAAAGGTCATAATTCCAATTGTTACTAAAAGTTCAACACCGCCAGAAACCGCAAAGAGGATGGAGAAAGGTATGTCAAAATCCAGAACACTCAAATCTGATGAAGCCTGGAAAATAACAATATTAACATATGAATTTCAAGTTGATGAATTTCCTGGAGAATACAGCTATATGGCAAATAACTAAGAGAGTCTTACGCGGGTCAGAATCCAGCCAACAGGAGTAGAGTCGAAGAAAAGCATGGGCGCTTTAAAAATCGAATTCATAAAACCTGAGAAGAAGGCTTTAGAAGCTTTTAGCCCCATCTGAACAATGTAAAAGGACCTAAAGTATATGAAGACAGCAGTAAGTGTCGAAACTCCAGTGTAAACACCAATTAATAGGCCGCTAGTGACTTTAGGAATTTGAATTGCATATGCTAGCCAAAAAGTCGAAGCAGCCTGAAGAGTGAGAAAACCACACTGAGCCAATATGCCTATACATAGAACTAGAGTTCCTTTCGACACAAGGAGATAATCCAAGAATGGCTTCCAGCCAACATCACCGATTCCCTTTTCCTCTTCTTCTGTTAGTTGTATTCCTGGTAAACCCTTTGCAGAAATCTCACCTTCACTGTTTTCTTTAACCAGGTAAGTTCTACTAGGCTCAGCTGGCCAAACAATCTGATCCTTGTCGACTTTTTGAGTTTCTTCTTGGCCTTCATTATTTGAAGGACCTAATACTGTCACTGCATCTCTATGAGCATTCACAAGCTGTTCAAAGGCTGTCCCTGCCAACAAGAGTTCTTGATAACTTCCCGATTGAGTAACTTTCCCACGCTCCAAAACCTATTATGAAGCAAGACCATAGTTGTGTGAACGATTGAAATAAATTTACTAGTCAGTGAATAATGCATGATGAGTTGTAAAGTTTACCAGAATTTTATAGACTTCAGAGAGAAATTCAACTTGACGAATCACTAGAATGACTGTCTTCGTTCCTAAGGCAGTCATCACACAGTCCTGCAATCGGATCACCCAACAGATGTAAACTATAACTGTTTACCATGTTGAATTTTATCCTTGTAAAGAAACTAGAACTTGTTTTTTTTTACATTGAACAGGGTTGCAGCTGTATGTTCATCAACCCCACTGAAAGGATCATCAAGGAGATAGATATCAGCATCATTATAGACAGCTCGAGCAAGTTGAATCCTCTGTTTCTGTCCTCCACTCATGTTAGGTCCTCGCTGACCTATTTCTGTTAGATCACCATGGTCAAAACTATTGATGTCCTTATCTAATGCACATGCTTTTACAGCCTTATCGTATATGGCCTTGTCCATTGGCTTCCCATAGAGTATATTCTCGCGAATGGTTCCACTTTGGATCCAAGAATTTTGAGATACAGAAGCAATGGATCCGTAGATATTAACCTGTTTGAAGGCATCAAAGGAATTATATACTAAAATTAGTGACACAAACTTATGAGATGAAAATGTAACTGACTAATGGAGTGTAACTCACAGTTCCTGAAATTTTCTGTATTTCTCCAAGTATGGCATACAAGAGTGATGACTTCCCAGCCCCAACTGACCTGCAAACTGCAATCTTTTGCTCCCATTTCACTTCTAGATTTACATCTCTCAAAGTTGGAATTGTGAGATCAGGATCCCAACTGAAATCGCCTTCCTGTATTTTTACACTTCTGTCTGATTTCTGCATCGAAATTCTCCTCACATCATTGTTCTTGAGCTCATCATCAAGCAAGAATTTGTTAATCTTATCAAATGAGACCTTGACTTGAATCATAACGGAAAGAGCCTCAGGGATGATTCTGACAGGTTCTCCCATGCTCCTCAGTGTCGCAAGAACTGTGAAGATGGTGCTAGCATTCAACGGGGCACTTTTAAATAGAGCACATCCCAAGAAGATGACCGATGAGATAATAGTTGGAGACATCCAATACAGGACTGTACCATAAACCTTTTTAAACTGTGCTTCAGACAACCATTTGAATTCTTTGTCACGGAGTGACTCAATCAAGTTCTTAAACTTGTCTTCCCACGATTGCAACTTTATAATTTTCATACTGTTTAGGATCTCAGAAGTGGACTTAAGTCTCTCATCCTGAGCAATCATGATTTCTGATTTGACACTTTTGTAGTATCCTTGCAAATGGCACATTAAGGAGACCACAAATTAGGAGGGGGATCAAACCAGGAAGAGCGCCAAGACCAACGACCCCAAAAAGGACAGCAATGGCCAAAAAGAGTTGCAATGTAAGACTCCATGTTGAATGGAACCACCAAGGGAACTCACCCATTCGATAGGCATCAACCGTGATATAATTCACAATCTCTCCAGCTGAGTGCCTTTTCCTTCCCAAACTAGATAGCATTAGCTGCTTCTTATAGACTGCCACCATTAAAGCCGATCTCATCCTCATTCCCGACCTCCTCGAATCAAAGTAAGAATGCCTTTGAGACAATGACTCAACAACCTTGGTAATTATCAGACACCCCACAATAGCGAGACCTTCGTGCAGATTTTCCTCGTCACGGTTGGAATAGTTAACAAAAGCATAGAGCAATAGAGGAAGAATTACGACAGCAATAGTCCTAAGCAAGGCACAACTCGCTATAAATATATTTTCTTTCAAGTAAACTTTTCTTATGGCTCGAAGAACCAAGTTTCTGTTATCATTTGACTTCTTATCTCTTACGAGAGAATCCCAAGCATAAGCAAACTTCTGGTATGCTAAATCGGCTTCATCTTCAGGAACTAAGGAAGGAATGTCTTCTAAAACTAATGGTTTTGAGTAACCCAAAGAAAGCAAAGGATTGATCCAAGAAAATGTCAATTTGCTAATGAGACTACCGTTGCCTAGTTTTGTTTGTTTTTTTTCAGCCTTTTCAACTAATAGAGGCTCAGACAGACCATTATCTTCAGTATTTTCGACATGACTGAAGTTTCTAAAAGCACAGAAGAGCAACAGAAGGTTTACAGGCAAAGGCAAGATGTCCAAATATTGAATGCTATGTGTTTTTGCTAAGATTTCTACACTAAGAGCGCAAACTAATAAAGAAAAGGAAATCCACCAAAGAGAGATGAGAATTTCGATCCATTTAGACCTTTTAATAAGCAGTGAAAATGCCAAGGATATCCAAATAAGTCCTCTAATAATGTAACTCAACCAACTCAAAGCATTGAATCCACCACTTTTCGCTATAAGAATCCACAAACCATAAACAAAATATGCAATGCAAACAAGAGCACAACAGATTGAAACAACTACAGAAAACCAATCCCTTCTATGGCTCTCAGTAATGTGACGTTTATTTATATAACCTACAAGCAAAGACAGATAGAAAACAAAGAGAAACACTAGACTTATAACATCTATGATGGCTCTTTGAATGCAAAAAGAACCCAAATCAAGTTCACCCCCACCACATATCCAAGAGAACTCCCCTGCAAATTCATAGAAACAGAAAAAAACAGAATTAATAATAATAAAAGAAAAAGGCTAGAAACACAAAAACTGGAAAATTTGTGCATATTTTGTCCAAAATATAATGAAAGAGAAGATCAAAGGGTTGTATTTCATATTTTTCTCTTTAAAAAGCAAGGAATCTACTATCTTGATTCACACAACCAACCAATTGATGGTTAATGATGTAGAAGCAGCAAAATGAAGTATATTCACTCCTGTTACATCAAAACATCCCACAAACAGTACTCTTCCTCTCTATACATAGCAAGGTCTGTGTAAAATCCTGATCAAGAACTATGTAAAGCAAATAGAAAGTGTTGTTATTTATTCAAATCAGCAATAACAAAATCATATGATTTATTTTGTCATTTTACACTCCTTTTGTCCATAGAACAGCAAACACATACAAAGAAACAATAAATGGTCATACAAAGATTTGAATAAGAGAAGAAGAAAAACCAAGAACAAGTGCACAAACAAACCCACAAAAACATAAACACAAACAGAGAAAGAAAGAGAGAGAGAGAGAGAGAGAGAGAGAGAGAGAGAGAGAGAGAGAGAGAGATACCAAGTGAGCTTTCCAGGAAAGCCATTGTTGAAGCCTGAAGGTGGTTTCTTTCTTTCTTTGTTGACTCTTAGTAGAAAGAAAGAAAGAAAGAAAGAATTTGACTGTGTAACATTCAAAGCTCTCTCTCTCTCTCTCTCTCTATATATATATATATATAGGGATGCCTTTGTGTGTAACATTGCATGGTGCAACTTTAAAAAATTTGACTTTCACCATTGTGACCATGCATTTTTCTGGTATGAACCGTAAGATCACATCAACTCTTATGTGATCAAATGCACTCACATGCAAATGCACTAAATTTAGCTATGTGATCACATGCAACTCATATACGATAACATTATATATATATATAGCTTCTCACCTACAAACCCACTGACATAACACTATGTACAAACCAAATTTTCAGCTTTTAGATCAAAATCCAGGGGCTGTTGTGTAAGTCGTGGGCCAAGAGAGAATATACAACGGCCCTTGGATTTTGGATTTTGATCCAAAACTGAAAAATTTGTTTGTACATTGTGTTATGACAGGGGGATTGTAGACTCTCTCTCTCTCTTACATTACATGCAAAGAAACCCTCAAATCATCACACACACATATATATATTTTTTCCTTCTTTTTATTTTATTTATTTATTTATTCTTTTATGTGTGTGTGTCTCGCTTACATTACATGCAAATAAACCCTCAAATCATGACACATTTATATAATTTTATTTTTCCTTCTTTTATTTTATTTTGTTTTTTTGTTTTTTTTGTTTTTGTTGTTTGTGTGTGTGTTTTGAGTATGAGTTTCTCTGGCAGATTTTGGTCTGCAGAAATAGAAAGCTGAGTTTTCTTTTCCCAACATTCTATGGTTGGCATTGTTTGTCCCTACATGTAATGCAATGCACGTCCAAATAGTCAGGACTAAAGCAGCTACCCCGTTTGCCACGCGAGAAAAAAATAAAAAATTAAAAATTAAAAAAAAAATTAAAAAAAAATTAAAAATAAAAACTTTTTAATAATCAGTTTTCATTCAAAATCCCAATCACAAAAAATAACCCCTTTGTAAGAAACTCGAAGAAAATAATTTCTGGCATGATTATTGTCCAAAAAATAACCCCTTTGTAAGAAACTCGAAGAAAATAATTTCTGGCATGATTATTGTCGAAGCCAAAACTACTTGTCGATACCCTTTTGTTTAAAATATAAATTTCTGGCTCCATCATGCTTCCGTCTGGTATTTTTTTCACCATTTTGGCAATTAGTTGTATTTTTCATTTTATTGAACCAAATCAATACAGAAAATAAGGAGTGTAGTTGCTGTCACGTACCAGTCACGCGCCGCCGACCGCCAGGAAAGTGTGCAGCAAGTCCCTACCTTCCAATCATTCCAAAGCGTCGTCTTCAACGGAAGTCGTTTTGCAGGTCAAATTGCCTCCCAAAGTTCAGACGAGCCGTTCACCACCGTTGCTGCCGCAGGAGAATGGGCTGTTACCACCCCGACCACAATCTTCAGGAGGTGCCGGAGTTCAGACCTCAGGTGACCAGTTTCCAGATCCGGCACCATCGACGGCGGTGAAAGGAAGAGTTTCAGTTTCGCGACTTTTGGCATTCTCCGTCGCCGATTCAGACGATTTTTTGAACGAGTAAGAAAAATCTGAATGGGATTATTTTTTTGTCTTGGTTTTTGTTCGTGTTGCTTTATATATAGGTGGGAAATTACAAATGGTTACCTCCAGCTATAGAAATAATACATTTCAGCCGCATATACCAGCATTTGATGGAAATAGAAATTTTGAGTATTTAAAGGTCCATATGCAACTTTGTTGACAAAGGCACCGAAGAATTAGTGCAATAGTGATTAGGAATTAGGATAGACATGAAGGCATGATTTTTCATTAATCAATTTGGATTAAGATCCTCTTCTTGTCTTATTTTTCCTTGACTTTTCATAATCTAATGACACCTAAACAAAATAAAAAATACATGGTTGAGATTTGATCACTTTTTTCTCGCTCATGCAACTTGGTATTTTAATTACACTTGAAAAAAGGCAAGGAAAAACAAGGACCAATGAGAGGATTTTGATCCAATCAATCTTTGGATCCATTGGTTTTTGAGAAGATCATACACAACATCAGCAAAATGGGCATGAGATATTTTGATGAAAGTTGAAAAGGTCAAGAAAGTTCACTTGCAGATAATGTGGAGGCGGTTGGAGCTTATCAAATGAAAAAAAACAGAGAATAGGCGGTTGGAGCTTATCAAATGAAAAAAACAGAGAATATGACATATTATTTCTCGCAGACATTGGTACTAGTCAATCGGATGAAGTCCGATAGTGAAATGATTTCAGTTGTTCAAATTATGGAGAAGATTCTCCAAGCACTGAATGCAAAATTTGAGTACAATGTGATTGCTAATTTGCTATTGAGAAGTCCAAGGATCATTGAGATAATGGGCTCGTTCCAAGCCCATGAACAACGTTTGGATGAAAAATCCGAAATTTAGGTGAAGGAAGCTTTACGATGCCAGCTAAGTCTTAAGTCTTAAGAAAGACTAAGACGAGACCCAAAGGAATTTTGAGTCAAGATAGAAGGGGGTTAAAACCGGCAAAAGAGAAGATGGAGTGTTTCTAGTTACAGCCAAGGGATAGGTAGAGAGGGCAATACAAATAATTAGATAAATAAATCTTGTTTTTAATCGGAAAAAAAATTGGCCAATGCAACAATGGGTGCAAATCCAAAAGGAGAGATTTGCAGAAGATTGTAGATTCGTAGTACTCTATCTAGAAACACATGTTTTTCTTCTTTATTTAATTTTTGTTTTGTGGCCACTAAAATGAATCCAACTTTATAATTAAAACAAAAAAAAAAAACAAAAAAAAAAAAACAAAAACTCCTTATTTATTTATTTATTTTGATAGTACAACAACTGTCGAGAACCGACGAGATAAGGCTCTACGAGCACATCTCGGACGAGCAGCTCCCACAAATGGGGAGAAGCCACCCATATACAAGTGAAACAGCACCCACACTCATGGTGGGAAAATTGACATATATCTATACATGCATGGCCACTTGAACCTTGGTGGAGAGCTACACCACATTGGCAATTGGCCAAATGCAAAATTCCTTATTGTTTTATTTATACTAGTTATATTAACTTCGGTGATCAAGACTTGAGATCTACCACCGTCCAATGTGATTTGATGGTAAAAGTGCTTATTCAATCTGTTATCACCGCATGATGTATATTAAAAAAATAAAAAAAAAACCACCTTGAAATCCAAAATTCTTGCGATGGTTAGGTTAGAATATTTGATGAGACGAGTATTTAAAGCTATCAAATTAACATATTCACTCTCTTCTCATTTCGAAAAGAGGATCAATAAAGCATTTGCAAAATAGTATCATAGTCGAATCTATATATCTCGCAATGAATTCTCTATTGTATCATTTTTAGAGATGACAACGGGTCGGGTTCGGATGGGTTTCACAAAACCTACAAGACATTTTACCATCCAAACTCGCGAAGTTAAGTGGGTTCAAGTTTCACCCAACAAGTTTTAAAGAAACCCAAACTCGCCCACGAACCTATGAAAATTTAAAAAATTTAATAATATTAAATTATTTAATCATAAAAAATATTAAAATATTAAAGATTAAAAGAAACTTGAAAATAAAAAAGAAGAATATAATAAGTAATATTCAACTCATTTCAAGATTACATTTTTAAAATACAAATACCACTTATATAGAAGTAAAATGTGAACCCTTTACTTGTGCTTTTTTAATGTGAGATTGTGGACAATCACATATTGAAAAAACATAAGTAAATGATTCACCATTACTTCTATATAAAGAGTATTTAACATTTGTCGATAGCAAACTTAGGCCAAAAGTTTTCAGAAGCTTCACTATTCACCAAAACTCTAAACTTAACACTGGAGACACAACTCATTATCAACTTGTTCAACTTTCCCTCAATTCCAACTTCATCCAAAACCTCTTTGATGAAACCCCATTGGAGTCTATCATAAGCTTTGGCTAAGTCTATCTTCCAAGCTATAAATCCCCCTTTCCCTTTAGCCTTTTTAAACTTATAGAGGACTTCTTGCGCAACAATTATGTTATCCTGAATTTGCCTACCAGGGACAAATGCCACTTGGTTTGGACTTATAAGACTAGGGATTAGATGTCTTAGCCTTTGGACAATCACTTTGCTAACCACTTTGTAATAAGTGTTGCACAAACTAATGAGCCTAAGATGGGACATACAATCGGCATTTGGAGTTTTTGGAATAAGGGAGATATAGGTTTGGTTCATAGAATCAGGGATACACCCCTTATTAAAACACTTCGAAACCAAATTCACGAGCTCACCTTTGCAAATATTCCAAAACTTTTGGAAAGATATCATAGGGAATCCATTCGGCCAAGGCACTTTCAACCCACCAATGTTAAATACACTTTGCTTGACTTCCTTTTCACAGAATCTGGCATTTAGAGCATTAACATCATAACTTTTCATAGGCGAAAATAACAAAGGAATCTGTGAATAATCTCCTGATATTTGCTTTTCATCAAAAAAGTTAATGAAATATTGCACCGCTTCACCTTTCATTCCCTCACTATCTTCAATCCAACTCCCATCATCTTTCCTAAGTCTTTCAAATTTATTTCTGCTCCTTCTAACAACAGTAGAGAGGTCAAAAAACTTGGTGTTTTTGTCACCTTCTTTCAACCACACATTTCTAGACTTTTGTTGCCAAAAAACTTCTTCTTGCTCAAGTATCTCAATGTATTCTCTCACCAATCTCTCTTCTAACTTAGCTAGCGAATAAGAAAATCTGTTGCCAAGGCATTTTTGGACCCCTAGAATTCTCACAAGAAGTCTACGTTTATTACGAAAAACGTTGCCAAATTCCTCCTTGTTCCATGTCTTAATAACTTCCGCAAAGGACTGCAGCTTGAGACTACTGTTATCCCAGTGAGTGCTCCAAAAGCTTTGAACCATTCCATCAAAAAATTTATGCTTTAGCCACATAGCTTCAAACCGGAAAGGCTTTAGACCACGTTTCGGAATATGCTTGCTATGCAAACTTATAAGAATAGGACAATGATCCGACACTACCCTAGGAAGATGTCTAACAAACCCCTATGTGTAGCACAAACGCCATTCCATAGAGCATAAAGCTCTATCCAATCTCTCCCAAATCTCCTCTCCAATATACCTTTTAGTCATCCAAGTGAAATTTGAACCAATGAAACCCATATCAACCAATCTATTCCTACTAATCCACTCAGAAAACCCACTCTTAGAATAACCACTTCTCGCTTCTCAGAACAACATGTGATTTCATTGAAGTCAATAGCCACAAGCCACAAGCCAAGGTAGATTAAAGCATCCTCTAATAGAGTCCAAATAATTCCATATGTTTCTCTTGTCAGTAACACAAGGATTAGCATACACAATTGTGATTATCCACACACTCTTGAGATCAGCCGCAATCGCTGTAATACTATGCCCAAAATGAGCTATGACTTGAATCCTAATATCACTACCATTCTAGAGAAGCCACAGGCCCCCCGAGAATCCTTCCGCATCAACCACAAAACTATTAGAGAATCCAAGATTCTTAATAACATTCCTAACCTTTGGGCCACTAATTCTAGGTTCTAGGATGGCCAAAATATCAAAATGATATGTATTGCGTAAATTGGCAATGATTCTAGAGAATCCCTGCCTATCGGCATCTCTCACATTCCATACACAAATCATAAAAGAGATGGGAAAAAGGAGCACTAATCAGTTATAACTGTCATGGACTCCTTTAAATTCGAAGCCACTGTATCAAAACTATTATCAATATGCATTTCAGCATTATAATAGTTACCCAACGTTGAGACACCCTCTATCATTGCCTCACATTTACTTTCAGAATCACAAACATTCACACAATCATGTCCTTCACTCTCTTTTTCAAGCAGGGGAGGATGCTGGTCCTGAGATTGCCCATTCATACTCATATTAAAAAAACTGACAGTAACTTGCCCATTCCTCTTGCCACCCAGCTTGTCAGGCTTTTTGATAGTCTTTTTAATCCCCTTTCCTGCCTTTATATTTTGTTTCCTACTTAAATTAGTGATTTCAACCAGAGCAATTTTCACATTTGGGTTATTTCCTTCCTGGGAATTAGAAACTGGATTCAGGATTTCCTTATTAATGCTTACTTCCACTTCCTCATTTAGGACTTCAAACCTCGATCCACTTGCTCCACTGCCTGCTGGATTATTAGTTCCATCAGGAGGCTTATTACCTCTAACATTCTTCAAATAATCCTTCATTCCATGCCTGGTCTCAACATACTCCCCATTCATATTTCTGTTATAACCATCCGAACCAACCCTGTCATTACCAGCAGCTACCTTCCCACCATTTCTATTACCACCAGAGTTACCATTCCCACCACTCCTATTACCACTAGTGAAGTTAGCATTGCCACCAGTATTGCTATTCCCACCACTCCTATTACCACTAACAAATTTTGCATTACCACCATAATTGCCAATTCCACCTTTCCCCAGATTACCTTTAACATTCCTATTACCTTGCTTTCCATATGAAACAAGAAGCCAAGGACCATACGGGAGTACCTCCTTCTCAGGACTGATCTGCGTATCTTCTTTTGCCTCATCAGACATTGCTTCCTCAACACCTTCCTTGCAATACTCTTTACTATACCCATACCTTCCACACTTAAAGCAAACTAGACCAAGACACTCATACTCCACCCTTACACTTCTATCCTCAATGTTAAGGGTGCCTAGGAGAGGTTTGGTGATATCAACTTCCACACAGATTCTCGCAAATCAACCCCTTGCTTGGTTCTCTGTAACCGGGTCAACTTTGCACATTCTTCCCAACATACCACCTATACTCCATAACAACTCTGAGACCATCCATTCCATTGGTAACTTTGATAGCCTAACCCAGATTGCCATACTCTGAACCGTGTCTTCTCCAGGCACAAAGTTGGGTTTCCATCTTTGGACAACCAAGTACTGATTCATGATAACCCAAGGGCCACTAGTAAGAACATAATCAAGGTCTTCCTCCAACTGAAACCTAGCCACGAAGTGTCCTTCTCCAAGATCAGTCAGTTGCCATTGTCCCGACAAAGCCCATTTCTGCAATAGCTTAGTGGTCATGAAACTCAGAGTATGAGCTCGCCCCATATTCTTCAAAATTAGAGCATTTGCCCATGGTTTGTGTAGTTGATCTTTTAGATTGGGAGATAATTTCATCATCAGGCCTCCAGGACCATCAGAGATCATAATATCTTCTGGTTCAATTTTCAGCTTTCCACTACCTGCTTCATACCTGACCACGAGCTTGGGCAGGACATATTCCTGAGTTTAGCTTTAAAGCTTCCCATGGTCTCCCTCCTAAAGTGGTCGATTTCAATATCCGTCCGTCCAATACTATCGGTATCGGCTCTAACGCGTTTGTTAGTGCCTCCAAACCCTAGGTTCATCCCTGAAACTTCAATTCCATCACTCCTTGGAGTTTGTTGGGCAGAAAAACAGAAGGCCTCCGTCACTGGTTCCTTAAACAAAGCAGAACAGGAAAACAGAAGAAGAAAAACTAGCGATTTCGAGAGAAAGAGGCGGCGCGTGAACTAAACTCGTGAAGAATTAACGATCTCTTACAAACCCACCAAGCGCGTTCAATAGGCTAGCCCCACGCGCAAATTTTTTTGAATTTGTATCGATGTGATACCCTTTAATCTTAAAGGTATTGTCACGATTTTGAGTAGAACCTAATATAAATACCTGTAATTAACTTAAAACTCAAAGAATTGTATCAAAATACTACAAGTATCGTAGAATAAGATAGTAAGCCTTCAATATTTACTTAGCTTTTTACCGTGAAAATATATTATATAATAATGTATACTAGACTAGACAATAATGCATGAAATAATTGGAAATTCTTTATTATTATTATTTTATTGGAAATTAAAATCATAGAAGAAAAAGAGATTGATATCCTACAATCTTATCACAATTTTATATCTTAAAAATCATATAGAACCTAATATAAATTATTTTTCCTGTAATTAACAAAATAATGTAGAGTAAAACTCAAAGAATTGTATCAAAATACTACAAGTATCGTAGAATAAGATAGTAAGCCTTCAATATTTACTTAGCTTTTTACCGTGAAAATATATTATATAATAATGTATACTAGACTAGACAATAATGCATGAAATAATTGGAAATTCTTTATTATTATTATTTTATTGGAAATTAAAATCATAGAAGAAAAAGAGATTGATTTTGTATCCTACAATCATAGGTAATTAAATAGGAAAGATATTTATTAATTAATTAGTATTATTAAAAGAGTTGTGCTATTGGCATGTACAAAGTAAAACTAATAAAACTCCTACTTTCCTTATTTCAAACCGTAATTGCATAGGTTATTTCAAATCACTGAATGTTTACAATTTTTTGTTTATATTTTCTTTCAAATCTCGATCTCATGTTTCTCATGTTTAGTATTTATTGATTTTATTGTTTCACATGTTTGTTTTGGTTTGTTTTTCTTTTCAAATTTCAGATCCATATTTGCTATTTTTTTTTCTTCTCGATTTATTTTCCTTCAAATCTTCCAGGCATATTATGATTTGTATCAATTCTTTTGTAGATTTTATTCCAGATCTTCCGAAGTTAATTTAATATTATTTACAAAAAAAAAAAAAACAATGAAATCGCACCAAGAATCACAACCGAGAAAATCTAATCCTTGATGAAACAAAACCACATCAAAACCCTAACTCAATCGCTCAAAAAAATCATCAGATGATTAATATCACATTCACAATCTACCACCAGAAATTCAACGATTAAAGAAAAAAAAAATTGCATCTAATAAAGATAGTTTCACCATGAAATAAGAAGAAAAACAAGTCTTGCGAATAGATGTGAGAAAACGGTATATAAAGATTAGAGATGAAGTGTATTTTTATTTTTTTAAAAAAGAAATCAAGTGTATTAAGTTTGAAAAATAAGTAAAAGGGCAATCTTAGAAATAAATTATAAAAAATTAATAAAACCATTTAATTTTATATATTTAAATTAAAATTTAAAAAAGTTGAGCATAAATAATTCAATTGTGAGGGTGCCAATAACACCACTCCTATTAAAATAATAGGATGAATCAAGCTAATATTATCATCTATATATTATTATATCATAATTTTTATGGGCCCCCCTAATTTTGCCCTTGTATGTTAGTGGTACAGGTTGGGGACGGGTTTTCCATTACCATCCAAATACCAATTTGTATGAAAAATACAATTTGATGAATACCCACCTTAAAATAAAACGGTGTGGGTATTGGGATTCTCCATTAGTGGATTGGTTTTTTGACTCATACCATCCCATATAAATTAATGAATTTTTTTAATAACTTTTTTTTTTTTTTTAATAAAGATCATATTAAAAATATTGAATAATATGAAAATAATAATGTGGGGGTATATTATATATAAAGATTTGGAATGGAGTAGTGTTTCAATGGAGGGAAAAAAAGGAAACAAAAAAGAGGGAAAATTATGTTAATGGGAGGGAAAAAAAAAGAGGGATGAAGATGGTTGTCACAATTCTATTTTTTTTTTTTTTAATGTTAATTCCATTACTAATTATGTGCTTCAATATATATATATACATATATAATGATAATGGGTACAAGGACTAGACGGGGCGGGGCAAGGTGGGGATGTGAAATCCTGTAATCATTCCGAAATTAAATCAGCGATTGAAAAAAATACTAGCCTCATACCACAACATAAATGGTATGCCTAAACCCGCTCCTAACAAGGTGAGTTCCCACGGGTTCCCAAACCAATGGGTAATTTTGACATCCCTAGAATAGTGGGAGTTGTGGACCGTTGTTGACAAAGACATTAAAGAATCCGTAGATGCAGTAATGATTAAGGACATGAAGGCATGCTTTTTCATTAATTAATCTCTTGGATCCATTGGTTTTTAGAAGGTCATACACAACATCAGCAAAATGGGTATGGGATATTTTGATGAAAGTTGAAAAGGTGAAGAAAGTTCACTTGCAGACCATGCGGAGATAGTTAAAGCTTCTCAAAATGAAGAAAATAGAGAAGGTGACAGATTATTTCTCACAGACATTGGTACTAGTCAATCAAATGAAGTCCAATGGTGAGATGATTTCAAATGTTAAAATCATGAGAAGATTCTTCGAACACTGAATGTAAAGTTTGAGTATAAGGTGATTGCTATCGAGGAGTCCAAGGATCTCGAGCCAATGACGTTGGATGAGTTAATAGGTTCATTCCAAACCCATGAATAATTGGATGAGGAATCTGAAATTGAGGTGGAGGAAGCTCTATAGAGCTAGTTATGTCTTAAGAAAGACTGAGACGAGACCAAGAGGAATTCTAGTCAAGATAGAAGGCTCAGAATTGGAAGCACAGAAGATGATGTACATTAAAATAAAAAATAAAAAATAAATAAATAAATTGAAATCCAAAATTCGTAGGACGGTTAGGTCTGAATCTTTGATGAGACGAGTATTTAAGGCTATCAAATTCATATATTCACTAATTTCTCATTTCGAAAAAGAGGATCAATAAAACTTTTACAAATACTATCAGAGTCAAATCTATATGTCTTGCAATGTTCCTTATATCACTTTACATGTAATAAGGAACATACATACATTGTGTTCCAAATGATTGATACACTGAGCATGATTTTTTTTTTCCCCAAATTGTTTATTTATTCCAATACATAATACACACCAATTAGAGCCCACTTTTTACTGATCCAATGGAATATTTTGGGACTTAATTTGCAGACTTTTGAATCTCATAGACATGGAGCACACCATTCCATGAAGAGGTGTATGATATGTCTCTAACCAAATGGATGCTCTTCAATGTTGCTCAAATTTTGATAGGAATTTCCCCTACAACTGGACCAGTATTCAGCTACAAGCTTCGAAAAGGACGACTTGGTCTCCATAAGCTTTGAAGGTTCATCATACTCCAGCAATTTTCCTAAAAATAAATCAAATCTTATGATCAGCATAAATCTACACAATGTTCGAGGCATAGGTTCTTTACTATCGATGATCAAGACTGAAAAATGCCACGTGGTTCTCTGGTCAGGTCAGTTTTGAATTTTATTTATCAGAACTGAAATTTGGAACTTCTTCCACAATATTACGAAACTAGACGGTTAATTACATAGTGTTGTGGAACCGGTTTCAAACGTTATATAACTTTGGTCCTGAATTTTTTTTTTGAGGACCGACCTGACTTGAGAACTAATTATTACAAATATGCCAAACTCATATCACATGGTTAGCGAGGATCATTGGGCTACATATCTTCACTGCCAATCCAAACAAGTACAAGGCATTTCGGATTCGATAGGAATAATAGATTGGAACAGGCTTTGATCATGAAGGCAAGAAATCAATCCATTCGTGTTCAATGAATATGATTCTAGTAAGAACAGAAAGCTTACCAAAAGAGAGGACCATGACCATGTCACTATCGATAACAGTTGGCACTCTGTGTGCTACAGTTATCACGGTGCATCCTGAGAACTCCTGCCTGATAATTCTCTGTAAAATGGCATCTGTTGCAGAATCAATCGAAGCAGTAGCTTCATCCAGAACTAGAATTCTGTTCCTTTTAAGGAGGACTCTTCCAAGGCAAAACAGTTGCCGCTGCCCGGCACTCCAGTTTTCACCCTCATCACTCACTGCTTAACCAACCAGAAATCAGTAGGCATTCAATGCAAATGAAACAATCTCATAGAAATTTAACTTACCAGATGAGTCTAGCTTATTTGGTAGGCTGCTGATTGTTGTCTTGAGCTGACACTTCTCTAGAGCCTGTACAAATCAAAGGCATATAATAAGTGCAATTAAGAATCGATAATCGATAAGATAAATTTTTTGGATAGAGTTGATTGGTTCACCTTCCATATTTCATCATCAGAGTAGAGGCCTAGAGGGTCCAAGTTGGTTCGAACACTTCCCCGAAAAAGAGTTGGTTCTTGAGGGATGATGCTGAGCTTCAATCTCAAATCTTTTAATCCCATAGAACAAATGTCAAGTTGATCTATCAGAATTCTACCACTTGCAGGCTCAACCAAACGGAACAAGGCGCTTATAAGTGTTGTTTTTCCACTTCCAGTTCTTCCCACAACTCCTACTCTAGTCCCTTCATTGAATGTGCAAGTGATTCCCTTGAGTACTAAAGGAGCATTTGGCCGGTATCTGATCTGTAACCGAACAGAAAAAGAGTAATTGAATTGTAACTTGCAAGTCTCCCTACATATCCTCTATCAGTAATTATAATATATGCATGATCGAGTGATCAATAAACTCACTTGAATATCATATAACATCTCAATATGTTCTAAAATGGGGTTATTGAAACATTTTTTACTTGAGATATCAACTTCATTATGTAGCATGCATACCTTCAGTTCCTGCAGCTCTATCCTTCCCTTAGAAGGCCAAGAAGATGGTGGCCTGTTGTCTTCCACGATTGCTGGAGGCTCTGGTGATATGTTCATGAACTGTTTTATCCGTTCGACTGAAATAATATAGTTTGATAAGTAGCAATACCATCGACTCAAGAAAACTTGGGTTCCTGTTAACGAAAAAGCATAGGAAAGAGAAAGTCCAACAAGCCCTGCAAACAGAAGGAGAAAAAGAATCAAAATATTTCAACAATTTGGAAATGCATAGTATTAGAAATGAAAAGTTTTGATGAATTAATGTTACCTGGAGCTACATATCCCTTAGGCATTAAAACAAGGAGAAGAGCAGCAGAGAATAGAGTCAAATTTTGAATCGCCTCGATTCTTAGAACAAGCCACTCCATGACACCGTTAGAATGGAAGAAAAGTATGGCATCTGTATCGACAAGCTTTAGGTAGTTTTGGAAGAACCTATCCACCATGTTGAAGGCTCTTATTGTGACAACTCCAAGTGATGTCTCAGCTGTATAATTCATTACTGGAGCTTTTGTCGTTCCATTGATTCTGATCAACTCCCTGGCAGTTGCTATATAATATTCCTTCGGTGATAAAAGAACGAAATAAGATGACACGAAAACTCAACTCTTTTCTCGAATTAGTGAAAGCAAGATATGTGAAGAACTCAAAGTACTAAAAAAAAGTATGTACCTGAACATATTTTACTGCAACCATTGCAAGAACTGCTACAATGAGAACTTGCCATGTAACAAAGGTCATAATTCCAATTGTTACTAAAAGTTCAACACCGGCAGCAACCACAAAGAGGATTGAGAAAGGTATGTCGAAATCCAGAACACTCAAATCTGATGAAGCCTGGAAAATAACAATATTAACAAATGAATTTTAAGCTGATGAATTTACAGGAGAATACAGTTATATGGCAAATAACTAAGAGAGTCTTACTCGGGTCAGAATCCGGCCAACAGGAGTAGAGTCGAAGAAAAGCATGGGAGCTTTAAAAATCGAATTCATAAAACCTGAGAAGAAGGCTTTAGAAGCTTTTAGCCCCATCTGGGCAGCGTAAAAGGACCTAAAGTATACAAAGACAGCACTAAGTGTCGAAACTCCAGTGTAAACACCTATTAATAGGCCGCTAGTGACTTTAGGAATTTGAATGGCATATGCTAGCCAATAAGTCGAAGCAGCTTGAAGAGAGACAAAACCACACTGAGCAAATATGCCTAAACATAGAACAAGAGTTCCTTTTGACACAAGGAGATAATCCAAGAATGGCTTCCAGCCAACATCACCTGTTCCCTTTTCCTCTTCTTCTGTTAGTTGTATTCCTGGTAAACCCTTCGCAGAAATCTCACCTTCACTGTTTTCTTTAACCAGGTAAGTTCTACCAAGCTCAGCTGGCCTAACAATCTGGTCCTTGTTGACTTTTTGAGCTTCTTCTTGGCCTTCATTATTTGAAGGACCTAACACTGTCACTGCATCTCTATGAGCATTCACAAGCTGTTCAAAGGCTGTCCCTGCCGACAAGAGTTCTTGATAACTTCCCGATTGAGTAACTTTTCCGCCTTCCAAAACCTATGATAAATCAAGACCATACTTGTATGAATGATTGAAATAAATTTACCAGTCACTGAATAATGCATGATGGGTTGTAAAGTTTACCAGAATTTTATCAACTTCAGAGAGAAATTCAACTTGATGAGTCACTAGAATGACGGTCTTTGTTCCTAAGGCAGTCATCACACAGTCCTGCAACCGGATCACCCAATGATGTAAACTATAACTGTTTATCAAGTTGAATTTTATTCTTATAAAGAAACTAGAACTTGTTTTTTCTTACATTGAACAGGGTTGCAGCTGTATGTGCATCAACCGCACTGAAAGGATCATCAAGGAGATAGATATCAGCATCGTTATAGACAGCTCGAGCAAGTTGAATCCTCTGTTTCTGTCCTCCACTCATGTTAAGTCCTCGCTGACCTATTTCTGTTAGATCACCATGGTCAAAACTATTTATGTCCTTATCTAATGCGCATGCTTTTACAGCCTTATCATATATGGCCTTGTCCATTGGCTTCCCGTAGAGTATATTCTCACGAATGGTTCCACTTTGGATCCAAGAATTTTGAGATACATAAGCAATGGATCCATAGATATTAACCTGTTTGAAGGCATCAAAGGAATTATATACTAAAATTAGTGACACAAACTTATGAGATGAAAATGTAACTGACTAATAGAGTGTAACTCACAGTTCCTGAAATTTTCTGTATTTCTCCAAGTATGGCATACAAGAGTGATGACTTCCCAGCCCCAACTGACCCGCAAACTGCAATCTTTTGCCCCCGTTTCACTTCTAGATTTACATCTCTCAAAGTTGGAATTGTGAGCTCAGGATCCCAACTGAAATTGCCTTCCTGTATTTTTACACTTCTGTCTGATTTCTGCATCGAAATTCTCCTCACATCATCGTTCTTGAGCTCATCATCAAGCAAGAATTTGTTAATCCTATCGAATGAGACCTTGACTTGAATCATAACGGAAAGAGCCTCAGGGATCATTCTGACAGGTTCTCCCATGCTCCTCAGTGTGGCAAGAACTGTGAAGATGGTGCTAGCATTCAGCGGGGCACTTTTAAATAAAGCACATCCCAAGAAGATGACTGATGAGATAATAGTTGGAGACATCCAATACAGGACTGTGCCATAAGCCTTTTTAAACTGTGCTTCAGACAGCCATTTAAATTCTTTTTCTCGGCGAGACTCAATCAAGTTCTTAAACTTCTCTTCCCATGATTGCAATTTTATAATCTTCATACTGTTTAGGATTTCTGAAGTGGATCTGAGTCTCTCATCCTGAGCAATCATGATTTCAGATTGACACCTCTGTAGTATCCTTGCAAATGGCACGTTAAGGAGACCACAAATGAGGAGGGGGATCAAACCCGGAAGAGCACCAAGACCAACAACCCCGAAAAGGACAGCAATGGCCAAAAAGAGTTGCAATGTAAAACTCCATGTTGAATGGAACCACCAAGGGAACTCTCCCATTCGATAGGCATCAACTGCGATATAATTCACAATCTCCCCAGTTGAGTGCCTTTTCCTTCCCAAACTAGATAGCTTTAGCTGCTTCTTATAGATTGCCACCATTAAAGCTGATCTCATCCTCATTCCCGACCTCCTTGAATCAAAGTAAGAATGCCTCTGAGACAATGACTCAACAACCTTGGTAATTATCAGACACCCCACAATAGCGAGACCTTCGCGTAGATTTTCCTCATCACGGTTGGAATAGTTAACAAAAGCATAGAGCAATAGAGGAAGAACTACGACAGCAATAGTCCTAAGCAATGAACAACTCGCTATAAATATATTTTCTTTCAAGTAAACTTTTCTTATTGCTCGAAGAACCAAGTTCCCGGTATCATTTGACTTTTTCTCTCTTACGAGAGAATCCCAAGCATAAGCAAACTTCTGGTATGCTAAATCGGCTTCATCTTCAGGAACTAGGGAAGGAATGTCTTCTAAAACTAATGGTTTCGAGTAACCCAAAGACAGCAAAGGATTGATCCAAGAAAATGTCAATTTGCTAAGGAGACTACCATTGCCTAGTTTTGTTTGGTTTTTTTCAGCTTTTTCAACTAATAAAGGCTCAGACAGACCATTATCTTCAGTAAGTTCAACATGACTGAAGTTTCTAAAAGCACAGAAGAGCAACAGGAGGTTCACAGGCAAAGGCAAGATATCGAAAACTCGAATGCTACGTGTTTTTGCCAAGACTTCTACACTAAGAGCGCAAACTAATAAAGAAAAGGAAACCCACCAAAGAGAGATGATAAATTTGATCCATTTAGACCTTTTAACAAGCAGTGAAAATACCAAGGAGATCCAAATCAGTCCTCTAATGATGTAACTCAACCAACTCAAAGTATCAAATCCATCGGTTTTGGCTATAAGAATCCACAAACCATTACCAAAATATGCAATACTAACAAGAGCACAACAGATTGAAACAACTACAGAAAACCAATTCCTTCTATGGCTCTCCCTAATGTGATGTGTTTTTATAGAACCTACAAGCAAAGACAGATAGAAAACACATACAAACACTAGATTTATAACATCTATGATGGCTCTTTGAATGCAAAAAGAACCCAAATCAAGTTCACCCCCACCACATATCCAAGAGAACTCCCCTGTAAATTCTTAGAAACAGAGAAAAAACAGAATTAATAATAATCAAAGAAACTAATATAATCAAACAGAAAATCAAAGCGTTGAATTTCATATTTTTCTCTTGAAATGGCAAGAAATTTACAATTTTGATACACACAACTAATCAGTTGATGGTTAATTATATGTAGAAGTAGCAAAATGAAGTATATACTCACTCATGGTACATCAAAACATCCCACAAACAATAATCTTTCCCTTTACACAGAAATTTTTTTGTATAATCAAAAACTATGTAAATAAAGCAAATAGAAAGTGTTGTTATGTATTCAAATTAGCAATAATAAAATCATTTGATTTATTTTGTCGTTTTACAATCTTTTGTACATATATAGAACAGCAAAAACATACAAAGAATAAATTGTCATACAAAGATTTGAATTGAAGATACAAACAAACCCACCAAAACATAAACACAGAGAGAGAGAAAGAGAGAGAGATACCAAGTGAGCTCCCCAAAAAAGCCATTGTTGAAGCTTTTAAGGTGTTGTCTTTCTTTGTTGACTCTTAGTAGAACTCTACATACATATCTATATATATATATATATATAGGAGGCTGAAGACAACTAAACAACAAACTCACATTACATGCAAAAGAAACCCTCAATTCATCACACATTTATATCATATATATATATATATATATATATATATATTTTCTGTGTGTATGTGAATATGAGTTTCTGTGGCAGGTTTTGGTCTGCAGAAATAGCAAGTTGAGGATTTTTTCCTAGCTTTGTTTGGTAGGCGTTGTTTGTCCTTACATATAATGCACGTCCCAGTACTCAAGAATAAAGCTGTCACGCCAAATAAATAAAACCAAAATTGGATTTGACAATCACTTTTCTTATTTTCGAAAGATTTTGGTTCAAAATTACAATCCCAAATAATAATCCCTTTATAAAGAAACTTGAAAATTATATATATATATATATATTTTTTTTATTAGTATAAAATGATTGTCAAAGCAAAACTACTTGTTGAAACCCTTCTATTGTAAAAAGATACGAAGAAAAAAAAAAAAAAAAAAAAAAAAGAATTTAGTTTGATACTACTAGAAAAAAAAAACTGATCAAATGATAAATTTCCGGATACATTTACGTCTCCGCCACTGTTTCCGAGGTTTTTTCTCTTGTTGCATGATTACATCCCTCCTCTTTGATCAATGATTTTAGCTGTGAATTTGTTCACAAATTTGTATTTTTCCCTTTTACAACTTTTGTTTGATTTTAGAGATTTAAATTTAATGGTTATATAGCTATATACCATATATTTCCTCTGGTGTAATTTTTTTTTTTTTTTTTAGTAATGCTATTCTACTCAAATTTCGTGTTTAAATTTGAAGTCCAAATGATGTGGCATTCTAAAATCTAATCATTTCAGTCATATAATTCTAATATAAATCACGATAATTGCACTTCTTAAAATATAACCTAAATTAATAACTTTTAAAAATTCAATATTACCCTTAAATAAAATTACTAAAATGACTAAACCTTTTGTAAATACATTTACCAATTATTATTAATTAGTTTTCTTATTAAACGTTTGTTAAAAAAAATCAAACAATTCTCAAGTGATCCTAGATTTTTATATTTTTTATTTTTTCCAGAATGATATTGTTAGACATCCAATTATTTTATCCAACTTTTTCATTCAACCATTAATGTGTCAATTGATAAGTGGATATACATTAATAATGATTTATCCATGTATTCACTCACCAATTAACATTTATCCATGTATTCACTCACCCATTAACACATCAATGGTTGGATACAAAAGTTGGACAAAATAGTTGGATTTTTACCATTGTCCTTTCCAGAATCGCTTACCTTATTATTAATTTATTACTGATATATCAACAAAACACTCACATATATTATATATAGTCACTGTTTTTTTTATCTTTTTCGTTATTTTAATCTACTACCCATAAACAAAATGAGCTCAAAACAAAACTCATTTTTAGTGTACTTTTTGTATTTAGGAGTTGGAAAATATTTATTTGAATAAAAAGAAATAAATTATCAATATTTTAAATAATAAAAAAATTGATTAGAGAACAAAATAGGTAAGATGGGGTGTAGAGATCCATATTTTTCAATTCCACACGTCCTAATAAGATATATTTTTATTTTTATTTTTTGAAAACCCTAACTCCCTAAGTATATATACACATTTTATATAAAATGCACCAATGAATTTTATTTTGTATTTGTAATGGAATGTTTGCTTTTTTAATTTAATTTGTAAATTTTAGTCAAATGGTGAAATGGGAGAATGGGGGAAACGGAAAAATAGGAAAAAAAAAAAAAAAAACAGGGGAAATGGAGAATTAGGGATGAGGATGGATATAGGTCCCTTCAAAATTCTCCATTCCCATTTTCCCTAAATGGAGAGTGAAATGGGGGAACGGGGGAAACGGAAAAATGGGGAAAAACGGAAAAAAAACAGGGGAATTGGGGAATTGGGGATGAGGATGGATATAGGTTCCTTCAAAATTTCCCATCCCCATTTTCCCCAAATGGAGAAATTTGGTGGAGGGTGGTTGATGTGGGAAGGGTCTAGTAAATGGATATGGGGATATGAGGACTTATATCTATTCTCATTCCACAAATGTGCATCTCTAGTGGGGTGTATTTGCAAAAATAAAACATCATAGACTTAAAAAAAAAAAATTGTATTTTTCGCATTAAGTGGGGTTTATTAACAAATTATAAATTTTGTAATTTTTTTATAGATGTACTTACAAAAGAGGTGTACATCTAGTTTTTACGGGGTGTCAATATCACCACTCTTCTAATATAAAGAAATCAAAAATCCACAAAAGGGTATTGTTTTTGTTTTTCACTTTGATGTGTGCGTGTTTTTTTTTTTTCCTTCTCTTTTTGGATGAAATATTAAAGCTATTTGTAAGAAAAACTTTTTCCCTTTGATCTAACAAAAGAAAAAAAAAAAGGGTAAATTGTAATAAGTTACCTTGACATTTTACCATTTGTTACAAATATTCAAATTTTAACTTAAATGATAGAAAAATAACCTTGACTTCATTAACCTCCGTTAGTACTATAAGTGGTTTTGGTTTGCAATTGAAAAGTAATAAATTTCCCTTACACATTACCAAATGTGTTGTGATATTGATATGTAATGAGTATTTGTTGAAAGTACAAAGCTTTATATATATATATATATATATTTTCTCTCCTCATGACAGAACTGAACTTTTAATATTAGAACGAGACATGTGAGTCATTGATTAAGTTTAAGAAGATTTTAACTAAACCGAAGTATATGGATCTAACGGTTAATAATTATAGAACTGATATAAATAAAATCAGTTCTTTAAAATTTATATATATATATATATATATTTTTTCAAATGAGGATGTCTTAATATAATTTCATAAGGATATTGAATGTGAACCACTAGTTTTATATGCTTTGACTCAAGTGTAAGTGCGGTCAAAACTGGTAGCTCACGTTCAATATTCTCATAAAGTTATATCATGATGTCCGCGATCCGTATGAGAACGAGACCGTATATATATATATATATATATATAAAAGAGTTTATCTTTGGCTTCGTTGACCTCCGTCATCACCAACAATAGTTTTAATTAGCAGTGGAAAAAGTAATAAATTGCCCTTAACAATTATCAAACGTGTTGTGATATTGACAAATAATGAGTATTTGATGAAAAATACAAGTTATATATATATATATATATATATACATATATATATATACATATATATAAGTTTACCCTTGACTTCGTTGATCTCCGTCGATATCCCGTCAATTCAGAGTTACGTTTCTGACTTCTGTTTACATCATCTTGTTTAATTATTAGGTCATGGATGATGGACTTCAACAAAATCTGGACATAACTTACAATATGTGAAATGAAATGTCAAATTTGAGATATATTGATTACAAGTATAATATAATTATGAGTTGAGTTCAATTCCACAATATGCCAAACTTAAATGAAAACGTCTTGCAACATCATCCAACATAAATGAAAATGTCGGGTACTGGACGGCTGGACCTGGTATTTGGAAGGATACGAGAACTGATGGTATTTGGAATGGATTTACCAAGTTGAGTTCTCATCTAATCTCAAATTGGTTTCTCTGAATGTTCCTCTCTCTTTCTCTCTCTCTATATATCTTTTGAAAGTGAAAAGATAAATTTATGTGTTAGTTCAAAACCTGCTAAATTAAAAACTGTTATTTTGAGTTAGTGTTGTTTTAAAGATTTTAGAGATAAGTTTGAAATTAGGATGGAGTTTTTGATGATGTTGGAGATGAGGATGGAATTGTTGATGATATTGGAGATGAGGATGTATTTCTTGCCTTTTGTTTTTATTTTTATTTGTTTAACTAATTTAATTTTATTAATAAATAAATAAAAATAATAAATAAGTTTATGTTGGATAATGTGGTAAGGGTAAATTCGTCCTTTTTGATTGGTCAACCGTTAAAGTTAACGGCCGGGTATATTTGTGTTGAATTTTTGAAATATGCTGTATTTTTTCTAAAGATATAAATTCAGGGTGCTTCAGTGCAATTAACCCTATATCATAAGTTGATTTTTTTTTTCTTTTTTTTGAAATGTAAGTTGCTTTTACTATATAGGTGGTGTTTTATTTTGGGACTCTTTTTGTTATTGTATTCATTATTATAATTAACATGATATATCAACATATCATAAGTTGATTTTACTATAGATTTTATATAATTTGAGTTCCATCAATCAGCACGAGTTTCTCATTCCAATCAGTATATTGTTTACAATATATCTTTCGAAATCAAACACTACATATACACGGTCCGAATATTTACTCCCATAATATATATATATATATATAGTCATCTATCTAGACCAATTTTTTTTTTAAAGCTTTTTACTATTAGTAGGATTCAAACTGCTAACTTGAAAGTCATTAAATATATTTATAAATAAGTAGGGTGGGATTTGAATATCCCACCGGTCCACCACTAACGTAGAAAGACAGGTCTTATGCTTAATTAGAGGTTATGTTACTTAACATTAATTATTGAGAATTGAACACACATATATACAGGTGATGTTACTTAATATTAATTATTGAGAATTGAACACAAGAGAGGTGATGTTACTTAATATTAATATACACAAAATTGACTTAATACCAGTCAGGTATAAAATCCTATTTTTGTGGTCCCGTAACTGAAATATGAATCACAAGATATAAAAAATGAAAGCTACTATAAGATGATTACCTATTACTTAAATAATGTGGTTTGAATTTTACCAATGGTAAAGCTTTAAAAAATACATAGTTAAGATGTCTGGATGTTGTCAAAAAACTTTTACTTGATTCATCACCATTTATTTAATTTTGAGGAATTTTTTTATTAGTTTATTATAGAAAAATAAAATGTTAAAAGTATGTGATAATTACTGATAAATTTTAATTATCAACATATATTTTATAACCATGACAATGAAAAATATAATAATCCAATTAGTCTTAATTTCTTAATCATGATTTGATTAATTTACTTGGATTACACGTATATAATACTAGCTATGATAATTCCTTTTGTTAAAAAAAAAAAAAAAATTATTATTATGGTTTTATTCTATTGAATGTAAATTATTTTTTGAAGTATATATGATGTCCAATATTGATTAATCTTTATTTTTGCTTTCAAATTAGTACTAAATGAGAATGCATTCTACACAAAATCTAGTGGATTACAAAGCCTTAAAAAAAACATTATTATTAGTGTTCTTCTTTTTAAAAAATGTAACAATAATCGGGCCAAATTATCTCTACCAGAAACTATTGATTTTCTAGAAATTTGACAAGATCAATAATTATAAACAGAGTACAAAATACTCTCAAATTAATTTGTTTGTTAATTTGTTTACTTTACTTTACTTTAATAAACACGGTCCCACAACTTGACTTTCAAAATTTGTTTGTTATATTATGATTTGTCATCAAATTAATTATTTGTCATTCCAAATAGGTAAAACACTCTCAAATAGATGGGATCTTTTGCTTTGTTTATTTTTTATTTTTTATTTTTTATTTTTTTAATAATAATTAAATTGACTTATAAGTGAACAGAATGAACTTTGTCTTGGATCAATAAATATACTTTTTTCTAATTTAATTTAGTTTTATGATTACATCTTTTAGAGTTTGTATGGGGACGAAATCCTTGATATGAGGTTGACAAATAACAAAAGTTGTATAAAATAATCTTTTTGTCACTATCTATATATATTAATAGAAAATTAGAGATGAAAAAAAAATAATAATAAAAAAATAAAAAATAACCTTTTATGTGGTATGGGCCATTCTGTCTTGTTGTCGATAAACAATTATTAATAAAATTTTGTTCTGATTTGAAAGTCTTGAAATTGGAATCAAAAATAAAATTAGTCAAAAATATTACAATGATAAAATAATTAAATATTACAAGTCAAAAGTCTGGGAACCAATCTGGATCTTCATTGTCATTTATTTTTGTTTTTTATATGTAAATTTTCTTTTAATCTTCATCATTCATCTGAATCCATCATTTAGATGGATGGTGGAGATGCATTTTAAAAAAAAAAAAATTTTTGATTAATTTTTTTTCAAACCCATTCGTACGCAATTAATAAAGGGTAAATATGTCTTTCAACATAAAAATTAAATTTTTGGACAGAAAATCTAACAAAAATAAGAAAATATAACGAATACTTTAACTTTTAGGAAGAAGACCGGCCATTAGTGAAAACACAAGGGATATTTATTAATAGGTCAAAATATAGATCGAAGGGAAAATGATACTTTCCATTTTATTTATTTATTAAGCTTTTTGTACCAAATCAAATGAAAATGGGTACGAATATTGACATTCTTAAATATGATAAATACACCTATTTTTATAAGTAAACCAATGTCTAAAATTTAAAATTAAAATATTTCTATAAACACGTATCTTAATATTAATAGTATTCTTATTAAAATTAATATTTTCATTTTAATATAATTTATTTATAAAACCTCATAAGTTATTAATACACCCAAAACGGAATACTGTAGCAAAAATACTGCAGCATAATTATCGTAGTTATAGTATTTCCCTCGGTGCTACAGTGCACGTTCTGTTACAGTATTCTGTTGCTGCTACAGTGTCCCGCTACAGTTTAGTTGGTGCTACAGTAACGCTTCAGTACCACAACTACAGTACTCTATTGCTGCTACAGTATTCTTGTCACTAATACAGTGCCCGCTACAGTCCTTTGCTGCTACAGTGCGTATTCTGCTACAATATTCTGTTGCTGCTACGGTATCCCCTACAGTTTTGTTGATGCTACGGTATTGCATTACTGTTACAGTGCCACTACAATATTCCCGTCGCTACTATAGTGCCGCTACAGTCCGTTGATGTTACAATAGACTAGCTACGGACGTTACAACAGACTAGCAGCAACAAAAAACTATAGCAGAACATGCACTGTAGTAGCAACGGAAATATGGGTGTGTGAAGACGAAATTATTGTAGTGTAACTATAGCATCACCGGAATTATTGTAGCAGCAACCGGTATTCATTTAAGCAACTATAATGAATAATCCGTTAAAACAGTTATTTGATTTCATTTTGCTAATGTTAGATTTTAACTCACAAGTAATTTTTTTTATTTATTTTACTAAAGCTATATAGTGGAAAATATAAGTGTAATTAATGAGTGTAAATAATATTTTGTTTATTTTTAATTAAACTAATTTGTCCTTATCGGTAAATTCTTATTGAGATATTTTTGTATTTAAATTTTTTATTAAAGAGAGTTTTTTTTGACAATCCAATTTTTTTCTTTTTACGTTACTTTTCTAAAAACACTCCATTCTAAAAATTTAAATTTTAAAAAATTCTAAAGACTTCATTTTATTATAAGATTATCCTTTTTATCTTTTTTGAATTAAATTATTAAAAAAATAATAATCTCTCATAAATCGTTAGATTAATTATTACGTATTAAATACTCTCTTCTAAATTTTTAATTACCATATTAAACTCTCTCTCCTTCAATACATATCTCTAATTTTTTTCATTCTTTCTCAAGCAAGACTAATAGTTAAGAAAAAAAAAAACTTACTAATAAGCTTGATTTTTAGGAACCATATGTAAGTATATATTAAAAAAAAAAAAACAAAAAAACAAAAAAAAAGTACCTTGTTTTTTTTTTTTTAATAAAAAAAAATCAAAATATGAAAAAAAAAATTTGTTACTCTTATAGATATACGATTGTCTAGAGAACTTTAATTCTTTCATTAGTCTTAGAATTTTTGAGTTTAATTGAATCTATAATTGAATCTAGTTGAAACAATTCAAGTTTTCATATATATATATATATATATATTTTTTTTTTTTTGAAAACTAATTTTTTAATATATATATATATATATATTACTGTTAGTAAAAAACTAAATTATTCATAAGTTTTTTTTCTTTAACTATTAATCAGAGATTGATATGGAAAGTATGAAAATATGATATTATTATTATTATTTTAAATGGAGAGAGATTAATCAGTAGAGAATATTTAATATGGTAATAACATATTTATGGAAGAATGTTTAATACGTAATATTTAATCTAATGATTTAGGAGAGAGAATTTTTTTTATAAATAATTTAATTAGTTTAGAGTGTTTTAAAACTAATTTGTGAATTGTAAGGAAAAACTCTCTTTATTAAAATATGATTGTGTTTATCATATTTATGAGTGTCAGCTCCCAATGAAAATACATAGCAATTAACAGTAAGAAAAATATAAATGTTAAATTAACAATTTTATCTTTAAGAAGCAAGCAAATTGACACTATAATTAGATGCAATTAAAAAAAAAAAAAATAAATAAATAAATAAATAAAAATAAAACATATTATTCTGTTGCGTTGACTTTTACCGCTCTCACCAAGCCACCAAGCTTCATCTAGAGTTTAAGTTCGAATTCTTTTCTGATCAGGTTTTTTCTTTATCAATTGACATTTGATTTAAGTATTAAAAACATTAATTACATAGGATTTGTAAAAAAAATTTCTCATATATAAATAAGCTTTCATTCAAACTTAAGTAGTTTCATAAAAACATCACAACAAAAAGTCAGAATGGTGGAGGATCCAAACTTGTAAAGTTTAGACCTGGATGTTACTAAAATTATATATGAATGAATGAAAAAAAAAAAAAAAAAAAAAAAAATCCTAACCAACTTACATTCCTTAGATTTGTTGTTGATAGTGTGTATATACTTAGTTTTGTTTCATTTCTTATATATATACCTATGTTTAATGGATTCTCATTTAAACACAAGTTAATTAGGTGTTGAGATTTTAATAGAAAAAATATTATACAAAATTCAATAATGGATTTTTTTTTTTTTTTTATTTTATCAGAATATAACTCGTAACTTGAACTTCCACAATGTTATGAAATCGAATACCCGAATAAAAAAAATACAGAATTTTGCACAAGATAATTTTCGTTTATATATATATAAAATTAAATTTCTTGATCAAAGCATCCTGACAATTAAATTTAATCTCTCTTTCTCTTTGACAACAAAGTTTCATAAATCAAAAATATTCCTAGACAAAAAATCTGATTCCATTTTGATTATATATCTTCGCAGAAATTATCTTATCTTATCTAAAGAATATGTATTAATTTTATGAATATTTATTTCTTGGTTGGAAATAAAGCATACCAAAAACATTGGGAGTTCTATACAAAAACGAATTGCCATATTCGGCAATCTCCAATACAACACTAATTTGGTGTAAAAACACTAACTTTGTGTAAAAGGTTGCTCCAATGCAGCACGTACTGGTTTGTTTGATTTTTTCCAATAATGAAATGGTCCATGATAGAAACGATTCAGAAATATCAATAACTACTGTTTCAGTTATCCAATGAATTGCTTGTCCTATCCTATCACTATTACTATCAATATCAGATTAATTTGTATCACCAGCAGCTGAAATAAATAATTAACAGTTATAAACTGACCATTAAAACATGTACACTGTTTTATTGTTGAAACCAAACGATGGAGAGTGAGCTTTGATTTTATCTGTTTGGATATATATATATATATATATATGTTCAGTTGAATATTATTGCTTCATCTTTCTGTGTTTTTGTTTAGAGATAGTGGAGAGATAGTGGAGAGTAAAAAAACACAAAAATAATACACAATATAATGTCAATAGAATATATATCCAAACCAAACCGATAAAATCAAACTAGCTCTCCATTATCTCTGAACAAAAACACAGAAAGACGAAGGAATAATATTCAACCGAACATATATATATATAGAGAGAGATAGAGAGTTTTTCTTTCCTCATCCTGAACTTTTAAAATTTTAAAATTGGGACAAGACTTGTGAGTATGTAAATCCGGTTATAAGTATGAAACTCACATTCTCCACATTGGTATGATATTGTCCGCTTTGAATCTAAGCCCGCATGAATTTGCTATTGGGACACTTCCAAAGAGGTCTCACGCAAATAGGGGTTGTTTTCATACTTATATACCCAAGATCATCCCCATGTCTAGCCAATGTGGGACTTTGGTTGCACACCCAACAAATCCAGTGGTTGATAGTTGTAGAATTGATATAAATAAAATCGGTTCATCCCGAGGAGAGAAAAACCGTGTGTGTGTATATATATATATATATATGTTCAATTGACATTATTGTGTATTGTTTATGTATTTTTTTCAATATATATAATCATTTTCTCCTCGGTGAATACGTACTGATAAATATATATATGAAACTTTTCTCTTCAGTGTGCACGTACTGATAAATATATATCATTGTCTTGCATATGGGTCATAGATTATAGATAAGCACTGATAAGTATATGACCGAGTCAAAACAATTGAGAGAGAGAGAGAGTGTAATTTTCCGATGATGATTTTTATAATGCACACTTTAAAGTGGAAATGGTGGAAAGTATCACATTTTCCAACTCATTTGGTGACTCTATGACCGGTTTAATAACTTAAGTTTAAAAGACACCTATTATGGTGAACTACTAAAATTGCCCTTAGATAATCATTTATGTTATTCTGTTTGTCTAGTTCTCTCTCCACACTTCCAACAAAAACGATAACTGGGTTACTCTCTCTCTCTCTCTCTCTCTCTCTATCTCTCTCTATCTCTCTCTCAATACAAATAGAAGTTCAAGATCCAAACAACTGGACGTGCTTCATTACAACAAGGTAATATTTCTTGCAAATACTTCTTTTCATTTGTTCACATTTTCATTGTGACAATTGGATCTCCGAGACTTTGTCACCTTTTTCCGAGCCTTTTTAAAAATCACTAATCGAGCTTTTTCATGTCTTCTCCGAGCCTTTTCATGTCTTCTCCGAGCCTTTTCAAAAATCAGTAATCGAGCCTTTTGAAGTCTTCTCCGAGCTTTTTCATGTCTTGTCCGAGCCTTTTCATATCATCTCCGAGATTTTTCAAAATCACTAATCGAGCATTTTTAAGTCTTCTCCGAGCCTTTTCAAGTCTTCTTCGAGCCTTTGCAAGTCTTCTCCGAGACTTTTAAAAAATAACTAACCGAGCATTTTCAAGTCTTCTTCGAGCCTTTTCAAGTCTTCTCCAAGCTTTTTCATGTCTTCTCCGAGACTTTTCAAAAATCACTAATCAAGTCTTTTCAAGTCTTCTCCGAGCCTTTTCAAGTCTTCTCCGAGACTTTTAAAAAATCACTAATCGAGCCTTTTTCAAGTCTTCTCTGAGCCTTTTCAAGTCTTCTCCGAGCTTTTTCATGTCTTCTCCGAGACTTTTCAAAAATCACTAATCGAGTCTTTTCAAGTCTTCTCCGAGTCTTTTCATGTCTTCTCAAAAATCACTAATCGAGACTTTTCATGTCTTCTCCGAGCCTTTTCATGTCTTCTCCGAGCCTTTTCATATCATCTCCGAGACTTTTCAAAAATCACTAATCAAGTCTTTTCAAGTCTTCTCCGAGTCTTTTCAAGTCTTCTCCGAGCCTTTTCAAGTCTTCTCCGAGACTTTTAAAAAATCACTAATCGAGCAAGTTTTCGAAGTCTTCTCCGAGACTTTTCAAAAATCACTAATCGAGTCTTTTCAAGTCTTCTCCGAGTCTTTTCATGTCTTCTCAAAAATCACTAATCGAGACTTTTCATGTCTTCTTCGAGCCTTTTCATGTCTTCTCCGAGCCTTTTCATATCATCTCCGAGACTTTTCAAAAATCACTAATCGAGCCTTTTCAAGTCTTCTCCGAGACGTTTCAAGTCATCTCCGAGACTTTTCAAATAATTACTAATCGAGCCTTGTTAGGTCTTCTCCGAGACTTTTCATTGAATTACTAATCGAGCCTTTTAAAGTCTTTTTCGAGACCAAAAATGTCTTCTTCAAGACTTTCATGTATTCTCCGAGACATTGCTAGTGTTCTCCGAGCCTTTTAAACATCCTCACCGAGCCTTTGTAAATGTAATTTATGAAAATATTTTGTACTTCTGAGTTTTTGTTAATAGTTTTGATTAATTTGACAGCATCATGAATCGGGTTAGAATAGTAATATCTTACAACGGTCAATGAGAGCAACTACCCGACGGAAGTCAGAGGTTTGTTGGATCCGATAACCAGGGAATGTATGTGTCAAAGAATATGACTTACGAAGAATTGGTGGCGATCGTGCATACCATTGTGAAGTATGATGTAAACAAATTCAATGTTGATCTAGTATCAATATCAATCGTTCCGGGCAGTAAATGTCGTACATTTATAAGAAATAACGATGATGTTCAGTTTATGCTACGGGAAGATCGAGTGATCCCTCAAGTATGTGTAAGTCTAACTCAGAGGACACCTGGAGATATGATAGGGAATGATATTCCTCCTCCTAAAAATACCCAACAATTTGGATCCTTTAGCCGTAGCAACCAAGTGTATCCCCAAAGAAGTTTCGCCGAAAGTGGGGAAAACATATGTGGTGTCCCACTAGTAGTGGTTGACCAAGTAGTTGAACCTCAATTTGGCGATGTGTTTGGTTGTCAAATTGAGCAGTACAATGAGATGAACAATTACCCGAACAATGAGGTGGATAATGAGGCAAATAATGAACATGTAGATAATCTAGAAAATGTGGATGAAGAGCGTACACAAATTCAAACACAAGGAAGACATGTACAAGGAGTTAGTTGCGCTGTACCAAATATGCCTGGGACTTCCGAGGTCTGACATAATATAACTGTATCTGATTCTGATAATACGATAACATGGGTTATTCCCGGAGCAGATTCATACTCGTTTGGTATTGGTAGAAGCAGCACCTTGACAACGCAAGAACTTACATGCATGATTTATAAAGGTCAATTTTTCCCGAGTAAAAAGGATTTTGAAGAGGCTAATTGACCTTTTTTCAATGCGGGAGAACTTTGAATGGAAGGTGAAAAGGTCTAATAAGACAACGTTATATCTGGTTTGCATCATTGACAACTGTATGTGGAAATTAAGAGCGGTGTGGAGAGATGAAGGAACTTACTTCCAAGTCAGAAGTTTTGTCAACCAACACAGTTATCCTTTGGAGGAGGTTCACCGTCGCCACCGACAAGCTAGTGCAGTCATAATCGGAGAAGTCATTGCACCTAGACTTCAACAACATGATGGTCGTCTTATGCGTCTGAAGGACATAATAACCGATATGAAAACAATGTATGACATCCAAGTCATGTACAGTAAGGCACATGATGCCTTGCAATATGCATTATCCTTAACTTATGGAACGCATGAAGAAAGTTTCAAATTGTTACCATCGTTTTCGTACGTTCTGGAACAGCAAAATCCTGGCACAATCACTGACTTACAATGCGCAGACGATGATACATTTCTGTACTTTTTCATGTTGTTAGGGTCCTCAATTAGAGGTTTTTGGAGGTGTATGCGTCCTGTGATTGCAGTTGTGGTACCCATTTGAAGGGAAGATTCGGGGGTACAATGTTTGTTGCAGCTGCACAAGATGGAAATGGATAGGTGTATCCAATTGCTTTTGGGTACGGTGACTCAGAAAACAACCTTACATGGGAGTGGTTTTTGGAATGTTTGAGGGGTGCCCTTGGTCATATAGATGATCTGGTTTTCATTTCCGATCGCCATGCAAGTATTGAAGTGGGGATTTCTAAAGTGTTCCCTTATGCAACCCATACTATATGTTGCTGGCATTTTGGTGAAAATTTGAAGAAGCGATTCCACAGAAAGGATGTTGCTGACATAATGGATTCAGCAACTAGGACGTACAGTGAATTCAATTATAACAGGCACATTGAGGAGTTACATAGGCTGCACAAAGGTGCATTCGAATATGCCATTGCTGCCGGTCCACACAAGTGGTCTTGCGTACACTGTCCCCAAAGAAGGTATAGGCTAATGACCACAAATGTTGCAAAGTGCATAAACTCATGTCTAAAATTCACACGACAACTGCCAATGATGACACTGGCGGAGTTCATTAGAAATATGCTACAAAAGTGGTTTCACGATTGTCATGCAGCTGCACGGTCCATACATCATCAACTGATCGACGCAGCACATCTTGTGATCTTAAAATGTGTGGAGAAGTGCAATTATATGACCGTAAATTCGGTTGACTGGAACATATTCTCCGTCAAATTGAAGGGAAACCAATGGACGGTTAACTTACACTTGAAGACTTGCACATGCAACAAATTCCAAATGGACCATTTCCCATGTTCTCATGCACTCGCAGCGGCAAGGTACATGAGATGTTACAGTTAACGATTTATATTATTTAGGTACGTGAATCTCATTGTTTTCATTGTTGTAGGAAGCGAAACTTGAATTTCACATCTCTGTGTGCGGACTACTACAAGAGAGAGACACTTATTGATGCATACTCGGTTCCTATTATGCCTGTTGGCCATCCTTCTTCATGGGTAGGGCCATCCGACATCGCATCTCGAGTGGTTTTAAATCCAAAGTCGAAGAGACAATCCGGTAGCCCGATGGAGGGTCGACATGCCTCGTTTTCGAAGAGGACAACCACACAGTCGTGTAGAAGATGTGGACAATTAGGACATAATAGCAGGCGGTGCTCCAACCCACCGATGGTTAATGAAGTTCCCAGCATAAGTGTTTCCGATGAATACCGTCGCAAGTGCGGCATCTGTCATTCAATTGGACACAATAAACAAACGTGCCCTGAGAAAGACTCTACCGTGGAATGAATGGAGCCGTTGAGGAAGGCGATCAAACATAACAAGGCAGTACAAGAGGAACATGTCTCCAACTTGATGTCTTCCAACATCGTCCAGACGTTAGGAACCATGCTCGATACAGTTGTGTTATGAGACCGTTGATTATTATGCTTTTTTATGTTGAACTATTATGATATATTTATTGGTTGTTCGTTTAATGTCATACTGTATCTTTTGTTATAGTGTCTACAATTCATTGTATTGTTTATGGATTTCAATATATCAAATGTGTGTTCAAGTGTTAATTGCAAACAACTAAAAAATTTTTAAAAATAATTTCATTTCATTACTCAAATGTTATGTACATCAACTAAATCACTAACTGGAAGACCAATCCTTTGAGTTACAAAAAACCTCCACAGCCATCTTCTCTCGGATGGTGCCCATTTAGTTTTCTGACCAGTCGAACGTATCTCTGTTTGCTGCCAGGTACTCTATCAATCTCAAAGTATGGGCACCATAGTTACCACTGCAATTCACCACATAAACAACCGTTAAAATTGAATGTTATTAAAATCGATTAGGATAGAATAAGATCTTTAAACAGTCATACCTTCTATCCTGTTGGGGCACACGGTCTCTAGACACAATGTTGAGTGGAAAGGGCTTATTCTGCAATGTGTACGTCATATCGCCCCTCCGTCTGTTACCGTGAAAGTCCATCGCATGCAGCATCGACGGTAAAAAATATAGTAAGCAAGCGAGCTGCGTTTTCCTATGGCGAAATGGTACCTCCTGTCTGAACGGGTCCATCAGGTAAATACTCCCTGTTGTGAGGTCGACGCTGGCTAGTGCCCAATGCGTACGTCCAAGGTTGCAAGGAATCAAAACCTGTATGTGTTTCAACAAAGTGTTGTCAGTGGGAAATTTATTTAAAATTCAAATTCAAACAATGTAAATAAAACACTAATCACGTCAACTTCGTTCCATGGTTTGGTTCCTGCCGGGACCAATCCACATACCACCTTCAGGTCATCAGCGGACCACTGATGCTTGAACAAAGACCAACTGCGGCAGGGTTTGTTGGTCCCACTTCCCATCAATCTCTCCTATTCATTCAATAATCATGACTGTACAAAGAAAATTTATAAAACGTTAGATAAAAGATGTACGAAACACACAAATAGATGTTCAAAAGCCGTACAAATTAAACACTTACATAGAACTGTGAATCCAGTATGTTGATCCTCGGACCGTAGATAGTGGAGTAATATCTCTGACACTTCCGCAGAATATGCAAGTACGTGTCCATATGCTGACAATTTCAACATTTTGTATTGTTAGCATTCTACTATTTTAGAAACATCTTGTACACAATGTTCAGGTAATGACCATACCGTATCCTCCAACTCCCTGATGTTGGTTTGAAATCGATGGAACCAAGGGACACCAACTGGCTCGAGTAGATCCACATCACGCCTGCATAATTGTTGAAGAAGTTAGATAAGAAAGTAGTTTTACTTAGCAGTTTCAAAATACAAAATAATTTTTGTAATATCTGTGATTATACTTACAATTCCCCAATCGAGTTCCTCTTATAGGCTTGGTACGCCGCAAGGTGGTCATGATCTATCAATGCGAGGGGCGTCCATACATGTGGTGGTTGTGGCCTAATCCTTGGCCTCTTCGGCCAAGAGGGGTCAGTGTATGGGGTCCGCTGCTGCCAATCTGGCCTGCGAACCCGATCCTGACGTTGAAGGGGTAGGGTAATCCGGTCCAGCTCAATGCGATCCACTGGATGGGTAAGCTGTAAGGAGGAACTCTGTCCCCGTGTATTGCCTCTAGAGGTGCGATGTGTTGAGGGACTATATCCCCCTGTATCGCTTGTAGGGGTGCGCTGTAAGTAGGAACTATGTCACCGTTGATCGCTTGCAGGCGTAAGCTCTTTGGGTGCACTGAGACTGGGGATCTCTGTCCCTGTGGAATGAATGAAGGGGTGCTCTGCACCAGGATCGACCTGAGGGGTATGCTGTAAGGAGGTGCTCTGTACCAAGTCCTGAGAATGAACAGGCTGGTCTAGTAAAACCTGCTGAGGTTCCTGCTCTATCTCCATAGGTGTTGTATCTGTACCACTAGTACCACGAGTAACCTCCTCTCATGGTGTCACACCAGGCCCCTACTGATCACCCTGATGACTACTTGTCCTCCCTCTGGGACTGAAGTCTCGGTGTCCGTCTTTGTCATCGAAGGGTGGGTCATCACCCGTGTACCTCGAGTACGGGCGTGCGACGTCGAACCCCGAATCAAATCTAGCAACTCCTGATGCTGTTGATCTCGCTTCTCATTACTCTTTCGCACCTCCTCCTGTAACTCGCGTAACGCATCCATCAGTTCAGTATACCGACGGTCCTGAAAGGATTTCGAAATTGTCAGTACTAAAACCGTTCACTCAATTGAAATTAAATAATACGGTAAAAAGAATTATACGTACCTCTGTTTGTCCTCCAATGCCTCCTCGTGAGTCATCTCCAGTTCGAGAGTCATCTCTAGTTCGAGGCTCTCTAGGCAACGTGAATCGAACCCGCCTAGTCCTCGCGAGACGAATATGACGACCGTCCAAGTCAGAACCCTCCGTATCACTGGGTTCGAAAGACGGACCCTCAGTGTCACTGGTTCCGGTAGTTGTATATCGTTCGGGGTCAGAGACGGAAACAGGTATATCACCGAGATCAGCATCATACAAACTGCCTCCATGGGAAATGCCCTCGAAGTACCGTTTAGCCCTCTCAGTTGCCGTCAACACCAATTTCACCCTCGCAAATATCTGAAATTGCAGTTAGACCATTGTAATTGTATACATACTAATAGTTATGAACATAAAAAAAATATATATATATATAGATATTTACACTTTCGAGGAAAATGCTATTCAACTTCTCCCCCCTCGGTCGCGTACTCAACTCCCATTTTAGAATTCGGGGGGAGAGCTCGATTTTCCTCCGCTTCCCACATCCGCTGTTGCCAAGCTCGGGGATAACCTCGAAAGCAAATATCTACGAAACAACTAAGAACGATAAGAATCCAATGCAATACATCAGTCATATGAAAAAAATAACAAATTCAAAATTCTCACCAACAGGGTGTGCGTTAGCCCATATATGTTGTATGTCTCCGTGGTGTGTACATCAAGGCCCTTTCGTTGCTGGCGTTGTTCAAACCGCCTACGTCGACCATCCAACGCATGCTTGAAACCGTATATAGACTGCCTATACACGTGGCCACCCCACGGGAACGCATCAAAAGCGTCCAAGTCCTCAACTAGGCGAAACTGCCATACTGGAACTTTCTCTCTCTCGTCCAACCCCATCAGTATCCAGTTAAGCATATACAATAAACACAGCTTAACCGCATCGTACTGCTCAGAAAAAACACCAATCCATAGAACGGCTTTCAGCTCTGCATACTCGACCTCATCTCGACCCTCAAAGTACCGCTGGTGTATGCCATTCTCTACCATATCATAGGTCGACATGTCAGGAAGTTCTCCGAACTTCAATCCGGTGATCAGACAAAACTCAACCTTCGAGAACCGGATTGAATGCCTTCCTAACAGAAATCTCATCTCATCTCTAGACCCATCGTGATGCAACTCGCGAATAAGCAACCGATGTACAATGCTAGCTGAAAAATTCATCCCACGATCCATCCGAAGGAGGTGTCCAAAACACGACTCAGTATACCGATGTTGTTCTTCGACCGCAAGATGTTCATGTACTTTGTTAAATGCGTTGTCGATATCTGTAAGGTCATCAAAATGGTCATGTCAAGTTATTTTCCCCGAATACCTTTCTTCCTCTGGAGTTTTATGCGAATCTTTTAGTTGATTCCTTATCTGCATATTGACATAAAAAAAATATATCTAGTTAAATAAAATAAATAATATAAAAATGAAAGGTTTCGGACACTAAATGAAAAGTCTCGGACACTATATGAAAAGGCTCGGAAACTATATGAAAAGGCTCGGACACTATATGAAAAGGCTCGGAAACTATATGAAAAGGCTCGGACATTATATGAAAAGGCTCGGAAACTATATGAAAGGCTCGGAGATTCTAATTCTAGAAACCTATTCATATTCCTTAAAAGGCTCGGATTACTATTTAAAAGTCTCGGACAATGTTTTAAAAGGCTCAGATCCTATTTTAAAAGTCTCGGAGCCAGTGTGAAAGGCTCGGAGATTCAAATTGCAGAAGCTTATTTAAATTGCTTGTAAAAGGCTCGGATTACATATGACAAAGCTCGGAAAAAGCTCGAAAAAGGTTTTAAAAGGCTCGGAGATTCAAATTGCAGAAACCTGTTCAAATTGCTAGGAAAAGGCTCGAATTACATGTGAAAAGCTCGGAAAACGCTCGAAAACCCAGAACTTCATCGTGTTCAACATATTTTTTCATAAATTTAAACTCTAACCTAATTAAACAAACCTAATCAACAACAAATCAAATCAAATCTAATATACATGTCTAACGAACATCCAACATTAAACGCACATAAAAGTTTCAACAACAAAAACGTGTGAGAAAATCATATCACCTTCTCGTCGACTTCAAGACTGTATCGCCATCACCGGTAGGTTTCCCATTAGATGTAGTACCGGATTTCTTGCACCCAAGGTCTCTCTTTCCACTGTTCTCTCTCTCTCTCTCAATTTTTTTCTCTTCAGACGCAAAATGATAAAAATTAGGGTATTTTTGTCTAGTCACCTAAATAGGTGCCTTTTAAACTTACATTAGTAAACCGGTGACATTCTCACAAAAGCCCCTCCAAATAGTGACAAAAAATTTTTGAACCCTACTTTAAACACCTTTAGTGAAATTAAATGTAATTAAATATTTTTCGATGAGATTTTTTGTATGCATCTTAAGAAAATTAAAATACACATTTGATAAAAATTTGGAAATTTTTTAGATTTGAGGACTATTTTCTCTTATATTCCCCTATTTTAAAATGTTTTATTTAAAAAAAAATCGGAAAAAATTAGTTATTGCACCCGATTTAATATATTCAATACAATTTCATTAAAGATGTTTAAAGTATGCATTCTAAAAAGTCCTCATTGGAAAATTATAAATAAATAAATAAATATATATATATATATACACATATATATTACCGGTAGGTTATAGATACAGTGCTTTGTACAATTTTTCGTATGATATTTGTAAATATTAAATCTGATAATCGTTATAAAAATGATTATCATACTTGATAATTTAAGATTTCAAAAAAAAAAAAAAAAAAAAGGTGTGAGATGTGATGTCTTTTATATAAATATAATTACAAGATGTGAAATTTCACTTGTTTTCTCATGCATGACTTAGGGGTTGTTTGTTTTTTTGTCTGAAGTTGAATAGTCATGAATTTTACTGTAGACTGAGTAGTGACTGAAACATGAATCTGAATGACATGTTTGTTTGTTTTTTTTTTTTTTTTTTCTCACATCTGAATATACTGTCAACATGTTTGTTTTTTAAAAATAAAATTGTCTGAAAAGAAGTAATTTTACATCTATACCCATATTAAACAATTATACATATAATTTAGAATAAAAACGTACAATCCAAAAATAATAATTATTATATGAACACATATGATCATGATCTTCTTCTTTGATTACAAACAAACTTTTTTTTACTAAGAAAAGAAAAGTAAATTTTTTTTTAAAAAAATAAAAATAAAAGAGACAGCATGAAAACTCACACAAAATACTCTAAAAATAATAATATACAAATGCATCACACTAATATCATAATAAAATATTGATATTAAACACCAATATGAGAAGAAGTGATTAGGGTGTTTTTTTTTAAAGCTATTTAAAATAAGCAATATATTAAAATAACAATTTCTATACGATATATAATTATGATGAAATTTGAGATATGTTATATATGGAGGATAGTATCGGAAGAAAAGATTTTGGATTGCATTTAATGTAATTAAGTGATTTACAATTAAGTGAAAAGTCAGGATTTTTTACTTTTTTTTAAAAGTTATTTTTTGGTATTTTTAAGTTATTTGACAATTTAAAAAAACAAATAAAACAACTTAATAATTATGATTTAGACTTATTAAGTTATAAGTGGAAAAAACAAACGACCCTTAGTGGCTTCTAGCTTATACTTGTCCTCAAGCTAAACAGCAGAAGAAGGAAAAAAAAAAAAAAAACGCTTACTCAACTCGTAGTGAGTAGGTTTATTTAATTGATCCCTACAGTCTTCGGAACTAAATGGAACCCAGTATCTTATTACGTTGAACTATTTATCTCTATACTACGAGAAGAGAAAAAAAAAAAATTAAAACAACCCTATCTTAATATGATCTCACAAAGTAGGCATGTTGTTTGTCACTACATATAAAAGTTATTAACTTATAACCGTTCATATATCATTTTAAAGTTTGAGATAGTTTGATAAGATGGGATTGTCAGTTGTGTCATACTTTTCATAATTTTGAAATAGAGCAATTACCAAATTGGTCCTAGACTTTTTTCCTTATTCCAAATAGTTTACGACTTTTACAAAAGTGACCAAATTGATCCCTATCATCTTAAATTGTACCAATTTCATCCCTCAATTAACTTTCTGTTAGTCAAACCTAACAGTCAATGGTATTTTAGTCTTTTTAATTCTTACAAACAAAATAAATAAAAAATTAATCATTTTAGATTAAAAATAATTATAAAAATATAAAAACAATTAAAAAAAAGATTCCTCAAAAAACCTAATTTCGAATCTCTGCGATTTCTATTTGTGTGATGCTTCTGAGTTCTGAGGCCAGTTTCTACCACTATTTGCAGGTGTTAGTGGCCATCAAAGTGCCTCAGTTGCAAAATTTTGATAAGAAACAAAAATGGTTTACATGATAGAGATATCAATTTTTGAGTTTGATCTTTCTTTTGGGCAAAATTTTCATTTTTTTTTTGGTTTTTCCCAAAAGAGAAACAGAGAAGAACCATATGCTTCTTCTAACCCAGAGATTGACCATTGTTTATTGAGAAAGTAACATCATGGCTTCACTAATCTCCATATTAAAGCTCAATTAACAATCCAGGTTTCTAAAGTCTTATTAAAAAAATAAAAAATAAAAAAAAAATAAATAAAAAACAATCCAGATCTTTTCAATTTTTCGTCGATACAAAACCTAAAAAATTGTACATGTCTCTATAATTTTTTATCAATATTGAACCCAAAAAATGACTCATTTTCAAGAACTTGAACCAAATAATGATGGAGTCATAGAGATGCCTTCAGTATATAAGCATCAGAGACCCATTGTTGAGAGAATAACCTATTGACTTTGAGCCAAACCAAAAAACATGTCATCCACGTAGCTGCCCTAGATCTCCCCCGATCTTTGTCCAGTGTACACCATCGGAGATATGAGATTTCTAATTCTTGAGGCATTGGCCGATTCCGGATTTGCCAACTTTTGATTTTTTTAAGAGGTCAGATTGTTGGTAGTAAGTATTTCCAAGTTTGGTAGTGATTTTCGAATCAATGAGAGAGTTGCAGATAATTTATTTGATTTTGTTTTCATTACATTCTTGTTTAAATAATTATTTTATTTTTATTTAAACATTTTTAACTTTAGAGGGGTACTTTAGTTTTTTAAAAGTAAACCATAGTCAAAGTAACAGTATAAATAACTGAGGTTAACGATAAGGGATGTTTTTGGTTGTTTCTTAAAAGCTAGGGACTCAAATGGTACTCCATAAAAACGTTAGGGATGAATCTGGTCAGTTTTGTAAAAGTCGCAAACTACTTGGAATAAAGAAAAAAGTCCAGGACTTGTTTGGTAATTGCCCTTTTGAAATATTGAAATAATTCTTAAAAAAAAAATGTTTGAGATCAATTTGCATGGAATTTTTTTAGAAAAAAAAAATTTTAAATCAAATTTTGAGATAGTTTAGCATATATTTCGCGAACTTTAACGTAAATTTTGTATGTAACATTCAAACTTTTTCAAAAATTTGAACATCCACACTAAATAAGAATTGTGGAACTTATAATAAAGTGCATCTCATTTTGTTAAAGTGATGCATTTCTTTTCTTTTTCTTTTTCCTTTTTACTATATTTAAATTATTAAAAGACAAAATTGTTGTTTTATATCTTTTGAGTATACAATTTTATCTTTTAACTTAGAAATTAATACACTTTATAAGTTTATAAGAGAAATCCTCATCTAAATAAATTTCATTTTGTTTATATATTTGTTTTCAAGACCTACTTTGTTCATTGTTGTAATATTAATTGAACAAACAAACCGTGAAAAGCATGGCTGGTGCAATAATACTTGAAAAAAAAAAAACATCTTTCCTTAATCATCTTTCGGTTTTTCTAACCTCACTTTCTCATTAATCATCTTTCGTTTATGATCCTCACATTACATATGTCATGATTCTTCGGGTAATGACTTTATATTAGATTGAAAGGGGTAGAATATATATAATCAGAGATTTATTGGGATCGATCGATGAAATTAACCGATACAAGCACGGTAATGAAAAAAACTTCAATCCAATATGACTGGATACATTTAATAGGGCGTACTAAACGATGATCAGTTTATTAAAAAGGTGTTTCATGACTATGATGAGTTTCATCTACCAGTCAAGAATGAAAAGTTAGGTGTTGTATTATTTTGTCGGACTCTTTTGTTCTTGTAATATTTATTATTACTTTAATTAACATGGTATTATAATTTGATTTGAGTCCCCTCAATCATCACGAGTTTCTCATTTCAATGATCTAGATGCATAGAATTCGAATTTTGTTCACACTTCACACCATACATTTCGAAATAAAGCTTTATATATATGCAATCAGAATATCGATTCTCATAATATCGAAGAGAAAACTATCCACATTATATGCTTGTTACATATGTATGGTTCATATTCGAATCTTAAAAATAAAACACTAAAGTTGTATTCTATTTTACGTTTGTAGCGATTAATCTCTTTAAGTTTCAGTAGACTATTGACTCAATTAATAACATATTTCAAAAAAAAAAATTATATGTCGTAAACTTATTTCCTCTCAAGTCACAAAATTGACAGATTATTCAGTAAGGTATAGACATATTTTTGTTGTCCTGTCACCAAAATGTGAACGGCAAGACGTCTACTATTAAAATGATTAACCATTACTTAATTCATCACCAATTATTTATCTTTGAGGAATTTTTTTTATTAGTTTATTAATATAAAAAAAATGTTACAAGTATGTGATAAATTTAAATTATCAATATTTTATTGAAATTGACTGAGCATGAACTTGACTCTCAACCATGCATGACAATGAAACAATTGAATAATTGATATTAGCCGATGAAATAATCAGCTGTGAACTTAATCAACAAATGTTTGGTTATTAGTAATTTTAAATTACTGTAAATCTCAAATGTATTATATATATGTTTGGTAATTTTATTGTAAAAGTGTTGAGATTAGTTACAATGACTAAAATTGATATGATTTTATAACCATACTTATTTATTTTCATTAATTATATCAATAAATTTAATATTTAAGTAGAATATTTAAATTAGAAAGAAAAAAAATTCATAAGAACAATAATGATATTTGAAAAGATTTTATAAATCATATCAATATTTGAATATAATATTTAATTTTAAGATGAAATATTTTATCTTGATTTCGTAAGGTTAATAATGATATTTTAAAAGCATTTATTAAATGCTGAAATAGATTATTCCATAATCATTTTCAAAAAGTAACCCTTTACCTACTTTTTAAAATCACTTTTGTAAGTTTTGCCAAGTATCATTTTAAGTCAAAATTATTAAATATATAGATTTTAACTTTTCAAAAGCAATACCAAATGACTGTTATTTCTTCGGAAGTCACATAATTGACAGATTATTCAACAAGGTAGAGACACATATTTTTGTTGTCTCGTCACCGAAATGTGAACGGCAAGACATCAAAAATGAAAGCTACTATTAAAATGATTAACTATTACTTAATTCATCACCAATTATTTATTTTTGAGGAATTTTTTTATTAGTTTATTAATACAAAAAAAATGTTACAAGTATGTGATAAATTAAATTATCAATATTTTATTGAAATTGATTAAACATGAACTTCACTCTCAACCATACATGATAATGAAAAATATAGTAATCCAATTAATCTTAATTTATTAATCATGATTTGATTAATTTACTTGGATTAGACTTATGTAATACCTGCCACGATATTTTCTTTTGTTAGTATTAAAAAAAAAAATTCATTATGGTTAGACTATTGAATTTATATAATTCTTTGAAATATATATGATATCCAATATTAATTAAGCTTTTTTTTTTTCATTCAAATTATTACTAAATCCTTCAGACTGCATTCTACACAAATTAGAGGATTCCAGAGCATTTTAAAAAAAGCAATATTATTATTATTATTGTTTTTTTATTATTTTTTTCAAAAAAATCTAACATCAAAAATCTATTGAGACCTGATTAGTCTAGATCAATGGATATAAACACGGTTCAAAATACTACTCTTATATTTTACTTTCAAATTTTGATTGTTATATTATGATTTGTCATCAAATTAATTATTTAGTAGTTCCAAAGAGGTAAAACACTCTCAAAATTAGGATGGAATTTTTTTTTTGTTTTAATAAAAATAAATAAATAATTAATTAAATTGAATTATAAGTGAACATAAAGAACCTTGTCTTGAATCAATAAATCCAGTATGAAGCCAAAATCTTTGATACGAGGTAACAAATGACAAAAGTTGTATAACTTAATCTGGTTGTCTCATTGAAAGACTATCTATCTATGTATTGATAGAAAATTACAGATAGAGATTTAACATTTTTTTATTTTTTTATTTTTATTTTTATTTTTTTTATATATATATTTTTTTAAAGTCGTATGGGCCATTCTGTGACTTCTGTCTTCTTGTCTATAATCAATTATTAATACAAATTTGTTCTGATTTGAAAGTCTAAAAATAAAAAATGTAACACTGATAAAAATCATTAAATACAAAAGCAATCTTTTTTATTTATATATTTTTTGCCAAACTTTGTTTTAAGCTCAAGCCGGGGTACTCAGGAAATTAATAATTATATTATTACTCATTTGGTTTTTTTTTTTTTTTTTTTTAATATATTACAAGTATTACAATCAATTTTGATTCTGAACAGCCGAGTCAAGGGTGTCGAGAAGTATTATAATAAATTTTGACACCGAACAATCAGGTCAGGGGTATGTTCGGATTTACTGAGATCAAACGGTACATAATTAGCCCGAACATTGAGGAGAAAACTCCTCTCATATGCTTAAAAATACGCATGGGATTCAAACTTCTCACTACTAATGTGGAAAGGGAGACGCTACCACTCGTGTTTCGAGGCAATGTGCTTATTACTCATTTATTAAATGTATTAAACTAAAATTTAACATTAAAATTTTGAAAAATTAATTTTTTTTTTCTTATATTATTTGAATATTGTTTAATACACAAGTGATTTTCTATGATGAGAGAATACAATTACAATCCATCTATCAATACAAGTATAAAACAACACGAATATTGAGAATTATAGAATTACAAAGAGTCAAGATTGTCTAGTGGATTTAACTATCTTTTTGAGGTATTACATTATTTTTTTATTTTTTTAAGGAGGAAAGACTTGAACTCGTAACCTCGTGGTACAGCTATAAGGGGTTTACTACCGGACCAACCTCTTCTCATCAGTCTAGTGAATTTTATTAATCTTAGAAACTGAACCTTGCATTATTAAATCTGATATAAATCCGAGTATTTGAGTTAAATTAGGTTACAACTTGTCTTCAAGATTATCTGCACAGGAGACGTATACAAGTTTAACTTTTTTGAACTTGCAAGTCAGAACAAGTAACAAGAGTTCAGTAGCCATCATTTTCAAGTTAGAACAAGTGAAAAATATTAAATTGGGTTGATATTGGATGTTAGGTACTTCTCTGATCAGATCAACCCTGAAAAAAAATTGCATTACTATAGTTACATAACTTTGGAAAATCGATTCCATAACATTACAAAAGTAGATGTTTAGTTAATATAACGTTGTGGAACCGATTCCACCACGTTATGTAACTCATGGTCCTGAATTTTTGTTTTTTAAAGGGTCAGTCTAATTAGAAAATTATTACTATGATGTCTGTGTTTAAGGAGGTTTTTTTTTTTAAAAAAAAAAAAAAAACTGAAAAATGGGCCTTAACCCAAAAGGAAATATAGCTAATTTTGAAAAAAAAGGAAAAATGATCTTCAGACTAAATTGTAAGTGTGTATTGAGTTATTGCGAGTCACCTAAAGTCTCACCTCGTTAACGGAAATATTTCCGTACCATATTACAATATTTATTATAATTCATCAATTCTCCTCTCTTGTTTGAACTCGTTTCAGCTTGAAAAGCCACGAAAACAAACCAGTAAATATCGTGTATCGAAAATGAGCAAATATATCTATGCTAGATGGGTCAGGAAATTTATGGAAGGTTTAATTTCATTGCCAAATCAGTTGTTAGTTATTCAAGAGTCTAGTGTTACTTGTATAATGTTATTCATTTTGTGTGGAATATATATAATATATATAGGTCCTATCAGGCGCAAGATCCCCCGCAAGTTCTCGTACGAAATTCGACTGTGTAACGTTACAATTTCAGCATCACAGAATGACTCCCACACGTGTGAGGCCCTCTCTTTATATTTTGATATTATGGCTGGATGATGGGCTTGTATATGTATTCGTGATTGTGGTAGGGCTGGTTTAGAGGCCCGAATAGTCAGTATTGAAAGATGAATAAATTGTAGATATATTATCTGTTCTGACTTCTGATAGATGAAAGATGATGTATTAATAAAAATTATTAACTAAAAATTTAATTTAATTTTTACGTCAACTTTCGGTACCAAATATAAAAAATTTTAGTCATTATTTATCATTTTGACATAAAAATATAAATTATTTATGATTTTGTTTTTGTTTTTTTAGAAAAAATAAATAAATAGATGAAAGCCTCCATTTAATCTGGTGGAAGTCGAAGCCTCCTGTGTCATTTTTAAAGTGATCTAAATTTAATTTTAATTATTTTCTATTTTATTATATTTAGATATTTATATTATATAATTTATTTTGACTAAATTCAACAAATATATAAAGTAAACAACTTTTTTTTTTCTAATTTAAACATTGATTTTTTTTACCACATATAGTATGGCGAACCTAGGACATTGTCAGATTGAATGATCGCTCTTTGATGATGATAATAGTTAAATATTGATTTGATTTAAATTATTAATGGAAAAACAAAATAGTCTTCTAAAATCATATCTATTTTAGTCAGTAAAATTAATCTTTAACACTTGTACGATAAAATTATCAAACACATGTGCTGGGAACTTGAACCGATTAACAAATAAACGTCTACCGGGAAAAAAAAAAAGACGAGAGAAATATAAACCAATTACACACACAAAACAAGGATTTTATGTGGAAACCTAAGAACAGGGAAAAAACTATAGCCGTCAGGACAATAAGTGAAAGTTCCACTATATAGTAAATTATTACAAGCACACACTCTGTGATTCTCTTTCTCATAACCCAAACCCCAAATAATCGAGCCTTACCCAGTTCCCAAGCTCACAACTGAGCTTACATCCTAACTCTCAGCTCACAATGTTCATCAGGTCATATTTTGGACTATGATGGCAATGTTGTTCCAAAAATAGTTAAATCTCCTGGTGTTGAAGTCATCTCTGTTCTGAAAACTTTATGTAGTGATCCTAAGAGCACATTGTTTATTGTTAGCGAGAGAGGAAGACATTCTTTAAGCGACTGTCAGAAGCTGGGAATATTGTAGCTAAACATGGATACTTCTTAAGGAATGTTGATTATATACGTTTTGAAGCTTGAGTCAGTAATTTGAGATGTTTTTTTAAATAATTTCTTTCTTATTGCTAATGGAGTAAAACCTCTGATTGGGAAACTAGTCCTTTGGGCGTTGACCTCGAATGGAAAAATATTATAGATCCTGTCATGAGATTATATACAAAGGCAACAGATGGCTCCAGCATCGAGATCAAAGAGAGTGCTTTGGTATGGCATCGTAAGATGTAAACCCTGACTTTGGATCCTGAAAAGCCAAGGAATTACACTGGATCACCTCGAAAATGTCGTTGCTAATGAACCAGCAGTTGTTAAGAGGGCCCGGGACATTGTGGAAGTTAAGCCACAGGTATGAACAATTGTCTACTTTCCTTCCCTTTTTGTATTCCCTTTTTGTACTTCTCTCTATGTTATAACATATATCATAGACACATACACCGAGTTGGGGAAACTACCCAACTCGGTGTACATGTACTTCTCTCTGATGAATCATGTATTGAAACTGCACTGGTAACCAGTAATGTTTGAATTAATAATGGCATATCACGACAAAATCATGTATTGAAACATTTATAAAAAATAAAATAAAAAAAAGGGCCACTGGATTTTGATTCTTTCGAAAATGGTCAATGTTGAGATGCCACCAAATTTTGAACTTGAAGCTGTTGCAAGGCCTTGAAGCAATTTCACCACATCAATAGCATCGTCAAGATAATACATGGCCTTGCTTACCTTTCTGCCGATAATGCAGACAAATATCTCGGTAGCTATAGGCAAGGATAGACCAGATGTTGTACTCAATATGCTTTCAAACATCTTTGTCATATCTATCATCGCTAAAACACATCACAAAATCCAGAGGCGTCTCATCATTGACCATTATTATCATGTATAATGGGCAAGCCAAATTTTGTGATGATGAGAATGGTCAATGATGAGACGCCACCGGATTTTGTGATGTGTTTTGGAGATGATAGATATGACAAAGATATGTTTGAAAACATATTGAGTACAACATCTGGTCTATCCTTGTCTGTAGCTCCAGAGATATTTGCCTGCATTATCGACAGAAAGGTAAGCAAGGCCAAGTATTATCTTAACAATTCTGTTGATGTGGTGATATTGCTACAAGGCCTTGTAATAGATTCAAGTTCAAAATTTGGTGGCTTCTCAACATTGACCATTCTCAAAAGAATCAAAATCAAGTGGCCCTTTTAAAAAAAAAAAAATGTTTCAATACATGATTTTGTCATGATTTGCAATTATTAATTCAAACATTAGTAGTTACTAATGGAGTTTCAATACATGATTCATCAGAGAGAAGTACATGTACTCCCCAACTCGGTGTATATGTCTATGATATAAGTTATAACACAGAGAAGTACACAAAGGGAAGGAAAGCAGAAGATTGTTCATACATGTGGCTTAACTTATACAATATCTTGGGCCCTCTTAACAATCGTTGGTTCATTAACAACAATATTTTCCAGGTGATCCAGTAATTCCTTGGCTTAGCAGGATCCAACGTCAGGGTTCGCATCTCGATGGTTCCATACCAAAGCACTCTCTTTGATCTCGATGTTGGAGCCATCTGTTGCCTCTGTATATAATCTTATGATAGGTTTCACAATCCTTTTCCATTCGATGTCAACCTCCAAAGGATTAGTTTCCCATTCAGTGGTTTTACTCCATCTGCAACAAGAAAGAAATTATTTAAAAAGCATCTCAAATTACTGACTCAAGCTTCAAAATGTATATAATTAACATTCCTCAAGAAGTATCCATGTTCAGCTGCAATTCCCAGCTTTTCACATGGTGCAAGCTAGTTGCTCAAAGACTGTCTTCCTTTCCGCTAACAATAAATACGGTGTTGTTAGGATCACTGCATGGAGTTTCAGAACAGAGATGACTTCAGCACTAGGAGATTTAACTATGGAAGTTTATGGAATAACATTGCCATGCATCATAGTCCAAAAATATCGGCCTTCTATTAGTCCTTCTATATGCTGAGACAATGTAGTCAATAGACAACCTTCTGAAGCTAGGACAAATAATGTGGTCAATAGACTATATGCTGAGATTTTTTATTTTTTAACCAAATAATTCTAAAAGCTCTTAGATGTGAAAGTTCTTCTGATTAGGACAACCCATTAATTACTGAATCAAGACAACATTCCTTTCAAAACCATCGTCATAATGTTGAAAAAAAAATTGGCTTTAATAAAGTAATTAGAGAGTATCTGAGGCAATTTCTTTAAATCTCCTAGTGTTGAAGTCACCAGTGTTCTGAAAACTTTATGCAGTGATCCTAAGAACACAGTATTTATTGTTAGCGGAAAAGGAAGACAGTCTTTGAGCGACTGGCTTGCACCATGTGAGAAGCTGGGAATTGCAGCTAAACATGGATACTTCTTGAGGAATGTTAATTATATATGTTTTGAAGCTTGAGTCAGTAATTTAAGATGCTTTTTAAATAATTTTTTTCTTATTGCAGATGGAGTAAAACCTCTAAATGGGAAACTAATCCTTTGGGGGCTGACATCGAATGGAAAAGGATTATGGAACCTATCATAAGATTATATACAAAGGCAACAGATGGCTTCAACATCGAGATCAAAGAGAGTGCTTTGGTATGGCACCATCGAGATACAGACCCTGACTTTGGATCCTGCTAAGCCAAGGAATTACTGGATCACTTGGAAAATATATTTTGCTAATGAACCAGCGGTTGTTAAGAGGGCCCAAGATATTGTATAAGTTAAGCCACAGGTATGAACAATCTTCTGCTTTCCTTCCCTTTGTGTACTTCTCTGTGTTATAACTTATATCATAGGCACATACATTGAGTTGGGGAGTTCATGTACTTCTCTTTGATGAATCATGTATTGAAACTCCACTAGTAACTAGTATTGTTTGAATTAATAATGGCATGTCACGACAAAATCATGTATTGAAACATTTAAAAAAAGTTAAAAAAAAAACCACTGGATTTTGATTCTTTCGAGAATGGTCAATGTTGAGACGCCACCAAATTTTGAACTTGAAGCAATTTCATCACATCAGCAACATCATCAAGATAATACTTGACCTTGCTTACCTTTCTGCCGATAGTGCAAGCAAATATCTCTAGAGATATAGGCAAGAATAGACCGGATACTGTACTCAATATGTTTTCAAACATATCTTTGTCATGTCTATCATAGCCAAAACCTCCAATATACGAAGCATTGACCATTATTATCATGTATGGATAGTCCATTGTACATGATAATAATGGTCAATGATGTGATGCCACCGGACTTTGTGATGTGTTTTGGCGAGGATAGATATGACAAAGATATGTTTTAAAACATATTGAGTACAGCATCTGGTCTATCCTTGCCTATAGCTCCAGAGGTATTTGCTTGCATTATCGGCAGAAAGGTAAGCAAAGTCAAGTATTATCTTGACCATGCTGCTGATGTGGTGAAATTGCTTCAAGGCCTTGCATCAGCTTCAAGTTCAAAATTTGGTGGTGTCTCAACATTGACTATTCTCGAAAGAATCAAAATCCATTGGCCTTTTTTTTTTTTTTTTTTTTAAATGTTTAAATACATGATTTTGTCGTGACATTCCATTATTAATTCAAACATTACTAGTTACTAATAGAGTTTCAACACATAATTCATTAGAGAAAAGTACATGTACACCGAGTTGGGTAGTTATAAAACAGAGAAGTACAAAAAGGGAAGGAAAGCAGAAGATTGTTCATACCTGTGGCTTAACTTATACAATGTCTTGGGCCCTCTTAACAACCACTGGTTCATTAGCAATGATATTTTCCAGGTGATCCAGTAATTCCTTGGCTTGGTAGGATCCAAAGTCAGGGTCTGCATCTCGATAGTGCCATACCAAAGCACTCTCTTTGATCTCGATGTTGGAGCCATCTGTTGCCTCTGTAATTCTAAAAGCTCTTAGATGTGAAAGTTCTTCTGACGGGGACAACCCATTAATTATTGAATCAAGACAACGTTCCTTTCAAAACCATCGTCATAATGTTGAAAAAAAAATGGCTTTAATAAAGTAATTAGAGAGTATCTGAGGCAGTTTCTTTGGTTGGTCTCTAACAAAAAGTCTTTTCACTTTTTTAGTTTTCACATTCTGTTTATAATTTTTGTAATTATCTTCAGTAACGTTGAATTCAAAAATTACTTGTCCGTGACAATGTTATTGTTATCTCTACTTTCTTATCCTCCTGTATCAATCATTTGGTGTCCAAACATATTTATATGCATACAATAAAAGATAACAATAGATTTCTCAGATAAAATGAAAAAGGAAGTATAGGCTGTCATTTCCAATAGAATTATATAAACTATAACAACTATGTGCATGCAGCCATCTTTAACTGGTGACAACAATGGAAAAACATGCCCCCAGTAAAGAACACTAATGTTATACGAATTTACCTTTGGTTTCGTGAGAAGGCGTCTTCTCTCTGCGCTTCTCTAGCATTGGGTTTTTCCTCCATTTTTTTGCGAACCTGAATAGAATTGGTGAAATTAGGCACTAACATAAGTGGTTAAAGAAAGACAACAGTATTTCAAAGCAGATTTTGAATGTTATTGAGAGAGAGAGAGAAGGCGTTATAGGGTAACTGCATAACTGTAGCTCAGGGGTACTAAATGACAATCTTATAAAACCATCGGTCCATGACTTCATTGAATTAGATCAAATTGAGCAAAGTGACTGTTTAAAGCTATGCTGAGAAATAATATAATGCACAATGCAGCCATGATTTATGTAAATGAATTCTCTATTGCTCTCCATTCACCTCTGATTCACACCTTTGACGTTACCTTTCTTGTTCTATTGTTAGTTTAAAAGTGATGCATGGCTGAGAAGATATTCATACTTACAGACTAATGCGTTATGGATTTTCAAGCTTCCGTGCATAAACAGCAGCACAACTATACACAAATATAAGCTTGCATTGGTATAGAGATTCATCAGCAGAGAAAATTCCAAATCTAATAATATTGTACCCTCCATTCTCTTTTTGTGGAGTTATTGAAGTAGAAACCCTTGGTTCTGTCCCCTTAACAGGCACCTGAGTAAAAAAACAGAAAACAGATGTTACTGGTTTAACACTCCACAAAGTAGAGTGTATAAACAGATGTTAAGGAACATTTCATGTACACAAAGGTTAATTAACAAGAGGTATTGGAGGTAAACATTATAATTACTAATTAGTTTATTTGTATTTGTTCATTGTTGCTTGGTCGGCAGATTCGTTTTCTCATATAATTCAGTCACATGGCTAGCTTAGAATTAGCTAGATCATGAAAGTTTGTCTGTGTATGTACGTTTAGTGTTGTAATTTTGTTTTTTATAAAGCTCAATTTTGTATTCATGAGAAGATAAAAGCTAAACAAGAGAGAATTGAAGCCTCAAGACAAATTAAGAACCAAAGTTGCGGCACTCACCAAGAGTAATTTGAATTTCCACATGACATGAGGGAGACTATAGCTTCCTCTGCTTGCTTTTGAGGCAACATTGTCTCTTTTTTATGTTTTCGTTTCCTCTAAAAGCCAACGACTAGAATTCTGGTAGATCTGGAACATGTAAAAGACAGTAAATGAGACATAGTATATAATCAAAGGGCACCAACACCCAGAAAACGAAAGAGAGACCCCAGATCCAAATATGTACCAAGAATTCTTTATTGTAAAAATAAAAACCCAAAACCAGAGAAGCAAATAACTAAAAACAGGACATGAAAAGGCTAACCTTTGCTTGAGATGTCTCTTTCGTGTAAAAAGATTGAAGCAGGCAGCAGCAACCACAACAATAGAGCAGATCAAAGTATTAGTGTTGTTGTTTTTATAACTCTAGAGAAAAAAAAAAAAGGAAAGCGAAAGCAAGCAAAGAACAAGTGTTTTTGGAAACAGAGAGTTTTTAAGAATTCTCCATTCCAAGAATTGGCAGATAGAGAAACAGAGAGCCTTAAATGGGCTGAAATAATTTCAAAATCTCAAAGCTGCTACGAAGAATCTCTTTGGAGCAATGAATTTAAAATTTACTTTCAAATTCATCCCTAAAAAGTGAAAAGAGCAAAAATTGAGCAATTGAACTGGGGAATCAAGAACTAAACGAAACTAGCTGCTTTGCAGCTTGAAGGAACATGTCTGGTCTGGTAGGTGTGTCGTCCACTCGTGTGTGTGGGTGTCAAGATTGCGTTTTTAGGGATGGATTTAGCTTGGAAGAAAAGGATTCGTGAAGGTTCTTAGAGAGAGAGAGAGAGAGAAGCTGCGCTAGGTTAGGGAGTTCTTGTCTGAAGTGAAGAGAAAGCTTTTATAAATAAAACCATATAATTGGTGTGTGTCGAGATGGTCACGTAGCCATTGGTATTCCGACACCTAAGAAATGGTCCGATTGTCTTCATGGATTGGGGGTCCCATTGCAATAAAAAGCCAGGTTTTTTAAGAATTTTAAAATTATATTTCCAATTAGAGTAGGGTTACCCTTTTTGGAAGTCTAGTTCCCACTTCCCAACAACCTTGAAAGGAAATTTTGGACAAAAGTAATCGAATAATTGTCTTGTCAAGTTGTCATCCTGTCTACTGCCATGTGCTACCAAGTATGTGTCAAAATAGATTATAAGGAGAGTAAATTGCAAACAACTCCCTATGGTTTGCTCTTTTTAATAACGGAAACATCTTAATTGGAATGCTAGCCCGCAATTACGAAGTTTATGGCTTTCTACAATGATTCATATTTTCTAGGCAATTTGGTGCGCGCGTAATCAAATGATTTTTTAGGATCACATTATTCCAATTGTCTTTTCTATTGCTTATGTTCACTCAGCTATTCGAGATTCTAATCATTTGATTACTGGTGGAATGTATAATTCACAATCTGAATTATTGCTTATTAGGCGTCTTCAAATGGTTCCTCGCCCTTGTAAAGCTCCTAAGATTTGAGAGGTTTTCTGGCGATCCAAAAAGTTAAACACTGACGGTTCTTCTAATGGCTCTCCAGGACCTTCAAGCTGTGGTGGTATTTTTCGTAATTGTCACGGGTTTGTTAAAGGTTGTTTTGTTTTGCCTTTAGAGGTTATGTATGCTTTTGAAGCTGAGTTATTGGCAGTTATCAAAGCCATTAAATTTGCTCATATTTATGGGTGACACTCTCTTTGGATCGAATATGATTCTACTTATGTGGTCTCTCTTCTTTCTCTTTGTTCGGTGGATGTTCCTTGGAAGTTTCTTTCTTCTTGGTGGCGTTGTCTTTATTACCTCTCTTCTATGAGTGTTTATGTCTCTCATATTTATCGTGAAGGAAATGTGGTGGCTGATTGCTTAGCTTCTCATGTTTGTTCTTTGGCTCAAGATTTTTGAAGTTTTACTTGTCCTCAATTTTGTACTGCTCTTGTTACAAGAGACTTGTCTTTTAGACCTTTTTACCGTTTTGGTTGATTTGTTGGGGTTTTGGTGTTATGTCCCCCCCAATTTTCTTGTTCCTTTTTTTTTTATTTATTTATTTATTTTTTTTAATATATTGCTTGAGTTTGAGAGTGTGCATGTACAGGGTAGGTAATCTTGTTGGGTGCCAACCTAGTTGGAATGCTTCAAGTTATCTTTGATGCAACTGCTCTTTGGCTAACTTTAATTTTAAAAAAATAAAATAAAATATAAGGAGAGTAAATTGCAAACAACTCCCTATGGTTTGCTCTTTTTAATAACGGAAACATCTTTATTATTAATTGACAATAACATCACCTGCAGACTGTAGTTAGGTAAAATTGGTCAAACTAAACTATTGACCAAATTTGACTCTTAAAAAAAACGACTAAAATGGTCCTACAATTCTGAATTTTGAAAAACTTATCAAATGAAAATTTCTCATTTTATTTTCAAATATATATGGTGATACATAATACATTTAAACATTGATGCCGATGATTCAATACATTTATTTTATCTAAAGATGATTCATCCCATCTTTAGATAATATGTTTATATCAATATTTTTTTTCCACTCGAATATTTGACACAAAAAGAGCATCTTTAAAGACTATTCTTTCAATAAATCTTTAAAGTTAATATAAAAGTTTGACAGTAGTTAAATATATAATTAATAAGTAAATTAAATATGTACGTCAATATTAGCTCGTTTCATTTGTTTATATAATTTATAATTATATAAATAATAAGCCATTTGAATTAATAAAATTTAAATGGCTGAAATCACATTTGAAATTCATAATTCTCAATAGACATTTGAAATTCATTGTTCGAAAATATTCATGATTCTTCTTTGTTGCGTGAAGTTGGAGACTATAGCTTCCTCCTCTGCTTGCTTTTGAGTCAACATTGTCTCTGTTTTTTATGTTTTCGTTTCCTCTAAAAGCCAACGTTTGAGCATGACCAAATTAAGAAGAGTGTTGTGTTGTGTTGGAAGTAGTAGAAAAGTGGTGTTTTCTTTGTTGCGGGTTTTAATGAAAATGAATTTTTTTGGGTGCTCAAGAGCTGCTTTTAAACACAAATTTTTATTTTATTTTTATAAAAGGAAAAAATAAAAAATAAAAAAAATAGGAGGCCTTGAAAGTGAAAAGTGGGATCCATATTGTTGTGGAAAACGTGTGTTTACGGTGGATTGATTGTACATGTGATCATGACCGACCTCAATGAAATAATTGAATCCTCTAGAGTCATTTTCTTTTTGTTAAAATAGAAGGAATCAAAAGTTTACATATTATCATAAATAGAACACGGTGGAACCTATAGGCTACAACAATCACGTACTGATGGATATTAGTTTAGAAAGGTCTGTATAGTGGTTTCCCTCTTTTCCCAGTTGGCTTTATCTGATGTAAAATAGAATTGGTGGAGCATCGAATAAGTATAAACAGCAATGAGCAACTAGGTTGAATTCCAATTTCCAAGCACTAAAAAAAAAACCAACACAAAGTTATCAAAGTTAAATCTTCAAGGGTTGCCATAGAAACAGAATAGATGAGTCAATTTTTTGTACAGAAAAAGGCCCACCACTACGATCAAAAATTTGTCCATTTCTTCACCAGACACCAGACATACACTCCTCTTCGCTTTTAACATCATTTTACCATTATGCCCATCATTTTAACATATACTCCTCTTCGTTTTGATTGAATGCATCAGAAGTTTGGATTAATAGCATTTGATTTGGATTATCATAATTGATTTGGGTTTGTGGAATTAATTTTGGTTTTTCTCTGTAGAATTTGATTGAAGAAAGTTGGATTGTGTTCAGAGAGTGAGAAAATATAAGGAAAAAAAAAAGGTGTGGATCTCTTAATGGGAATCAGATAAAGGGACAATTGAACATGTAAGTTTCATGTTACCACATGGAGGGTAACGTGATTCTCTTGATAATCACTTTCCTGAGAATCAAAAAACACAAACCTAATAATAAACATGTGAATGTTATCATATTCTCATTCTCATACAAACATTACCCCATATCAAACGATCCCGTTCAAATTGATAGGGTGAATAGTGGATGTAGCTAAATTGCTGCAGTGGAACAGTATCGGGATTCACATTGTTTTGGTATTTTTGCACGTGGCAATATGTAATTGGACCGTCCAGTTAAAACTCACATGCTAACCATTGCCCATAATAGAGGAACTTTCAACTACTCTAATTAAGCCCTCATTGAAAACCAAAATAATATATATATTATTATTAAAATTAAATTAATATCACATATTTTCTTGAGTTCCACATAAACCACAATTACATAAATAATTTTAAAACATACAAATATAAAGTAACGTGACAGTTTTAATTTACTGTTACTTTTGCTTCTATATATATATATATATTTTTTTTTTTAAAACTTTCTATTTTTGATTTCTATACCATTAAAAAAATGACGATATTAACAATATTGTTCCAAAACAAAGAATAGGGAAAGGTGAATGATTGAGGTGATAAAACAAAGAATTATTAATTTCTCAAAATATGAATATAAAAATATTATAATTACAATATTAATCATTCATTTCGGATTCGTTATGTATTTAATATAACAAAAACTTCTATAGAAAAACTCGTACGGACAATTGAAAGAAAAAAAAAAAACCATTATTATTCTGTTCATCTGCTACGCTACGGATATCAGAATAACAAACTTCAACTTCGTTGACTCTTGCAAAGGTACCGAAATTGGGAAATAAATTAGAGAAAACTTTCATATTTTTATTCAATGATCAACTAATTGTCTCTAAGGGCTATAATAGCTCTTATTTTTAATTAAAAAGAAACCTATCTAGTAAAGAAATTAGATTTCAAATCATAAAATAATAAAAAAGAAACTTATCTAATAAGAAAATTAGATTTTATTTACTAAAATCAAATTATAAAATAATTTATTACCTAATTAAATATATAATAAATCGAAATGTAATAATAATAATAATAATAATAATAATAATAATAATAATAATAATAATATGGCTGTCCTGGTTTGTATGAAGCCAACTCTTTGTTTGGGAGGTAAGTATGATAAAATATAAAATATTAAATATTAAATACATTTGTTAAAGGAATATTTATTAAATATAACTATTCATCTCTCTCACGTGCTCTCTTATTTCGAGACTTAAATATAGGGTCACATGGATATAGGGTAGGAGTGCAACTTTGCTCACCCACTTTAACCGGAGGGTAATGCTAATTTTGAGTTTTGGGTTAAATCTAGGACATGTGTCATTATTTGAGATGGGGATAATACTTACCTCCGTTTAAGGTGAGCAAGCAAAGTTACACTCTATAGGGTAGGCATATACCGAAAATATAGAGACAAGGAAAATCTTAGCTGTAAAATCATCCAAATTGAAACTTATTAGGTGGAAGAGTTTTAAAAAAAAAAATCCACTAAAAGGGATCGATCAAATTTGAAATTTGGAAAATGATATATCAACTTTATATATATATATATATATATATATATATATGTAGTCATTACTACTATGTCCCACTTCAATCACCCTATTTTAATAATCCCATACAATTAGAGATGTACATTTTTTTTCGGGGCCCCAATTCCCCGTGTCCCCATCCCCATTCGGAGATTTTTTTTTGGGAAAAAATAGGGAAATGAGGGTGGGGGATGGGGATGAAAATCATCCCCAAATTGAAATGGGGATGGGGATGGGGATGGGGGACCCCTCCCCCCTCCCCATCCCCATTTCCCCATTTTCCCTACAATTATGTTGAAATGGGGATGGGAGGGAGGTCCCCCATCCCCATTTCCCCATTTCCCCTAAACATATATAAATATAATTATAATATATATTTTTAATTTTTTTGTTTATTCTTTGAAAACCCTAACTCCCTAATTATATATACACATTTTACATAAAATGCACTAATGAATTTTATTTTATATTTGTAATGGAATGTTTGTTTTTTTAATTTAATTTGTAAATTTTAGTCAAATGGGGAAACAAGGGAACGGGAGAAACGGGGAAATGGGGAAAAACGGGAAAAAACGGGAGAAATGGGGAATTGGGGATGGGGATGGATATAGGTCCCGCCAAAATTCTCCATCCTCATTTTCCCTAAATGGGGAAATGGGGGAGAAACGGGGAAATGGGGAAAAACGGAAAAAAACGGGAAAAATGGGGAATTGGGGATGGGGATGGATATAGGTCCCGCCAAAATTCTCCATCCTCATTTTCCCTAAATGGGGGATGGGGATGGGGATGGGGAGGACCTATATCCATCCCCATTCCCCAAACGTGCATCTTTACATACAATGATACAAGTTGCCAAGAAAAACTTTTTGTGATGTTGTGAGGGCAACCAATATAATACTACTATTTTGAGAAAGAGAGCTTATCTTTATAATCTATAAATTATCTTTTCACACTCTAATTTATTTTTTTTATTAATAAAATTTTTAACCTAAATTAAAATTACCAAATAAGATTAAAAAAAAATTAAAGACACTCCAAACTAATTAAATTATTAAAAAAAATCACTCATAAATCATTAGATTAAATATTACATATTAAACTCTCTCTCATAAATATGTTATTAACATATTAAACAATCTCTCCTAATTAATTTCTCTCAATTAAAAAAAAAAAAATCATATTTTCATACTTTCTCTATCAATTTTTGATTAATAGTTAAAGAAAAAAAAAAAATTATGAATATTTTAGTTTTTTACTAACAGTAATATATATATTAAAAAGTCAATTTTCAAAAAAAAAAAAAAAAAAGATATATGAAAGCTTGAATTGTTTCAATTAGATTCGATTAAATTCAGAATTTTTAAGACTAATGAAATAATTAAAGTTCTCTAGGCAATCACATACCTACAAAAGTAACAAAAATCATTTTCATATTTCGATTAAAAAAAAAAAAAAAACTAGATACTTGTTTTTTGAGTTTTTTTATTTATTATTATTTTATTATTTTTAAATATATACATACATATGGTTACTAAAAATCAAACATATTAGTAAGTTTTTTTTATTTTTTTATTTTTTAACCGTTAATCTTGCTTAAAAAAGAATGGAGATAGAAAATTATAGCTATGTATTGGGAGATAGAGAGTTTAATATGGTAATTAAAAATTTAGGAGAGAGTATTTAATATGTAATAATTAATCTAATGATTTAGGAGAGATAATTTATATTTTTAATAATTTAATTCAAAAAAGATAAAAAGGATAATGTTGTAACAAAATGAAATGCTTTTAGAATTTTTTAAAATTTAAATTTTGAAAATTGAGTGTTTTTAGAAAAGGAGTGTAAAAAGAAAAAAAATTGGATTGTTAAAATAAGCCCTCTTTGGGAAATTAATCATTGGTGGTGGGCACATGAATCACATGGCAACAGTACTTGTGATGGAGAATTCAGTCATGTTGTCAACACGGGTGTAGTTCAATTGGTAGATGAACGAGTATAAGATCTAGACAAATGACTCTCAGATCAACGGTTCGAATCCTACTAATAGTGAGAGCTTTTAAAAAAATATCTAATACCGGATTAATAAATAATATTGTCAAAAAAAAAAAAAAAAAAAAAGGTTCATGAAGATTGGGCATTATATATGTCAATAATTGAATGTCATCAATTGCACTTTTAGAGATTCTTTTTGCAAATTGGGGACGGTAGAAGTAGAATAATGTACTCATGCATGTAAACAATCACACACTTCATGGATTTCATGCATTCAATGCATTCTGGCTTGATTCCATGTGAGGTGGAGTCGGTTGCTTTAGTTGTTGCTAATCTTATTAAGTCGGTCGGGCATGGCCCCTCTCTCTGGTGTTGGTTTGTTTAGTACTGATATCCTTCGCTTTTGGTCTCGGAATCCTCTGTGTAAGGTTTTTAATTACGTTTCTAGAAGTGCCAATTTGGCTGCTCATAGTCTTGCGAAGCTTAGTTTTTCTGTCCCCTTTGATGTGTTCTTGTTGGAAGATGTTCCACAGAGTGTGTTGCCTGTTGTGTTGGGCGACATTCCTGTCCCTGTGTAACCTCTTTTCGCTTTCTTAATGAATTCTTTTGTCAAAAAAAAAAAAAACTAAGCTTCGCAAGACTATGAGCAGCCAAATTGGACCAGCTCCTAATTATTTAGTTTATTTTTTATTTTTTAGATTTTAATTTCTTGTAACACCTAAACATAAAACAAAATATATAATTAGGATTTGTTTTCTCTATCATTTAAGTGCCTAGGATTGAAAAAAAAAAAAAGTATGAGAGGATCCTAGCTCATAAGTATAAGAATATTCTTATTATTAGGGGTGGGCACTTGAACATAAACTGATCTGAACGAATTAATTTGAATATAATTTTTCGTATTCATGTCGTTTATGTTCAGTTTTTGACTTCAACAAATCGATTTTATAAGCCAATACAAATAATCAATTTAAACGATGGTTCAATTTTCCACGTAAGCTCAATTGTATAAATCAGTTCAAATTTCACTTTTATTGAGATTAAAAAAATAAAATAAAATAACTAATTGAGATTTTTTTTTTTTTGAAAGAGCGTGACCTCCAACCAATTACCATTTTTTAATTTAAAATTTATTAATTATAATAAAAGTTAAATAATTTATTACAAAATAGATGGATATTTAATCTGTATCACTTGAAGAGCTAAAATTGACAGCAATAGAAATTTTTTAAAACTGCATAAAAATATAAAAGCATATTCAAAGCGTGTTGGGATGCATGCTTTTCATTTTATTTTTAGTTTCTATTATTTTATAATTTATTAGGTATATATCTTTTGAAGAATCTAACATTCTTTCTCATGCCATAGTAGGGTGGTCCTTCTTCTTCCATGCACATGCTTTGCAGGAATTGATTGCCTTAATCACTATGTGAATATGTCATTGCTTTTGTTGAGCTTGTGGGGCTCCAACACCTGAAGAGGTTACTGATAGTGATGGTTGGTTTCAATTTAATCAATGGAAATATTCTTGTATATATCCATGTCAGTGTGTGTGGCTGTTTCATGTAAAAAAAATTTAAAAAAATTAAAAATTAAAAATTAAAAGTGATTATTTATTATTTAAAGGTTGAATGATAAAAAATAATAAAAAAAATTAAAAAAAAAATTATTTACCTCCACCACTAACCGGAGGAAGTTGACACCAGCTTGACTTAAACTTAAGTGGCCAAAGGGAATAAAAATTCATGACATTTTGTGAATTTAGAAAGAGAGAGAAAAGAGGTAGTCAGTTAGATGAACATGAACCTCTTTTCTCTCTTTTGAGCAATCAGTCAAAAACAATAAATTAGTAAGGCACCAAAATCAATTACCAAGTCTGGTGAGCTAATTAATTATTCAGTGTAGCCTTGCTCATCAGCTAATTAGCCAAAACAAGATTCAAGAGTTCACACTTCACAACAATATGATCAGAAGGCCTTTCTGATCCATCAATCTTGAATCATAAAAAAGAGTAAAAATTGAGCGATTGAAATGTAAACATAAAAAACCCAGAAAACCCCAATTGGTAACAAGCTAAAAATCAACAACAAAAAAAAAGTTTTAATGCATTGCTGCACAACACAGGATATTTTCTGCTCAACTTTTATTCTCTAAAAAAAGTTTATATATTCAATTATTCAAATCTGAAAATGAAAATTTTATTTTAATTTTTGATCCTTTTATTAGGAGACTAGCATAATCTGAGGCCTTGTCAGAAAGTACACATGATCCAAACTCATACGGTGTAATTAACTTATTACTTCAAGTAGCATTTTGTTTGTACATGAGGCTGTGTGATATGATACTGGCTGGTAGCAATTAGTTTAATATGATACAACAGAATCATATTTTCCAACATATTTGATGTTTTTAGAACTGTTTTTTAAACGCTTTCAATCCGACAATGTTTAAGGTTTGAGTTACCGATATATATAGTAGAAAACTGCACATACAAACACAAATCTAAATCATACACGTAGATAATAAACGAGAGAAAACGAAGACACAAGAAATTTTACATGGTTCGGCAAAAGCTTACGTCCACAAAACATACCATCACTTAAATCCACTATCATAGTTGATTACAATCTTTCAGTCTCTCTATCAGTCTTTCAAAAGCAATTTTAGAGTTGTTTGAAATGGCATAAGTAAGATGGTGGAAAAAAAAAAAAAAGTAGAGCTACTAATATTGATCACTACAAGAAAAAATGGGGATGATTTTTATTTATTTATTTATTTTTTTGTCTCAATAGCCCAAAATTTGTCTCTGGAGACCTATTGGACGAAAAAAAAATCGTCTCAAATTATGTAGTCTCAGGTGGGTTGCAATAAGTCTATTGGGATGAAAATTCAAGTTCAGCTCTAAAGAGTACCAATAGAGACGAAACACTTTTTTTTATAAAAAAAAAAATTATTTCTTTGATAAGCTACAGGGATAAAATGGTAAAAAAAAATATATAGATATATTAACCCCCTATACCTACCAACCAGGTCACTCCCATGGCATGCTTTAACACTGGCTGTCTGGCTGCAAGATTCACTTTGTTAACAATTTCACAATATTTATATAAAACAATTAACATATATAATTTGTTAAATTTTATTTTAAATAAAATTTTGTTGGAAATTAAAAAAAAAAAAAAAACTTGTTGGATAAAAATTTAAACTCCTTCCACTAATCAAAATTAAAAGAAAAAAAAATGTTTATTGGAGCATTTCATAAAACTATTTTTTAAATCATATACAGTTAAGTTATGAAACTATCAGAACTTAGTGACATTATATAAGAACGATTTAGAATGCAAGTATTATTATATAGGAGATGTTCCTCTATATCTTGCGATTTAATGAACAAATGCAAATCTCGAATTCCTATCATAAAAGAAAATGAGAAATGTACAACCACTTTCCTAGGAGTAGTTGTGCGTTATAATATTTAAGATCACAACATATTTAATACTGTTATTATTTTTATTTATTATATTTAAAAATAAAAATAATATAATTTTTTAATTTTTTAATTAATTTATAGTAATTAATAATAAAAAGGTGAAGAAAATTAATTAACATTTAAAATTTTAAATAAAAGAAAACCTCTTAAAACTAATAATAATTGATCCTTATGTAGAACTTATTTGGACAAACCAAAATTCATCCTGATAGAGAACCACTTTGAACGAACAAAATGATCTATATTGCCTCATTTTCTAATTTATTTGGTAATTTAATTATTAATCTGTCTCTTAGGAAAAATGTCAAAAAAAAATCAAAATTTTCTAAAAAAATTAATTAATTATTATAATTTTAAATAAAAAGAAAACATAATGGGACGTAACAAAATTTATCCAGATAGATAGTCCATTAGGATGAATAATTTATTTCGTCCCAATAAACGTTATATTGAGATAAAAATGTTTCATCAATATAGATCTTACCGCTTTGGATGAAATTTGTCTCGATAAACAATTTATTGAGACGAATAATTTATTTTGTCCCAATAAACATTCATTGGGACAAAAATATTTCGTCCTTAAAGGTCATATAGGATTTGCACTTTTGATGGATAAATAATTTGTTTCGTCTCAATAGACATTCTATTAGAACAAATTTTTTTGTCCTTAAAAGTTTTATCTAATTTGCATTTTTTTTGGGGGGTTGTTTCATAATTGTTTAAGGTTTTAATTATTTATTTTCATGTAAGAAGATGGATTTACCCTCAATCCATTAAGTATACGGTTAATCAAACTATTAGTCAATGGATTTCATGATATGTTAGTGCAATATAATTAAGGCAAAAGTTGATGACGCATGCAATATTACATAAATTTCGGGGATGTTTGTGCAATTCCCCCTAAAACAAAACCCCTCAAACTTACATATAGTAGTATAGTACAATATACTGCAATTTATTAATACATAAACTAATTTAATAACAATTGCTTAGGAACTAGCTAGATGAATCAAACGAGTTACCAATGACCATTCGGAGGATAATTGGTAAGACCTATTTATTTCGTTTAAAGTTGAACTCCTTCGATTTGAAAAAGGATGCTCAAAGTTTAGAATTGTGCTCAGCATACTATTTGTTTCATTTATTGTGTAAGAAAACAATTCAAATTCAAATTTTTATGCCCGATGGATTCGGATATTCAATTTTACATTAACGATCCCATATTTATTCAATTTTACAGGATTACTTGCGTTGGTTGGATTTGTTAGAAAAAATTTATAAAAAAAAAAAAAAAAAAAAAAAAAATTAATACATTAATTGCTCTCTTTCCTTGCTTGACAAGCAATGACTGATCTGATCGATGATGCAGTTGATCAACATTAGAGAAAAGTGTGCTTTAGGCTCTGCAGATTTGAAATGCTATCCATCATCTCCTACTCTATGCAGGTATTAATTTCGTTCTCTCATTTCTTTCAAGCAAGTCTTCTGCTCTCAGATGGACCCAGCATCGCAACACCCACCCCTCTCTCGCAATCTAATTGTTTTCTTATTTGTATCTTTTTTCAGCTGAGTTGCGCTTTATTGATATCACTCTATACAAAAATCTTAGATATCATACGTACATTTGATATAAGGATTTGTATATTTTGATATCAAAAATTTCCAATATGAGTTTGTGCCTTCTTTCTAATTCCTGAAACTCAGTACTGGTAATTAAATTCTTTTTAAAAGACTGTTTTAATATGATGACAAATGATATGCAAGATGTAATACTTCAAAAAAAAAAAAAAATAATAAATAAATAAATAAAAGGTGATATGCAAGTTAAAGAAATGCTTCCTTAGATGGAATTTAAGTAAATGGATTTCCACTTTAATATATTTGTTAGAATAAAATATATTAAATTAATTTTTAAAATTGAATTAAATAAATTTAATATTTAAAGACTTTAAGTAAATGGATCTCCACTAAATTTAATATTTACTCTCATGATAAAACATTTAAATGGGTCTAACAAACCCAACCCAAAGTGGGCCTCAGCTTTTTTTTTGTGAAAAAGTCCATTATGATAATGGACTGATTGGAACTGGACCAGTGTTGGAATGATCCCCAATTAAACAAACCTAAAGCATGAATTTTAATGGACTCTCTCTCTCTCTCTCTCTCTCTCTCTCTCTCTCTCTCTCAATTTTATGAATTTTAAAACTATTCTGATAACATGCCCCAAACTGCCCAAAGCAAAGAACGTCGTTTCACAGAAACAATTTTTATAATATATAAATTTAAAAGAAATGGATAGTCAAGATTAAAAAGAGATTCAAAGTAATTAATTGAAAACAAAAAGTCAAAAACCATACCTTAAATATTGACAAAGACAGAGTTTCAAGATAGAGAGAGAGAGAGAGAGAAGTTTGCTGAGCCAAACTTCATCTAATTGTTTCCGTAGACAATATCCATCCCCATCCCCAAAAATAAAATGGATATTAGGATGACATCCATCCCCGCTCCATCCCTAAAATAATAGTATCCATCCCCATTTTAAATGGAGCGGATTCTTACGGATATTCGTATCCGTGGATAATTTTGTCATCCCTACTCACCAATAATCATTAATTAGTTTCCTATTTTAATCTTTTGTATTTTTTTTCCTATTAATGGTTTGATATTAACATATATCACAAAAACTCTTTCCATTTTAATAAACCATATATTCCCTTTTAAATATATTTTCAACATTTTTTAAGGAAATACTAATTGATTGTTAAGTATGAAAAATGAACCAAAATCATAAGATAAATTTTGTTGTGAAAAAAAGTAAGTTTTAAATTAAATTTTATTATTTTGTTATAAGAACAAAATCATTATGTATATAAACAAACTTTTAAATTTACTGTATTATCTATATATTTTTATTTCTTTCAAACATATTTTAGATTTTTTTTTGGAAGCTGATATTGACACCCACAAAACTTAGTACACCCATATTTTATTAAAAAAATTAATTACAAAAATATCTCAATAGAAATTTACCAATAAGGACAAGTTACTTTAATTAAAAATAAACTAAATACTATATGAACTCATTGATTGCACTTATATCTTCAACTATATTTATTTATTAAATAAAACTTACCTTTCAAAAAAAAAAAAAAAAAAAACTTATGATAAACCCTAATTAAACTTTATTTTTATTTCAAGTATCAAATTTTCTCATCGTCACATAATTATTATATTGTTTTTGTCTTTCTTTTATATGTAGTTATAAACTCTATCAATTTATTTTATTTTATTTTTAACTATAGCTATAAATATCAACAATTTTTGTTTTTTTTTTTTTTTTTTTTTTTGTAATATAGCTATAGAGGTCAATAAGAATTTTTTTTTAAGATGGCTGTTTAAATAAGAGAATTTTAAATTGCAAATCTTTTGATTCTATATACATATTCCCTTTTATAAGGCTCCTACATTCAAGATATTTCCAATGTAGTAAATTGGATCATCATTAAAAAAAGATTTGATTCCAAAAATAATATAATTTTTTATTTATTTTATAAATTGGATGTGGTAATAATTTAAAAGCGTTTATAAATAATATATATTAAAATGAGTATATTTATTTTCAATGAGGGTACTGTTGACATTAGGATATGTGTTTATAGTAATATTTAATTTTAAATTTTAGACATGAGTGTACTTATAAAAATGGGTGTACTAATAAGTTTTATGGGTGTCAATATCCGTACCTTATTTATTTATTTATTTTTATCAATATTAGAAGTTCTTTCTTGTAAAAAATAAAATAAAATAGATGTTCTTCAATTTCATCGAACGCCTATATTTTTTTGTTGACATATCATTTAACACCTAACTACTTCTACATCAATTGGGATATAACACAAATCTTGCATTTCAATAACTCTCTAAAAAAGAAAGTGGTTCTCTAATATTAAAAAAAAAAAAAAACATTCTTAAAATGGAATTTTAATGAAAAATAGAATTCGATTTTTTAACAGAAAATAAGTGGGGAAGAGAAAGAATAGTAAGAGAATTAAAGGAAACAACAAAATTTGAAATAGTAATAAAGATGATTGAATAACATAATAATAGTTATAGGTGGTTTATACTTACCAAAATACAATACAATATAATTAAAAAAAAAAAGAAGGTATTTTTAGTATTAAGTGGGGTTAGCTAAAAATTATAGATTTTTAAAAAATTTTAATTGGTGTGATTACAAAAGGGGTGTAGAAACGGTGTTTGAAAGGTGTCATTATCACCGCTCTTAAAAAAAAGGGTAAAGAAAAGTGTGAGATTGAACCATTTTTAAATTTAAATAAATTAGATTCTAATTTTTTTTTTAATTTAAAAAAAGAAATAGATTGGACCAATTGGGGACCCAACAAAATGCTTTGTTTACTCATATGAGCTGGATCTGTTTCAAACACTTCTCACCAAATCTTGCCACCAACAATTGCTACCTTTTCCATATGCATTCTTTTATGGCAAGTGGCACCTCTTCAATATAATTTTATTGTATGCTCAGTACTCACACGTGTCACTTCTCTTTATCAATCATCATGCACTCCTTCAACATTTGCTTTTCTCTCTCTCTCTTTTTTTTAAAATTTTTTTTTTTATTATTTTTTTTATAATAAAATCTTTATCCTTGTCCGATAAGTGATAACCAAAACGGGGTGCATGTTATTCACTTACAATTTGCGGATAACACTATTCTTTTTGTTAAGCCAAAATTAGAGTACCTCTTGAATGTGAAACGGATTTTTGATTGCTTTGAATTGGTTTCGAGGTTGTAAATTAATTTTCACAAATCTTGTATTGTCAAGGTGGGGAACAAAGGGCTTTCGGAGAATGTTTGGGCTGAGGTTCTTAGATGTAAAAAGGTCAATCTCCCTATTTCATATTTAGGCCTCCCTTTAGGGGCGAATCCTTGCTCCAAGAAGTCTAGGATCTGGTTGTTCAAAAAATTTGAAATTACGTTTTTTTGTCTAAAAGTGGGAGATCGGTGTTGATCAAGGCAATTCTTTCGAACATCTTAACTTATTATATGTCAGTGTTTAAGATACCTGTAGGGGTGGCGCAAGAGATTGAGAGGCTTCAAAGGGAGTTCTTTTGGGGAGACGGGGTTGCGAATAGAAAGATTCACTCAATAGATTGGACAACGATTTGCAAGAGCAAGTCGAAGGGTGGTCTTGGGATAGGCCGTATTTTAGATAAAAATGTGGGTTTGTTAGCCAAATGGGTTTGGCGGTTTGGATACAAGGAGCATTCTTTATGGAAACAGGTTCTTTGTGCCAAATACAGAGTGAATTGTAGTGAACTGTGGTGGTAGTGGAATAACTCTTATCAGGCCTCTGTTTTTGTCAAGACAATCCACAAGTTGCTAGAGAATGGCACTCCTTCTGCTTCTGTCCTTAAGGAAGGCCTTCAAATCGTCATCGGGTGTGGGAATAGAGCCAATTTTTGGGAGGATATTCGGTGGGATTCTATCCCTCTAAAAAGCGTGTTTCCAAGGATTTTTGCCCTCTCCACGAAGAAGGATGGTAAGGTGTTTGAGTTCGGGATTTGGCAAGGGGCGAATTGGGAGTGGAAAATTCCTTTGAGGCGTTCCTTGTTCGGCTGGGAAGAAGAGCAGTGGAAATGCTTCTTAACAGCGTTGGACAGTGTGAAGATTCGTAACAGAATTAAAGACACAATTGCCTGGTCTTTTAATCCGAAAGGCGTGTTTTCGGTCAGCTCTTTTCGTAAGTGTCTGGAGAGCTCCCCGACCAATTATCAGTGCAATACTAAGCTGATTTGGAATGGTTTTTGCCCTCCAAAGGTGGATGTTTTTGTTTGGAATCTGTTGAAAGGCAGAACTCTTGTTAAGGATGTGTTGTGCAGGTTAGGGATGCTCACATCTTTGAATTCAAGCTGTGTGTTTTGCAAGACTGCTGCAGGACAATAGACCATTTATTCTTGAATTGTAGCTGGTCTTTGAAACTTTGGAAGGTTTGTATGAGTTAGTGGGATGTCCAATGCTACCACAATTTCAGTTTCAAGGAGTGGATGGAAGGGTGGTTAGGCTTAAGCCCCTTAGAGGATGGTATATTCTATCTATTTTCTGCTAGTGTTTGGACAATTTGGGAGAGCCGCAATCAGTCATTTTTCAATAACACTGAGACCACCAGTGAGTGCGCCTCCGATATGATCAAATTTAGAGTAGGGTGGTGGTTCAAATATTGCGGGATTGGCTCTCAGGATACGATCACCAACCTCATGCTCAACTTAAAAGACTTGTGCAAAGATAGGACTGTGATCAAGCGTCCTGTCAGTGTAGACTGGACTCCTCCCTCTCCTAATGGTCTCAAATTCAATGTGGACGGGTCCGCTAAAGGCAAGCCGGGACCTGCCGGGATTGGAGGCGTTCTTAGAGACTCTAGAGGCAAGATTCTATGCCTTTTTTGTCATTTTTTGTAGGGAATGAAGACTCAAAACACTTCGGAGATTCTTGCGATTCACAGAGCTTGTGAGTTATGTGTCTCCAGGCCTGACTTTATTGGTAAAGAAATCACCATTGCCAGTGATTTGAAGACTACGGTGTCTTGGGTGAACAAATCGGAAGGAATTGGCAGTTATAAACAAGTCAAAATCATTTATGACATTCGTAATTTTCTGATTTTGCTGGGCGGATAAGCTTTAGTGGTTTTTAATCCAAGACCTTCAAATTCTTTTGCTGACAATCTTACGAAGTCTGGCTCTAACATTGAAATGTCCACACCTGAGATGCCACAACCAGTCTTTGTTGTTGATGATGGCTGTCAAACACTTTGGCGTATCATTATGAATTACGAAAGGAAACATCTTGTTCTTCGTCATCTGGACTCGAGTAACCTGCTTTCCTATCTGTAATGGTGAGTTGCATATTTTGAAGGCTAATGTGATAGCTTTTCTCCAAGAGTTGTCCGAGACTTAGGATGTTTGTCTTCATGTCTGGAACATAATAAACATTGGAGATGAAAACATGATCTCCATTCTTCTGCTTTATCATAACATCTCCTCTTCCTTGGACAGAGATTTTAAAGAGGTCGCCAAATGAGATTTTCCCATGAACTTTCTCATCAAGTTCAGTGCACAAGTCTTTTCTGCTAGTCATATGGTTGCTGGCTCCAAAATCAAGAAACCACACATCTTGATTTTGATAGGTTGAGTTGTGTGCCATCAACATCAACGATTCTCCTTCAACCTGCTCTTTCTCTGCAAAGTTAGAACTTTCATTTACTTCATTTGGGATACCTCTGCACTCGTTGCTATAGTGGCCATATTTGTGGCAGTTATAGCATTGAATGTTTCTTTTGTCAACGTTCGGACGGTAGTTGTAACTGCCTTTTCTTCCTCGTCCTCTTTCTCGTGAGACATAGTTCTGTTGTCCATGTCCTCCTCTACTTGCGTCTCTTCCTCCTCTGTCTCTACCTTTTGTTTCAGTATTTCCAGAACCTCTTCCACGAGATCCTCTACTTCATTCTCTTCCTTGTTGTGAGGTCCCCCCTTACTCGTATCTTTTTTCATGGAGGGATAGCTTTGACTGGAGAGCTTGCTCCAATACTCTGTCGTCATTTCTTCTTGTGACTTTCTGCTCATGGGCTTACAGTGAACCCACCAGTTCTTCTACAGACATCGTCTCCAGATCTTTTGTTTCTTCTAGGGCCACAACTATGAAGTCAAACTTTAAATCCAATGATTGTAAAATTTTCTCCGAAATTCTCATGTCTACTAGAGTTTCTCCATTTCTTCTTAGCTAATTTGCAATAACCGTGACTCGTGTATAGAACTCTGGAATGGATTCATTAGATTTCATTCGTAAAAATTCGAACTCACCTCGTAAACTTTGAAGATGGATTCTTTTCACTTTTTCAGCACTTTTGTAGGTCTTGTGAAGGGTGTCCCAGACTTCTTTCGACGACTTGGAGGAAGCTATGAGCTCGAACGTGGGTTCGTCTAGTCCTTGATAGATTATGGACTTTGCTTTACAATCCTTCTTTCGATCGGTTTTTAGAGTTGTTGTCTAAGCTTCTGTCATGGTTCATTTAGCTTCTTTGGATGCGGGTTCTGTGTATCCATCATCCACAATATCCATAACATCTTGAGAACCTAGTAGGGCTCTCATTTGTATGCACCAATTGTCATAGTTGTCTTTGGTGAGTTTCAGGATGACAACTTGCGCGTTTCCGTTGGCCATCGAGCTTGAACTACTTAGTACACTAATCCGGAGTCTGAATTTGTAAAAACTGAGTACACGGTTGCGACCGAAATGGTCTAAACCTTGGAAACCAATCCGGGTTTGTCAAAAAACGAGTTCGGAAGCCTCCGAAACGGGTGGTCAAACTTTTTGGCAAAAGTCAACGAAGATAACGGAATATTCCTTTTCTGACGAAATATTCCAGATAGTCTAACGGCGTTAGTGATGTTAGCGACGTGTCACGGGTCGGGTCAAATACCGGGTCGGTGACTTGGACCGGGTTGGTGGATCGGACTTTAGGTCGGATCACGGGTCGGACCCCTGCAATCGGGCGAGGAAGATGACCGGCGCGTGTGCGTGACGCTCCGGAAGACTGGGCTGTGCGTGGCGGCGCGTGGACTCACGCTCCAACTTATGGTGGTGCGTGCGGCCTCTCTTGTACTCTGATTTCAATGAAATTTTCACCGATACACTCCTTGAGACGAGTAGAACACACTGGTATGCTCAAATTTATATTTTGAGCACTTTGATTTCTAGCCCAAATTGGTTTTAGCCTCTGTTCTTCAAATTTCTGGCTCTCTTGGGCTCTGATACCACTGTTGGTGGAATGTTAATGTTTGAGGTCACTAGTGGTGCACGTCTGAGAGATATTCAACACTCAAAAAACAGAGAAGCTTAAACTTTATTTTCTCTAAGAGTTTCTTACACTATTCCACTACATTACAACATAATCTGAGTCCCTTTATATAGGGAACTGAGATGAGATTAAAGACAAACAAAATAAATGCAAAACCAGCAAATTCAAACTGAAGTTATATGGTGGCAGTTGGGAAGAAGAGAGTTGTACATGACAGAAGTAATTTTAGACAGTGGAAGGGAGTGAACAATGGCTGGCTTCTAGAATTCGGTTGGTTGCTGCTGGAAATGGTTGGCTGGAGAACAAGTTTAATTTCCAACACCTTTTCCTTCCCAAACTAGATAGCTTTAGCTGCTTCTTATAGATTGCCACCATTAAAGCCAATCTCATCCTCATTCCCAACCTCCTTGAATCAAAGTAAGAATGTCTCTGAGATAAGGACTCAACAACCTTGGTAATTATTAGACACCGCACTATAGCGAGACCTTTGCACAGATTTTTCTCATCATAGTTGGAATAGTTAACAAAAGCATAGAGTAATAGAGGAAGAACTACGGCAGCAATAGTCCTAAGCAATGCACAACTCGCTATAAATATATTTTCTTTCAAGTAAACTTTTCTTATGGCTCAAAGAACCAAATTCTCGGTATCATTTGACTTCTTATCTCTTATGAGAGAATCCCAAGCATAAGCAAACTTCTGGTATGCTAAATCGGCTTCATCTTCAGGAACTGGGGAAGGAATGTCTTCTAAAACTAATGGTTTTGAGTAACCCAAAGAAAGCAAAGGATTGATCCAAGAAAAGATCTATTTGCTAAGGAGACTACCATTACCTAGTTTTTTTTTTCAGCCTTTTCAACTAATAGAAGCTCACACAGACCATTATCTTCAGTATTTTCGACATGACTGAAGTTTCTAAAAGCACAGAAGAGCAACAGGAGGCTCACAGGCAAAGGCAAGATGTCCAAATATTGAATGCCATGTATTTTTGCTAAGATTTCTACACTAAGAGCGCAAACTAATAAAGAAAAGGAAATCCACCAAAGAGAGATGAGAATTTTGATCCATTTAGACCTTTTAATAAGCAGTGAAAATGCCAAGGAGATCCAAATAAGTCCTCTAATAATGTAACTCAACCAACTCAAAGTATTGAATCCACCACTTTTGGCTATAAGAATCCACAAACCATAAACAAAATATGCAATGCTAACAAGAGCACAACTGATTGAAACAAATACAGAAAACCAATTCCTTCTATGGCTCTCAATAATGTGATGTGTATTTATAGAACCTACGAGCAAAGACAAATAGAAAACACAGAGAAACACTAGATTTATAACATCTATGATGGCTCTTTGAATGCAAAAAGAACCCAAATCAAGTTCACCCCCACCACATATCCAAGAGAACTCCCCTGCATATTCATAGAAACAGAGAAAAACATAATTAATAATAACAAAAAGAAAAAGGCTAGAAACACAAAAACGTGGAAAATTTGTGCATATTTTGTCCAAAATATAATGAAAGAGAAGATCAAAGGGCTGTATTTCATATTTTTCTCTTTAAATAGCAAGAAATCTACAATCTTGATTCACACAACCAACCAATTGATGGTTAATGATGTAGAAGCAGCAAAATGAAGTATATTCACTCCTGTTACATCAAAACATCCCACAAACAGTACTCTTTCTCTATATACATAGCAAGGTCTGCGTACAATTTTGATCAAGAAATATGTAAAAAAAAAAAAAGGCAAATAGAAAGTGTTGTTATTATATCCAAATCAGCAATAATGAAATCATATGATTTATTTTGTCATTTTACACTCCTTTTGTCCATAGAACAGCAAACACATACAAAGAAATAATAAATGGTTATACAAAGATTTGAATAAGAGAAGAAGAAAAACCAAGAACGAGTGCACAAACAAACCCACAAAAACATAAACACGAACAGAGAAAGAGAGAGAGATACCAAGTGAGCTTTCCAGGAAAGCCATTTTTGAAGCCTGAAGGTGGTTTCTTTCTTTCTTTGTTAACTCTTAGTAGAAAGAAAGAAAGAAAGAATTTGACTGTGTGTAACATTCAAAGCTCTCTCTCTTGTGTGTAATGGTGCCACTTTACAACATTTGACTAAGCAACAAAGCTTACATTACATGCAAAGAAACTCTCAAATCATCACACATTTATATAATTTTTTTTTTTTTCCTTTTTTTTTGCGTGTGTGCTTTGAGCATGAGTTTCTCTGGCATATTTTGGTCTGCAGAAATAGAAAGCTGAGTTTTTTTCCCCAACATTCTATGGTAGGCATTGTTCGTCCCTACATAAATGCAATGCACGTCCAAATAGTCAGGACTAAAGCTGCTACCCCGTTTGCCACGCGGAAAAAAAAAAAAAGAAAAAAAAACTTTTTAACATTCAGTTTTCATTCAAAATCCCAATCCCAATCCCAAAAAATAACCCCTTTGTAAGAAACTCGAGGAAAATAATTTCTGGCATGATTATTGTCGTAGCCAAAACTACTTGTCGATACCCTTTTGTTTAAAATATTGAACCAAATCAATACAGAAAATAAGGTGAAAGTTGCTGTCACGTACCAGCCACGCGCCGCCGAACGCCGGGAAAGTATGCAGCAAGTTTCAATTATTCCAAAGCGTCGTCTTCAACGGAGATCGTCTTCATACGTACCGTTCGGCACTGTTGCTGCTGCGGGAGAATGGGCTGTCACCACCCCGACCACAATCTTCAGGAGGTGCCGGAGAAGTTCAAACCTCAGTCACTGTTTCCGTTCGTTTTACTTTATATTTATGTGGAAAATTACAAATGGCTGCCTCCAGCAATAGCAATAATACGTTACAGCCACAAACAATTAAAGGAAAAACGAATTTTAAGTATTTGAGGGTCCTAATACAACTTTTGTTCGAATAACATATGTAGAGATGCACATTTGGGGAATGGGGATGGGGATGGGGAATTTTAGGGGGACCTATATCCATCCCCATCCTCAATTCCTCATTATTCTCGTTTTTCCCCATTTCCCCGTTTTCCCTGTTCCTCAATTTTCCTATTTGACTAAAATTTACAAATTAAACATAAAAAACAAACATTCCATTACAAATACAAAATAAAATTCATTAGTGCATTTTATATAAAATACGTATATATACTTAGGGAGTTAGAGTTTTCAAAGAATAAAAAAAAAAATTAAAATATATATTATAATTATATTTATATATGTTTGGGGGAAATTGGGAAATGGGAATGGGGGAAAATGGGGATTCCCCCATCCCAATCCCCATCCCCATCCCCTCCCCCCAATGTGCATCTTCAAGCATAAGGATGTCAGCCAAGGCGAAACCAGGAATTTGGTTTTGAGGAGCCAACATAAAAATTAATATTCAATGTTAAGCATGACAAATATATTAATATTTAAGAAATAAGTTATTAAAAAAAAATGTGATACCCTTTAATCTTAAAGGTACTGTCACAATATATATATATATATATATAGATATTTTAGAATTAAAATATAACTTATCGTTCTTTTATACCTCGAAAATCATCTAGAACCTAATATTAATGGCTACCTCCAGCAATAGCAATAATACATTACAGCCACAAACAATTAATGGAAAAATGAATTTTAAGTATTTGGGGGTCTTAATACAGCAACATGGGGATGTCAGTTGAGGCGAAGTCAGGAATTTGGTTTTGAGAAGCTAACATAAAAATTAATATTCAATATCAAGCATGACAAATATATTAATATTTAAGAAATAAGTTGTTAAAAAAAATGTGATACCTTTTTTTTTGGTAATAAGGAGGGGGGCTAAACGCCCTGAACAAGAAGAAAAAGCTAACTGGAAAGGACCAGCCTAGCAACAGCTAAGCCATTAAAGTCATCCTCCAAGGGACCTAAAATCTGAGAAGGGGGGTCACCAAAGGACGTGATGCCCAAGTCTAAAGAATGTCCCAGTTTAGCCCGGCCATCAACAACTCTGTTTCCTTCTCTGAACACGTGATGAATGTTGCAATACCAATTATTGCCCATCAAAGCTTTACAGGCCTTAATGATACTAAAGAGAGAATGAAAAGCATGAGTGGAGTTAATCAACAAAGACACATCATTCTGAGAATCTTTTCAACCACAACTTTCTTGAACCCTACCTTCCACATAATCTGTAACCCTTCAAAAATTCCCCAAAGTTCTGCTTCTATGATGCTGCCAGTTCCTCTATTAAAAGCAAATCCACCAATCTAGTTCTTAACATGATTTCTGATAACACCTCCAGCAGAAATCATGCCCAAACCAGGGTTCAGACTCCCATCAACATTGAGTTTGACCCAACCAATCTCATGAGGAGACCAAGCTATAAGGCAAGTTCTCATCTCTCTTTTATTAATAGCATCACAGTTGGCCTTAGTCCAACCTTCAACATAGCTGAGAATAATATTACCCGCATTACCAGGGTTTTTAAACTTAGGGTCAAAAACAACATTACATCTCCACTTCCATAAAAACCACAAGGTTACAGCAAAGAGAAGATAAGCAGGATAAGATCCCATGATCTTTGAGTTGCATTTCAAATTTAGGATCATCCAGTCATGCCACTCCAACTTAAAAGCCCGTGTTAAAGTGATACCCTTGGAAATGTCCTCCCAAATGGCCACAGCTGCCAAGCAACCTTTAAACACATGCACCAGATTCTCGCAACCCTCCTTGCAGATGACACAAGTCGTATCCAAAGTGAGACCTTTAGACGCACTATGCTCATTTGTGAGGATCTTACCATGAAGGACAGTCCAAAAGAAGAATTGAACTCTGGGAGGTAGTCTAAGTTTCCACAAGAAATTCCATTGCCAAGTAGGAACATCATCATTCTTAACCGTACTCTCATATGCACTTTTAACAGTGAATTGGCCATCCATGGATAAGCCCAAAATAATTCAATCCACTCCACTCTGAGTTTTGCCCGCATGAATACTTAAAATTCTATGAATTATTTGCCAAGGTAAACCACACAAAGTTTCTGCACATTCCACTCTTCTTGAATCAAATAATCACTAACCTTTTCAATAAAATAATAGGAAGACAGGGGAATAATGGCATGGTCTTTGAGCTTACCAAATTCAAGGACCCAAACAGCAACTTTGAGCCAAACTTGATGCTTCTCCAAATACTGGAACTTGCACTGTCTTTATATTTATCAAAGTCACACAGCTCTCACCTTTAAGATACTTATGCTTAAGTAAATTACCCCATAAACCTTCCTCATTTTGCATCAACCTCCAACCAGCTTTTGCAAGCAAGGCTTGGTTCATTATCTTAGCCTTTTTGATGCCCAATCCCCCTTTGTATTTCGGAAGACACACATAATCCCAATTTATCAAGTGGATGTTCTTGTCTTCAGCTGAATGGCCCCATAGAAAATTTCGATTAAGCATGTCAATTTTCAAGCAAATCTCATTAGGGAGCTTACTTGATTGCATTGCATAAATAGGGATTGCTGAAGAGACCATTTTGATCAGGGTACATCTCCCTGCGATGGAAAGAGTAGAGCTCTTCCACATAGATAATCTATTTTGTATTCTGTCAAGAATCTCTTTATAAGTGTCCTTTGTAACACGCCCATGGATAAGGGGAACACCAAGATACTTCCCTAAATCTTTATTAACAGAAGAACCACAAATCTCAACTAGTGTCTTCGCAAAGCCCTTACTAACATTATTGGAGCATAAAACTCTAGATTTAGGGAAGCTCACCTATTGACCAGAGATATCACAAAACAAATCAATGCAATCCTTCATGACTTGAGCTTGTTTCACAAAAGCTTGGCCAAAGAGAATGATGTCATCTCCAAAGAATAGATGAGAGATTGCAGACCCATCTCTAGAGATCTTAATAGGTTTTCATAGATCTCCTGTAATCTTATGTTGGATAATATGTGACAGTTTTTCCACACACAAAACAAAGAGGAAAGGTGAAAGTGGATCACCTTGCTTGACACCACACTTAGGCCAAAAGTTTTCAGAAGCTTCACCATTCACCAAAGCTCTAAACTGAACACTGGAGACACAACTCATTATCAACTTATTCAACTTTCCCTCAATTCCAACTTCATCCAAAACCTCTTTGATGAAACCCCATTGGAGTCTATCATAAGCTTTGGCTAAGTCTATCTTCCAAGCTATAAATCCCCCTTTCCCTTTAGCCTTTTTAAACTTATAGAGGACTTCTTGCGCAACAATTATGTTATCCTAAATTTGCCTACCAGGGACAAATGCCACTTGGTTTGGACTTATAAGACTAGGGATTAGATGTCTTAGCCTTTGGACAATCACTTTGCTAACCACTTTGTAATAAGTGTTGCATAAACTAATGAGCCTAAGATGGGACATACAATCGGCATTTGGAGTTTTTGGAATAAGGGAGATATAGGTTTGGTTCATAGAATCATGGATACACCCTTTATTAAAACACTTCGAAACCAAATTCACGAGCTCACCTTTGCAAATATTCCAAAACTTTTGGAAAGATATCATAGGGAATCCATTCGGCCAAGGCACTTTCAACCCACCAATGTGAAATACACTTTGCTTGACTTCCTTTTCACAGAATCTGGCATTTAGAGCATTAACATCATAACTTTTCATAGGCGAAAATAACAAAGGAATCTGTGAATAATCTCCTGATATTTGCTTTTCATCAAAAAAGTTAATGAAATATTGCACCGCTTCACCTTTCATTCCCACACTATCTTCAATCCAACTCCCATCATCTTTCCTAAGTCTTTCAAATTTATTTCTGCTCCTTCTAACAACAGTAGAGAGGTGAAAAAACTTGGTGTTTTTGTCACCTTCTTTCAACCACACATTTCTAGACTTTTGTTGCCAAAAAACTTCTTCTAGCTCAAGTATCTCATTGTATTCTCTCACCAATCTCTCTTCTAACTTAGCTAGAATGTTTACAATTTTTTGTTTATATTTTCTTTCAAATCTCGATCTCATGTTTCTCATGTTTAGTATTTATTGATTTTATTGTTTCACATGTTTGTTTTGGTTTGTTTTTCTTTTCAAATTTCAGATCCATATTTGCTATTTTTTTTTCTTCTCGATTTATTTTCCTTCAAATCTTCTAGGCATATTATGATTTGTATCAATTCTTTTGTAGATTTTATTCCGGATCTTCCAAAGTTAATTTAATATTATTTACAAAAAAAAAAAAAAACAATGAAATCGCACCAAGAATCACAACCGAGAAAATCTAATCCTTGATGAAACAAAACCACATCAAAACCCTAACTCAATCGCTCAAAAAAATCATCAGATGATTAATATCACATTCACAATCTACCACCAGAAATTCAACGATTAAAGAAAAAAAATTTGCATCTAATAAAGATAGTTTCACCATGAAATAAGAAGAAAAACAAGTCTTGCAAATAGATGTGAGAAAACGGTATATAAAGATTAGAGATGAAGTGTATTTTTATTTTTTTGAAAAAGAAATTAGGTGTATTAAGTTTGAAAAATAAGTAAAAGGGCAATCTTAGAAATAAATTATAAAAAATTAATAAAACCATTTAATTTTATATATTTAAATCAAAATTTAAAAAAGTGGAGCATAAATAATTCAATTGTGAGGGTGCCAATAACACCACTCCTATTAAAATAATAGGATGAATCAAGCTAATATTATCATCTATATATTATTATATCATAATTTTTATGGGCCCCCCTAATTTTGCCCTTGTATGTTAGTGGTACAGGTTGGGGACGGGTTTTCCATTACCATCCAAATACCAATTTGTATGAAAAATACAATTTGATGAATACCCTCCTTAAAATAAAACGGTGTGGGTATTGGGATTCTCCATTAGTGGATTGGTTTTTTGACTCATACCATCCCATATAAATTAATGAATTTTTTTAATAACTTTTTTTTTTTTTTTAATAAAGATCATATTAAAAATATTGAATAATATGAAAATAATAATGTGGGGGTATATTATATATAAAGATTTGGAATGAAGTAGTGTTTCAATGGAGGGAAAAAAAGGAAACAAAAAAGAGGGAAAATTATGTTAATGGGAGGGAAAAAAAAAAGAGGGATGAAGATGGTAGTCACAATTCTATTTTTTTTTTTTTAATGTTAATTCCATTACTAATTACGTGCTTCAATATATATATATATATATATATATATATATAGATACATATATAATGATAATGGGTACAAGGACTGGACGGGGCGGGGCAGGGTGGGGACGTGAAATCCTGTAATCATTCCGAAATTAAATCAGCGATTGAAAAAAATACTAGCCTCATACCACAACATAAATGGTATGCCTAAACTCGCTCCTAACAAGGTGAGTTCCCACGGGTTCCCAAACCAATGAGTAATTTTGACATCCCTAGAATAGTGGGAGTTGTGGACCGTTGTTGACAAAGACATTAAAGAATCCGTAGATGCAGTAATGATTAAGGACATGAAGGCATGCTTTTTCATTAATTAATCTCTTGGATCCATTGGTTTTTAGAAGGTCATACACAACATCAGCAAAATGGGTATGGGATATTTTGATGAAAGTTGAAAAGGTGAAGAAAGTTCACTTGCAGACCATGCGGAGGTAGTTAAAGCTTCTCCAAATGAAGAAAATAGAGAAGGTGACAGATTATTTCTCACAGACATTGGTACTAGTCAATCAAATGAAGTCCAATGGTGAGATGATTTCAAATGTTAAAATCATGAGAAGATTCTTCGAACACTGAATGTAAAGTTTGAGTATAAGGTGATTGCTATCGAGGAGTCCAAGGATCTCGAGACAATGACGTTGGATGAGTTAATAGGTTTATTCAAAACCTATGAATAATTTGACGAGGAATTTGAAATTGAGGTGGAGGAAGCTCTATAGAGCTAGTTATGTCTTAAGAAAGACTGAGACGAGACCAAGAGGAATTCTAGTCAAGATAGAAGGGTCAGAATTGGAAGCACAGAAGATGATGTACATTAAAATAAAAAATAAAAAATAAATAAATAAATTGAAATCCAAATTCGTAGGACGGTTAGGTCTGAATCTTTGATGAGACGAGTATTTAAGGCTATCAAATTCATATATGCACTAATTTCTCATTTCGAAAAAGAGGATCAATAAAACTTTTACAAATACTATCAGAGTCAAATCTATATGTCTTGCAATGATTCTCTATTATATCACTTTACATGTAATAAGGAACATACATACATTGTGTTCCAAATGATTGATACACTGAGCATGATTTTTTTTTCCCCAAATTGTTTATTTATTCCAATACATAATACACACCAATTAGAGCCCACTTTTTACTGATCCAATGGAATATTTTGGGACTTAATTTGCAGACTTTTGAATCTCATAGACATGGAGCACACCATTCCATGAAGAGGTGTATGATATGTCTCTAACCAAATGGATGCTCTTCAATGTTGCTCAAATTTTGATAGGAATTTCCCCTACAACTGGACCAGTATTCAGCTACAAGCTTCGAAAAGGACGACTTGGTCTCCATAAGCTTTGAAGGTTCATCATACTCCAGCAATTTTCCTAAAAATAAATCAAATCTTATGATCAGCATAAATCTACACAATGTTCATAGGTTCTTTACTATCGATGATCGAGACTGAAAAATGCCATGTGGTTCTCTGGTCAGGTCAGTTCTGAATTTTATTTATCAGAACTGAAATTTGGAACTTGTTCCACAACATTACTAAACTAGACGGTTAATTACATAGTGTTGTGGAACCGGTTTCAAACGTTATATAACTTTGGTCCTGAATTATTTTTTTGAGGACCGACCTGACTTGAGAACTAATTATTACAAATATGCCAAACTCATATCACATGGTTAGCGAGGATCATTGGGCTACATATCTTCACTGCCAATCCAAACAAGTACAAGGCATTTCGGATTCGATAGGAATGATAGATTGGAACAGGCTTTGATCATGAAGGCAAGAAATCAATCCATTCGTGTTCAATGAATATGATTCTAGTAAGAACAGAAAGCTTACCAAAAGAGAGGACCATGACCATGTCACTATCGATAACAGTTGGCACTCTGTGTGCCACAGTTATCACGGTGCATCCTGAGAACTCCTGCCTGATAATTCTCTGTAAAATGGCATCTGTTGCAGAATCAATCGAAGCAGTAGCTTCATCCAGAACTAGAATTCTGTTCCTTTTAAGGAGGACTCTTCCAAGGCAAAACAGTTGCCGCTGCCCGGCACTCCAGTTTTCACCCTCATCACTCACTGCTTAACCAACCAGAAATCAGTAGGCATTCAATGCAAATGAAACAATCTCACAGAAATTTAACTTACCAGATGAGTCTAGCTTATTTGGTAGGCTGCTGATTGTTGTCTTGAGCTGACACTTCTCTAGAGCCTGTACAAATCAAAGGCATATAATAAGTGCAATTAAGAATCAATAATCGATAAGATAAATTTTTTGGATAGAGTTGATTGGTTCACCTTCCATATTTCATCATCGGAGTAGAGGCCTAGAGGGTCCAAGTTGGTTCGAACACTTCCCCGAAAAAGAGTTGGTTCTTGAGGGATGATGCTGAGCTTCAATCTCAAATCTTTTAATCCCATAGAACAAATGTCAAGTTGATCTATCAGAATTCTACCACTTGCAGGCTCAACCAAACGGAACAAGGCGCTTATAAGTGTTGTTTTTCCACTTCCAGTTCTTCCCACAACTCCTACTCTAGTCCCTTCATTGAATGTGCAAGTGATTCCCTTGAGTACTAAAGGAGCATTTGGCCGGTATCTGATCTGTAACCGAACAGAAAAAGAGTAATTGAATTGTAACTTGTAAGTCTCCCTACATATCCTCTATCAGTAATTATAATATATGCATGATCGAGTGATCAATAAACTCACTTGAATATCATATAACATCTCAATATGTTCTAAAATGGGGTTATTGAAACATTTTTTACTTGAGATATCAACTACATTATGTAGCATGCATACCTTCAGTTCCTGCAGCTCTATCCTTCCCTTAGAAGGCCAAGAAGATGGTGGCCTGTTGTCTTCCACGATTGCTGGAGGCTCTGGTGGTATGTTCATGAACTGTTTTATCCGTTCGACTGAAATAATATAGTTTGATAAGTAGCAATACCATCGACTCAAGAAAACTTGGGTTCCTGTTAACGAAAAAGCATAGGAAAGAGAAAGTCCAACAAGCCCTGCAAACAGAAGGAGAAAAAGAATCAAAATATTTCAACAATTTGGAAATGCATAGTATTAGAAATGAAAAGTTTTGATGAATTAATGTTACCTGGAGCTACATATCCCTTAGGCATTAAAGCAAGGAGAAGAGCAGCAGAGAATAGAGTCACATTTTGAATCGCCTCGATTCTTAGAACAAGCCACTCCATGACACCGTTAGAATGGAAGAAAAGTATGGCATCTGTATCGACAAGCTTTAGGTAGTTTTGGAAGAACCTATCCACCGTGTTGAAGGCTCTTATTGTGACAACTCCAAGTGATGTCTCAGCTGTATAATTCATTACTGGAGCTTTTGTCGTTCCATTGATTCTGATCAACTCCCTGGCAGTTGCTATATAATATTCCTTTGGTGATAAAAGAACGAAATAAGATGACACGAAAACTCAACTCTTTTCTCGAATTAGTGAAAGCAAGATATGTGAAGAACTCAAAGTACTAAAAAAAAGTATGTACCTGAACATATTTTACTGCAACCATTGCAAGAACTGCTACAATGAGAACTTGCCATGTAACAAAGGTCATAATTCCAATTGTTACTAAAAGTTCAACACCGGCAGCAACCACAAAGAGGATTGAGAAAGGTATGTCGAAATCCAGAACACTCAAATCTGATGAAGCCTGGAAAATAACAATATTAACAAATGAATTTTAAGCTGATGAATTTACAGGAGAATACAGTTATATGGCAAATAACTAAGAGAGTCTTACTCGGGTCAGAATCCGGCCAACAGGAGTAGAGTCGAAGAAAAGCATGGGAGCTTTAAAAATCGAATTCATAAAACCTGAGAAGAAGGCTTTAGAAGCTTTTAGCCCCATCTGGGCAGCGTAAAAGGACCTAAAGTATACAAAGACAGCACTAAGTGTCGAAACTCCAGTGTAAACACCTATTAATAGGCCGCTAGTGACTTTAGGAATTTGAATGGCATATGCTAGCCAATAAGTCGAAGCAGCTTGAAGAGAGACAAAACCACACTGAGCAAATATGCCTAAACATAGAACAAGAGTTCCTTTTGACACAAGGAGATAATCCAAGAATGGCTTCCAGCCAACATCACCTGTTCCCTTTTCCTCTTCTTCTGTTAGTTGTATTCCTGGTAAACCCTTCGCAGAAATCTCACCTTCACTGTTTTCTTTAACCAGGTAAGTTCTACCAAGCTCAGCTGGCCTAACAATCTGGTCCTTGTTGACTTTTTGAGCTTCTTCTTGGCCTTCATTATTTGAAGGACCTAATACTGTCACTGCATCTCTATGAGCATTCACAAGCTGTTCAAAGGCTGTCCCTGCCAACAAGAGTTCTTGATAACTTCCCGATTGAGTAACTTTTCCGCCTTCCAAAACCTATGATAAATCAAGACCATACTTGTATGAATGATTGAAATAAATTTACCAGTCACTGAATAATGCATGATGGGTTGTAAAGTTTACCAGAATTTTATCAACTTCAGAGAGAAATTCAACTTGATGAGTCACTAGAATGACGGTCTTTGTTCCTAAGGCAGTCATCACACAGTCCTGCAACCGGATCACCCAATGATGTAAACTATAACTGTTTATCAAGTTGAATTTTATTCTTATAAAGAAACTAGAACTTGTTTTTTCTTACATTGAACAGGGTTGCAGCTGTATGTGCATCAACCGCACTGAAAGGATCATCAAGGAGATAGATATCAGCATCGTTATAGACAGCTCGAGCAAGTTGAATCCTCTGTTTCTGTCCTCCACTCATGTTAAGTCCTCGCTGACCTATTTCTGTTAGATCACCATGGTCAAAACTATTTATGTCCTTATCTAATGCGCATGCTTTTACAGCCTTATCATATATGGCCTTGTCCATTGGCTTCCCGTAGAGTATATTCTCACGAATGGTTCCACTTTGGATCCAAGAATTTTGAGATACATAAGCAATGGATCCATAGATATTAACCTGTTTGAAGGCATCAAAGGAATTATATACTAAAATTAGTGACACAAACTTATGAGATGAAAATGTAACTGACTAATAGAGTGTAACTCACAGTTCCTGAAATTTTCTGTATTTCTCCAAGTATGGCATACAAGAGTGATGACTTCCCAGCCCCAACTGACCCGCAAACTGCAATCTTTTGCCCCCGTTTCACTTCTAGATTTACATCTCTCAAAGTTGGAATTGTGAGCTCAGGATCCCAACTGAAATTGCCTTCCTGTATTTTTACACTTCTGTCTGATTTCTGCATCGAAATTCTCCTCACATCATCGTTCTTGAGCTCATCATCAAGCAAAAATTTGTTAATCCTATCGAATGAGACCTTGACTTGAATCATAACGGAAAGAGCCTCAGGGATCATTCTGACAGGTTCTCCCATGCTCCTCAGTGTGGCAAGAACTGTGAAGATGGTGCTAGCATTCAGCGGGGCACTTTTAAATAAAGCACATCCCAAGAAGATGACCGATGAGATAATAGTTGGAGACATCCAATACAGGACTGTGCCATAAGCCTTTTTAAACTGTGCTTCAGACAACCATTTAAATTCTTTTTCACGGAGTGACTCAATCAAGTTCTTAAACTTGTCTTCCCACGATTGCAACTTTATAATTTTCATACTGTTTAGGATCTCAGAAGTGGACCTGAGTCTCTCATCCTGAGCAATCATGATTTCTGATTGACACTTTTGTAGTATCCTTGCAAATGGCACATTAAGGAGACCACAAATTAGGAGGGGGATCAAACCAGGAAGAGCGCCAAGACCAACGACCCCAAAAAGGACAGCAATGGCCAAAAAGAGTTGCAATGTAAGACTCCATGTTGAATGGAACCACCAAGGGAACTCACCCATTCGATAGGCATCAACCGCGATATAATTCACAATCTCTCCAGCTGAGTGCCTTTTCCTTCCCAAACTAGATAGCATTAGCTGCTTCTTATAGACTGCCACCATTAAAGCCGATCTCATCCTGATTCCCGACCTCCTCGAATCAAAGTAAGAATGCCTTTGAGACAATGACTCAACAACCTTGGTAATTATCAGACACCCCACAATAGCGAGACCTTCCTGCAGATTTTCCTCGTCACGGTTGGAATAGTTAACAAAAGCATAGAGCAATAGAGGAAGAATTACGACAGCAATAGTCCTAAGCAAGGCACAACTCGCTATAAATATATTTTCTTTCAAGTAAACTTTTCTTATGGCTCGAAGAACCAAGTTTCTGTTATCATTTGACTTCTTATCTCTTACGAGAGAATCCCAAGCATAAGCAAACTTCTGGTATGCTAAATCGGCTTCATCTTCAGGAACTAGGGAAGGAATGTCTTCTAAAACTAATGGTTTTGAGTAACCCAAAGAAAGCAAAGGATTGATCCAAGAAAATGTCAATTTGCTAAGGAGACTACCGTTGCCTAGTTTTGTTTTTTTTTTTTCAGCCTTTTCAACTAATAGAGGCTCAGACAGACCATTATCTTCAGTATTTTCGACATGACTGAAGTTTCTAAAAGCACAGAAGAGCAACAGAAGGTTTACAGGCAAAGGCAAGATGTCCAAATATTGAATGCTATGTGTTTTTGCTAAGATTTCTACACTAAGAGCGCAAACTAATAAAGAAAAGGAAATCCACCAAAGAGAGATGAGAATTTTGATCCATTTAGACCTTTTAATAAGCAGTGAAAATGCCAAGGATATCCAAATAAGTCCTCTAATAATGTAACTCAACCAACTCAAAGCATTGAATCCACCACTTTTGGCTATAAGAATCCACAAACCATAAACAAAATATGCAATGCAAACAAGAGCACAACAGATTGAAACAACTACAGAAAACCAATCCCTTCTATGGCTCTCAATAATGTGACGTTTATTTATATAACCTACAAGCAAAGACAGATAGAAAACAAAGAGAAACACTAGACTTATAACATCTATGATGGCTCTTTGAATGCAAAAAGAACCCAAATCAAGTTCACCCCCACCACATATCCAAGAGAACTCCCCTGCAAATTCATAGAAACAGAAAAAAACAGAATTAATAATAATAAAAGAAAAAGGCTAGAAACACAAAAACTGGAAAATTTGTGCATATTTTGTCCAAAATATAATGAAAGAGAAGATCAAAGGGTTGTATTTCATATTTTTCTCTTTAAATAGCAAGGAATCTACAATCTTGATTCACACAACCAACCAATTGATGGTTAATGATGTAGAAGCAACAAAATGAAGTATATTCACTCCTGTTACATCAAAACATCCCACAAACAGTACTCTTCCTCTCTATACATAGCAAGGTCTGTGTAAAATCCTGATCAAGAACTATGCAAAGCAAATAGAAAGTGTTGTTATATATCCAAATCAGCAATAACAAAATCATATGATTTATTTTGTCATTTTACACTCCTTTTGTCCATAGAACAGCAAACACATACAAAGAAACAATAAATGGCCATACAAAGATTTGAATAAGAGAAAAAGAAAAACCAAGAACAAGTGCACAAACAAACCCACAAAAAAATAAACACAAACAGAGAAAGAAAAAGAGAAAGGGAGAGAGATACCAAGTGAGCTTTCCAGGAAAGCCATTGTTGAATCCTGAAGGTGGTTTCTTTCTTTCTTTGTTGACTCTTCGTAGAAAGAAAGAAAGAATTTTACTGTGTGTAACATTCAAAGCTCTCTCTCTCTATATAGGGATGCCTTTGTGTGTAACATTGCATGGTGCAACTTCAAAAAATTTGACTTTCACCATTGTGACCATGCATTTTTCTGGTATGAACCGTACGATCACATCAACTCTTATGTGATCAAATGCGCTCACATGCGAATGTACTAAATTTAGCTGTGTGATCACATGCAACTCATATACAATAATATTATATATATATAGCTTCTCACCTACAAACCCCCTGATATAACACTATGTACAAATCAAATTTTCAGCTTTTAGATCAAAATCCAGGGGCTGTTGTGTGAGTGGTGGTGGGCCAAGAGAGAACATACAACGGCCCCTTGGATTTCAGATTTTAATCTAAAGGCTGAAAATTTTGTTTGTACATAGTGTTATGACAGGGGGATTGTACTAATGCAAAGAAATCCTCAAATCATCACACATTTATATATATATTTTTTCCTTCTTTTTATTTTTTATGTGTGTGTGTCTCGCTTACATTACATGCAAAGAAACCCTCGAATCATCACACATTTATATAATTTTATTTTTCCTTCTTTTTTTGTTTTTTTTTTTTGTTTTTGTTTTTGTTTTTTGTTTTTTGTGTGTGTTTTGAGCATGAGTTTCTCTGGCAGATTTTGGTCTGCAGAAATAGAAAGCTGAGTTTTCTTTTCCCAACATTCTATGGTTGGCATTGTTTGTCCCTACATGTAATGCAATGCACGTCCAAATAGTCAGGACTAAAGCTGCTACCCCGTTTGCCACGCGAGAAAAAAAAAAGAAAAAAAAAAAAAAACTTTTTAACAATCAGTTTTCATTCAAAATCCCAATCCCAAAAAATAACCCCTTTGTAAGAAACTCGAGGAAAATAATTTCTGGCATGATTATTGTCGAAGCCAAAACTACTTGTCGATACCGTTTTGTTTAAAATATAAATTTCTGGCTCCACCATGCTCCCGTCTGGTATTTTTTTCACCATTTTGGCAATTAGTTGTATTTTTCATTTTATTGAACCAAATCAATATAGAAAATAAGGTGAGTAGTTGCTGTCACGTACCAGTCACGCGCCGACGACCGCCAGGAAAGTGTGCAGCAAGTCCCTACCTTCCAATCATTCCAAAGCGTCGTCTTCAACGGAAGTCGTTTTGCAGGTCAAATGGCCTCCCAAAGTTCAGACGAGCCGTTCGCCACCGTTGCTGCAGCAAGCAGTGGCGGAGCCCTTCAAGGGCTAGGGTGGACTGTAGCCCACCCAAGTCTTTTGAAAAAAAAAAATGTTAAATTTGTAAATTAATTAAAACCCAAATTAAATAATTATTGTCAACCTATATAACATAATATCTCAACTTAAAACGAAAAAGGCTAATAGCCTAAACATAATAAAATAAGTTCAAGTGCCAAAATACCTTATTTTATTTATTTATTTATTTTTTTTCACTTTCCCAAATCACTCTCTCTGATTTCAGCATCAACCATTCGACCACACCTCACTTTTTCTTTCTTTTTTCATTTTTCTAAATCTCAAACCCTAATTTCTCTCTTCTCTTGAATCTCTCAAATCACAAGTCACAATTCGAAGGTAATTTCCTTTAGCTATAATTGTTTTAAAAAAATTTATTTATTTACTTTTAATGAATTTTATTTTAGGTTTTGTATTTTACGATTGAAATTTAAGTATTGTATTTTATGATTGAGATTTAGGTTTTGTATTCTAATGTAGCCTTTTTATGAGAAAACAAAGTTAGAAAAGAGAAGAAAAATTATAGAAAAACTAAGAGGCTGTCCACTAGCATCAAAAACTGTTGTTTTTTGTTATTGTTTTTAAAAAATGATTTTGAATTTGCATTCATTTACAGTTTTTCAAAAACATTACTTCACAACAAGATGGATAACGACTTTCTTACGAATTGTTTGGTCATCTACATTGAGAGGGAACTTGTTAATACTATTGATTCTGAATCAATAATTGATATTTTTTATTCTTTGAAGCTTCGTAGTGCACCAATTCGATAGTATCTTGTTGTATATGTTATGCATATTTTGCATTTGTTTTTGTGTTTTTCTTACATATGACATGATTCGAGGGTAAGGCTCATTATGTCTGTCCCCCCTAACTAGGTATATGAATATCATTGATGTTTTTTTTTATGAAATTTCTCATGTATCGTTTTGATTTGATTGTACAAAGAAAAAATTTGTATAGTGGTTAGTTCAAAATTTTAGTACTTTTAAATAAGAAATTAAAATTTAGATTAGCTCACCCCAATTTTTTTTTTTTCTAGCTACGCCCCTGGCCGCAGGAGAATGGGCTGTCACCACCCCGACCACAATCTTCAGGAGGTGCCGGAGTTCAGACCTCAGGTGACCGGTGTCGTCCAGATCTGTCACCATCGACGGCGGCGAAAGGAAGAGTTTCAGTTTCGCAACTTTTGGCATTCTCTGTCGCCGATTCAGACGAGTTAGAAAATCTAAAAGGGATTATTTTTTTCTCTTGGTTTCTGTTCATGTTGCTTTATATATAGGTGGGAAATTACAAATGGTTACCTCCAGCAATATAAATTATACATTTCAGCCGCATATACCAACATTTGATCGAAATAGAAATTTTGAGTATTTAAAGGTCCATATGCAACTTTGTTGACAAAGGCATTGAAGAATTAGATGCAATAGTGATTAGGATAGACATGAAGGCATGATTTTTCATTAATCAATCTTTGGATCCATTGGTTTTTGAGAAGATCATACACAACATCAGCAAAATGGGCATGAGATATTTTGATGAAAGTTGAAAAGGTCAAGAAAGTTCACTTGCAGATAATGTGGAGGCGGTTGGAGCTTATCAAATGAAGAAAACAGAGAAGGTGACAGATTATTTTTCATGGACATTGGTACTAGCCAATCGGATGAAGTCCAATAGTGAAATGATTTCAGTTGTTCAAATTATGGAGAAGATTCTCCAAGCACTGAATGCAAAGTTTGAGTACATTGTGATTGCTAATTTGCTATCAAGAAGTCTAAGGATCATCGAGATAATGGGCTCGTTCCAAGCCCATAAACAACGTTTGGATGAAAAATCTGAAATTTAGGTGAAGGAAGCTTTACGATGCCAGCTAAGTCTTAAGTCTTAAGAAAGACTAAGACGAGACCCAAAGGAATTTTGAGTCAAGATAGAAGGGGGTTAAAACCGGCAAAACAGAAGATGGAGTGTTTCTAGTTACAGCCAAGGGATAGGTAGAGAGGGCAATACAAATAATCAGATAAATAAATCTTGTTTTTAATCGGAAAAAAAAAAAAATTGTCCACTACAACAGTGGGTGCAAATCAAAAATGAGAGATTTGCAGAAGATCATAGATTCGTAGTACTCTATCTAGAAACACATGTTTTTCTTCTTTATTTAATTTTTGTTTTGTGGCCACTAAAATGAATCCAACTTTATAATTAAAAAAATAAATAAAATAAAAAACTCCTTATTTATTTAGATAGTACAACAACTGCTGGGATCGACGAGATGAGGCTCTACGACCGCAGCCCGGACAAGCAGCTCCCAGAAACGGGGAGAGGCCACCCATATACAAGTGAGACAACACCCACATTCATGGTGGGAAAATTGGCATATATCTATGCATGCATGGCCACTTGAACCTTGGTGGAGAGGTCTCCATGTGGAGAGCTACACCACATTGGCAATTGGCCAAATGCAATACTCCTTATTGTTGTTTTATTTGTACTAGTTATATTAACTGCGGTGATCAAGACTTGAGATCTACTACCGTTTAATGTGATTTGATGGTAAAAGTGCTTATTCAATCTGTTATCACCGCATGTTGTATATTATATATATATATATATATATATATATATAAACTTGAAATCCAAAATTCTTTCGATGGTTAGGTCAGAATATTTGGTGAGACGAGTATTTAAAGCTATCAAATTAATATATTCACTCTATTTTCATTTCAAAAAGAGGATCAATAAAGCTTTTGCAAAATATAATAAAGCTTTTGAAAAGAGGATCTATATATCTCGCAATGAATTCTCTATTGTATCATTTTTAGGGATGACAACATGTCGAGTTCGGACAGGTTTCGCCAAACCTACAAGACATTTTACCATCCAAACCCTCTCGCGAACTCGCGAAGTTAAGTGGGTTCGAGTTTCACCGGACAAGTTTTGAGGAAACCCAAACCCGCCCATGAACCTAAGAAAATTAAAAATTTTTAATATTATTATATTATTTAATCATAAAAAATATTAAAATATTAAAGATTAAAAGAAATTTGAAAATAAAAAAGAAGAATATAATAAGTAATATTCAACTCATTTCAAGATTACATTTTTAAAATACAAATACCACTTATATAAAAGTAAAATGTGAACCCTTTACTTGTGCTTTTTTAATGTGAGATTGTAGACAATCACATATGGAAAAAACATGAGTAAATGATTCACCATTACTTCTATATAAAGGGTATTTAACATTTGTCGATAGCAAACTTGAAGTTATTGAATATATTTATTTTATTCTTTATAATATTTTCAAGATTGATTCAAAGATCAAATTTTTAGTACTTAATATAATTAATATTAAATTACTTAAAATAAAAAACGGGTTCGTGGGTTCGGGTTTGAATTTTTTCCAGACCCTCACCCAAACCTATTGAAATTTCAAACCCAAACCCATCCACAGATTCTACTCTCACAACCCAAACCCAAAGGATTTGATTCGGACGGGTCCCACGGGTTTGGGTGGAATTGCCATTCCAAAGTGATTCACTTTACATGTAATAAGGAACATACATACATTGTGTTCCAAATGATTGATTCAATGAGCATGATTTTTTTCCCCCAAATTGTTTCTTGGGCTTGTTTGGCACAGTGTATTAGATTGTATTTGACTGTATTGAATTGTATTATATTGTATTGCAATGTATTATCATTAATACAAACATGTGTTTGGTGATATACTATATTATATCGTATTAAGTTATTCCTATAACTTTATTGAAATTTATTTATGTATTAAAAAATATAATTTTTTTTAAAAAAAATGATAATTGATTTTACACATATTTACCATGAATATATCAATAAATACTTTTATATAAAAAATCAATAAATATTTAGTTTAATTGAAATTTTTTTAATAAATAATTTTTTTATATATAAAATAAATATTTCTTATATAATTTGGAAATTATAAAAAAAAATATTAACAACATAACATATATTTCAATAATATTCCATATTTGTTGGGAAAAAAATGTTTTTTCTAATACAATACAACATAATATCACCAAATATAATGTATTAGTTAATACGATGTTCGCTGTGCTATTTAAAATGTATTAAAATAATACAATACAGTGTTTATTGTATTATTTTAGTACATAATGCGGCGAAACAAACGAGGCCTTATTCCATTACATAATACAAACCAATTAGAGCCCACATTTTACCGATTCATGTGGAAGATTTGGGACTTATTTGCAGACTTTTGAGTCTCATAGACATGGAGCTCACCATTCCACGAATAAGTGTATGATATGTCTCTTGCTAAATGCATGCTCTTAATCACTCAATGTTGCTCAGAATTTGATAGGAATTTCCCATACAACTGGACCAGTATTCAGCTACAAGCTTCGAAAAGGAGGAGTTGGTCTCCATGAGCTTTGAAGGTTCATCATATTCCAACAATTTTCCTGAAAATAAACCAAATCTTATCGGTATAAATCTATACAATGTTAGACGCATGAGTCTATCTACTACCGTTGATCAAGGGTCAAAAATGAAAGGTCCATCTCCGGTCAAGTCGGTCGGATTGAAGTTTGGAAATTGTTCCACAATGTTACGAAACTAGACTTTTAATTACATAATGTTGTGGAACCGGTTCCAAAACGTTATATAACTTCATTCTTGAAATTTTTTTTTCAAGACCGACCTGACTAGAGAATTAATTATTCCAAATATAATAGACTCATATCATATGGTTAGGGAGGATCATTGGGCTACAGATCTTCACTGCCAATCCAAACTAGTACAAGGCTTTTTGGGTTCGATAGTATTGATAGACTGGAAAAGGTTTTGATCACGAAGGCAAGAAATTAATGCATTTGTGTTCAATGAATGTGATTCAAGTAAGAATAGAAAGCTTACCATAAGAGAGGACCATGACCATGTCACTGTCGATAACAGTAGGCACTCTGTGAGCTACAGTTATCACGCTGCATCCTGAGAATTCCTGCCTGATAATTCTCTGTAAAATGGCATATGTTGCAGAATCAATCGAAGCATTAGCTTCATCCAGAACTAGAATTTTGTTCCTTTTAAGGAGGACTATTCCAAGGAAAAACAGTTGCTGCTGCCCGTGACGCAGAACGGAAGTTCTAGGGTTTACCAGCGTAAGCCCTAAATCATACAAACTGGAATCCACCAGCAAAATAAATCGAAAACCAAAAGACAATATTATTTCATAATTTGAAACTGATAACAAAGAGCCTTAAATAGGCTCTAGAAACCCTAAAATAAGCAAAAAGACTAAAATATCCTCAAACTAAACAAAAGTCAACTAAAAACGGAAACAGAAAAAAAAACACTAAAATCTTCGGTCGCCCGACAGCCTAACTTAAACAGCTCCGATGAGGGAGTAAACGATGTCAACAGAGGAAATCTCGGTTGCATGATATAAAGCACTGAAAACCCTTTCCGAAAACATATTATAATAGGAAATCTGACAACCGAGCTAAAAGTTATGCTCGTTTCTTCGGAGCAGCTCTTTTAGCCAGTTTCCGATCCATCTCTTCTTCAAACTCCAACACCAATTGTCCTACATCAGTCCCTCCCATTTGTGAAGAACTCGACCTGGAGTTATAATCCGGATAAAGCAGAACATCATCACAAAACTCATAAAGGTCAACTACGTTGAAAGTTCGGGATATGTTCATATCAGCAGACAAGTCGATCACGTAGGCATTGTTATTGATCTTCTTGATCACCTTGTATGGTTCATATTTCCTTGGCTTCAACTTGTTATAGGAACCAACTGGGAACCTCTCCTTTTGCAATAACACCATAACCTAGTCACCTACAGTAAACAATTTCTTATGCCTTTTAACATCTGCTGCAGCCTTATACTTCGCATTCTTCTCCTCTAACCGCGCCTTCACTTCAGCCTAAACATCACGAACCTGCTCAGCCATGGTCTCAGCAGCAACACTCATACCAGTGACTTTGGGAAGTCTTGCCAGGTCCAACGCATGCTTAGGGGGTTGCCGATACACTAAAGTGAAATGAGACTTACCCGTAGTAGTATGGATAGGATTGTTATATGCAAATTCAGCTTGTGCCAGAGCCACATCCCACTATTTTGGCTTGTCACCACAAATGCTCCAAATTAAATTTCCTAGTGTTCGGTTTAAGTTCTTCGTCTGACCGTCAGTCTGTGGGTGCGCAGTGCTACTGAATTTTAGAGTAGTATCCATCCGCCGCCACAATGTAACCCAAAAATGGCTAAGAAACTTCGAATCTCTATCAGATGTGATAGACTGAGGTACACCATGTAAAGGAACTACCTCTCAAAAGAACAGCTGAGCCACATGTGATGCATCAGATGTCTTTCGACAAGGAATAAAATGCCCCATCTTTGAGAACCTGTCAATCACAACAAAAACGGAGTCTACTCCATGCTGAGTTCGTGGAAGGCCTAAAACAAATTCCATTGCTAAATCCTCCCATATGGCATTCGGAACAGGTAGTGGCATGTACAGGCCCGTATTTTGAGCTTGTCCCTTAGCAGCCTGACAGACGTAACACTTGCGAACAAAGTTACTGACGTCGCATTTTAACTGAAGCCAGTAATACTGTTTGGCCACCCCACTGATAGTTTTGTCACACCCCAGATGACTACTCAAACCTCCACCGTGCAACTCTCGAATCAGTTTCTCTCTCAGAGAGCTCCGCGGGATGCACAACTGATTGCCACAGAACAGATACCCTTCAACCATATGAAACTCCCTGTCGATTTTTTTCTGAACACATTTTTCCTATAACTCTCCGAAATCCTCATCATCAGAATACAGTTCTTTTAGAAACTCAAACCCAATAATCTCTTGCTGTATAGTAACCAATAAGCTTGCACGTCGACTCAATGCGTCTGCCACCTTATTTAGAACCCCAGACTTGTGCTTCAGAACAAATGGAAACTTCTACAAATAAGTTGCCCATCGAGCATGCATATTACTTAAGTTTCTTTGGCTGTTCAAATACTTCAAAGCTTGATGATCCGTGTAAAGGATAAACTTGCGCTGAATCAGATAATGCTCCCAGTTCCTTAGAGCATGAACGATCGCATAAAATTCTTGGTCATAGGTACTCCACTTTCGTCGTGCATCACTAAGCTTCTCACTGAAAAATGCCACCGGTTTCTTCTCTTGAGACAACATTGCTCCAATCCCAATCCCACTAGCATCACACTCCACCTCGAATAAATTCTCAAAACTGGGTAGAGCAAGAACAGGAGTGGTGCACAGTTTTTCTTTAATGGCTGCAAAAGCTGTGTCAACTGTTTCACCCTATTGAAACTTTCCTTTCTTTAAGCACTCTGTAATGGGAGCCACAATACTGCTGAAGTCCCTAATAAACCGATGATAAAACGTTGCCAACCTATGGAAACTCCTCACCTCTCTTACTGTCTTCGGTGTGGGCCAATCACGGATGGCTCTCACCTTTTCTTCATCAACCAATATACCCTCTGAACTGACCACATACCCAAGGAATAACAATTGCCCTGTGATCCAATTGCACTTTTTGAAATTGATAAATAACTTATTTTTAGACAACACCTCTAACACAGCCCGAAGATGTTCCATATGGTATTTCTCACTACGATCGTAAATCAATATATCATCAAAATAGATGACTACATATTTTCCAATGAAAGGCCGCAATACCTGGTTCATGAGCCGCATAAAAGTGCTAGGCGCGTTGGACAATCCGAAAGGCATCACTAACCACTCGTACAACCCATCTTTTGTTTTGAAAGCTGTCTTTCACTTGACACCAAGTTTGACCCGTATCTAATGGTACCCACTTCGCAAATCGATTTTTGAGAACAACTTCGAACCCTCCAACATATCTAGCATGTCATCTAATCTCGGAATCGGACAGCTATATCTGACAGTTATCTTGTTAATCGCGCGACTATCCACACACATCCTCCAACTGCCATCTTTCTTTGGGACCAGTAACGTGGGAACTGCACATGGACTCATGCTCTCCCGAATAAACCCCTTCTTCATCAATTCCTCCACTTAATCCTGTAAAATCTGATTCTCTTTGGGACTCATCCGATAGTGCGGTAAATTTGGTAAGCTTACTCTCGGAATAAATCGATATGATGCTGAATATCTCTCAACGGCGGAAGGTCATTCGGTAACTCTTCAGACACCAACTCACTAAATTCTGTCAACAGGGACTGCACCTTCTTGGGTAACACAACTTTCTGCTCTTCATTATCTTCTATCACTAGAGCTCGTACGACCACCACATGTACCTCCTGTGCCGCCTTAATTTTAGATTCTAACTCAGTTACTGACGTGACTAAAGAGACTAGGGATTACTCTTTTACCGTGTCCTTAGTTGAGACACTGCCTGAACACCGTTTCGAAACCATTGCAATCTTCCTACTATTCCAATTGAAAATACAAACATTGTCGCGGCCCCTGTTGGTGACATCTATATCAAACTGCCATGGGCGTCCCAATAACACGTGACCGGCATCCATGTCAACTACATCACATGCCACCTCGTCCAAGTAGTACTGCCCGATCGAAACAGGAACCTTACACACCTCTGTCACACTCGTTTTGGGTCCTTTCTGAATCCACCCAATCGCATAAAGCTTTGGATGTTTTTTTGCCCGCAGTTTCAGATGTTCCACCAGTTTTCTGGACACAAAGTTCTCATAACTCCCGCTGTCGACAATTAAATCACAAACCTTCCCCTGGACACTGCAGCAAGTCTTGAAAATATTGTTTCTCTGTGAAACGTCTTCCAGTTTTGTTGAACACATGACTCTCTGAATCACATAACTTACGTGCTCTCCTTGTTCCTCTGCAATTTCTGCACTATCAAAGAGTTCGTCCAAGTCCCCTCCTTCAAAATCATGTTCGTCCTCCTCATTCTCTTCGGCATCCACAAAATTCACCGGTTTCCTGGCCGGACACTCATTCGAACGATGGCCTGGCTGGCCGCACGTGTAACACTTTAAACCGCCTGTGCTACTATATGGATTTGACGCCACTCGTGGGGCTTCCTTCGCAGCTGTTGTTGTTGCTGCTGCTGTCGATAGCCGTGTCCCACCGAAGTTATTGCTACCCCTCTGGCCTTGATCTGCAGCACTTCTAGTCTGACCTTGTCCCTCACTCGGAGAAAATCCGCTCTTACTCGCCGCTGCATTGGACGATTCACCCATGTCCCTTTTTTAGTAGGCAAAACGATTGGGTGTTTTCTCCATTAATTCTGCCTTCAAGGCCATGTTGTGCGCCTCATCAACTATCCAAACAACTTGCAGCCCAATCTTGTCTCGAATGGTCGACTTCAATCCCCTCAAATATCTGGAAACCTGCTGTCCCTCTGTCTTATTTAGGTTATTACGAACCGACAGCCTAGATCACTCCTCAGTATAATTTGCAACAGTTTTATTACCCTGCACACAATTCTGATAACTCTGAAAGATAAATTGCTCATAATCTGGAGGTAGAAATTTGCTCATCATAAGTTGTTTTATTCGCCTCCAGGATCGTATAGGAACCTTACCTTGTCGACGTCTATCCAACTCAATTTCTCCCACCAAACAGCAGCCCCACTCCTTAACTTATACGCTACCAGTTTGACTTGTCGTTCCTCCGTAACTTCAGTAAACTCGAAGAATCTCTCGACCTCAGAAATCTAATCCAAGAATTCTTCAATCTGCAGTTTACCATAGAATAGCGGTATGTCTGCGCGTATTCTATAATCAAGTTGATTTTGGTTTTGTTGACGATTCCCTTGGTAACCCGCAAGGTCCACATCAGAGTCTTCATCACTGAAATCTTCAAATTGCACGTGTCTCGCTACTCTAGGCAAGCGTCCACCTCCAGGGCGGTCAAGGGCAACTCCCTCAACTCCATCTCTGTTGTTAGGGGCATGAACGTTGTCATTAGGGGTGTTGGGATTAGGTGGCCGCTCCAACAATTGCTGTAGCATAGCCTCCAACATTTCCATCGATTGTCGCTGCTCGTCAATCGTTGCCCATATATCGGTATCCCTACGACCAGCGTCGCCAGGGTTAGCTCTTCCGGCTTCGTTGTTGACCATCGTACAAGGCAAAATCCTTATGCTCTGATACCACTTGACGCAGAACGGAAGTTCTAGGGTTTACCAGCGTAAGCCCTAAATCATACAAACTGGAATCCACCAGCAAAATAAATCGAAAACCAAAAGACAATATTATTTCATAATTCGAAACTGATAACAAAGAGCCTAAAATAGGCTCTGGAAACCCTAAAATAAGCAAAAAGACTAAAATATCCTCAAACTAAACAAAAGTCAACTAAAAACGGAAACATAAAAAAAAACACTAAAATCTTCTGTCGCCCGACAACCTAACTTAAACAACTCTGATGAGAGAGTAAACGATGTCAATCGGGGAACCTTTGTTGCCACGATATGAAGCACTGAAAACCCATTCCGAAAAAAATATTATAATAGGAAATCTGACAACCGAGCTAAAAGTTATGTCCGTTTCTTTGGAGCAGCTCCTTTAGCCAGTTTCCGGTCCATCTCTTCTTCAAACTCCAACGCCAATTGTCCTTCAGCCCGACACTCCAATTTTCACCCTCATCACTCACTGCTTAACCAACCAGAAATCAGTAGGCATTTAATGCAAATGAAACAATCTTATAGAAATTTAACTTACTAGATGAGTCTAGATTATTTGGTAGGCTGATGATTGTTGTCTTGAGCTGACACTTCTCTAGAGCCTGTACAAATCAAAGGCCTATAATATGTGTAATTATGAATCAATAATCGATAAGAGAATTTTTTTTTTTTTTATAGAGTTGATTGGTTCACCTTCCATATTTCATCATCTGCATAAAGGCCTAGAGGGTCCAAGTTGGTTCGAACACTTCCCCGAAAATGAGTTGGTTCTTGAGGGATGATGCTGAGCTTCAATCTCAAATCTTTTAATCCCATTGAACAAATGTCAAGTTGATCTATCAGAATTCTACCACTTACAGGCTCAACCAAACGGAACAAAGCGCTTATAAGTGCCCTTTTTCCACTTCCAGTTCTTCCCACAACTCCTACTTTAGTCCCTTCATTGAATGTGCAAGTAATTCCCTTGAGTACTAATGGAGCATTTGGCCGGTATCTGATCTGTAACCGAACAGAAAAGGAGTAATTGAATTGTAAGTCTCCCTGCATATTCTCTATTAGTAATTATAATATATGCATGGTCGAGTGATCGGTAAACTCACTTGAATATCATATAACATATCTCAAAATGTTCTGTAATTGGGTTATTGAAACATTTTTTCACTTGAGATATCAAATTCATTATGTAGCATGCATACCTTTAGTTCCTTCAGCTCTATACTTCCCTTAGAAGGCCAAGAGGACGGTGGTTTGTTGTCTTCCACGATAGATGGAGGCTCCGGTGGTATGTTCATGAACTGTTTTATCCGTTCGACAGAAATAATATAGTTTGGTAAGTTGCAATACCATCGACTCAAGAAAACTTGGACGGCTGTTAGCGAAAAAGCGTAGGAAAGAGAAAGTCCAACAAGTCCTGCAAACAGAAGGAGAAAAAGAATCAGTATATTTCAACAATTTGGAAATAAATGGTTTTAGAAATGAAAAGTTTTGATGAATTAATGTTAATTACCTTAAAACAAGGAGAAGAGCAGCGGTGAATAGTCACATTTTGAATTGCCTCAATCCTTAGAACAACCCACTCCATGACGCCGTTAGAATGGAAGAAAAGTACGGCATCTGTATCAACAAGCTTTAGGTAGTTTTGGAAGAAGCTATCCACCATGTTGAAGGCCCTTATTGTGACTACTCCAAGTGATGTCTCAGCTGTATAATTCATAACGGGAGCTTTTGTCGTTCCACTGATTCTGATCAACTCCCTTGCAGTTGCAATATAGTATTCCTTCAGTGATAAAAGAACGAAATCAGATGACATGAAACTCGACTCTTTTCTCGAATTAGTGAAAGTGAGATACGTGAAGAACTCAAAAAGTATACTAAAAAGTGTATGTACCTGAACATATTTTACTGCAACCATAGCAGAATTCCTACAATGAGAACTCGCCATGTAACTAAGGTCATAATTCCAATTGTTACTAAAAGTTCAACACCGGCAGCAACCACAAAGAGGATGGAGAAAGGTATGTTGAAATCCAGAACACTCAAATCTGATGAAGCCTGGAAAAAAACAATATTAACATTTGAATTTTAAGCTGATGAATTTACAGGAGAATACAGTTAAAATGCAAATAACTAGGAGAGTCTTACTCGGGTCAGAATCCGACCAACAGGAGTAGAGTCGAAGAAAATCATGGGAGCTTTAAAAATCGAATTCATAAAACCTGAGAAGAAGGCTTTAGAAGCTTTTAGCCCCATCTGGGCAGCGTAAAAGGACCTAAAGTATGCAAAGACAGAACTAGGTGTCGAAAGTCCAATGTAAACACCGATTAATAAGCCACTAGTGACTTTAGGAATTTGAATGGCTTATGCTAGCCAAAAAGTCGAAGCAACTTGAAGAGAGTTAAAACCACACTGAGCCAATATGCCAAAACATAGAACAAGAGTTCCTTTTGAAACAAGGAGATAATCCAAGAATGGTTTCCAGCCAACATCACCGATTCCCTTTTCCTCTTCTTCTGTTAGTTGTATTCCTGGTAAACCTTCGCAGAAATCTCACCTTCACTGTTTTCTATAATCAGGTAAGTTCTACTAGGCCCAGCTGGCCTAACAATCTGGTCCTTATCGACTTTTTGAGCTTCTTCTTGGCCTTCATTATTTAAGGACCTAATACTGTCACTGCATCTCTATGAGCATTCACAAGCTGTCCCTGCCAACAAGAGCTCTTGATAACTTCCCGATTGAGTAACTTTCCCACACTCCAAAATCTATTATAAACCAAGACCATACTTGTATGAACGACTGAAATAAATTTACTAGTTAGTGAATAACGCATGATGATTTGTAAAGTTTACCAGAATTTTATCAACTTCAGAGAGAAATTCAACTTGATGAGTCATTAGAATGACAGTCTTCTCTCCTAAAGCAGTCATCACACGGTCCTGCAATCGGATCACCCAACTGATGTAAAATATAACGACAAATCAGGCTGTTTATCATGTTGAATTATATTCTTTAAAGAAACTAGAACTTGTTTTTTCTTACATCGAACAGGGTTGCAGCCGTATGTGCATCAACCGCACTGAAAGGATCATCAAGGAGATAGATATCAGCATCGTTATAGACAGCTCGAGCAAGTTGAATACTCTGTTTCTGTCCTCCACTAATGTTAAGCCCTCGCTGACCTATTTCCGTTAGATCACCCTGGTCAAAACTATTGATGCCTTATCTAACGCGCATGCATTTACAGCCTTATCGTATCTGGCCTTGTCCATTGGCTTCCCGCAGAGTATATTCTCGCGAATGGTTCCACTTTGGATCCAAGAATTTGGAGATACATAAGCAATGGATCCGTAGATATTAACCTGTTTGAAGACATCAAAGGAATTATATACTAAAATTAGTGACACAAACTTATGAGATGAAAATGTAACTGACTAATAGAGTGTAACTCACAGTTCCTGAAATTTTCTGTATTTCTCCATGTATGGCATACAAGAGTGATGACTTCCCAGCCCCAACTGACCTGCAAACTGCAATCTTTTGCCCCCATTTCACTTCTAGATTTACATTTCTCAAAGTTGGAATTGTGAGCTCAGGATCCCAACTGAAATTGCCTTCCTGTATTTTCACACTTCTGTCTGATTTCTGCATCGAAATTCTCGTCACATCATCTTTCTTTTGCTCATCATCAAGCAAGAATTTTTCAATCCTATCGAATGAGACGTTTACTTGAATCATAGCAGAAAGAGCCTCGGGGATCATTTTAAAAGGTTCTCCCATGCTCCTCAGTGTAGCAAGAACTGTGAAGATGGTGCTAGCATTCAGCGGGGCACTTTTAAATAGAGCACATCCCAAGAAGATGACATATGAGATAATAATTGGAGACATCCAATACAGGACTGTGCCGTAAGCCTTTTTAAACTGTGCTTCAGACAACCATTTGAATTCTTTATCACGGCGAGACTCAGTCAAGTTCATAAACTTCTCTTCCCATGATTGAAATTTTATAATCTTCATACTGTTTAGGATCTCAGAAGTGAACCTGAGTCTCTCATCCTGAGCAATCATGATTTCCGATTGACACTTCTGTAGTATCCTTGCAAATGGCACGTTAAGGAGACAACAAATGAGGAGGGGGATCAAACCCGGAAGAGCACCAAGACCAACGACCCCGTAAAGGACAGCAATGGCCAAAAAGAGTTGCAAGGTAAAACTCCATGCTGAATGGAACCACCAAGGGAACTCACCCATTCAATAGGCATCAACTGCGATATAATTCACAATCTCCCCGGTTGAGTGCCTTTTGTTGGTGGAATGGTAATGTTTGAGGTCACTGGTGGTGCACCTCTGAGAGAAATTCGACACTCAAAAAACAGAGAAGCTTAAACTTTATTTCTTTCTAAGATTTTCTTACACCACTCCACTGCATTACAACATAATCTGGGTCCCTTTGTAATATCCCGAATAATGGGTTAACCCGTTCTCAAGTAGTTGGTCCAATTATTATGGATTATGGCACAATTTTGTTTCTAACAGACTTGAAGCCTAAAATGATAGTGTCAATGAGATTATAATTATGTAAGAGAAATAATGATTTGGATTGAACCCAAATCAATTAGTATTTGAGCTTATCTTTATTTTAAATGTTAAGGCCCAAACCCAAACCCAAATAAATATGTAGTTGATCCAAATTCAAGAGACTCAATTAGTTTGTACAATATAAGTTTGAGAGGAAATATTTAAGGTTAAAAGAAAATAAAGGTGGCAATAATTGGTGAATGGGTTAGGTGGCAAGCAAGATGGAAAATGAGTGGTCAATATGGGTCAATATGAAGAGCATGTGTAATGTGGTGTAAAGGAAAAGGAAAGATTATTAAAAATTGAAGAATTGAGTAGTGTAAGTCGTTGGAGAGAGGAGAGAAATAAGGGTGAAAAGAAGAAACATAAGGCATGAATCAAGGAGTCAATGATAGGAGAAAGAAAATTGAAATCATTAGAGAGAGAGAAGGACGGTGAAGAAAAGATGAAAGAAAAAAAAGGAAAGGAGATGTAGAGTTGTGTTGGGTTTTCCTTGAGTCACTGTCCAGATTTCTTCTGGGGTCATTTTGGAGGTCGATTTGTGGTCCGATCGAGCACAATTTTTGAGGACGTGTTCATCACACATGGGACTACGTTCTGGACGGTGGAGATGTCAATCGGATTTCCCGGTGATGAGATCGGCGGCTCCGAACAGAGCTGGGCAGAAGCTTTAGTATAAACATTGGTTGGAAGATATTGGTGCTAGGTAAGTTGTTCTCTTGTCAAGAATTTCTTAGATATGTTAGGTTGATTTTATGAATCATTTATGAGAATAAGCATGTATAGGATCGATTAATATTCATTTCATAGTTCATGATCCTTAGCATGATTTTAATTAGATTTTCGGATCATTAAAGAGATATTTGGAGATCCCCCGTTTTTACTAGACCAACCAGATTTTGGAATATTGTTTTGGGTTAGTAAATCATCGTTAAAATTATGAAAATTTATATGAAGGTAGATGTATATGTCTAGTATCATTCTGTAAAGTTTCGTGATTTTTAGATGTGTATAAATATTGTTATAATTTTCGGAAGGGACAAAGGTCGGATCTCGTTCTCTACTGGTCAGATTTGAGAAAAACGAGAAAAGAATGAATATTTTCATATTCAATGATCATGGATTAAATTGATAATTTTGCTGTAGTATGTTCTATATGTCTAGATCATCAATGTCAACTTTAGTAATATTTGGAGTTTTAGAGAAGTAATTAAAAATCGAGGATCAAAGGGTGATCAATTGTGCTTATTAGCTGGAAATTAGATTTCTAAGTTTAGTTCAATATATGTGAAGCTTATATTGATTTAAATGGCTGTGATGATAAAATTATGACAGTGAATCAATTATAATATTTGATAGGTTTGAGTGATTCTTGAATTTCTAAAGTTAGAGCGGATTTGTACGTGTTGGAGGTAAGTAAACTCATCCATGATGTGTTATGTTTTCCAAAACGTATATATATATATATATATATATATATATATAGACTCATCAACGTTTTCAAACACTTATATGGAAAGTGAGTAAATTCATTTATGGAATGTTTGAGTTTCAAATTATCGAACTACTGTTTTTAGTATCCTTACTAATTTATACTTTATCGTATTTTGTTAAGGATTTCACTGATTTTAAGAAAGATTGTTTTTGTAAGTATTTCATATCAAGTGTCTTTGAATTAAATTCCTTACATATCTTGAATACAAATTGATTATTGTTATTTATACTGAAAATGTTATACTGAGAATTCTATTGTTATATTTACCGACATGCTTTACAAAATACTACTGGTTTATTATATGTGAATGTATAAAATTGTTTTGGCTCATCGTTCCGTAGTTACCGTTATTGTTACTGGCCCAGCTGGGATTCTGTGTGCACACATATTGTTACCGTTATTGTCGCATCACACGGGTAATTGTGATATACTGACCGCGTCACATGGGTAATTGTGACACTATGGAACATGAGCTAACTGATATATTGATTATTGTTTATATTGTAAAACTATATGCTTACCGTTTTATAAAAAGACTACCGTTTATATTGTAAAGTTATATGCTTACCGTTTTATAAAAAGAATACCGTTTATACTTTAAAGCTATTGTTATAATATTTTATGATTTTAAGTATTGCTTCTACCGTTTTATTTATATTTAAGTACGTAAATTGTATTAAATGCTAATTCTGGTTTTATTAAGTAATACATTGTTGGGATATATTCTGAAAAGTTTATGAGCAAGGTTTTGAACGCATAGGTTTTACAAAGAATATTTATTTTACATGTTATGCATGAATTTATTTACCGAGTTGATGGCTCACCCCTCATCACCGCCATTTTGCAGATTGAGTTCATGGATTTAGAATGGATGGGGTTTGCATTAGCATATGGTTGGACATGTACTGTCGGAGGATTTAATTTCATGTGTATACGTACCGTAAGGAATCAATTTATTTAATGTTGTTATTACTGTTAGAATTTGGAAGTTTAGTGAATTGGATGGTATCAGGTTTGGGTGTTTTATTTTGGTGTATATATTATTGATGAATCTAATTGTGAATATCTTTGAATAAATGTTTTTTTTTTGAAAGTTCTGTTTCACGTAGCAACCCGATCCATTGGGTCCCGGATTTGGGGTGTTACACCCTTTATATAGGGAACTGAGATGAGATTAAAGACAAACAAAATAAATACAAAACCAGTAAATTCAAACTAAAGTTATATGGTGGCAGTTGGGAAGAAGAGAGTTGGGAGATGACAGAAGTAATTTTGGACAGTGGAAGGGAGTCAACAATGGCTGGCTTCTAGAATTCGGTTGGTTGCTGCTGGAAATGGTTGGCTGGAGAATAAGTTTAATTTCCAACATCCCCCCTTAAACTTGACTCTCCGTGTTTCGTCATACCAAGCATTGTCTTTAGTCTTGAAAACACATCATGTTTGAGTGGCTTGGTGAAAATATCAGCAGCTTGATCATATGTCCTACAAGAGACTAGTTCCACCTTTTTATTTTTCACATGCTCTTTGATGAAATGATACCGCGTATCAATATGTTTGCTTCTTTCATGGAATACTGGATTCTTTGCTAGCGCAATTGCTGACCGTTTGTCAATGTAGACCTCTGTGGGATTAACTTGTGAAATCCCAAGTACTGCAACACATTCCTGATCTAGATACCATGACAAACAGCTGAGCAGGCAGCAACATACTCAGCTTCACATGATGACAATGTCACAATGGCTTGTTTTTTGGATGACCATGTGAACGATATATCTCCCATAAAAAACGTAAAACTTGTCGTACTTTTACGTTCATCCAGATCTCTTCCCCAATCACTATCTGAATAGCCAATCAACCTGCAATCTTCACATTTGGTATATAAAATACCATCATTAATAGTACCTTTTATGTACCTGAGTATCCTCTTTGCTGCATTCAGGTGAGACTGGTCAGGAGTCTCCATGTATCTGTTAACTAATCCAACTCCATAGAGTATATCTGGCCTGGTATACGTCAAGTATCTCAGGCTTCCAACCAAGCTCTTGAAATAGGTTAGATCAACATCTCCCCTTTCATTCTTTCTTAACTCTAATCCTGTTTCTACTGGAGTTGTGACAGGATTACATTTTTCCATACCAAATCTTTTCAGAATTTCTTTTGCATAGATACTCTGAGAGATGAAGATACCTTTTTCGCTTTGCACAACTTCAATATCGAGAAAATGAGCCATTAGACCAATGTCAGTTATCTCAAATTCTTTCACCATCCTCCTCTTGAAATCTTCAAACATGGCTGGATTGTTGCCGATGAAGATCAAGTCATCAACATATAGGCATGCATATAACAAGCTTCCGTCAATCTCATTCTTCATATATAGTGCATGCTCATATGTGCATTTCTTAAATCTGTTCTTTTGGAAGTAATCATCAATCCTCATATTCCATGCACGAGGCACTTGCTTCAAACCATATAATGTTTTCTTCAGTCTGCACACTTTGTCTTCTTTTCCTTTCTTCACATATCCAGGTGGTTGTTCCACACAGATTTCTTCTTCAAGAAAGCCATTCAGGAATGCTGACTTTACGTCAAGTTGGTAAATTTTCCAACTTTTCTGGGCTACTAATGATATTAACAATTTGATGGTCTCTAGTCTAGCAACTGGCGCAAAGACTTCTCCATAGTCAACTCCTTCCTTTTGTTTATAGACTTTTGCTACAAGTCTTGACTTATATCTCTGGACTTCTCCTTTCGCATTCCTTTTGGTCTTGTAGACCCATTTCACTCTGATAGCTTTCCTGCCTTTTGAGAGATTAGTAAACTCTCACGTCTTGTTCTTCTCAATGGATCAAATCTCATCATCCATTGCACTTCTCCATTTTTCTTCTTGGTTAGCCTCTTCAAAGCTAACTGGATCACTTGTCATCAGCAGACAATACATAGTAAGGTCTTCTTCCACCTGTTATGTATATTCATACAGATCTTCTAGACTACGTGTTCCTCTAGGTCTCATATCTGAGAAATCACGATCAATTGGTAATGGAGTATCATACCTTTATAGTGAAGGGGAACCACGTTGAGGTGTTTGCTGATCTCTGGGTGTTTGTGGCTCTGTAGCCATTTCTTTTGTCTCTTCTTCAGGTATCAACTCTGTGCTTCTGGAAGCTTTAGTCTGATCTCAATTCCAAAATTTATTTTCTTTAAAAATGACATCTCTGTTGAAGATTACTTTCTTGGTGATGTGGTTATATAGCCAATAACCCATAGTTCTGTCACCGTATCCAACAAGGATACACTTCTCTCATTTATCTTCAAGCTTGGTTCTTCTCGCTTGGTTCTTCTCGCTTCTGGGACCTTGATGTAGGCAATAGAGCCAAAAACTTTAAGGTGGCTGACACTTGGTTTGTGAGTGGTCCATGCTTCGTGCGGTGTTTTTGTATCAAGACTCTTCGTAGGACATCTATTTTGTAGATATACCGCACACAAGACTGCTTCAGCCCAAAAAATTTTAGGCATATTTTTATCCTTTAACATGCTTCTGGCCATGTTAAGAATTGTTCAATTCTTCCTTTTAGCTACACCGTTTAACTAAGGAGTATAAGCTGGTGTAAACCAATATCTGATTCCTTGTTGCTTTAGGAACTCCTGGAAAGCACCTACAGTGTATTCTCCACCTTGATCCGATCTCAATGCTTTGATATGATAGCCACTTTGCTTCTCCATAAGAGTTTTGAACTCTTTGAAGTAGCAAAACACTTCAGACCTTTTTAGGAAATAGACCCAAGTCTTCCTGCTGTAGTCGTCAATGAAGGTAAGGAAGTATTGATTCTGTCCATTTGATACTAGCGTCAATAGACCACACACATCTGTGTGAACGAGCTTAAATGACATGGCTGCTCTCCAATTTGCCTCTTTTCCGAAGCTATTTCTGTGTTGTTTGCTAAGAACATAACTTTCACACATCTCATTTAGGTGATGGATGTTTGGCAATCCTTTCACCATCTTCTTACTTCCCAGTTGTTTTAAACTTTCAAAATTGAAATGTCCACACCTGAGATGCCACAACCAGTCTTTGTTGTTGATGATGGCTGTCAAACACTTTGGCGTATCATTATGAATTGCGAAAGGAAACATCCTGTTCTTCGTCATCTGGACTCGAGTAACCAGCTTTCCTATCTGTAATGGTGAGTTGCATATTTTGAAGGCTAATGTGATAGCTTTTCTCCAAGAGTTGTCCGAGACTTAGGATGTTTGTCTTCATGTCTGGAACATAATAAACATTGGAGATGAAAACATGATCTTCATTCTTCTGCTTTATCATAACATCTCCTCTTCCTTGGACAGAGATTTTAAAGAGATCGCCAAATAAGATTTCCCCATGAACTTTCTCATCAAGTTCAATGAACAAGTCTTTTCTGCTAGTCATATGCTTGCTGGCTCCAAAATCAAGAAACCACACATCTTGATTTTGATAGGTTGAGTTGTATGCCATCAGCATTAACGATTCTCCTTCAACCTGCTCTTTCTCTGCAAAGTTAGAACTTTCATTTACTTCATTTGGGATACCTCTGCACTCGTTGCTATAGTAGCCATATTTGTGGCAGTTATAGCATTGAATGTTTCTTTTGTCAACGTTCGGATGGTAGTTGTAACTGCCTCTTCTTCCTCGTCCTCCTCCTCGTGAGACATAGTTCTGTTGTCCATGTCCTCCTCTACTTGCGTCTCTTCCTCCTCTGTCTCTACCTTTGGTTTCAGTATTTCCAAAACCTCTTCCACGAGATCCTCTACTTCGTTCTCTTCCTTGTTGTGAGGTCCCCCCTTACTCGTATCTTTTTTCATGGAGGGATAGTTTTGACTGGAGAGCTTGCTCCAATACTCTGTCGTCATTTCTTCTTGTGACTTTCTGCTCATGGGCTTACAGTGAACCCACTAGTTTTTCTACATACATCCTAGATCTTTTGTTTCTTCTAGGGCCACAACTATGAAGTCAAACTTTGGATCCAATGATTGTAAAATTTTCTCCGAAATTCTCATGTCTACTAGAGTTTCTCCATTTCTTCTTAGCTAATTTGCAACAACCATGACTCGTTTATAGAACTCTGGAATGGATTCATTAGATTTCATTCGTAAAGATTCGAACTCACCTCGCAAAGTTTGAAGATGGATTCTTTTCACTTTTTCAGCACTTTTGTAGGTCTTGTGAAGGGTGTCCCAGACTTCTTTCGACGACTTGGAGGAAGCTATGAGCTCGAACGTGGGTTCGTCTAGTCCTTGATAGATTATGGACTTTGCTTTACAATCCTTCTTTCGATCGGTTTTGAGAGTTGTTATCTAAGCTTCTGTCATGGTTCCTTTAGCTTCTTTGGATGCGGGTTCTGTGTATCCATCATCCACAATATCCATAACATCTTAAGGGGCTCTCATTTGTATGCACCAATTGTCATAGTTGTCTTTGGTGAGTTTCGGGATGACAACTTGCGCGTTTCCGTTGGCCATCGAGCTTGAACTACTTAGTACACTAATCCGGAGTCTGAATTTGCAAAAACTGAGTACACGGTTGCGTCCGAAATGGTCTAAACCTTGGAAACCAGTCCGGGTTTGTCAAAAAAGGAGTTCGGAAGCGTCCGAAACGGGTGGTCAAACTTTTTGGCAAAAGTCAACGAAGATAACGGAATATTCCTTTTCTGACGGAATATTCCAGACAGTCTAACGGCGTTAATGATGTTAGCGACGTGTCACGGGTCGGGTCAAATACCGGGTCGGTGACTTGGACCGGGTTGGTGGATCGGACTTTAGGTCGGATCACGGGTCGGACCCCTGCAATCGGGCGAGGAAGATGACCGGCGCGTGTGCGTGCCGCTCCGGAAGATTGAGCTGCGCGTGGCGGCGCGTAGACTCACGCTCCAACTTATGGTGGTGCGTGCGACCTCTCTTGTACTCTGATTTCAATGAAATTTTCACCGATGCACTCCTTGAGACGAGTAGAACACACTGGTATGCTCAAATTTGTATTTTAAGCACTTTGATTTCTAGCCCAATTTGGTTTTAGCCTCTGTTCTTTAAATTTCTGGCTCTCTTGGGCTCTGATACCACTGTTGGTGGAATGTTAATGTTTGAGGTCACTAGTGGTGCACCTCTGAGAGAGATTCGACACTCAAAAAACAGAGAAGCTTAAACTTTATTTCTCTCTATGAGTTTCTTACACCACTCCACTACATTACAACATAATCTGAGTCCCTTTATATAGGGAACTGAGATAAGATTAAAGACAAACAAAATAAATGCAAAACCAGCAAATTCAAACTGAAGTTATATGGTGACAGTTGGGTAGAAGAGAGTTGGGACATGACAGAAGTAATTTTGGACGGTGGAAATGAGTGAACAATGGCTGGCTTCTAGAATTCGGTTGGTTGCTGCTGGAAATGGTTGGCTGGAGAACAAGTTTAATTTCCAACACCTTTTCCTTCCCAAACTAGATAGCTTTAGCTGCTTCTTATAGATTGCCACCATTAAAGCCAATCTCATCCTCATTCCCGACCTCCTTGAATCAAAGTAAGAATGTCTCTGAGATAAGGACTCAACAACCTTGGTAATTATTAGACACCCCACTATAGCGAGACCTTCGCACAGATTTTTCTCATCATAGTTGGAATAGTTAACAAAAGCATAGAGTAATAGAGGAAGAACTACGGCAGCAATAGTCCTAAGCAATGCACAACTCGCTATGAATATATTTTCTTTCAAGTAAACTTTTCTTATGGCTCAAAGAACCAAATTCTCGGTATCATTTGACTTCTTATCTCTTATGAGAGAATCCCAAGCATAAGCAAACTTCTGGTATGCTAAATCGGCTTCATCTTCAGGAACTGGGGAAGGAATGTCTTCTAAAACTAATGGTTTTGAGTAACCCAAAGAAAGCAAAGGATTGATCCAAGAAAAGATCTATTTGCTAAGGAGACTACCATTACCTAGTTTTTTTTTTGTTTTTTTTTTTTCAGCCTTTTCAACTAATAGAGGCTCACACAGACCATTATCTTCAGTATTTTCGACATGACTGAAGTTTCTAAAAGCACAGAAGAGCAACAGGAGGCTCACAGGCAAAGGCAAGATGTCCAAATATTGAATGCTATGTATTTTTGCTAAGATTTCTACACTAAGAGCGCAAACTAATAAAGAAAAGGAAATCCACCAAAGAGAGATGAGAATTTTGATCCATTTAGACCTTTTAATAAGCAGTGAAAATGCCAAGGAGATCCAAATAAGTCCTCTAATAATGTAACTCAACCAACTCAAAGTATTGAATCCACCACTTTTGGCTATAAGAATCCACAAACCATAAACAAAATATGCAATGCTAACAAGAACACAACTGATTGAAACAAATACAGAAAACCAATTCCTTCTATGGCTCTCAATAATGTGATGTGTATTTATAGAACCTACGAGCAAAGACAAATAGAAAACACAGAGAAACACTAGATTTATAACATCTATGATGGCTCTTTGAATGCAAAAAGAACCCAAATCAAGTTCACCCCCACCACATATCCAAGAGAACTCCCCTGCATATTCATAGAAACAGAGAAAAACATAATTAATAATAACAAAAAGAAAAAGGCTAGAAACACAAAAACGTGGAAAATTTGTGCATATTTTGTCCAAAATATAATGAAAGAGAAGATCAAAGGGCTGTATTTCATATTTTTCTCTTTAAATAGCAAGAAATCTACAATCTTGATTCACACAACCAACCAATTGATGGTTAATGATGTAGAAGCAGCAAAATGAAGTATATTCACTCCTGTTACATCAAAACATCCCACAAACAGTACTCTTTCTCTATATACATAGCAAGGTCTGCGTACAATTTTGATCAAGAAATATGTAAAAAAAAAAAAAGGCAAATAGAAAGTGTTGTTATTATATCCAAATCAGCAATAATGAAATCATATGATTTATTTTGTCATTTTACACTCCTTTTGTCCATAGAACAGCAAACACATACAAAGAAACAATAAATGGTTATACAAAGATTTGAATAAGAGAAGAAGAAAAACCAAGAACGAGTGCACAAACAAACCCACAAAAACATAAACACGAACAGAGAGAGAGAGAGAGGTACCAAGTGAGCTTTCCAGGAAAGCCATTTTTGAAGCCTGAAGGTGGTTTCTTTCTTTCTTTGTTAACTCTTAGTAGAAAGAAAGAAAGAAAGAATTTGACTGTGTGTAACATTCAAAGCTCTCTCTCTCTCTCTCCCTTATATATAGGGATGCCTTTGTGTGTAATGGTGCCACTTTACAACATTTGACTAAGCAACAAAGCTTACATTACATGCAAAGAAACTCTCAAATCATCACACATTTATATAATTTTTTTTTTTCCTTTTTTTTGCGTGTGTGCTTTGAGCATGAGTTTCTCTGGCATATTTTGGTCTGCAGAAATAGAAAGCTGAGTTTTTTTTCCCAACATTCTATGGTAGGCATTGTTCGTCCCTACATAAATGCAATGCACGTCCAAATAGTCAGGACTAAAGCTGCTACCCCGTTTGCCACGCGGAAAAAAAAAAAAAGAAAAAAAAACTTTTTAACATTCAGTTTTCATTCAAAATCCCAATCCCAATCCCAAAAAATAACCCCTTTGTAAGAAACTCGAGGAAAATAATTTCTGGCATGATTATTGTCGTAGCCAAAACTACTTGTCGATACCCTTTTGTTTAAAATATTGAACCAAATCAATACAGAAAATAAGGTGAAAGTTGCTGTCACGTACCAGCCACGCGCCGCCGAACGCCGGGAAAGTATGCAGCAAGTTTCAATTATTCCAAAGCGTCGTCTTCAACGGAGATCGTCTTCATACGTACCGTTCGGCACTGTTGCTGCTGCGGGAGAATGGGCTGTCACCACCCCGACCACAATCTTCAGGAGGTGCCGGAGAAGTTCAAAACCTCAGTCACTGTTTCCGTTCGTTTTACTTTATATTTATGTGGAAAATTACAAACGGCTGCCTCCAGCAATAGCAATAATACGTTACAGCCACAAACAATTAAAGGAAAAACGAATTTTAAGTATTTGAGGGTCCTAATACAACTTTTGTTCGAATAACATATGTAAAGATGCACATTTGGGGAATGGGGATGGGGATGGGGAATTTTAGGGGGACCTATATCCATCCCCATCCTCAATTCCTCATTATTCTCGTTTTTCCCCATTTCCCCGTTTTCCCTGTTCCTCAATTTTCCTATTTGACTAAAATTTACAAATTAAACATAAAAAACAAACATTCCATTACAAATACAAAATAAAATTCATTAGTGCATTTTATATAAAATACGTATATATACTTAGGGAGTTAGAGTTTTCAAAGAATAAAAAAAAAATTAAAATATATATTATAATTATATTTATATATGTTTAGGGGAAATTGGGAAATGGGAATGGGGGAAAATGGGGATTCCCCCATCCCAATCCCCCCAATGTGCATCTTCAAGCATAAGGATGTCAGCCAAGGCGAAACCAGGAATTTGGTTTTGAGGAGACAACATAAAAATTAATATTCAATGTTAAGCATGACAAATATATTAATATTTAAGAAATAAGTTATTAAAAAAAAATGTGATACCCTTTAATCTTAAAGGTACTGTCACAATATATATATATATATAGATATTTTAGAATTAAAATATAACTTATCGCTTTTTTATACCTCGAAAATCATCTAGAACCTAATATTAATGGCTACCTCCAGCAATAGCAATAATACATTACAGCCACAAACAATTAATGGAAAAATGAATTTTAAGTATTTGGGGGTCTTAATACAGCAACATGGGGGTGTCAGTTGAGGCGAAGTCAGGAATTTGGTTTTGAGAAGCTAACATAAAAATTAATATTCAATATCAAGCATGACAAATATATTAATATTTAAGAAATAAGTTGTTAAAAAAAATGTGTTACCTTTTTTTTTGGTAATAAGGAGGGGGGCTAAACGCCCTGAACAAGAAGAAAAAGCTAACTGGAAAGGACCAGCCTAGCAACAGCTAAGCCATTAAAGTCATCCTCCAAGGGACCTAAAATCTGAGAAGGGGGGTCACCAAAGGACGTGATGCCCAAGTCTAAAGAATGTCCCAGTTTAGCCCGGCCATCAACAACTCTGTTTCCTTCTCTGAACACGTGATGAATGTTGCAATACCAATTATTGCCCATCAAAGCTTTACAGGCCTTAATGATACTAAAGAGAGGATGAAAAGCATGAGTGGAGTTAATCAACAAAGACACATCATTCTGAGAATCTTTTCAACCACAACTTTCTTGAACCCTACCTTCCACATAATCTGTAACCCTTCAAAAATTCCCCAAAGTTCTGCTTCTATGATGCTGCCAGTTCCTCTATTAAAAGCAAATCCACCAATCTAGTTCTTAACATGATTTCTGATAACACCTCCAGCCGAAATCATGCCCAAACCAGGGTTCAGACTCCCATCAACATTGAGTTTGACCCAACCAATCTCATGAGGAGACCAAGCTATAAGGCAAGTTCTCATCTCTCTTTTATTAATAGCATCACAGTTGGCCTTAGTCCAACCTTCAACATAGCTGAGAATAATATTACCCGCATTACCAGGGTTTTTAAACTCAGGGTCAAAAACAACATTACATCTCCACTTCCATAAAAACCACAAGGTTACAGCAAAGAGAAGATAAGCAGGATAAGATCCCATGATCTTTGAGTTGCATTTCAAATTTAGGATCATCCAGTCATGCCACTCCAACTTAAAAGCCCATGTTAAAGTGATACCCTTGGAAATGTCCTCCCAAATGGCCACAGCTGCCAAGCAACCTTTAAACACATGCACCAGATTCTCGCAACCCTCCTTGCAGATGACACAAGTCGTATCCAAAGTGAGACCTTTAGACGCACTATGCTCATTTGTGAGGATCTTACCATGAAGGACAGTCCAAAAGAAGAATTGAACTCTGGGAGGCAGTCTAAGTTTCCACAAGAAATTCCATTGCCAAGTAGGAACATCATCATTCTTAACCGTACTCTCATATGCACTTTTAACAGTGAATTGGCCATCCATGGATAAGCCCAAAATAATTCAATCCACTCCACTCTGAGTTTTGCCCGCATGAATACTTAAAATTCTATGAATTATTTGCCAAGGTAAACCACACAAAGTTTCTGCACATTCCACTCTTCTTGAATCAAATAATCACTAACCTTTTCAATAAAATAATAGGAAGACAGGGGAATAATCGCATGGTCTTTGAGCTTACCAAATTCAAGGACCCAAACAGCAACTTTGAGCCAAACTTGATGCTTCTCCAAATACTGGAACTTGCACTGTCTTTATATTTATCAAAGTCACACAGCTCTCAACTTTAAGATACTTATGCTTAAGTAAATTACCCCATAAACCTTCCTCATTTTGCATCAACCTCCAACCAGCTTTTGCAAGCAAGGCTTGGTTCATTATCTTAGCCTTTTCGATGCCCAATCCCCCTTTGTATTTCGGAAGACACACATAATCCCAATTTATCAAGTGGATGTTCTTGTCTTCAGCTGAATGGCCCCATAGAAAATTTCCATTAAGCATGTCAATTTTCAAGCAAATCTCATTAGGGAGCTTACTTGATTGCATTGCATAAATAGGGATTGCTGAAGAGACCACTTTGATCAGGGTACATCTCCCTGCGATGGAAAGAGTAGAGCTCTTCCACATAGATAATCTATTTTGTATTCTGTCAAGAATCTCTTTATAAGTGTCCTTTGTAACACGCCCATGGATAAGGGGAACACCAAGATACTTCCCTAAATCTTTAGTAACAGGAGAACCACAAATCTCAACTAGTGTCTTCGCAAAGCCCTTACTAACATTATTGGAGCATAAAACTCTAGATTTAGGGAAGCTCATCTATTGACCAGAGATATCACAAAACAAATCAATGCAATCCTTCATGACTTGAGCTTGTTTCACAAAAGCTTGGCCAAAGAGAATGATGTCATCTCCAAAGAATAGATGAGAGATTGCAGACCCATCTCTAGAGATCTTAATAGGTTTTCATAGATCTCCTGTAATCTTATGTTGGATAATATGTGACAGTTTTTCCACACACAAAACAAAGAGGAAAGGTGAAAGTGGATCACCTTGTTTGATACCACACTTAGGCCAAAAGTTTTCAGAAGCTTCACCATTCACCAAAACTCTAAACTGAACACTGGAGACACAACTCATTATCAACTTGTTCAACTTTCCCTCAATTCCAACTTCATCCAAAACCTCTTTGATGAAACCCCATTGGAGTCTATCATAAGCTTTGGCTAAGTCTATCTTCCAAGCTATAAATCCCCCTTTCCCTTTAGCCTTTTTAAACTTATAGAGGACTTCTTGCGCAACAATTATGTTATCCTGAATTTGCCTACCAGGGACAAATGCCACTTGGTTTGGACTTATAAGACTAGGGATTAGGTGTCTTAGCCTTTGGACAATCACTTTGCTAACCACTTTGTAATAAGTGTTGCACAAACTAATGAGCCTAAGATGGGACATACAATCGGCATTTGGAGTTTTTGGAATAAGGGAGATATAGGTTTGGTTCATAGAATCAGGGATACACCCCTTATTAAAACACTTCGAAACCAAATTCACGAGCTCAACTTTGCAAATATTCCAAAACTTTTGGAAAGATATCATAGGGAATCCATTCGGCCAAGGCACTTTCAACCCACCAATGTGAAATACACTTTGCTTGACTTCCTTTTCACAGAATCTGGCATTTAGAGCATTAACATCATAACTTTTCATAGGCGAAAATAACAAAGGAATCTGTGAATAATCTCCTGATATTTGCTTTTCATCAAAAAAGTTAATGAAATATTGCACCGCTTCACCTTTCATTCCCTCACTATCTTCAATCCAACTCCCATCATCTTTCCTAAGTCTTTCAAATTTATTTCTGTCCCTTCTAACAACAGTAGAGAGGTGAAAAACTTGGTGTTTTTGTCACCTTCTTTCAACCACACATTTCTAGACTTTTGTTGCCAAAAAACTTCTTCTTGCTCAAGTATCTCATTGTATTCTCTCACCAATCTCGCTTCTAACTTAGCTAGCGAATAAGAAAATCTATTGCCAAGGCATTTTTGGACCCCTAGAATTCTCACAAGAAGTCTATGTTTATTACGAAAAACGTTGCCAAATTCCTCCTTGTTCCATGTCTTAATAACTTCCACAAAGGACTGCAGCTTGAGACTACTGTTATCCCAGTGAGTGCTCCAAAAGCTTTGAACCATTCCATCAAAAAATTTATGCTTTAGCCACATAGCTTCAAACCGGAAAAGCTTTAGACCACGTTTCGGAATATGCTTGCTATGCAAACTTATAAGAATAGGACAATGATCCGACACTACCCTAGGAAGATATCTAACAAACCCCTATGTGTAGCACAAACACCATTCCATAGAGCATAAAGCTCTATCCAATCTCTCCCAAATCTCCTCTCCAATATCCCTTTTAGTCATCCAAGTGAAATTTGAACCAATGAAACCCATATCAACCAATCTATTCCTACCAATCCACTCAGAATAACCACTTCTCGCTTCTCAGAACAACATGTGATTTCATTGAAGTCAATAGCAACAAGCCACAAGCCAAGGTAGATTAAAGCATCCTCTAATAGAGTCCAAATAATTCCATATGTTTCTCCTGTCAGTAACACAAGGATTAGCATACACAATTGTGATTATCCACACACTCTTGAGATCAGCCGCAATCGCTGTAATACTATGCCCAAAATGAGCTATGACTTGAATCCTAATATCACTACCATTCTAGAGAAGCCACAGGCCCCCCGAGAATCCTTCCGCATCAACCACAAAACTATTAGAGAATCCAAGATTCTTAATAACATTCCTAACCTTTGGGCCACTAATTCTAGGTTCTAGGATGGCCAAAATATCAAAATGATATGTATTGCGTAAATTGGCAATGATTCTAGAGAATCCCTGCCTATCGGCACCTCTCACATTCCATACACAAATCATAAAAGAGATGGGAAAAAGGAGCACTAATCAGTTATAACTGTCATGGACTCCTTTAAATTCGAAGCCACTGTATCAAAACTATTATCAATATGCATTTCAGCATTATAATAGTTACCCAACGTTGAGACACCCTCTATCACTGCCTCACATTTACTTTCAGAATCACAAACATTCACACAATCATGTCCTTCACTCTCTTTTTCAAGCAGGGAGGATGCTGGTCCTGAGATTGCCCATTCATACTCATATTAAAAAAACTGACAGTACCTTGCCCATTCCTCTTGCCACCCAGCTTGTCAGGCTTTTTGATAGTCTTTTTAATCCCCTTTCCTGCCTTTATATTTTGTTTCCTACTTAAATTAGTGATTTCAACCAGAGCAATTTTCACATTTGGGTTATTTCCTTCCTGGGAATTAGAAACTGGATTCAGGATTTCCTTATTAATGCTTACTTCCACTTCCTCATTTAGGACTTCAAACCTCGATCCACTTGCTCCACTGCCTGCTGGATTATTAGTTCCATCAGGAGGCTTATTACCTCTAACATTCTTCAAATAATCCTTCATTCCATGCCTGGTCTCAACATACTCCCCATTCATATTTCTGTTCTAACCATCCGAACCAACCCTGTCATTACCAGCAGCTACCTTCCCACCATTTCTATTACCACCAGAGTTACCATTCCCACCACTCCTATTACCACTAGTGAAGTTAGCATTGCCACCAGTATTGCTATTCCCACCACTCCTATTACCACTAACAAATTTTGCATTACCACCATAATTGCCAATTCCACCTTTCCCCAGATTACCTTTAACATTCCTATTACCTTGCTTTCCATATGAAACAAGAAGCCAAGGACCATACGGGAGTACCTCCTTCTCAGGACTGATCTGCGTATCTTCTTTTGCCTCATCAGACATTGCTTCCTCAACACCTTCCTTGCAATACTCTTTACTATACCCATACCTTCCACACTTAAAGCAAACTAGACCAAGACACTCATACTCCACCCTTATACTTCTATCCTCAATGTTAAGGGTGCCTAGGAGAGGTTTGATGATATCAACTTCCACACAGATTCTCGCAAATCAACCCCTTGCTTGGTTCTCTGTAACCGGGTCAACTTTGCACATTCTTCCCAACATACCACCTATACTCCATAACAACTCTGAGACCATCCATTCCATTGGTAACTTTGATAGCCTAACCCAGATTGCCATACTCTGAACCGTGTCTTCTCCAGGCACAAAGTTGGGTTTCCATCTTTGGACAACCAAGTACTGATTCATGATAACCCAAGGGCCACTAGTAAGAACATAATCAAGGTCTTCCTCCAACTGAAACCTAGCCACGAAGTGTCCTTCTCCAAGATCAGTCAGTTGCCATTGTCCCGACAAAGCCCATTTCTGCAATAGCTTAGTGGTCATGAAACTCAGAGTATGAGCTCGCCCCATATTCTTCAAAATTAGAGCATTTGCCCATGGTTTGTGTAGTTGATATTTTAGATTGGGAGATAATTTCATCATCAGGCCTCCAGGACCATCAGAGATCATAATATCTTCTGGTTCAATTTTCAGCTTTCCACTACCAGCTTCATACCTGACCACGAGCTTGGGCAGGACATATTCCTGAGTTTAGCTTTAAAGCTTCCCATGGTCTCCCTCCTAAAGTGGTCGATTTCAATATCCGTCCGTCCAATACTATCGGTATCGGCTCTAACGCGTTTGTTAGTGCCTCCAAACCCTAGGTTCATCCCTGAAACTTCAATTCCATCACTCCTTGGAGTTTGTTGGGCAGAAAAACAGAAGGCCTCCGTCACTGGTTCCTTAAACAAAGCAGAACAGGAAAACAGAAGAAGAAAAACTAGCGATTTCGAGAGAAAAAGGCGGCGCGTGAACTAAACTCGCGAAGAATTAACGATCTCTAACAAACCCACCAAGCGCGTTCAATAGGCTAGCCCCACGCGCACATTTTTTTTGAATTTGTATCGATGTGATACCCGTTAATCTTAAAGGTAGTGTCTATATATATATATATAATTTTAAGAATTATAATATAACTTATCGTAATTTTATATCTTAAAAATCATATAGAATCTAATATAAATTTTTTTTCCTGTAATTAACAAAATAATATAGAGTAAAACTCAAAAAATTGTATCAAAATACTACAAGTATCGTAGAATAAGATAGTAAGCCTTCAATATTTACTTAGCTTTTTACCGTGAAAATATATTATATAATAATATATACTAGACTAGACAATAATGCATGAAATAATTGGAAATTCTTTATTATTATTATTTTATTGGAAATTAAAATTATAGAAGAAAAAAAGATTGATTTTGTATCCTACAATCATAGGTAATAAAATAAGAAAGATATTTATTAATTAATTAGTATTATTAAAAGAGTTGTGCTATTGGCATGTACAAAGTAAAACTAATAAAACTCCTACTTTCCTTATTTCAAACCGTAATTGCATAGATTATTTCAAATCACTGAATGTTTACTATTTTTTGTTTATATTTTCTTTCAAATCTCGATCTCATGTTTCTCATGTTTAGTATTTATTTATTTTATTGTTTCACATGTTTGTTTTGGTTTGTTTTTCTTTTCAAATTTCAGATCCATATTTGCTATTTTTTTTTTCTTCTCGATTTATTTTCCTTCAAATCTTCCAGGCATATTATGATTTGTATCAATTCTTTTGTAGATTTTATTAAGGATCTTCCGAAGTTAATTTAATATTATTTACAAAAAAAAAAAAAAAAAAAAAACAATGAAATCACACCAAGAATCACAACCGAGAAAATCTAATCCTTGATGAAACGAAACCACATCAAAACCCTAATTCAATCGCTCAAAAAAATCATCAGATGATTAATATCACATTCACAATCTACCACCAGAAATTCAACGATTAAAGAAAAAAAAAAATTGCATCTAATAAAGATAGTTTCACCATGAAATAAGAAGAAAAACAAGTCTTGCGAATAGATGTGAGAAAACGGTATATAAAGATTAGAGATGAAGTGTATTTTTATTTTTTTGAAAAAGAAATCAGGTGTATTAAGTTTGAAAAATAAGTAAAAGGGTAATCTTAGAAATAAATTATAAAAAATTAATAAAACCATTTAATTTTATATATTTAAATCAAAATTTAAAAAAGTGGAGCATAAATAATTCAATTGTGAGGGTGCCAATAATATCACTCCTATTAAAATAATAGGATGAATCAAGCTAATATTATCATCTATATATTATTATATCATAATTTTTATGGGCCCCCCTAATTTTGCCCTTGTATGTTAGTAGTACAGGTTGGGGACGGGTTTTCCATTACCATCCAAATATCAATTTGTATGAAAAATACAATTTGATGAATACCCACCTTAAAATAAAACGGTGTGGGTATTGGGATTCTCCATTAGTGGATTGGTTTTTTGACTCATACCATCCCATATAAATTAATGAATTTTTTTAATAACTTTTTTTTTTTTTTTAATAAAGATCATACTAAAAATATTGAATAATATGAAAATAATAATGCGGGGGTATATTATATATAAAGATTTGGAATGGAGTAGTGTTTCAATGGAGGGAAAAAAAGGAAACAAAAAAGAGGGAAAATTATGTTAATGGGAGGGAAAAAAAAAAAGAGGGATGAAGATGGTAGTCACAATTCTATTTTTTTTTTTAATGTTAATTCCATTACTAATTACGTGCTTCAATATATATATATACATATATAATGATAATGGGTACAAGGACTGGACGGGGCGGGGCAGGGTGGGGACGTGAAATCCTTTAATCATTCCGAAATTAAATCAGCGATTGAAAAAAATACTAGCCTCATACCACAACATAAATGGTATGCCTAAACCCGCTCCTAATAAGGTGAGTTGCCACGGGTTCCCAAACCAATGGGTAATTTTGACATCCCTAGAATAGTGGGAGTTGTGGACCGTTGTTGACAAAGACATTAAAGAATCCGTAGATGCAGTAATGATTAAGGACATGAAGGCATGCTTTTTCATTAATTAATCTCTTGGATCCATTGGTTTTTAGAAGGTCATACACAAAATCAGCAAAATGGGTATGGGATATTTTGATGAAAGTTGAAAAGGTGAAGAAAGTTCACTTGCAGACCATGCGGAGGTAGTTAAAGCTTCTCCAAATGAAGAAAATAGAGAAGGTGACAGATTATTTCTCACAGACATTGGTACTAGTCAATCAAATGAAGTCCAATGGTGAGATGATTTCAAATGTTAAAATCATGAGAAGATTCTTCGAACACTGAATGTAAAGTTTGAGTATAAGGTGATTGCTATCGAGGAGTCCAAGGATCTCGAGACAATGACGTTGGATGAGTTAATAGGTTCGTTCCAAACCCATGAATAATTGGATGAGGAATCTGAAATTGAGGTGGAGGAAGCTCTATAGAGCTAGTTATGTCTTAAGAAAGACTGAGACGAGACCAAGAGGAATTCTAGTCAAGATAGAAGGGTCAGAATTGGAAGCACAGAAGATGATGTGCATTAAAATAAAAAATAATAAATAAATAAATAAATTGAAATCCAAAATTCGTAGGACGGTTAGGTCTGAATCTTTGATGAGACGAGTATTTAAGGCTATCAAATTCATATATTCACTAATTTCTCATTTCGAAAAAGAGGATCAATAAAACTTTTACAAATACTATCAGAGTCAAATCTATATGTCTTGCAATGTTCCTTATATCACTTTACATGTAATAAGGAACATACATACATTGTGTTCCAAATGATTGATACACTGAGCATGATTTTTTTTTTCCCCAAATTGTTTATTTATTCCAATACATAATACACACCAATTAGAGCCCACTTTTTACTGATCCAATGGAATATTTTGGGACTTAATTTGCAGACTTTTGAATCTCATAGACATGGAGCACACCATTCCATGAAGAGGTGTATGATATGTCTCTAACCAAATGGATGCTCTTCAATGTTGCTCAAATTTTGATAGGAATTTCCCCTACAACTGGACCAGTATTCAGCTACAAGCTTCGAAAAGGACGACTTGGTCTCCATAAGCTTTGAAGGTTCATCATACTCCAGCAATTTTCCTAAAAATAAATCAAATCTTATGATCAGCATAAATCTACACAATGTTTGAGGCATAGGTTCTTTACTATCGATGATCAAGACTGAAAAATGCCATGTGGTTCTCTGGTCAGGTCAGTTCTGAATTTTATTTATCAGAACTGAAATTTGGAACTTGTTCCACAACATTATGAAACTAGACGGTTAATTACATAGTGTTGTGGAACCGGTTTCAAACGTTATATAACTTTGGTCCTGAATTATTTTTTTGAGGACCGACCTGACTTGAGAACTAATTATTACAAATATGCCAAACTCATATCACATGGTTAGCGAGGATCATTGGGCTTCATATCTTAACTGCCAATCCAAACAAGTACAAGGCATTTCGGATTCGATAGGAATGATAGATTGGAACAGGCTTTGATCATGAAGGCAAGAAATCAATCCATTCGTGTTCAATGAATATGATTCTAGTAAGAACAGAAAGCTTACCAAAAGAGAGGACCATGACCATGTCACTATCGATAACAGTTGGCACTCTGTGTGCTACAGTTATCACGGTGCATCCTGAGAACTCCTGCCTGATAATTCTCTGTAAAATGGCATCTGTTGCAGAATCAATCGAAGCAGTAGCTTCATCCAGAACTAGAATTCTGTTCCTTTTAAGGAGGACTCTTCCAAGGCAAAACAGTTGCCGCTGCCCGGCACTCCAGTTTTCACCCTCATCACTCACTGCTTAACCAACCAGAAATCAGTAGGCATTCAATGCAAATGAAACAATCTCATAGAAATTTAACTTACCAGATGAGTCTAGCTTATTTGGTAGGCTGCTGATTGTTGTCTTGAGCTGACACTTCTCTAGAGCCTGTACAAATCAAAGGCATATAATAAGTGCAATTAAGAATCGATAATCGATAAGATAAATTTTTTGGATAGAGTTGATTGGTTCACCTTCCATATTTCATCATCGGAGTAGAGGCCTAGAGGGTCCAAGTTGGTTCGAACACTTCCCCGAAAAAGAGTTGGTTCTTGAGGGATGATGCTGAGCTTCAATCTCAAATCTTTTAATCCCATAGAACAAATGTCAAGTTGATCTATCAGAATTCTACCACTTGCAGTCTCAACCAAACGGAACAAGGCGCTTATAAGTGTTGTTTTTCCACTTCCAGTTCTTCCCACAACTCCTACTCTAGTCCCTTCATTGAATGTGCAAGTGATTCCCTTGAGTACTAAAGGAGCATTTGGCCGGTATCTGATCTGTAACCGAACAGAAAAAGAGTAATTGAATTGTAACTTGTAAGTCTCCCTACATATCCTCTATCAGTAATTATAATATATGCATGATCGAGTGATCAATAAACTCACTTGAATATCATATAACATCTCAATATGTTCTAAAATGGGGTTATTGAAACATTTTTTACTTGAGATATCAACTTCATTATGTAGCATGCATACCTTCAGTTCCTGCAGCTCTATCCTTCCCTTAGAAGGCCAAGAAGATGGTGGCCTGTTGTCTTCCACGATTGCTGGAGGCTCTGGTGGTATGTTCATGAACTGTTTTATCCGTTCGACTGAAATAATATAGTTTGATAAGTAGCAATACCATCGACTCAAGAAAACTTGGGTTCCTGTTAACGAAAAAGCATAGGAAAGAGAAAGTCCAACAAGCCCTGCAAACAGAAGGAGAAAAAGAATCAAAATATTTCAACAATTTGGAAATGCATAGTATTAGAAATGAAAAGTTTTGATGAATTAATGTTACCTGGAGCTACATATCCCTTAGGCATTAAAGCAAGGAGAAGAGCAGCAGAGAATAGAGTCACATTTTGAATCGCCTCGATTCTTAGAACAAGCCACTCCATGACACCGTTAGAATGGAAGAAAAGTATGGCATCTGTATCGACAAGCTTTAGGTAGTTTTGGAAGAACCTATCCACCGTGTTGAAGGCTCTTATTGTGACAACTCCAAGTGATGTCTCAGCTGTATAATTCATTACTGGAGCTTTTGTCGTTCCATTGATTCTGATCAACTCCCTGGCAGTTGCTATATAATATTCCTTCGGTGATAAAAGAACGAAATAAGATGACACGAAAACTCAACTCTTTTCTCGAATTAGTGAAAGCAAGATATGTGAAGAACTCAAAGTACTAAAAAAAAGTATGTACCTGAACATATTTTACTGCAACCATTGCAAGAACTGCTACAATGAGAACTTGCCATGTAACAAAGGTCATAATTCCAATTGTTACTAAAAGATCAACACCGGCAGCAACCACAAAGAGGATTGAGAAAGGTATGTCGAAATCCAGAACACTCAAATCTGATGAAGCCTGGAAAATAACAATATTAACAAATAAATTTTAAGCTGATGAATTTACAGGAGAATACAGTTATATGGCAAATAACTAAGAGAGTCTTACTCGGGTCAGAATCCGGCCAACAGGAGTAGAGTCGAAGAAAAGCATGGGAGCTTTAAAAATCGAATTCATAAAACCTGAGAAGAAGGCTTTAGAAGCTTTTAGCCCCATCTGGGCAGCGTAAAAGGACCTAAAGTATACAAAGACAGCACTAAGTGTCGAAACTCCAGTGTAAACACCTATTAATAGGCCGCTAGTGACTTTAGGAATTTGAATGGCATATGCTAGCCAATAAGTCGAAGCAGCTTGAAGAGAGACAAAACCACACTGAGCAAATATGCCTAAACATAGAACAAGAGTTCCTTTTGACACAAGGAGATAATCCAAGAATGGCTTCCAGCCAACATCACCTGTTCCCTTTTCCTCTTCTTCTGTTAGTTGTATTCCTGGTAAACCCTTCGCAGAAATCTCACCTTCACTGTTTTCTTTAACCAGGTAAGTTCTACCAAGCTCAGCTGGCCTAACAATCTGGTCCTTGTTGACTTTTTGAGCTTCTTCTTGGCCTTCATTATTTGAAGGACCTAATACTGTCACTGCATCTCTATGAGCATTCACAAGCTGTTCAAAGGCTGTCCCTGCCAATAAGAGTTCTTGATAACTTCCCGATTGAGTAACTTTTCCGCCTTCCAAAACCTATGATAAATCAAGACCATACTTGTATGAATGATTGAAATAAATTTACCAGTCACTGAATAATGCATGATGGGTTGTAAAGTTTACCAGAATTTTATCAACTTCAGAGAGAAATTCAACTTGATGAGTCACTAGAATGACGGTCTTTGTTCCTAAGGCAGTCATCACACAGTCCTGCAACCGGTTCACCCAATGATGTAAACTATAACTGTTTATCAAGTTGAATTTTATTCTTATAAAGAAACTAGAACTTGTTTTTTCTTACATTGAACAGGGTTGCAGCTGTATGTGCATCAACCGCACTGAAAGGATCATCAAGGAGATAGATATCAGCATCGTTATAGACAGCTCGAGCAAGTTGAATCCTCTGTTTCTGTCCTCCACTCATGTTAAGTCCTCGCTGACCTATTTCTGTTAGATCACCATGGTCAAAACTATTTATGTCCTTATCTAATGCGCATGCTTTTACAGCCTTATCATATATGGCCTTGTCCATTGGCTTCCCGTAGAGTATATTCTCACGAATGGTTCCACTTTGGATCCAAGAATTTTGAGATACATAAGCAATGGATCCATAGATATTAACCTGTTTGAAGGCATCAAAGGAATTATATACTAAAATTAGTGACACAAACTTATGAGATGAAAATGTAACTGACTAATAGAGTGTAACTCACAGTTCCTGAAATTTTCTGTATTTCTCCAAGTATGGCATACAAGAGTGATGACTTCCCAGCCCCAACTGACCCGCAAACTGCAATCTTTTGCCCCCGTTTCACTTCTAGATTTACATCTCTCAAAGTTGGAATTGTGAGCTCAGGATCCCAACTGAAATTGCCTTCCTGTATTTTTACACTTCTGTCTGATTTCTGCATCGAAATTCTCCTCACATCATCGTTCTTGAGCTCATCATCAAGCAAGAATTTGTTAATCCTATCGAATGAGACCTTGACTTGAATCATAACGGAAAGAGCCTCAGGGATCATTCTGACAGGTTCTGCCATGCTCCTCAGTGTGGCAAGAACTGTGAAGATGGTGCTAGCATTCAGCGGGGCACTTTTAAATAAAGCACATCCCAAGAAGATGACTGATGAGATAATAGTTGGAGACATCCAATACAGGACTGTGCCATAAGCCTTTTTAAACTGTGCTTCAGACAACCATTTAAATTCTTTTTCTCGGCGAGACTCAATCAAGTTCTTAAACTTCTCTTCCCATGATTGCAATTTTATAATCTTCATACTGTTTAGGATTTCTGAAGTGGACCTGAGTCTCTCATCCTGAGCAATCATGATTTCAGATTGACACCTCTGTAGTATCCTTGCAAATGGCACGTTAAGGAGACCACAAATGAGGAGGGGGATCAAACCCGGAAGAGCACCAAGACCAACAACCCCGAAAAGGACAGCAATGGCCAAAAAGAGTTGCAATGTAAAACTCCATGTTGAATGGAACCACCGAGGGAACTCTCCCATTCGATAGGCATCAACTGCGATATAATTCACAATCTCCCCAGTTGAGTGCCTTTTCCTTCCCAAACTAGATAGCTTTAGCTGCTTCTTATAGATTGCCACCATTAAAGCTGATCTCATCCTCATTCCAGACCTCCTTGAATCAAAGTAAGAATGCCTCTGAGACAATGACTCAACAACCTTGGTAATTATCAGACACCCCACAATAGCGAGACCTTCGCGTAGATTTTCCTCATCACGGTTGGAATAGTTAACAAAAGCATAGAGCAATAGAGGAAGAACTACGACAGCAATAGTCCTAAGCAATGAACAACTCGCTATAAATATATTTTCTTTCAAGTAAACTTTTCTTATTGCTCGAAGAACCAAGTTCCCGGTATCATTTGACTTTTTCTCTCTTACGAGAGAATCCCAAGCATAAGCAAACTTCTGGTATGCTAAATCGGCTTCATCTTCAGGAACTAGGGAAGGAATGTCTTCTAAAACTAATGGTTTCGAGTAACCCAAAGAAAGCAAAGGATTGATCCAAGAAAATGTCAATTTGCTAAGGAGACTACCATTGCCTAGTTTTGTTTGGTTTTTTTCAGCTTTTTCAACTAATAAAGGCTCAGACAGACCATTATCTTCAGTAAGTTCAACATGACTGAAGTTTCTAAAAGCACAGAAGAGCAACAGGAGGTTCACAGGCAAAGGCAAGATGTCGAAAACTCGAATGCTACGTGTTTTTGCCAAGACTTCTACACTAAGAGCGCAAACTAATAAAGAAAAGGAAACCCACCAAAGAGAGATGATAAATTTGATCCATTTAGACCTTTTAACAAGCAGTGAAAATACCAAGGAGATCCAAATCAGTCCTCTAACGATGTAACTCAACCAACTCAAAGTATCGAATCCATCGGTTTTGGCTATAAGAATCCACAAACCATAACCAAAATATGCAATACTAACAAGAGCACAACAGATTGAAACAACTACAGAAAACCATTTCCTTCTATGGCTCTCCCTAATTTGATGTGTTTTTATAGAACCTACAAGCAAAGACAGATAGAAAACACATACAAACACTAGATTTATAACATCTATGATGGCTCTTTGAATGCAAAAAGAACCCAAATCAAGTTCACCCCCACCACATATCCAAGAGAACTCCCCTGTAAATTCATAGAAACAGAGAAAAAACAGAATTAATAATAATCAAAGAAACTAATATAATCAAACAGAAAATCAAAGCGTTGAATTTCATATTTTTCTCTTGAAATGGCAAGAAATTTACAATTTTGAGACACACAACTAATCAATTGATGGTTAATTATATGTAGAAGTAGCAAAATGAAGTATATACTCACTCATGGTACATCAAAACATCCCACAAACAATAATCTTTCCCTTTACACAGAAATTGTTTGAATTGAAGATACAAACAAACCCACCAACACATAAACACACAGAGAGAGAAAGAGAGAGAGATACCAAGTGAGCTCCCCAAAAAAGCCATTGTTGAAGCTTTTAAGGTTTTGTCTTTCTTTGTTGACTCTTAGTAGAACTCTACATACATATCTATATATATATATATATATAGGAGGCTGAAGACAACTAAACAACAAACTCACATTACATGCAAAAGAAACCCTCAAATCATCACACATTTATATCATATATATATATATATATATATATATATTTTCTGTGTGTATGTGAATATGAGTTTCTGTGGCAGGTTTTGGTCTGCAGAAATAGCAAGTTGAGGATTTTTTCCTAGCTTTGTTTGGTAGGCGTTGTTTGTCCTTACATATAATGCACGTCCCAGTACTCAAGAATAAAGCTGTCACGCCACATAAATAAAACCAAAATTGGATTTGACAATCACTTTTCTTATTTTCGAAAGATTTTGGTTCAAAATTACAATCCCAAATAATAATCCCTTTATAAAGAAACTTGAAAATTATATATATATATATATATATTTTTTATTAGTATAAAATGATTGTCAAAGCAAAACTACTTGTTGAAACCCTTCTATTGTAAAAAGATACGAAGAAAAAAAAAAAAAAAAAAAAAAAAGAATTTAGTTTGATACTACTAGAAAAAAAAAACTGATCAAATGATAAATTTCCGGATACATTTACGTCTCCGCCACTGTTTCCGAGGTTTTTTCTCTTGTTGCATGATTACATCCCTCCTCTTTGATCAATGATTTTAGCTGTGAATTTGTTCACAAATTTGTATTTTTCCCTTTTACAACTTTTGTTTGATTTTAGAGATTTAAATTTAATGGTTATATAGCTATATACCATATATTTCCTCTGGTGTAATTTTTTTTTTTTTTTTTAGTAATGCTATTCTACTCAAATTTCGTGTTTAAATTTGAAGTCCAAATGATGTGGCATTCTAAAATCTAATCATTTCAGTCATATAATTCTAATATAAATCACGATAATTGCACTTCTTAAAATATAACCTAAATTAATAACTTTTAAAAATTCAATATTACCCTTAAATAAAATTACTAAAATGACTAAACCTTTTGTAAATACATTTACCAATTATTATTAATTAGTTTTCTTATTAAACGTTTGTTAAAAAAAATCAAACAATTCTCAAGTGATCCTAGATTTTTATATTTTTTATTTTTTCCAGAATGATATTGTTAGACATCCAATTATTTTATCCAACTTTTTCATTCAACCATTAATGTGTCAATTGATAAGTGGATATACATTAATAATGATTTATCCATGTATTCACTCACCAATTAACATTTATCCATGTATTCACTCACCCATTAACACATCAATGGTTGGATACAAAAGTTGGACAAAATAGTTGGATTTTTACCATTGTCCTTTCCAGAATCGCTTACCTTATTATTAATTTATTACTGATATATATATATATATAGTATATATCAACAAAACACTCACATATATTATATATAGTCACTGTTTTTTTTATCTTTTTCGTTATTTTAATCTACTACCCATAAACAAAATGAGCTCAAAACATAACTCATTTTTAGTGTACTTTTTGTATTTAGGAGTTGGAAAATATTTATTTGAATAAAAAGAAATAAATTATCAATATTTTAAATAATAAAAAAATTGATTAGAGAACAAAATAGGTAAGATGGGGTGTAGAGATGCATATTTTTCTCCGGGACCCTAATTCCCCTCCCCCCCCCCATTTTTCCATTTCCCCCAAACATATATAATATTATAAGATATATTTTTATTTTTATTTTTTGAAAACCCTAACTCCCTAAGTATATATACACATTTTATATAAAATGCACCAATGAATTTCATTTTGTATTTGTAATGGAATGTTTGCTTTTTTAATTTAATTTGTAAATTTTAGTCAAATGGTGAAATGGGGTAATGGGAGAAACGGAAAAATAGGGAAAAAAAAAAAACAGGGGAAATGGGGAATTAGGGATGAGGATAGATATAGGTCCCTTCAAAATTCTCCATTCTCATTTTCCCTAAATGGAGAGTGAAATGGGGGAATGGGGGAAACGGAAAAATGGGAAAAAACGAAAAAATGGGAAAAAACGGAAAAAAAAAACAAGGGAAATGGGGAATTGGGGATGGGGATGAGGATGGATATAGGTTCCTTCAAAATTCCCCATCCCCATTTTCCCCAAATGGAGAAATTTGGTGGCGGGTGGTTGATGTGGGAAGGGTCTAGTAAATGGATATGGGGATATGAGGACTTATATCTATTCTCATTCCACAAATGTGCATCTCTAGTGGGGTGTATTTGCAAAAATAAAACATCATAAACTTCAAAAAAAAATTGTATTTTTAGCATTAAGTGGGGTTTATTAATAAATTATAAAATTTGTAATTTTTTTATAGATGAACTTATAAAAGAGGTATACATCTAGTTTTTACGGGGTGTCAATATTACCACTCTTCTAATATAAAGAAATCAAAAATCCACAAAAGGGTATTGTTTTTGTTTTTCACTTTGATGTGTGCGTGTTTTTTTTTTTTTCCTTCTCTTTTTGGATGAAATATTAAAGCTATTTGTAAGAAAAACTTTTTCCCTTTGATCTAACAAAAGAAAAAAGAAGGGTAAATTGTAATAAGTTACCTTGACATTTTACCATTTGTTACAGATATTCAAATTTTAACTTAAATGATAGAAAAATAACCTTGACTTCATTAACCTCCGTTAGTACTATAAGTGGTTTTGGTTTGCAATTGAAAAGTAATAAATTTCCCTTACACATTACCAAATGTGTTGTGATATTGACATGTAATGAGTATTTGTTGAAAGTACAAAGCTTTATATATATATATATATATATATATATTTTCTCTCCTCATATCAGAACTGAACTTTTAATATTAGAACGAGACATGTGAGTCATTGATTAAGTTTAAGAAGATTTTGACTAAACCGAAGTATATGGATCTAACGGTTAATAATTGTAGAACTGATATAAATAAAATCAGTTCTTTAAAATTTATATATATATATATATATATATATATTTTTTTTTTCAAATAAGGATGTCTTAATACAATTTCATGAGGATATTGAATGTGAACCACTAGTTTTATATGCTTTGACTCAAGTGTAAGTGCGGTCAAAACCGGTAGTTCACATTCAATATTCTCATAAAGTTATATCAGGATGTCCGCGATCCGTATGAGAACGAGACCGTATATATATATATATATATATATATATATATAAGAGTTTATCTTTGGCTTCGGCTTCGTTGACCTCCGTCATCACCAACAATAGTTTTAACTAGCAGTGGAAAAAGTAATAAATTGCCCTTAACAATTATCAAACGTGTTGTGATATTGACAAATAATGAGTATTTGATGAAAAATACAAATTATATATATATATATATATATATATATATAAGTTTACCCTTGACTTCGTTGATCTCCGTCGATATCCCGTCAATTCAGAGTTACGTTTCTGACTTCTGTTTACATCATCTTGTTTAATTATTAGGTCATGGATGATGGACTTCAACAAAATCTGGACATAACTTACAATATGTGAAATGAAATGTCAAATTTGAGATATATTAATTACAAGTATAATATAATTATGAGTTGAGTTCAATTCCACAATATGCCAAACTTAAATGAAAATGTCTTGCAACATCATCCAACATAAATGAAAATGTCGGGTACTGGACGGCTGGACCCAGTATTTGGAAGGATACGAGAACTGATGGTATTTGGAATGGATTTACCAAGTTGAGTTCTCATCTAATCTCAAATTGGTTTCTCTGAATGTTCCTCTCTCTCTCTCTCTCTCTCTATATATATATATATATATCTTTTGAAAGTGAAAAGAGAAATTTATGTGTTAGTTCAAAACCTACTAAATTAAAAACTGTTATTTTGAGTTAGTGGTGTTTTAAAGATTTTAGAGATAAGTTTGAAATTAGGATGGAGTTTTTGATGATGTTGGAGATGAGGATGGAATTGTTGATGATATTGGAGATGAGGATGTATTTCTTGCCTTTTGTTTTTATTTTTAGTTGTTTAACTAATTTAATTTTATTAATAAATAAATAAAAATAATAAATAAGTTTATGTTGGATGATGTGGTAAGGGCAAATTCGTCCTTTTTGATTGGTCAACCGTTAAAGTTAACGGCTGGGTATATTTGTGTTGAATTTTTGAAATATGCTGTATTTTTTCTAAAGATATAAATTCAGGGTGCTTTAGTGCAATTAACCTTATATCATAAGTTGATTTTTTTTTTCTTTTTTTTGAAATGTAAGTTGCTTTTACTATATAGGTGGTGTTTTATTTTGGGACTCTTTTTGTTATTGTATTCATTATTATAATTAACATGATATATCAACATATCATAAGTTGATTTTACTATAGATTTTATATAATTTGAGTTCCATCAATCAGCATGAGTTTCTCATTCCAATCAGTATATTGTTTACAATATATCTTTCGAAATCAAACACTACATATACACGGTCCGAATATTTACTCCATAATATATATATATATATATATATATAGTCATCTATCTAGACCAATTTTTTTTTTTTAAAGCTTTTTACTATTAGTAGGATTCAAACCGCTAACTTGAAAGTCATTAAATATATTTATAAATAAGTAGGGTGGGATTTGAATATCCCACCGGTCCACCACTAACGTAGAAAGACAGGTCTTATGCTTAATTAGAGGTGATGTTACTTAACATTAATTATTGAGAATTGAACACACATATATACAGGTGATGTTACTTAATATTAATTATTGAGAATTGAACACACACACATATATATATATATATATATATATATTAGAGTGAGAGAGAGGTGATGTTACTTAATATTAATATACACAAAATTGACTTAATACCAGCCAGGTATAAAATCCTATTTTTGTGGTCCCGTAACTGAAATATGAATCACAAGATATAAAAAATGGAAGCTACTATAAGATGATTACCTATTACTTAAATCATGTGGTTTGAATTCTACCCATAGTAAAGCTTTAAAAAATACATAGTTAAGATGTCTAGATGTTGTCAAAAAACTTTTACTTGATTCATCACCATTTATTTAATTTTGAGGAATTTTTTTATTAGTTTATTATAGAAAAATAAAATGTTAAAAGTATGTGATAATTACTGATAAATTTTAATTATCAACATATATTTTATAACCATGACAATGAAAAATATAATAATCCAATTAGTCTTAGTTTCTTAATCATGATTTGATTAATTTACTTGGATTACACGTATATAATACTAGCTATGATAATTCCTTTTGTTAAAAAAAAAAAAAAAAAATTATTATTATGGTTTTATTCTATTGAATGCAAATTATTTTTTGAAGTATATATGATGTCCAATATTGATTAATCTTTATTTTTGCTTTCAAATTAGTACTAAACGAGAATGCATTCTACACAAAATCTAGTGGATTACAAAGCCTTAAAAAAACATTATTATTAGTGTTCTTCTTTTTAAAAAATGTAACAATAATCGGACCAGATTATCTCTACCGGAAATTATTGATTTTCTGAAAACTTGACAAGATCAATAATTATAAACACAGTCCAAAATACTCTCAAATTAATTTGTTTGTTAATTTGTTTACTTTACTTTAATAAACACGGTCCCACAACTTGACTTTCAAAATTTGTTTGTTATATTATGGTTTGTCATCAAATTAATTATTTGTCATTCCAAATAGGTAAAACACTCTCAAATAGATGGAATTTTTTGTTTTGTTTTGTTTTGTTTTTATTTTATTTTAATAATAATTAAATTGACTTATAAGTGAACAGAATGAACTTTGTCTTGGATCAATAAATATACTTTTTTCTAATTTAATTTAGTTTTATGATTACATCTTTTAGAGTTTGTATAGGGACGAAATCCTTGATATGAGGTTGACAAATGACAAAAGTTGTATAAAATAATCTTTTTGTCACTATCTATATATATTAATAGAAAATTAGAGATAAAAAAAAAAATAAAAAAAAAAAAAAAACCTTTTATGTGGTATGGGCCATTCTGTCTTGTTGTCGATAAACAATTATTAATAAAATTTTGTTCTGATTTGAAAGTCTTGAAATTGGAATCAAAAATAAAATTAGTCAAAAATATTACAATGATAAAATAATTAAATATTACAAGTCAAAAGTCTGGGAACCAATCTGGATCTTCATTGTCATTTATTTTTGTTTTTTATATGCAAATTTTCTTTTAATCTTCATCATTCGTCTGAATCCATCGTTTAGATGGATGATGGAGATGCATTTAAAAAAAAAAAAAAATTTGATTAATTTTTTTTCAAACCCATTCGTACGCAATTAATAAAGGGTAAATATGTCTTTCAACATAAAAATTAAATTTTTGAATAGAAAATCTAACAAAAATAAGAAAATATGACGAATACTTTAACTTTTAGGAAGAAAACCGACCATTAGTGAAAACACAAGGGATATTTATTAATAGGTCAAAATATAGATCGAAGGGAAAATGATACTTTCCATTTTATTTATTTATTTATTAAGCTTTTTGTACCAAATCAAATGAAAATGGGTACGAATATTGACATTCCTAAATATGATAAATGCACCCATTTTTATAAGTAAACCAATGTCTAAAATTTAAAATTAAAACGTTTCTATAAACATATATCTTAATACTAATAGTATTCTTATTAAAATGAATATTTTCATTTTAATATAATTTATTTATAAAACCTCATAAGTTATTAATACACCCAAAACGGAATACTGTAGCAAAAATACTGCAGCATAATTATCGTAGTTATAGTATTTCCCTTAGTGCTACAGTGCACGTTCTGTTACAGTACTCTGTTGCTACTACAGTGTCCCCTACAGTTTAGTTGGTGCTACAGTAACGCTTCAGTACAGCTACTACAGTACTCCATTGCTGCTACAGTGCCATTACAGTATTCTTGTCACTAATATAGTGCCCGCTACAGTCCTTTGCTGCTACAGTGCGTATTCTGCTACAATATTCTGTTGCTGCTACGGTATTCCCTACAGTTTTGTTGATGCTACGGTATTCCATTACTGTTATAGTGCCACTACAATATTCCCGTCGCTACTATAGTGCCGCTACAGTCCGTTGATGTTACAACAGACTAGCTACGGATGTTACAACAGACTAGCAGCAACCAAAAACTATAGCAGAACACGTACTGTAGCAGCAACGGAAATATGGGTGTGTGAAGACGAAATTATTGTAGTGTAACTATAGCATCACCGGAATTATTGTAGCAACAACCGGTATTCATTTAAGCAATTATAATGAATAATCCGTTAAAACAGTTATTTGATTTCATTTTGCTAATGTTAGATTTTAACTCACAAGTAATTTTATTTATTTATTTTACTAAAGCTATATAGTGGAAAATATAAGTGTAATTAATGAGTGTAAATAATATTTTATTTATTTTTAATTAAACTAATTTGTCCTTATCGGTAAATTCTTATTGAGATATTTTTGTATTTAAATTTTTTATTAAAGAGAGTTTTTTTTTGACAATCCAATTTTTTTCTTTTTACGTTACTTTTCTAAAAACACTCCATTCTAAAAAAATAATAATCTCTCATAAATCGTTAGATTAATTATTACGTATTAAATACTCTCTTCTAAATTTTTAATTACCATATTAAACTCTCTCTCTTCCAATAAATATATCAAATTTTCTATTCTCATTCTTTCTCAAGCAAGACTAACAGTAAAAGAAAAAAAAACAAAAAAAAAAAAAAACTTACTAATAAGCTTGATTTTTAGGAACCATATGTAAGTATATATTAAAAACAAAAAAACAAAAAAACAAAAAATAAGTACCTTGTTTTTTTTTTAATAAAAAAAAATCAAAATATGAAAAAAAAAATTTGTTACTCATATAGATATACGATTGTCTAGAGAACTTTAATTCTTTCATTAGTCTTAGAATTTTTAAGTTTAATTGAATCTATAATTGAATCTAGTTGAAACAATTCAAGTTTTCATGTATATATATATATATATATATATATATTTGAAAACTGATTTTTTAATATAAATATATATATATATATATATATATATTACTGTTAGTAAAAAACTAAATTATTCATAAGTTTTTTTTCTTTAACTATTAATCAGAGATTGATAAGGAAAGTATGAAAATATGATATTATTATTATTATTTTAAATGGAGAGAGATTAATCAGGAGAGAATATTTAATATGGTAATAACATATTTATGGAAGAATGTTTAATACGTAATATTTAATCTAATGATTTAGGGGAGAAATTTTTTTTTTATAAATAATTTAATTATTTTAGAGTGTTTTTAAACTAATTTGTGGATTGTAAGGAAAAACTCTCTTTATTAAAATATGATTGTGTTTATCATATTTATGAGTGTCAGCTCCCAATGAAAATACATAGCAATTAACAGTAAGAAAAATATAAATGTTAAATTAACAATTTTATCTTTAAGAAGCAAGCAAATTGACACTATAATCAGATGCAATTAAAAAAAAAACAAAAAAAAAAACATATTATTCTGTTGCGTTGACTTTTCCCGCTCCTCACCAAGCCACCAAGCTTCATCCAGAGTTTAAGTTCGAATTCTTTTCTGATCAGGTTTTTTCTTTATCAATTGACATTTGATTTAAGTATTAAAAACATTAATTACATAGGATTTGTAAAAAAAATTTCTCACATATAAATAAGCTTTCATTGAGACTTAAGTAGTTTCATAAAAACATCACAACAAAAAGTCAGAATGGTGGAGGATCCAAACTTGTAAAGTTTAGACCTGGATGTTACTAAAATTATATATGAATGAATGAAAAAAAAAAAAAAAAAAAAATCCTAACCAACATACATTCCTTAGATTTGTTGTTGATAGTGTGTATATACTTAGTTTTGTTTCATTTCTTATATATATACCTATGTTTAATGGATTCTCATTTAAACACAAGTTAATTAGGTGTTGAGATTTTAATAGAAAAAATATTATACAAAATTCAATAATGGATTTTTTTTTTATTTTTTATTTTATCAGAATATAACTCGTAACTTGAACTTCCACAATGTTATGAAATCGAATACCCGAATAAAAAAAATACAGAATTTTGCACAAGATAATTTTCGTTTATATATATATAAAATTAAATTTCTTGATCAAAGCATCCTGACAATTAAATTTAATCTCTCTTTCTCTTTGACAACAAAGTTTCATAAATCAAAAATATTCCTAGACAAAAAATCTGATTCCATTTTGATTATATATCTTCGCAGAAATTATCTTATCTTATCTAAAGAATATGTATTAATTTTATGAATATTTATTTCTTGGTTGGAAATAAAGCATACCAAAAACATTGGGAGTTCTATACAAAAACGAATTGCCATATTCGGCAATCTCCAATACAACACTAATTTGGTGTAAAAACACTAACTTTGTGTAAAAGGTTGCTCCAATGCAGCACGTACTGGTTTGTTTGATTTTTTCCAATAATGAAATGGTCCATGATAGAAACGATTCAGAAATATCAATAACTACTGTTTCAGTTATCCAATGAATTGCTTGTCCTATCCTATCACTATTACTATCAATATCAGATTAATTTGTATCACCAGCAGCTGAAATAAATAATTAACAGTTATAAACTGACCATTAAAACATGTACACTGTTTTATTGTTGAAACCAAACGATGGAGAGTGAGCTTTGATTTTATCTGTTTGGATATATATATATATATATATATGTTCAGTTGAATATTATTGCTTCATCTTTCTGTGTTTTTGTTTAGAGATAGTGGAGAGATAGTGGAGAGTAAAAAAACACAAAAATAATACACAATATAATGTCAATAGAATATATATCCAAACCAAACCGATAAAATCAAACTAGCTCTCCATTATCTCTGAACAAAAACACAGAAAGACGAAGGAATAATATTCAACCGAACATATATATATATATAGAGAGATAGAGAGTTTTTCTTTCCTCATCCTGAACTTTTAAAATTTTAAAATTGGGACAAGACTTGTGAGTATGTAAATCCGGTTATAAGTATGAAACTCACATTCTCCACATTGGTATGATATTGTCCGCTTTGAATCTAAGCCCGCATGAATTTGCTATTGGGACACTTCCAAAGAGGTCTCACACAAATAGGGGTTGTTTTCATACTTATATACCCAAGATCATCCCCATGTCTAGCCAATGTGGGACTTTGGTTGCACACCCAACAAATCCAGTGGTTGATAGTTGTAGAATTGATATAAATAAAATCGGTTCATCCCGAGGAGAGAAAAACCGTGTGTGTGTATATATATATATGTTCAATTGACATTATTGTGTATTGTTTATGTATTTTTTTCAATATATATAATCATTTTCTCCTCGGTGAATACGTACTGATAAATATATATATGAAACTTTTCTCTTCAGTGTGCACGTACTGATAAATATATATCATTGTCTTGCATATGGGTCATAGATTATAGATAAGCACTGATAAGTATATGACCGAGTCAAAACAATTGAGAGAGAGAGAGAGAGTAATTTTCCGATGATGATTTTTATAATGCACACTTTAAAGTGGAAATGGTGGAAAGTATCACTTTTTCCAACTCATTTGGTGACTCTATGACCGGTTTAATAACTTAAGTTTAAAAGACACCTATTATGGTGAACTACCAAAATTGCCCTTAGATAATCATTTATGTTATTCTGTTTGTCTAGTTCTCTCTCCACACTTCCAACAAAAACGATAACTGGGTTAGTCTCTCTCTCTCTCTCTCTATCTCTCTCTCAATACAAATAGAAATTCAAGATCCAAACAACTGGACGTGCTTCATTACAACAAGGTAATATTTCTTGCAAATACTTCTTTTCATTTGTTCACATTTTCATTGTGACAATTGTGGATCTCCGAGACTTTGTCACCTTTTTCCGAGCCTTTTTAAAAATCATTAATCGAGCCTTTTCATGTCTTTTCCGAGCCTTTTCAAAAATCAGTAATCGAGCCTTTTGAAGTCTTCTCCGAGCTTTTTCATGTCTTGTCCGAACCTTTTCATATCATCTCCGAGATTTTTCAAAATCACTAATCGAGCATTTTCAAGTCTTCTCTGAGCCTTTTCAAGTCTTCTTCGAGCCTTTGCAAGTCTTCTCCGAGACTTTTAAAAAATAACTAATCGAGCATTTTCAAGTCTTCTCCGAGCCTTTTCAAGTCTTCTCCGAGCTTTTTCATGTCTTCTCCGAGACTTTTCAAAAATCACTAATCAAGCATTTTCAAGTCTTCTCCGAGCCTTTTCAAGTCTTCTCCGAGACTTTTAAAAAATCACTAATCGAGCCTTTTTCAAGTCTTCTCCGAGCCTTTTCAAGTCTTCTCCGAGACTTTTCAAAAATCACTAATCGAGCCTTTTCAAGTCTTCTCCGAGTCTTTTCATGTCTTCTCAAAAATCACTAATCGAGACTTTTCATGTCTTCTCCGAGCCTTTTCATGTCTTCTCCGAGCCTTTTCATATCATCTCCGAGACTTTTCAAAAATCACTAATCGAGCCTTTTCAAGTCATCTCCGAGACGTTTCAAGTCATCTCCGAGACTTTTCAAATAATTACTAATCGAGCCTTGTTAGGTCTTCTCCGAGACTTTTCATTGAATTACTAATCGAGCCTTTTAAAGTCTTTTTCGAGACCAAAAATGTCTTCTTCAAGACTTTCATGTATTCTCCGAGACTTTGCTAGTGTTCTCCGAGCCTTTTAAACATCCTCATCGAGCCTTTGTAAATGTAATTTATGAAAATATTTTGTACTTCTGAGTTTTTATTAATAGTTTTGATTAATTTGACAGCATCATAAATCGGGTTAGAATAGTAATATCTTACAACGGTCGATGAGAGCAACTACCCGACGGAAGTCAGAGGTTTGTTGGATCCGATAACCAGGGAATGTATGTGTCAAAGAATATGACTTATGAAGAATTGGTGGCGATCGTGCATACCATTGTAAAGTATGATGTAAACAAATTCAATGTTGATCTAGTATCAATATCAATCGTTCCTGGCAGTAAATGTCGTACATTTATAAGAAATAACGATGATGTTCAGTTTATGCTACGGGAAGATCGAGTGATCCCTCAAGTATGTGTAAGTCTAACTCAGAGGACACCTGGAGATGTGATAGGGAATGATATTCCTCCTCCTAAAAATACCCAACAATTTGGATCCTTTAGCGGTAGCAACCAAGTGTATCCCCAAAGGAGTTTCGCCGAAAGTGGGGAAACCATGTGTGGTGTCCCACCAGTAGCGGTTGACCAAGTAGTTGAACCTCAATTTGGCGATGTGTTTGGTTGTCGAATTGAGCAGTACAATGAGATGAACAATTACCCGAACAATGAGGTGGATAATGAGGCAAATAATGAACATGTAGATAATCTAGAAAATGTGGATGAAGAGCGTATATAAATTCAAACACAAGGAAGACATGTACAAGGAGTTAGTTGCACTGTACCAAATATGCCTGGGACTTCCGAGGTCTGACATAATATAATTGTATCTGATTCTGATAATACGATAACGTGGGTTATTCCCGGAGCAGATTCATACTCGTTTGGTATTGGTAGAAGCAGCACCTTGACAACGCAAGAACCTACATGCATGATTTATAAAGGTCAATTTTTCCCGAGTAAAAAGGATTTTGAAGAGGCTAGTTGGCCTTTTTTCAATGCGGGAGAACTTTGAATGGAAGGTGTAAAGGTCTAATAAGACAACGTTACATCTGGTTTGCATCATTGACAAATGTATGTGGAAATTAAAAGCGGTGTGGAGAGATGAAAAGACTTACTTCCAAGTCAGAAGTTTTGTCAACCAACACAGTTGTCCTTTGGAGGAGGTTCACCGTCGCCACCGACAAACTAGTGCAGTCATAATCGGAGAAGTCATTGCACCTAGACTTCAACAACATGATGGTCGTCTTATGCGTTCGAAGGACATAATAATCGATATGAAAACAATGTATGACATCCAAGTCATGTACAGTAAGGCACATGATGCCTTGCAATATGCATTATCCTTAACTTATGGAACGCATGAAGAAAGTTTCAAATTGTTACCATCGTTTGCGTACGTTCTGGAACAGCAAAATCCTGGCACAATCACCGACTTATAATACGCAGACGATACATTTCTGTACTTTTTCATGTCGTTAGGGTCCTTAATTAGAGGTTTTCAGAGGTGTATGTGTCATGTGATTGCAGTTGTGGTACCTATTTGAAGGGAAGATTCGGGGGTACAATGTTTGTTGCAGCTGCACAAGATGGAAACGGACAGGTGTATCCAATTGCTTTTGGGTACGGTGACTCAGAAAATAACCTTTCATGGGAGTGGTTTTTGGAATGCTTGAGGGGTGCCCTTGGTCATATAGATGATCTGGTTTTCATTTCCGATCGCCATGCAAGTATTGAAGTGGGGATTTCTAAAGTGTTCCCTTATGTAACCCATAATATATGTTGCTGGCATTTTGGTGAAAATATGAAGAAGCTATTCCACAGAAAGGATGTTGCCAACATAATGGATTCAGCAGCCAGGACGTACAGTGAATTCAATTATAACAGGCATATGGAGGAGTTACATAGGCTGTACAAGGGTGCATTCGAATATGCCATTGCTGCCGGTCCACACAAGTGGTCTCGCGTACACTGTCCCCAAAGAAGGTACAGGCTGATGACCACAAATGTTCCAGAATGCATAAACTCATGCCTAAAATTCGCACGGCAACTACCAATGATGACACTAGCGGAGTTCATTAGGAATATGCTACAAAAGTGGTTTCACGATTGTCATGCAGCTGCACGGTCCATGCATCATCAACTGACCGACGCAGTACATCTTGTGATCCTAAAACATGTTGAGAAGTGCAATTATATGACCGTAAATCCGGTTGACTGGAACATATTCTCCGTCAAATTAAAGGGAAACCAATGGATGGTTAACTTACACTTAAAGACTTGCACATGCAACAAATTCCAAATGGACCATTTCCCATGTTCTCATGCACTCGCAGTGGCAAGGTACATGAGATGTTACAGTTAACAATTTTTATTATTTAGGTACGTGAATCTCATTGTTTTCATTGTTGTAGGGAGCGAAACTTGAATTTCACATCTCTGTGTGCGGACTACTATAAGAGAGAGAGACACTTATTGATGCATACTCGGTTCCTATTATGCCTATTGGCCATCCTTCTTCATGGGTAGTGTCATCCGACATCGCATCTCATGTGGTTTTAAATCCAAAGTCGAAGAGACAATCAGGTCACCCGATGGAGGGTCGAAATGCCTCGTCTTCGGAGAGGACAACCACACAGTCGTGTAGAAGATGTGGACAATCAGGACATAATAGTAGGCGGTGCTCCAACCCACCGATGGTTAATGAAGTTCCCAGCATAAGTGTTTCCGATGAATACCGTCGCAAGTACGGCATCTGTCATTCAATTGGACACAATAAACAAACGTGCCCTGAGAAAGACTCTACTGTGGAATGAATGGAGCCGTTGAGGAAGGCGATCAAACATAACAAGGCAGTACAAGAGGAACATGTCTCCAACTTGATGTCTTCCAACATCGTCCAGACGTTAGGAACCATGCTCGATAGAGTTGTGTTATGAGACCGTCGGTTATTATGCTTTTTTATGTTGAACTATTATGATATATTTATTGGTTGTTCGTTTAATGTCATACTATATCTTTTGTTATAGTGTCTACAATTCATTGTATTGTTTATGGATTTCAATATATCAAATGTGTGTTCAAATGTTAATTGCAAACAACTAAAATTTTTTTTAAAATAATTTCATTTCATTACTCAAATGTTATGTACATCAACTAAATCACTAACTGGAAGACCAATCCTTTGAGTTACAAAAAACCTCCACAACCATCTTCTCTCGGATGGTGCCCATTTCGTTTTCTGACCAGTCGAACGTATCTCTGTTCGCTGCCATGTACTCTATCAATCTCAAAGTATGGGCACCACAGTTACCACTGCAATTCACCACATAAACAACCGTTAAAATTGAATGTTATTAAAACCGATTAGGATAGAATAAGATCTTTAAACAGTCATACCTTCTATCCTGTTGGGGCACACGGTCTCTAGACACAATGTTGAGTGGAAAGGGCTTATTCTGCAATGTGTACGTCATATCGCCCCTCCGTCTGCGACCGTGAAAGTCCACCGCATGCAGCATCGACGGTAAAAAATATCGTAAGCAAGCGAGCTGCGTTTTCCTATGGCGAAATGGTACCTCCTGTCTGAACGGGTCCATTAGGTAAATACTCCCTGCTGTGAGGTCGATGCTGGCTAGTGTCCAATGCGTACGTCCAAGGTTGCAAGGAATCAAAACCTGTATGTGTTTCAACAAAGTGTTGTCAGTGGGAAATTTATTTAAAATTCAAATTCAAACAATGTAAATAAAACACTAATCACGTCAACTTCATTCCATGGTTTGGTTCCTGCCGGGACCAATCCACATACCACCTTCAGGTCATCAGCGGACCACTGATGCTTGAACAAAGACCAACTGCGGCAGGGTTTGTCGGCCTCACTTCCCATCAATCTCTCTTAGTCATTCAATAACCATGACTGTACAAAGAAAATTTATAAAACGTTAGATAAAAGATGTACGAAACACACAAATAGATGTTCAAAAGCCGTACAAATTAAACACTTACATAGAACTGTGAATCCAGTATGTTGATCCTCGGACCGTAGATAGTGGAGTAATATCTCTGACACTTCCGCAGAATATGCAAGTACGTGTCCATATGCTGACAATTTCAACATTTTGTATTGTTAGCATTCTACTATTTCAGAAACATCTTATACACAATGTTCAGGTAAGGACCATACCGTATCCTCCAACTCCCTGATGTTGGTTTGAAATCAATGGAACCAAGGGACACCAACTGGCTCGAGTAGATCCACATCACTCCTGCATAATTGTTGAAGAAGTTAGATAATAAAGTAGTTTTACTTAGCAGTTTCAAAATACAAAATAATTTTTGTAATATCTGTGATTATACTTACAATTCCCCAGTCGAGTTCCTCTTATAGGCTTGGTACGCCGCAAGGTGGTCATGATTTATCAATGCGTGGGGCGCCCATACATGTGGTGGTTGTGGCCTAATCCTTGGCCTCTTCGGCCAAGAGGGGTCAGTGTATGGGGTCCGCTGCTGCCAACCTGGCCTGCGAACCCGATCCTGACGTTGAAGGGGTAGGGTAATCCGGTCCAGCTCAATGCGATCCACTGGATGGGTGAGCTGTAAGGAGGAACTCTGTCCCCATGTATTGCCTCCAGAGGTGCGATGTGTTGAGGGACTATGTCCCCTGTATCGCCTGTAGGGGTGCGCTGTAAGTAGGAACTATGTCGCCGTTGATCGCCTGCAAGCGTAAGCTCTTTGGGTGCACTGAGACTAGGGATCTCTGTCCCTGTGGAATGAATGAAGGGGTGATCTGCACCAGGATCGACCTGAGGGGTATGCTGTAAAGAGGTGCTCTGTACCAAGTCCTGAGAATGAACAGGCTAGTCTAGTAAAACCTGCTGAAGTTCCTGCTCTATCTTCATAGGTGCTGTATCTGTACCACTAGTACCACGAGTAACCTCCTCTCGTGGTGTCACACCAGGCCCCTACTGATCACCCTGATGACTACCTGTCTTCCCTCTGGGACTGAAGTCTCGGTGTCAGTCTTTGTCATCGAAGGGTGGGTCATCGAACCGTGTACATCGAGTACGGGAGTGCGACGTCGAACCCTGAAGCCCTCGAATCAAATCTAGCAACTCCTGATGCTGTTGATCTCGCTTCTCATTACTCTTTCGCACCTCCTCCTGTAACTCGCGTAACGCATCCATCAGTTCAGTATACCGACGGTCCTGAAAAGATTTCGAAATTGTCAGTACTAAAACTATTCACTCAATTGAAATTAAATAGTACGGTAAAAAGAATTATACGTACCTCTACTTGCCCTCCAACGCCTCCTCGTGAGTCATCTCCAGTTCGAGAGTCATCTCTAGTTCGAGGCTCTCTAGGCAACGTGAATCGAACCCGCCTAGTCCTCGCGAGACGAATATGACTACTGTCCGAGTCAGAACCCTCCATATCACTGGGTTCGAAAGACAGACCCTCAGTGTCACTGGTTCCAGCAGTTGTATATCGTTCGGGGTCAGAGACGGGAACAGGTATATCACCGAGATCAGCATCATACAAACTGCCTCCCTGGGAAATGCCCTCAAAGTACCGTTTAGCCCTCTCAGTTGCCGTCGGCACCAATTTCACCCTCGCAAACATCTGAAATTGCAGTTAGACCATTGTAATTGTATACATACTAATAGTTATGAACATAATATATATATATATATATAGATATTTACACTTTCGAGGAAAATGCTATTCAATTTCTCCCCCCTCGGTCGCGTACTCAACTCCCATTTTAGAATTCGGGGGGAGAGCTCGATTTTCCTCCGCTTCCCACATCCGCTGTTGCCAAGCTCGGGGATAACCTCGAAAGCAAATATCTACGAACAGCTAAGAACGATAATAATCCAATGCAATACATCAGTCATATGAAAAAAATAACAAATTCAAAATTCTCACCAACAGGGTGTGTGTTAGCCTATATATGTTGTATGTCTCCGTGGTGTGTACATCAAGGCCCTTTCGTCGCTGGCGTTGTTCAAACCGCCTACGTCGACCATCCAATGCATGCTTGAAACCGTATATAGACCGCCTATACACGTGGGCACTCCACAGGAACCCATCAAAAGCGTCCAAGTCCTCAACTAGGCGAAACTGCCATACTGGAACTTTCTCTCTCTTGTCCAACCCCATCAGTATCCAGTTAAGCATATACAATAAGCATAGCTTAACCACATCGTACTGCTCAGAAAAAACACCAATCCATAGAACGGCTTTCAGCTCTGCATACTCGACTTCATCTCGACCCTCAAAGTACCGCTGGTGTATGCCATTCTCTACCATATCATAGGTCGACATGTTAGAAAGTTCTCCGAACTTCAATCCGGTGATCAGACAAAACTCAACCTTCGAGAACCGGATTGAATGCCTTCCTAACAGAAATCTCATCTCATCTCCAGACCCATCGTGATGCAACTCTCGAATAAGCAACCGATGTACAATGCTAGCTGAAAAATTCATCCCACGATCCATCCGAAGGAGGTGTCCAAAACACAACTCAGTATACCGATGTTGTTCTTCGACCTCAAGATGTTCAGGTACCTTGTTAAGTGCGTTGTCGATATCTGTAAGGTCATCAAAATGGTCATGTCGAGTTATTTTCCCCGAATACCTTTCTTCCTCTGGAGTTTTATACAAATCTTTTAGTTGATTCCTCATCTGCATATTGACATAAAAAAAATATATCTAGTTAAATAAAATAAATAATATAAAAATGAAAGGTTTCGGACACTAAATGAAAAGTCTCGGACACTATATGAAAAGGCTCGGAAACTATATGAAAAGGCTCGGACACTATATGAAAAGGCTCGAACACTATATGAAAAGGCTCGGAAACTATATGAAAAGGCTCAGAAACTATATGAAAGGCTCGGAGATTCTAATTCTAGAAACCTATTCATATTCCTTAAAAAGCTCGGATTACTATTTAAAAGTCTCGGACAATGTTTTAAAAGGCTCGGATCCTATTTTAAAAGTCTTGGAGCCAGTGTGAAAGGCTCGGAGATTCAAATTGCAGAAGCTTATTTAAATTGCTTGTAAAAGGCTTGGATTACATATGACAAAGCTCGGAAAAGGCTCGAAAAAGGTTTTAAAAGGCTCGGAAATTCAAATTGCATAAACCTATTCAAATTGCTAGGAAAAGGCTCGAACTACATGTGAAAAGCTCGGAAAATGCTCGAAAACCCAGAACTTCATCGTGTTCAACAGAATTTTTTCATAAATTTAAACCCTAACCTAATCAAACAAACCTAATCAACAATAAATCAAATCAAATCTAATATACATGTCTAACGAACATCCAACATCAAACGCACATAAAAGTTTCAACAACCAAAACGTGTGAGAAAATCATATCACCTTCTCGTCGACTTCAAGACTGTATCGCCACCGTCGGTAGGTTTCCCATGAGATTTAGTACCGGATTTCTTGCACCCAAGGTCTCTCTTTCCACTGTTCTCTCTCTCTCTCTCAATTTTTTTTCTCTTCAGACGCAAAATGAAAAAAATGAGGGTATTTTTGTCTAGTCACCTAAATAAGTGCCTTTTAAACTTACATTAGTAAATCGGTGACATTCTCATAAAAGCCCCTCGAAATAGTGACAAAAAAATTTTGAACCCCACTTTAAACACCTTTAGTGAAATTAAATATTTTTCGATGAGATTTTTTGTATGCATCCTAAGAAAATTAAAATACACATTTTATAAAAATTTGGAAATTTTTTAGATTTTAGGACTATTTTCTCTTATATTCCCCTATTTTTAAATGTTTTATTTAAAAAAAAAATCGGAAAAAATTAGTTATTGCACCCGATTTAATATATTCAATACAATTTCATTAAAGATGTTTAAAGTATGCATTCTAAAAAGTCCTCATTGAAAAATTATAAATAAATATATATATATATATATATATATATATATATTACCGGTAGGTTATAGATACAATGCTTTGTACAATTTTTCGTATGATATTTGTAAATATTAAATCTGATAATCGTTATAAAAATGATTATCATACTTAAATTTTTATTTTATTTTTATAAAAGGAAAAATAAAAATAAAAAAATAGGAGGCCTTGAAAGTGAAAAGTGGGATCCATATTGTTGTGGAAAACGTGTGTTTACGGTGGATTGATTGTACAAGTGATCATGACCGACCTCAATGAAATAATTGAATCCTCTAGAGTCATTTTCTTTTTGTTAAAGTAGAAGGAATCAAAAGTTTACATATTATCATAAACAGAACACGGTGGAACCTATAGGCTACAACAATCACGTACTGATTGATATTAGTTTAGAAAGGTCTGTATAGTGGTTTCCCTCTTTTCCCAGTTGGCTTTATCTGATGTAAAATAGAATTGGTGGAGCATCGAATAAGTATAAACAGCAATGAGCAACTAGGTTGAATTCCAATTTCCAAGCACTAAAAAAAAAAACCAACACAAAGTTATCAAAGTTAAATCTTCAAGGGTTGCCATAGAAACAGAATAGATGAGTCAATTTTTTGTACAGAAAAAGGCCCACCACTACGATCAAAAATTTGTCCATTTCTTCACCAGACACCAGACGTACACTCCTCTTCGCTTTTAACATCATTTTACCATTATGCCCATCATTTTAACATATACTCCTCTTCGTTTTGATTGAATGCATAAGAAGTTTGGATTAATAGCATTTGATTTGGATTATCATAATTGATTTGGGTTTATGGAATTAATTTTGGTTTTTCTCTGTAGAATTTGATTGAAGAAAGTTGGATTGTGTTCAGAGAGTGAGAAAATATAAGGAAAAAAAAAAAAGTGTGGATCTCTTAATGGGAATTAGATAAAGGGACAATTGAACATGTAAGTTTCACGTTACCACATGGAGGGTAACGTGATTCTCTTGATAATCACTTTCCTGAGAATCAAAAAACGCAAACCTAATAATAAACATGTGAATGTTATCATATTCTCATTCTCATACAAATATTACCCCATATCAAACGATTCCGTTCAAATTGATAGGGTGAATAGTGGATGTAGCTAAATTGCTGCAGTGGAACAGTATCGGGATTCACATTGTTTTGGTATTTTTGCACGTGGCAATATGTAATTGGACCGTCCAGTTAAAACTCACATGCTAACCATTGCCCATAATAGAGGAACTTTCAACTACTCTAATTAAGCCCTCATTGAAAACCAAAATAATATATATAATATTATTAAAATTAAATTAATATCACATATTTTCTTGAGTTCCACATAAACCACAATTACATAAATAATTTTAAAACATACAAATATAAAGTAACTTGACAGTTTTAATTTACTGTTACTTTTGCTTCTATATATATATATATATATTTTTTTTTTTTGAAAACTTTCTATTTTTGATGTCTATACCATTAAAAAAATGACGATATTAACAATATTGTTCCAAAACAAAGAATAGGGAAAGGTGAATGATTGAGGTGATAAAACAAAGAATTATTAATTTATCAAAATATGAATATAAAAACATTATAATTACAATATTAATCATTCATTTCGGATTTGTTATATATTTAATATAACAAAAACTTCTATAGAAAAACTCGTACGGACAATTGAAAGAAAAAAAAAAAAACCATTATTATTCTGTTCATCTGCTACGCTATGGATATCAGAATAACAAACTTCAACTTCGTTGACTCTTGCAAAGGTACCGAAATTGGGAAATAAATTAGAGAAAACTCTCATATTTTTATTCAATGATCAACTAATTGTCTCTAAGGGCTATAATAGCTCTTATTTTTAATTAAAAAGAAACCTATCTAGTAAAGAAATTAGATTTCAAATCATAAAATAATAAAAAAGAAACTTATCTAATAAGAAAATTAGATTTTATTTACTAAAATCAAATTATAAAATAATTTATTACCTAATTAAATATATAATAAATCGAAATGTAATAATAATAATAATAATAATAATAATAATAATAATAATAATATGGCTGTCCTGGTTTGTATGAAGCCAACTCTTTGTTTGGGAGGTAAGTATGATAAAATATAAAATATTAAATATTAAATACATCTGTTAAAGGAATATTTATTAAATATAACTATTCATCTCTCTCACGTGCTCTCTTATTTCGAGACTTAAATATAGGGTGACATGGATATAGAGTAGGAGTGCAACTTTGCTCACCCACTTTAACCGGAGGATAATGCTAATTTTGAGTTTTGGGTTAAATCTAAGATATGTGTCATTATTTGAGATGGGGATAATACTTACCTCTGGTTAAGGTGGGCAAGCAAAGTTACACTCTATAGGATAGGCATATACCGAAAATATAGAGACAAGGAAAATCTTAGCTGTAAAATCATCCAAATTGAAACTTATTAGGCGGAAGAGTTTTAAAAAAAAAATCCACTAAAAGGGATCAATCAAATTTGAAATTTGGAAAATGATATATCAATTATATATATATAAATATATATATATATATATATATAAATATGTAGTCATTACTACTATGTCCCACTTCAACCACCCTATTTTAATAATCCCATACAATTAGAGATGTACATTTTTTTTCGGGGTCCCAATTCCCCGTGTCCCCATCCCCATTTGGAGATTTTTTTTTGGGAAAAAATGGGGGTGGGGGATGGGGATGAAAATCATCCCCAAATTGAAATGAGGATGGGGATGGGGATGGGGATGGGGGACCCCTCCCCCCTCCCCATCCACATTTCCCCATTTTCCCCACAATTATGTTGAAATGGGGATGGGAGGGAGGTCCCCCATCCCCATTTCCCCATTTCCCCTAAACATATATAAATATAATTATAATATATATTTTTAATTTTTTTGTTTATTCTTTGAAAACCCTAACTCCCTAATTATATATACACATTTTACATAAAATGCACTAATGAATTTTATTTTATATTTGTAATGGAATGTTTGTTTTTTTAATTTAATTTGTAAATTTTAGTCAAATGGGGAAATAAGGGAATGGGAGAAACGGGGAAATAGGGAAAAATGGAAAAAAAACGGGAAAAATGGGGAATTGGGGATGGGGATGGATATAGGTCCCCCAAAATTATCCCCATTTTCCCCAAATGGGGAAATGGGGGGGGGGGGGGGGGGGGGGATGGGGATGGGGATGGGGGGACCTATATCCATCCCCATTCCCCAAACGTGCATCTCTACATACAATGATACAAGTTGCCAACAAAAACTTTTTGTGATGTTGTGAGGGCAACCAATATAATACTACTATTTTGAGAAAGAGAGCTTATCTTTATAATCTATAAATTATCTTTTCACACTCTAATTTATTTTTTTTATTAATAAAATTTTTAACCTAAATTAAAATTACCAAATAAGATTAAAAAAAAATTAAAGACACTCCAAACTAATTAAATTATTAAAAAAAATCACTCATAAATCATTAGAATAAATATTACGTATTAAACTCTCTCTCATAAATATATTATTAACATATTAAACAATCTCTCCTAATTAATTTCTCTCAATTAAAAAAAAAAAAATCATATTTTCATACTTTCTCTATCAATTTTTGATTAATAGTTAAAGAAAAAAAAAAAATTATGAATATTTTAGTTTTTTACTAACAGTAATATATATATTAAAAAGTCAATTTTCAAAAAAAAAAAAAAAAAAGATATATGAAAGCTTGAATTGTTTCAATTAGATTCGATTAAATTCAGAATTTTTAAGACTAATGAAATAATTAAAGTTCTCTAGGCAATCGCATACCTACAAAAGTAACAAAAATCATTTTCATATTTCGATTAAAAAAAAAAAAAAAAACTAAATACTTGTTTTTTGAGTTTTTTATTTATTATTATTTTATTATTTTTAAATATATACATACATATGGTTACTAAAAATCAAACATATTAGTAAGTTTTTTTTTTATTTTTTTATTTTTTAACTGTTAATCTTGCTTAAAAAAGAATGAAGATAGAAAATTATAGATATGTATTGGGAGATAGAGAGTTTAATATGGTAATTAAAAATTTAGGAGAGAGTATTTAATATGTAATAATTAATTTAATGATTTAGGAGAGATAATTTATATTTTTAATAATTTAATTCAAAAAAGATAAAAAGGATAATGTTGTAACAAAATGAAATGCTTTTAGAATTTTTTAAAATTTAAATTTTGAAAATTGAGTGTTTTTAGAAAAGGAGTGTAAAAAGAAAAAAAATTGGATTGTTAAAATAAGCTCTCTTTGGGAAATTAATCATTGGTGGTGGGCACATGAATCACATGGCAACAGTACTTGTGATGGAGAATTCGGTCATGTTGTCAACACGGGTGTAGTTCAATTGGTAGATGAACGAGTATAAGATCTAGACAAATGACTCTCAGATCAACGGTTCGAATCCTACTAATAGTGAGAGCTTTTAAAAAATTATCTAATACCGGATTAATAAATAATATTGTCAAAAAAAAAAAAAAAGGGTCATGAAGATTGGGCATTATATATGTCAATAATTGAATGTCATCAATTGCACTTTTAGAGATTCTTTTTGCAAATTGGGGACGGTAGAAGTAGAATAATGTACTCATGCATGTAAACAATCACACACTTCATGGATTTCATGCATTCAATGCATTCTGGCTTGATTCCATGTGAGGTGGAGTCGGTTGCTTTAGTTGTTGCTAATCTTATTAAGTCGGTCGGGCATGGCCCCTCTCTCTGGTGTTCGTTTGTTTATTACTGATATCCTTCGCTTTTGGTCTCGGAATCCTCTGTGTAAGGTTTTTAATTACGTTTCTAGAAGTGCCAATTTGGCTGCTCATAGTCTTGTGAAGCTTAGTTTTTCTGTCCCCTTTGATGTGTTCTTGTTGGAAGATGTTCCACAGAGTGTGTTGCCTGTTGTGTTGGGCGACATTCCTGTCCCTATGTAACCTCTTTTCGCTTTTTTAATGAATTCTTTTGTCAAAAAAAAAAAAACTAAGCTTCGCAAGACTATGAGCAGCCAAATTGGACCAGCTCCTAATTATTTAGTTTATTTTTTATTTTTTAGATTTTAATTTCTTGTAACACCTAAACATAAAACAAAATATATAATTAGGATTTGTTTTCTCTATCATTTAAGTGCCTAGGATTGAAAAAAAAAAGTATGAGAGGATCCTAGCTCATAAGTATAAGAATATTCTTATTATTAGGGGTGGGCACTTGAACATAAACCGACCTGAACGAATTAATTTGAACATAATTTTTCGTATTCATATCGTTTATGTTCAGTTTTTGACTTCAACAAATCGATTTTATAAGCCAATACAAATAATCAATTTAAACGATGGTTCAATTTTCCACGTAAGCTCAATTGTATAAATTAGTTCAAATTTCACTTTTATTGAGATTAAAAAAATAAAATAAAATAAAATAACTAATTGAGAATTTTTTTTTTGAAGGAGCGTGACCTCCAACCAATTACCATTTTTTAATTTAAAATTTATTAATTATAATAAAAGTTAAATAATTTATTACAAAATAGATGGATATTTAATCTGTATCACTTGAAGAGCTAAAATTGACAGCAATAGAAATTTTTTAAAACTGCATAAAAATATAAAAGCATATTCAAAGCGTGTTGGGATGCATGCTTTTCATTTTATTTTTAGTTTCTATTATTTTATAATTTATTAGGTATATATCTTTTGAAGAATCTAACATTCTTTCTCATGCCATAGTAGGGTGGTCCTTCTTCTTCCATGCACATGCTTTGCAGGAATTGATTGCCTTAATCACTATGTGAATATGTCATTGCTTTTGTTGAGCTTGTGGGGCTCCAACACCTGAAGAGGTTACTGATAGTGATGGTTGGTTTCAATTTAATCAATGGAAATATTCTTGTATATATCCATGTCAGTGTGTGTGGCTGTTTCATGTAAAAAAAATTTAAAAAAATTAAAAATTAAAAATTAAAAGTGATTATTTATTATTTAAAGGTTGAATGATAAAAAATAATAAAAAAAATTAAAAAAAAAATTATTTACCTCCACCACTAACCGGAGGAAGTTGACACCAGCTTGACTTAAACTTAAGTGGCCAAAGGGAATAAAAATTCATGACATTTTGTGAATTTAGAAAGAGAGAGAAAAGAGGTAGTCAGTTAGATGAACATGAACCTCTTTTCTCTCTTTTGAGCAATCAGTCAAAAACAATAAATTAGTAAGGCACCAAAATCAATTACCAAGTCTGGTGAGCTAATTAATTATTCAGTGTAGCCTTGCTCATCAGCTAATTAGCCAAAACAAGATTCAAGAGTTCACACTTCACAACAATATGATCAGATGGCCTTTCTGATCCATCAATCTTGAATCATAAAAAAGAGTAAAAATTGAGCGATTGAAATGTAAACATAAAAAACCCAGAAAACCCCAATTGGTAACAAGCTAAAAATCAACAACAAAAAAAAAGTTTTAATGCATTGCTGCACAACACAGGATATTTTCTGCTCAACTTTTATTCTCTAAAAAAAGTTTATATATTCAATTATTCAAATCTGAAAATGAAAATTTTATTTTAATTTTTGATCCTTTTATTAGGAGACTAGCATAATCTGAGGCCTTGTCAGAAAGTACACATGATCCAAACTCATACGGTGTAATTAACTTATTACTTCAAGTAGCATTTTGTTTGTACATGAGGCTGTGTGATATGATACTGGCTGGTAGCAATTAGTTTAATATGATACAACAGAATCATATTTTCCAACATATTTGATGTTTTTAGAACTGTTTTTTAAACGCTTTCAATCCGACAATGTTTAAGGTTTGAGTTACCGATATATATAGTAGAAAACTGCACATACAAACACAAATCTAAATCACACACGTAGATAATAAACGAGAGGAAACGAAGACACAAGAAATTTTACATGGTTCGGCAAAAGCTTACGTCCACAAAACATACCAGCACTTAAATCCACTATCATAGTTGATTACAATCTCTCAGTCTCTCTATCAGTCTTTCAAAAGCAATTTTAGAGTTGTTTGAAATGGCATAAGTAAGATGGTGGAAAAAAAAAAAAAATAGAGCTACTAATATTGATCACTACAAGAAAAAATGGGGATGATTTTTATTTATTTATTTATTTTTTTGTCTCAATAGCCCAAAATTTGTCTCTGGAGACCTATTGGACGAAAAAAAAATCGTCTCAAATTATGTCGTCTCAGGTGGGTTGCAATAAGTCTATTGGGATGAAAATTCAAGTTCAGCTCTAAAGAGTACCAATAGAGACGAAACACATTTTTTTTATAAAAAAAAAAATTATTTCTTTGATAAGCTACAGGGACAAAATGGTAAAAAAATATATATAGATATATTAACCCCCTATACCTACCAACCAGGTCACTCCCATGGCATGCTTTAACACTGGCTGTCTGGCTACAAGATTCACTTTGCTAACAATTTCACAATATTTATATAAAACAATTAACATATATAATTTGTTAAATTTTATTTTAAATAAAATTTTGTTGGAAATTAAAAAAAAAAAAAAAAAAAACTTGTTGGATAAAAATTTAAACTCCTTCCACTAATCAAAATTAAAAGAAAAAAAAATGTTTATTGGAGCATTTCATAAAACTATTTTTTAAATCATATACAGTTAAGTTATGAAACTATCAGAACTTAGTGACATTATATAAGTACGATTTAGAATGCAAGTATTATTATATAGGAGATGTTCCTCTATATCTTGCGATTTAATGAACAAATGCAAATCTCGAATTCCTATCATAAAAGAAAATGAGAAATGTACAACCACTTTCCTAGGAGTAGTTGTGCGTTATAATATTTAAGATCACAACATATTTAATACTGTTATTATTTTTATTTATTATATTTAAAAATAAAAATAATAAAATTTTTTAATTTTTTAATTAATTTATAGTAATTAATAATAAAAAGGTGAAGAAAATTAATTAACATTTAAAATTTTAAATAAAAGAAAACCTCTTAAAACTAATAATAATTGATCCTTATGTAGAACTTATTTGGACAAACCAAAATTCATCCTGATAGAGAACCACTTTGAACGACCAAAATGATCTATATTGCCTCATTTTCTAATTTATTTGGTAATTTAATTATTAATCTGTCTCTTAGAAAAAATGTCAAAAAAAAATCAAAATTTTCTAAAAAAATTAATTAATTATTATAATTTTAAATAAAAAGAAAACATAATGGGACATAACAAAATTTATCCAGATAGATAGTCCATTAGGATGAATAATTTATTTCGTCCCAATAAACGTTATATTGAGATAAAAATGTTTCATCAATATAGATCTTACCGCTTTGGATGAAATTTGTCTTGATAAACAATTTATTGAGACGAATAATTTATTTTGTCCCAATAAACATTCATTGGGACAAAAATATTTCGTCCTTAAAGGTCATATAGGATTTGCACTTTTGATGGATAAATAATTTGTTTCGTCTCAATAGACATTCTATTAGAACAAATTTTTTTGTCCTTAAAAGTTTTATCTAATTTGCATTTTTTTTGGGGGGTTGTTTCATAATTGTTTAAGGTTTTAATTATTTATTTTCATGTAAGAAGATGGATTTACCCTCAATCCATTAAGTATACGGTTAATCAAACTATTAGTCAATGGATTTCATGATATGTTAGTGCAATATAATTAAGGCAAAAGTTGATGACGCATGCAATGTTACATAAATTTCGGGGATGTTTGTGCAATTCCCCCTAAAACAAAACCCCTCAAACTTACATATAGTAGTATAGTACAATATACTGCAATTTATTAATACATAAACTAATTTAATAACAATTGCTTAGGAACTAGCTAGATGAATCAAACGAGTTACCAATGACCATTCGGAGGATAATTGGTAAGACCTATTTATTTCGTTTAAAGTTGAACTCCTTCGATTTGAAAAAGGATGCTCAAAGTTTAGAATTGTGCTCAACATACTATTTGTTTCATTTATTGTGTAAGAAAACAATTCAAATTCAAATTTTTATGCCCGATGGATTCGGATATTCAATTTTACATTAACGATCCCATATTTATTCAATTTTACAGGATTACTTGCGTTGGTTGGATTTGTTAGAAAAAATTTATAAAAAAAAAAAAAAAAAAAAAAAAATTAATACATTAATTGCTCTCTTTCCTTGCTTGACAAGCAATGACTGATCTGATCGATGATGCAGTTGATCAACATTAGAGAAAAGTGTGCTTTAGGCTCTGCAGATTTGAAATGCTATCCATCATCTCCTACTCTATGCAGGTATTAATTTCGTTCTCTCATTTCTTTCAAGCAAGTCTTCTGCTCTCAGATGGACCCAGCATCGCAACACCCACCCCTCTCTCGCAATCTAATTGTTTTCTTATTTGTATCTTTTTTCAGCTGAGTTGCGCTTTATTGATATCACTCTATACAAAAATCTTAGATATCATACGTACATTTGATATAAGGATTTGTATATTTTGATATCAAAAATTTCCAATATGAGTTTGTGCCTTCTTTCTAATTCCTGAAACTCAGTACTGGTAATTAAATTCTTTTTAAAAGACTGTTTTAATATGATGACAAATGATATGCAAGATGTAATACTTCAAAAAAATAATAAATAATAAATAAATAAATAAAAGGTGATATGCAAGTTAAAGAAATGCTTCCTTAGATGGAATTTACGTAAATGGATTTCCACTTTAATATATTTGTTAGAATAAAATATATTAAATTAATTTTTAAAATTGAATTAAATAAATTTAATATTTAAAGACTCTAAGTAAATGGATCTCCACTAAATTTAATATTTACTCTCATGATAAAACATTTAAATGGGTCTAACAAACCCAACCCAAAGTGGGCCTCAGCTTTTTTTTTTGTGAAAAAGTCCATTATGATAATGGACTGATTGGAACTGGACCAGTGTTGGAATGATCCCCAATTAAACAAACCTAAAGCATGAATTTTAATGGACTCTCTCTCTCTCTCTCTCTCTCTCTCTCTCTCACACACCCCTTTTTCAATTTTATGAATTTTAAAACTATTCTGATAACATGCCCCAAACTGCCCAAAGTAAAGAACGTCGTTTCACAGAAACAATTTTTATAATATATAAATTTAAAAGAAATGGATAGTCAAGATTAAAAAGAGATTCAAAGTAATTAATTGAAAACAAAAAGTCAAAAACCATACCTTAAATGTTGACAAAGACAGAGTTTCAAGATAGAGAGAGAGAGATAGAGAAGTTTGCTGAGCCAACCTTCATCTAATTGTTTTTGATTCGTTTAATTGTTTTTGATTCGGTAGTCTCACTATAATGATAATTCAATCGGGCATGATTTTGAAGTTTATTTTTGTTTGATTGAATTAGTTAATTGAGCCCTGATTTTTATAAAAGAAAATAAAAGAGAATAAAAAAGTAACAATATTTACACCTCTTAAAAACTGTATGTACACCTCCAAATTAGTATGTTTTTAAAAATCCAATAATACCCTTGAATAAAATTACTAAGAGGATTAATTGTTCATTTGTTTGTTAGTACACCCACCAATAGGGACGACAATGGATCGGATTGAGTATGGATACCGCAATATCCATCCTCCTACTTTGTTTGAGATATATATCTCCATCCTTGCATCTATCCCCAATTCTAAGTGAGCGGGGCGGATTCGGATAATCCGTTAATTAAGATAGAGACATCCATCCTCGCTCTGTTTATATCAGTATCTGATGAAAAAACTTTAAATTTTTATAGTTTATAAGAGAAAAATGTAACTAACATATGTAACGGCACATTTTATCCTATTTAAAGATAAACAAATACATCTAATAAAGTTCAAATATAAAAATTAAAATAACTTATATAATTATAATTAATAATTGTATAATAAATTTTTATATTTTTAAAATATTAAAACCTATAATGGATCCGGATGGGGATGGATATCCATAGACAATATCCATCCCTATCCCCAAAAATAAAATGGATATTAGGATGACATCCATCCCCGCTCCATCCCTAAAATAATAGTATCCATCCCCATTTTAAATGGAGCGGATTCTTACGGATATTCGTATCCGTGGATAATTTTGTCATCCCTACTCACCAATAATCATTAATTAGTTTCCTATTTTAATATTTTGTATTTTTTTTTCCTATTAATGGTTTGATATTAACATATATCATAAAAACTCTTTCCATTTTAATAAACCATATATTCCCTTTTAAATATATTTTTAACCCTTTTTAAGGAAATACTAATTGATTGTTAAGTATGAAAAATGAACCAAAATCATAAGATAAATTTTGTTGTGAAAAAAAGTAAGTTTTAAATTAAATTTTATTATTTTGTTATAAGAACAAAATCATTATGTATATAAACAAACTTTTAAATTTACTGTATTATCTATATATTTTTATTTCTTTCAAACATATTTTAGATTTTTTTTTGGAAGTTGATATTGACACCCACAAAACTTAGTACACCCATATTTTATTAAAAAAATTAATTACAAAAATATCTCAATAGAAATTTACCAATAAGGACAAGTTACTTTAATTAAAAATAAACTAAATACTATATGAACTCATTGATTGCACTTATATCTTCAACTATATTTATTTATTAAATAAAACTTACCTTTCAAAAAAAAAAAAAAAAAAACTTATGATAAACCCTAATTAAACTTTATTTTTATTTCAAGTATCAAATTTTCTCATCGTCACATAATTATTATATTGTTTTTGTCTTTCTTTTATATGTAGTTATAAACTCTATCAATTTATTTTATTTTATTTTATTTTTAACTATAGCTATAAATATCAACAATTTTTTTTTTTTTTTTTTTTTTTTTTTTTGTAATATAGCTATAGAGGTCAATAAGAATTTTTTTTTTTTTTTAAGATGATTGTTTAAATAAGAGAATTTTAAATTGCAAATCTTTTGATTCTATATACATATTCCCTTTTATAAGGCTCCTACATTCAAGATATTTTCAATGTAGTAAATTGGATCATCATTAAAAAAAGATTTGATTCCAAAAATAATATAATTTTTTTTTTTTTTTTTTTTTTATAAATTGGATGTGGTAATAATTTAAAAGTGTTTATAAATAATATATATTAAAATGAGTATATTTATTTTCAATGAGGGTACTGTTGACATTAGGATAGGTGTTTATAGTAATATTTAATTTTTAAAATTTAGACATGATTGTACTTATAAAAATGGGTGTACTAATAAGTTTTATGGGTGTCAATATCCGTACCTTATTTATTTATTTATTTTTATCAATATTAGAAGTTCTTTCTTGTAAAAAATAAAATAAAATAGATGTTCTTCAATTTCATCGAACGCCTATCTTTTTTTGTTGACATATCATTTAACACCTAACTAATTCTACATCAATTGGGATATAACACAAATCTTACATTTCAATAACTCTCTAAAAAAGAAAGTGGTTCTCTAATATTAAAAAAAAAAAAAAAAAAACATTCTTAAAATGGAATTTTAACGAAAAATAGAATTCGATTTTTTAAGAGAAAATAAGTGGGGAAGAGAAAGAATAGTAAGAGAATTAAAGGAAACAACAAAATTTGAAATAGTAATAAAGATGATTGAATAACATAATAATAGTTATAGGTGGTTTGTACTTACCAAAATACAATACAATATAATTAAAAAAAAGGGTATTTTTGGTATTAAATGGGGTTTAGCTACAAATTATAGATTTCAAAAAAAATTTAATTGATGTGATTACAAAAGGGGTGTAGAAACGGTGTTTGAAAGGTGTCATTATCACCACTCTTAAAAAAAAGGTAAAGAAAAGTGTGAGATTGAACCATTTTTAAACTTAAATAAATTAGATTCTAATTTTTTTTTATTATTTAAAAAAAGAAATAGATTGGACCAATTGGGTACCCAACAAAATGCTTTGTTTACTCACATGAGCTGGATCTGTTTCAAACACCTCTCACCAAATCTTGCCACCAACAATTGCCACCTTTTCCATATGCATTCTGTTTATGGCAAGTGGCACCTCTTCAGTATAATTTTATTGTATGCTCAGTACTCACACGTGTCACTTCTCTTTATCAATCATCATGCACTCCTTCAACATTTGCTTTTCTCTCTCTCTTTTTTTTAATTTTTTTTTTTATTATTATTTTTTATAATAAAATCTTTATATTTGTCTGATAAGTGATAACCAAAACGGGGTGCATGTTATTCACTTACAATTTGCGGATAACACTATTCTTTTTGTTAAGCCAAAATTAGAGTACCTCTTGAATGTGAAACGGATATTTGATTGATTTGAATTGGTTTCGGGGTTGTAAATTAATTTTCACAAATCTTGTATTGTCAAGGTGGGGAACAAAGGGCTTTCGGAGAACGTTTGGGCTGAGGTTCTTAGATGTAAAAAGGTCAATCTCCCTATTTCATATTTAGGCCTCCCTTTAGGGGCGAATCCTTGCTCCAAGAAGTCTAGGATCCGGTTCTTCAAAAAATTCGAAATTATGTTTTTTTGTCTAAAAGTGGGAGATCGGTGTTGATCAAGGCAGTTCTTTCGAACATCTTAACTTATTATATGTCAATGTTTAAGATACCTGTAGGGGTGGCTCAAGAGATTGAGAGGCTTCAAAGGGAATTCTTTTGGGGAGACGGGGTTGCGAATAGAAAGATTCACTCAATAGATTGGACAACGATTTGCAAGAGCAAGTCGAAGGGTGGTCTTGGGATAGGCCGTATTTTAGATAAAAATGTGGGTTTGTTAGCCAAATGGGTTTGGCGGTTTGGATACAAGGAGCATTCTTTATGGAAACAGGTTCTTTGTGCCAAATACAGAGTGAATTGTAGTGAACTGTGGTGGCAGTGGAATAACTCTTATCAGGCCTCTGTTTTTGTCAAGACAATCCACAAGTTGCTAGAGAATGGCACTCCTTCTGCTTCTGTCCTTAAGGAAGGCCTTCCAATCGTCATCGGGGTGTGGGAATAGAGCCAATTTTTGGGAGGATATTCGGTGGGATTCTATCCCTCTAAAAAGCGTGTTTCCAAGGATTTTTGCCCTCTCCACGAAGAAGGATTGTAAGGTGTTTGAGTTCGGGATTTGGCAAGGGGCGAATTGGGAGTGGAAAATTCCTTTGAGGCGTTCCTTGTTCGGCTTGGAAGAAGAGCAGTGGAAATGCTTCTTAACAGCGTTGGACAGTGTGAAGATTCGTAACAGAATTGAAGACACAATTGCCTGGTCTTTTAATCCGAAAGGCGTGTTTTCGGTCAGCTCTTTTGGTAAGTGTCTGGAGAGCTCCCCGACGAATTATCAGTGCAATACTAAGCTGATTTGGAATGGTTTTTGCCCTCCAAAGGTGGATGTTTTTGTTTGGAATCTGTTGAAAGGCAGAACTCTTGTTAAGGATGTGTTGTACAGGTTAGGGATGCTCACTTCTTTGAATTCAAGCTGTGTGTTTTGCAAGACTGCTGCAGAACAATAGACCATTTATTCTTGAATTGTAGCTGGTCTTTGAAACTTTGGAAGGTTTGTATGAGTTGGTGGGATGTCCAATGCTGCCACAATTTCAGTTTCAAGGAGTGGATGGAAGGGTGGTTAGGCTTCAGCCCCTCGGAGGATGGTATATTCTATCTGTTTTCTGCTAGTGTTTGGACAATCTGGGAGAGCCGCAATCAGTCATTTTTCAATAACACTGAGACCACCAGTGAGTGCGCCTCCGATATGATCAAATTTAGAGTAGGGTGGTGGTTCAAATATTGCGGGATTGGCTCTCAGGATACGATCACCAACCTCATGCTCAACTTAAAAGACTTGTGCAAAGATAGGACTGTGATCAAGCGTCCTGTCAGTGTAGACTGGACTCCTCCCTCTCCCAATGGTCTCAAATTCAACGTGGACGGGTCCGCTAAAGGCAAGCCGGGACCTGTCGGGATTGGAGGTGTTCTTAGAGACTCTAGAGGCAAGATTCTATGCCTTTTTTTTTTCATTTTTTGTAGGGAATGAAGACTCAAAACACTTCGGAGATTCTTGCGATTCACAGAGCTTGTGCGTTATATGTCTCCAGGCCTGACTTTATTGGTAAAGAAATCACCATTGCCAGTGATTTGAAGACTACGGTGTCTTAGGTGAACAAATCGGAAGGCATTGGCAGTTATAAACAAGTCAAAATCATTTATGACATTCATAATTTTCTGATTTTGCTGGGCGGATAAGCTTAAGTGGTTTTTAATCCAAGACCTTCAAATTCTTTTGCTGACAATCTTACGAAGTCTGGCTCTAACATGGAAGGGGATAAGCTGGAGTGGAGTCTGAGCTGAGTTGGTTCTGCTTCTCCTGTTTGCGCATGCCATGTTTTCCCTGTCCCGCTGTTGTCTGTCTTTGTTTTTTCGGGTTCGCTTGGATGTGTGTTTTTTTGGGGGGCTTGGTCTATTCCCCTTTTTTCCTGGTAGTGCCTTGTGTTTCGTTTTTTTGCTCCCTTTGCCGCCCTTTGTGGTCGATGAATAAAAAATGCTATTCAAAAAATATATATAAAGTCAACTAACGGCTAATAGTAGAAGGTTTTTTTTTCTGATTATTCAAACTAAAAGGTTTACTCTGATATCTAATCAAAAGTCAGGAGGTTATTTACAATTCTCCCTTTTTTAAATAAAAAATGAGCTTGGAAAATATTACCCTTTTAATTGGATGATTTTTTGAATGACATAAAATATATGGTAATGTCAGTGTCCTTAAGACATATGATAACAACTACATTATTTCTATTAAAAGAAACAAAAAGCAGTATTTATTCCATATAAACATATAAGAAGTTCAAATCTAAAAATTCTTTATATTCTTTCATTAAACAATATGGTGTCAACAATATTTAGTAGCTAAACTATTCCTATTGTTTTGTATCGGTAAATAATTAAACCTTTACTCGTATTTAAAGGGCCTTTGCCTCATGTGAAAGGAGAATTTGAGATGAATTGAATATTTCTCACTCTATTATTCTGTTTTATTATCGAGTTATTTTAGGGCCTTTTTGATTGTTCCATATAACACTTAATGGCACTTAATGTGTGTCATTAAGTTGTTTCATTTGATTTTTTAAGTTATAAAATTACTGAATGAGCTCCTAAAATCAATTTTTATTTTTTATTTATTATTTTTTTTTAAGTGAGGGTTTCACTTAATGAAAAATAACTAAAATGTATATCAATTTACTACTTCCAAATTTATACTTACAAATCTTATTTATTTTCAGTTTTTTTCCTTCTCTCAAATTTATACTTTCTCACTATATATATATATATATATATACAGAAATTCTATTATTAGTTCGAACTGACAAAAGTTATATTAGTTCCTTATATATGAGCCACTAGATTTAAATATTTTGAATTGGCTGTATACACTTGTCAGTCAAAGTATTTAAATCCAGTGACCCACATACAAGGAACTGATATAACTTTTGTCAGTTCGAACTGATAATAGAAAGACTGTATATATAAATATATATATATATATATATATATATATTTCAACATGTTGTGACATTGTAATTTGTATGTACTTTTTTCATTTGAATATTTTGCCCTCAGTTCATCTCCACTGCTTATTGAGCATAAAATAAAATACGTTACGTCTAAAAATTCTCAATGGATATATAATATGATTTAGATATTATATAGTTTTGTCAATTAATTGAAACATACCCTAAGAAATTTAATATCCATGAAAAAAGAAAATCAATGTATGATCAACAGAAATGGACCCCTCCACTACCGGTAGCAATATAGCTGGATTTTAAGTTATCTTGATAGAGTACCGATTATCCTTCTTTGTCTACAGGATAATAAACTGATTACTACTCATGAAAGCACTTTCCAAAAAGTTATTTTTATTGAACCTAAAGCAGCAGACCACCGTTGGAAAAATGGTGAATGGGTTAATGAGAAATTGATACTCAAAATGCACCCGTTGAATTGGGAAAAAAATATGAGTTTCACATTAGTGGGAAAATAAATGCGTAGTCAAGCATATATACAATCACTTGTGTATTAGCTTACAAGCATATGTAGCATAGAGGGTCTCTCACGGACCACATGTTCAACGACTTGTGTGCGGACGCGGATGCGAATGTCGTAATGGTTCGAACCGTGGGTGTGCACCCGTGACTCAACACATTTTGCTACTTCGTTGACTTTTTCAAGTTCAAAAGAAATGGCAGCAATTAATTCTGTGATTCAGGGCCAGTTTGGTACTGCTGTAACTTTTATAATAATTATTGTTAGGTGTGTTGAAGAAATAATCAGCTGTGAAGTTAATCAGCAAATGTTTGGTTTATTATACTTTTAAAACTATTGTATAGCTCAAAAACAGTATACGTATGTTTGGTAATTTTATTTCAAAAGTACTGAAATTAGTTACAATGACTAAAATAGATATGATTTTAGAACCTTATTTTATTTTATTTTTCATTAAGTATATATATTAAATCAATATTTAAAAAAAATATTTAAATTAGAAAAAAAAAATCCATAAGAATAATAAAAATATTTTTTAAAGATTTTATAAATCAAATCAATATTTAAGTATAATCTTTAATTTTAAGATAAAATAAAGAATATAAATGATTTTAATTTAATTTCATAAGGATAATAATGATATTTTAAAAGATTCATTAAATGCTGAAATAGATTATTTCATAATCACTTTAAAAAAGTAACCCTCCACCTACTTCTCAAAATCACTATCAAAACTTGTCAGATTATCAATTAATTACTTTTGGATATTTTTACCAAACATCATTTTATGTTAAAATTATAAAATAAGCTGATTTTAACTTCTCAAAAGCAATACTAAATTAAAATTGTTATCACCAAATTAATGGTGATTGATTTCCAATTAATATTGTATTTAAATTAAATGGAAATATTTAAATCTTGTATGTAAAAGAATAAGAAATAAGAAACTGCCATCGATAGACCGAAAAATTAGATTTCCTTGATCTACAGTTCTTCTATTCTTCTTGCTCCAGTTGTTCTTCGGTTTTGGGCGTTTATCTGGTAAGTTCAAATCTTAATAATTTGAGTTCGTTGATAGTGGTGATGTTAATACACAACCACTGTGAATCGTTGTATCCTGGGACATAAACGCCAAACACATACGGTGTTGACGGCAAATTTGTCTTTAAGGACACCATGTGAAACATGGGCCTCGATTCTAAGTTCTTTAGACTTTATTTCAGTTCTATCTGTTTTCACATTGATGATTGGTGGTAACACAAAATACAATATAATTTTTGGGGAACAATCCCTCCTCATCAGCTCACTAATGCGAAACTAACCTTGCTTAGTCTAAGCAAAGTTAGTTATATTCAACATACAATAGACAAGCTGATGATGATCAGCTAATCAACTGATCATTTACTTGAGCATTTACTTAATCATCACTGTATATTGACTTGATCATTAGTTGATTTTTCAGATTGAATAATGTACTGCTCACGAGCGCATTGCAAACTCATCTTTAATTCCCACGTTTGAAGTATTAGTTAAAATTTTCGTTTTTCTTGTAGTGCAAGTACTGCTCATGAGCTCCTTGGAAAATCATGAAAACTAACCCACTTTTTTGAATAAAAGGGTGTTTGAAATTTTGCATCAAATTAATCAATTCAAATAAAATGTTTAGAACACCACCTTGTTGAGAACTTTTTGTCCACACAAATGGAGAATACAATGACCCCATTTGGTGAATTTTGGATTTAATTTGTTTCAATCACATATATTTCACGTCTACTTTGTTTTATATGTGATACTACTATTCAATTCACTTTCAATGTTTACAATAGAAATACATGCTGTTCTTTTTGTCACTTTTGTTTTTTTTTTTTTTGAAATGGCAATGTATATTAAAGAGCAAAAAGCTCAAAGGCAACGAAGCCAGCGGAACGAACAAAGGGACCGAAGCTGAAGAGCACAGCAACAACGCCCAGGGCAGCAACCCAAAACAGAACAGGCCAAAACAAAAAGACAAAACAAAGGCCAAGGCCAAGCACAGCAGACAGAGGCAACTACACGCAGCGCCCCACAAACACCAACAGACCAAAAAGTGCATCAAGACAACCAAAACAGGCAAGGGAGAAACATGGCGCACAAACAAAAACAAAAACAAGACACAAAGCAACAACCCGAAACAACAAACCAGGCAGACTCACGGCACCATCCAAATCAAAACATCCCCACTTCTTCTAGAACCATTCTTAGCAAGCTGATCTGCCAATGAATTTGTGCTCCTGGAATTATGAAAAACCGATAAGCATCCAAGAGAGGCCATAATTTCTCTAATATTCTAAATACACTCAATGTGCTTCACGCTTCCGAAATCCCCTGCATTAATCCAGCCCACCGCCACTGAAGAATCACTCACAATCTCCACCTTCCTCCCCTTCAAATACTCCTTTAAGGCACACAAGCAAACAGCTTTGTGGATGGCTAAAAGTTCAGCAGTGTTTGAGTCATGAGTTCCAATATATAAAGAGAAAATACACAAGATACAACCAGTAGAGTCTCTCAAAACACCCCCAATACCTGCAAGACCCGGAGAACCTCTTGCCAAACCATCGATGTTGAACTTCAACACGTCACTAGAATGAGGTGACCACACATCCTTGTTAGTGAACTTTATGTCTTGTCAAATGGAAAATATATGGTCAAAAGCTTCGTTGACCCATAGTGAACTTTGGCTATGCAAATGCTAGTTAATTTTCACACTACATGCTGTGAAAACTATAGTAATTGTATCATGAGATCTACAAAAACTAGTTAATTTTCACACTACGTGCTGTGAAAACTATAGTATTTGTATCATGAGATCTACAAAATCTAGTTAATTTTCAATCCCATTTGTTGGGTTGCTAGTCAAAACTTCATTGGTGGGTTGCTACTATCATGATATTAATATTGGTTCAGTTTTGATATTTTTTATATATATATATTTTTTTGAACAACCGAAATTTATTAAAGGCCAAAAAGCCAACGAAATAGAGCACCAAACAACAGGCAACCAACATTGCCAATAGAAGGCTCAGGAAACCCACAACCAACCCAAACAAACACATGCTAAGGACAAAAGGCACAGACAAACCCACCCAAAACCAAAACAAAAAACAGGGCACTGCACACAGCCAAAAAGCAGAGCAAAACACGAGTCAAACAAAACAATAATAACCAGAAACAGCAACACGAAATCAAAACGAAAGCAAGTCCAACGGAGAATTAGCTGAACTCCCAGACTTGAACATCCCCATTCATCCCCTACCCCTTCTTGGCCAAATTATCCGCTAAAGTATTATTAGCCCTTGAGATAAACACAACCGACGTGCTGCCCAACAGACCCAAATATCTACGAATCTCACTTATGGCATTTTCACAATCTGAATTAATGATACCATTGCCACTCACCTAGGACACTGCCACTTTCGAATCACTCACGATGTCGATGGTTTTCATTTTTAAAACAGTCGTCATAGCACACAATTCACAGGCCTTTAGAATGGCAAAAACTTCTGCTGAAATAGCATCCAAATAACCCATGTGTAATGAGAACAGACCCAAAATCTTGCTAGTACAATCTCTCAAAGCCTCACCAATACCTGCATTACCAAGATTCCCTCTCGAAGAGCTATCAACATTGAATTTCAAAGCGTTAGGGGAAAGAGGCTGCCAAAACTTATTCTAGATCCGTTTCCTCGACTTGGCGGAAGAAGAACTGGTTTGAATATTCAGCAACATATGAGTTATCGGCCCAGTGCGATTCTTCCCCATGTATTTAAACCACTAGACCACCCTGAACCCAACCATATCGTAGGCCAAAAAAATGGAGGCTTCCTTATCATTGAAGACCAACTGATTCCTTGACTCCCAAACTGTCCAGGCCAGCGCAAAGAACACGGAATTCCATGCTCTACTGCTGTTAATTTTTGGGCACAAACTAGGCCAACCCAGAGCCCAGTCAATCAGAGATTTGCTCGCACAAAACTTAACATCCCACCACTTCATACATCTGAGCCATAACTCCCTAGTCCACGGACAATGACGAAATAAATGATCGATTGACTCTTCCTCCAAATTACATAGAGGGCACGCCATTGACACCCCTAAATCACATCCGAAGCTCTTCAAAACTTGAAAATATTATATATATATATATATATATATATTTATATGTAATTATAACTATAATTGCTTCAAAAAAATAGTTATTATAATTATAACGATTGAAGATTTCCATCTACCTAATTAAATGATGTTAATATTGCATGGTTTTGGAGATGAAATATGTACGGTGTTGTATCATTTCACCCAAAATATGAAGAGGCTTGAACAAGCTCAGAGAACAAATAGAAAGAAAAGCAGAGAGAACAGAGAGAAAATGGATATGAATTTTTTATTGATTTTGTTGAATGGACGGCTTCAATTACAAGAAACTATAACATATTGAAATATTTCTCATTGAATTGTGAAATATTTTGTAAATGACTTCATTTACAAATATTTCACAATTCCTTGAGAAAAGAAACTAGAGAAAATAGCATTAGACACCTTTAATCGGTGGATGGAGTCCCAAAAAAACCATTGACTGTTTAAATTGTTTCAAAATCACCATTTTTATAAAATATTGTCTAAAATCACAATTTTGACAAAACATTGTTCATTGACAACGATTCTGTTAAAATCTGACAGAAAGCTACAATTATCTGTGACATGGCACCCATAAAGAACTTTATGTGCAATATTTTATGTATTTTGATTATTTGATTATATATAAAAATTAATGATTTGATTAATTTATTATTTTTATAGGTAATATTTCCTGTTTATGGGTGACATCAAACTTATTATTATTCCATGATTAATTTCCTGATTAATTTGGGGTGACATCAAACTTATTTAATAATTATTTATTATTTAATTATATATATATATATATAAAGTAATTTAATTATAAGAATTTTATGGGCAATATTTCTTGTTTTATAAAGTAATCATGATAAAAAAAAAAATATTCAAAATACAGGTAAAAAAACTAGTTTAAAACTTGTTAAAAACTAGTTTAAAAACCAGTGCAAAATGTTTTACTGATTTTTGACCCAGATTCTAATAGGTTATAACATAAACAAACATAAACAAACGGACTTCAAACAATTAATGAGCAAAGTGACAACAATTGATACTTTCTTTCTATGAAATAGCTAATTTGAGCCATTTTGAAAAATTAATGGTCATTTAGAGACCACCTCACTAAATCAGTGGTTTTAGATATCACTGATCCAAGAAACTATAACATCTCAAATCTGACACACAGACCAAAATGATTCGAAATTGTATTTCGATCATTAAACCTCATGAATTCTTGATCATATAAAAAAAATTTATTAATAAATTCATTCATAAACTTATATCTTTGATATCGATCATCAAAAAGAATAATTACAATAAACTTTTTCAATAACCTATATATAAATAAATAAATGAATAAATAAACATGAAATTCACATCTAGATTTTGTGTGCGCAACGATTATTTTTAACAATTTTCACTTGAAGTACCATTATTGAAGTTTAGTTGAGGTATTTAATTTTCTTCACCTTATGATAAAGAAATTTGCAAGTACAATTATGGTGGATGAAAAGGAGTTATAGAGTAGCTAGCTAGCTACCACTTTCCATTGAAGCTACAAATAATTATAGGAAAAAAAATTTATATCAAAGAATATAAATATAATTTATTTTATTAACTTTTTTTTTAATCTTTATTGTTTGTCTTTAGGATACATGTTAAGAGGACCTATGTACAGATGAAGATTTTTCATCCTTTAATCATTATTTTAAATAGTCCCCAATTGCCCATAATTATACATGCTTATGGTTTCCTATTTTTCAAAACATTTTCCTTTAGTAAGAAATTGCTCTTCCAAAAAAAATGAGAAACATTTTCATTTGAACTCAAATTTTAGTAATTTGATCAAATAACATTAATTCCCTTTTGAGTTGAATATAATACAATTATGGGTTGATCACACATTTACACCTACATCATAAGATTGTGAGTTCGAGTCGTATCTCATTACCAAAATCCCGAAATTATTGCAACATTTCAGGAAAAAAAAGGTACAATTACGGGTTAGGTCTCAAAACATAAAAGATATACAACAATTATGTAAAACATGACCAAACCAACCATCAATTACATACAAACTCATCATGAATATCATTTCTCAACCTCTTCAAGTCCTTGCAAATTATAAGCTGCCAAAGCCAAATCTGCGAGCTTTGCAAGATTCAACTTCACAACAGTATCCACAAACATTTTAGTATCCTCTTCACTATTTCCTTTTGGTATGTCCACAACATAAGATTCCAAAACTATGCTATAAACCTCATCACCATTTTCATTGCCAATAAATTCATTAACATAACTTCTCATCACCTCCCACGACTTGAAAGCTCGAAATATGCTTCTCATCATCAAGAATCTCTAATCTTTCTGTGCTTGTTGAAGCAGGCAGCCCTGAGATGATCCTAACATCTCTTACACTACCAACTTCTAATCCATTATGAGCGCAGTCTCTTGTTGTACAACTTTTGATAAAGTGCTTGTACTTATTAGGGTTTCTGAAATAGCAGACGAAAGGCCATATGAGATTTAAGGGAGTGTTTACATGTTGTTTGATGATGGATGTGCATGTGTTTGGAGATTGATCATGAGGAGAGGTGTGGTAGGTTTTGATGATGGGTTCAAGTTTGGAGAACACGAAAAAAATAACAGACTTTTTTCCTTCAAGAATTCATAGGATGAAGACTCGAAGTGGGGCTCGTGTTGACAATGGCTAGTCCGAATTGCTAGTATTGATTTAGGATCGTGACTTCATGTGTGCCCGTGAGGTTGTTGAATTGTTTTCCTATTTACTCACTATCCCTTCTAAGTGGTCGATTTGGTTTTTGGCATCATGTCTGATTGTTTAGCTTTCGTTCTATTGGTCTGTTTGGTGTTGGGCCTTGCACGGTCTCTTTGCTGTTGCTATTTTGGGCTCTTGGTCTTGTGTTGTGTTTTTTTCGTTTGGGTTTTGTTTGGGGGGCTTTCTTCTTTTTAGGTTTGACTTCTGTTCTCTGTTTGGCTTGGTGTCCAGGTTGCTCGTTTTTTCTTCCAGCCTTCTTGACTCGATGAATAAATCTTTAGTGTTAAAAAAAAAAAGTTTGGAGAGTTCTGAAAGTGATAGAAATAGTGAGGGGATTTGGTTAGGGTTCATGGGTGCAATTGTTTGATATATTTTTTTATTGTAGGAAGGCTTTTTTTTTTTTTTTTTTTTTTTTTTTTTGAGGGGATTTGGTTGAAGGAGAGATCATGACAAGAAGAGGTAATGGAAAAGAATGGAGGAGGTTTACAAGGAATTTATTTAATGTTTTATTTATTTATAAATAAAATAAAAAATTTGACACCAAACAAGTCAGGGGTCTGTAGGAACCTGGCGAGATCAATTACCAAATTCCCAGCCCAGATAACTACCCATATAATCGAGAGATATGTACTCTCATAATTAGAAACAGTGGGCAAAATCTTTTCACACTTGTTTGTAATAAAACATACATGATGTGATTCGAACTCCTCACCATTAACGTAGATCAAGAGATGCACACCCTCTGCTAAGAGAGGATTTATTCTCTTTTTAGTGGATGCAATTTTCTATCTTACTTTAATAAATATAACATAAGTAAGAGCGATTAATAAAACTGAATTAATGTTTTTTTTACTCATTTTCTTGAAAAGGGGTGGTCTTTGTGGGAAGATGACAAGATGTAGATCTGGCCAGAAAATGCTTTGACAAAATACAATTTTATTCAAAAGCGCTTTCTTAAAGAATACTTTTTATTCAAGAATATATATAATATATATATATATATATATATATATATGTCAACCCCTAGGCTCTAGAGGTGTAGTTTTGCTGGTAGATGAACGAGTTTAAAGTTTAGGTAAATGACTCTCAAGTCAGTGGTTCGAAGCTTAAAAAAATATACCTGGTCTAGTTAGGTGAATAGATAGTTAATATTGATGCATAATGTCCTTCTCGGCATTCCAAATTTTATTCTCATAGGTGCTCAAGGAATGGAGGAAATATTGTGTGTAAATTAACCTTATTAATTGCAAGTTGACATATATAATTAGGGAGCCGATATTGACACCCATAAAACTTATTACTACACCCATATTTTATTAAAAATTTTAATTACAAAAATATCCCAATAGAAATTTACCAATAAGGACAAGTTACTTTAATTAAAAATAAACTAAATACTATATACACTAATTAATTACACTTATATCTTCAACTATATTTCTTTATTAAATAAAACTTACCTTTTTTTAAAAAAAAAAAACTGTCAGTGGTCGTGGAATCTATGGAGGAGTTGCATGAGCTGGTGGGAGGTAAGGTGCTACTCAAATAATTCTCTTTTGGATTGGATGAATAGCTGGCTGGGGTTATGTCCAGCCGAGAAAAGCAAGAAGGTCTGGTCCATTTTGTTTTTTTATAGTGATTTGGACGATATGGGAGTATAGAAATAATTCGCTTTTCAAAGATCAAGTCCCTTCTATGCAGAAGGTGGTGGATGATGCAAGGTTTCGGGTGGCTTGGTGGTTTAAATGGTATGGTAAAGGCAACAAGTTACCGATTTTGTTGTTGATGCTAAATTTAAAAGATAGCTATGTAACTCTTGCTCACACGAAGAAGAAGGTGAAGGGCAGGTGGTTGCCTCCTATGGGAGATGATCTGAAATTTAATATTGACGGATCGACTGGGGGAAAGCCTGGTCCAGCAGGCATTGGGGGTGTCCTACGGACTTCCAAATGCACGATTTTATGTCAGTTCTCCCTTGCTGTCGGAATTCAAGACTCAAATTCTGCAGAGATCCTTGCAATCCTGAAAGCTTGTGAGCTTTGTGCTTTAAATCTCAGCTTAGCTAACAGGAACATTCAAATTGCAAGCGACTCTTTGATGACGGTCTCTTGGGCTAATAGCTTGGATGATTTTGGGAGTTTGAATCATGTTAACTGATAACTCTTATTTCTACACATTGTGTAGCCCCTTACTTTTATCTTTTATGCTTGTTTTTTGGGTAAAACCGGGTATTTAATATGTTTAAATAAGTTTTTCAGTATTTTTTTCCAGAAGAGAGGCTTAAGTGCAAAAATGAAGAAATGTTAGGGTAAACGTGCAATTTTTAGAAATATTCGGTGCCCTTGTAATTATGCGATTAGGGCCCGCCGAAAAGGGACTAGAGGACCTCCATTTTGCAATTCGACGGCCTATGGCCGCAGAATAGGGCGCATTTTTCAAGGGTGGAATTTTGACGAAAGCTTCCTACATAAGACTCATGTTTCGAGGGTCATATCTCTCTCCTCAAATCGAACTAGGTTTTGTGCTATATATGGTTGGAAAGATCCAGAAGTCTTCTTTCCAACGGTTCATCAAGAACTCAATTTCAATATTTTTGGAGAAAGTTATGCCCATTTCCGTAACGGTTTGAGCTATTGGAAACCCATCCGCGAAGCCCCCAAAATCAGCCACTTATGAAAGGCGTTTTCATACTTTCCTCTATTTCTGCCCTAAAACCTCCGCCCCACTATATATGCCTCATTTTCTCTCAGTTTTCATAGAATCCTTTCTCTTCCTCTCTCTCTCCCTCTCTCTCTCGCCCAAAACCCTTCTCTCTTCCATTTTCTTCTTTTTATTCTTCACATTCTCCACCAGATAAGTGAGAGATCCAAGCTCCCATGAAGGTTTTTCCTCCATGGGAGCCCACCATACATCTCCACCACCATCTTTTCACTTCCTATACCACATTTAGGAGTAGATTACAAGGAAAAGAGGTGGTCTTTGGACCAAAATCGGGCTAGGAAAGCTAGGAGCTTCTTTGAAGAGTTTGTCTTCAAAGGTTGTCTCATTTCTACTATTTTCTTGTATTTCTTGTTTTCCTTTATGTGTAACCCCAATTTGGGGATATTGTAAACCTACACTTATTGCAATATATGTATGATTGTTCTTATATTCTTTGAGTTTTGTTCTACTCTTTGCTTATTCATAATTAAAGCTCTTGTTGTGATATTCATGTGTGTGATGGGTCTAAATTGATATGTGTCCATGAATGAGATTAGGAGTACTGTAATGTAATCTAGGAGTAGAGTAATTTGTCATCCCATGATTGTTGATTGATTGATGGATGATCCAAAATACAATGTTTAGAATGATTTGAGTATTGAGATTTAGCTATAAAGAGTGGGAGAAGTTTGATTGATGCATGTACTTGCTAAATTGGACTTTGGTTATATATTATTGTACTTAATGGGTCTTTGTTTTCAAAGGCACAATTGCTCACCCATGACTTGGGTTGGGTGATGAATTGATTTAGGGATAATTCCCAAATCAAGAGAATGAACCCTTAACTTAAATTGAATGGTCTTAATGAATAACAATCAACTTGTTGCATGTGGTTGTTTGGTAAGCTTGTTTCCATTTTTAGCCATCCTAGGAAGATTGATTAAACCGAATCCTTATATAGAGTAAAGACAAACTGAATTCCTTTTGTGCTCGTGTAGTTATATAGGTATTTCATTGCTTAATGCTTTCACTCAATTAGCCACATTGTGGATGATATTTAGGTTGTGTGTTATATATCTTGTGGTTCACATTAACATGTTTAGCGTGATATCCTCTACATTTGACCAGACAGTTGAGAGATCACTAGGTTGACGTGTAGAGCTCGTGTGTATGTCCCACAGTCTTTAATAAATCCAAGCATTTATGCATGTATATAATCTCTAAGACATCGAGAGAGATTAGAGATTAATTAAGGAGACACGAGCATATAACATACGTGTTATATGGGTATCTCGTATTCTTAATGCTTTTACTTGGTTGTCATCCTATATTTGGTTAGCCATTGTGAATGAATTATTGGCTGTAGTATAACCCATGCGGTTACGCATTACATACCCAACGAAATAACCACTATATATGACTAGAAAGTGAGAGATACACTAGGCTAATATATAGGGTTCATATGTGTGTTCCACAATTCTTAATGAATCCATGCATTGTGTGGATACGATTTCTAAGACTCGAGAGAGATTAGAGATCAATTAAGGGGACATGAGCCTATGATATACTTGCACATTAAGGGACTAAGTGAGTCTAGAGCTTAATTAGGAGGATTGTTACGGCTGAATCATTTCCCTAGTGTAACCACATTTCATATATCTCTCCATTCCATCCTATTCTTGTAAATATTAGTTTATTTAATTCATATTTTCATATTATTATTTACACTTTTCCGCAACCGCAACACACAAGTTCTCTAGGAGTGTTATAATAATAGCTAGAACCGGTGATGGTCGGCGAATCCCATCTCCCTGCGAAACGATACCCTCACTTGCCACTGTGCTAGTCTCTGTGACTCGTGCGCTAGCGAGATCGAACTTAAATGTTCATCTTTTGACCGACATCGTAACGACGTGTCATCATTAACGTAGTTTATGACATCAGAAGTTACCTTCAAAATTTGAAAGGTCTATCGATTGTCTTCAATTCAAGGGATTCAAATGATATGGCGAATGACCTTGCAAAGTCAGGCTCGAATGGAGGAGAGGATCGCATAATCTGAGGAGAGTTCTAACCGTCCTGTTTTTTCTTTTCCCTGTCAAAATCTAGCGACATTGGTTGTTTCTACCTCTGTCGCAGTTCTTTGATATGGTTTGGGTTCCTATTTTCTTGCCTGTGTTGGTGGCTAGGGCCTATGGTGTTTTGTTGGTTTCTTTCTGGTCTTTTTCCGATGAATAAAGTTGTTGTTCTAAAAAAAAAAAAAAAAACAAAAAATAAACCCTAATTAAATTCTAATTTTATTTTAAGTATCAAAATTTCTTATCATCACATGATTATCATATTGTTTTTGTCTTTCTTTTATATATAGTTATAAACTCTATCAAAAAACAACATTTTTTTTTTTTTTAACTATAACTGTAAATAACAACAAGTTTTTATTTATTTATTTATTTATTTATTTTTTAAGATATCCATAGATGTCAACAACAATTTTTTTAAGATAGCTGTATAAATAATATAATTACAAATTGAAAATCTTTTGACCCCATATATATATTCCTCTTTTATAAGGCTTTACATTCGTCATATTTCTAAAAGTAAATTGGACTATTATTAAAAAAAGATTTGATTCCAAAAATAATATATATATTTTTTATAAATTGGGTGTGATAATAATTTATGAGTGTTTATAAATAATATGTATTAAAATGAATATATTTATTTCAATGAGGATACTGTTAGCATTTTTTTTTTGACAAAATCTAGACATGAAGTTGCGAACCGAGGCATACTCCCGGTTTTTATAATAAAATTTAATTTTTAAATTTTAGACATGTGTTTATTTATAAAACTAGACATACTAATAAATTTTATGTATGTCAATATCCGTACCCATATAATTATCAAATAAAAAATAATTAGTGGAAAAAGAAACATGAGAGAGAACTTTAGAGAGAGAAGCTCTGACCTTGCTAGGCTTGAAGGAAGAAGAGACTATAGGGATAACCTTCATTCCATTTTCGTTGATAACTTGAATGAGAAGGTTGACTTACTGTGTTTATGGGGATTGTTCAAAACTTTTGGAAAGGTGAGGGACATTCACCTCTCCGGAGCTAATAGAGACAGAAAGAGAGGCTTTGCTTTTGTTAGATTTGCTACTCTAGAGGAAGCGAGAAGGGTGGCTGAGAAGACAAGAGGTATGCGTGTGTATGGTTGGCCGATTGATGTAAAAATTGCTCAGAATGGATGGAACAACAGGAGAGTTGATGGAGGTAGAGACAAACCTGAGAAGAGGACAAGGGAAGGGTGGACATCGGAAGGAGACCATATGGGAGGTTAATGTAAGGAATCGTTTGCTGATACAAGGAAGTTCAGGGGCAACTACTCGTTTGTAGAAGCGGTGAACATCAACAGGACAAATCAGAGGAATGAGAAAGAGGAAGTAAATGAGGAGATGTTGTCTCTGATTCTGGATAGGAAAGACTCTGATAAGAATTGGTTTGAGAACTGTGCTATTGGGGTTCTAAAGGAATTCTCCAGTGTTAACAGAGTGAACAAGCGTTTGACAGATAGAGGCTTTGGGTTTTCTTCTGTGTATCTCGGTGGGAAGACAATTTTATGGAGATTTGAATCGGATTATGATTGTATAGGGTTCATCAAGAACTGTTTTTTCTGGGATGATGCCTTCATCTCAATGGAAAAATGGACTGACTCAAGTCATAGTCATGCTAAACCAGTCTGGATTTACTTTTCGGGGATCCCGCTCAAATTTTGGAGTGAGTCTTTTTTTCGGAAGATAGGGAAGCTGCTGGGTGAGGTTCTCTTTATTGAACAAGACACCATTCTCAGTCGAAGAATGGACGGGGGAAACGTGTTGATTTCTCTACATGATGATCGACTCTGTTGTAATAAGGTGAAGGTGATTGAAGGAAACAAGACTTTTGTTGTTTCTATGGAGAAAGACTCGATTCAGACAGCATTTGACTGGATATGGGACGAGTTGGGTTTGAAATTTGAATTGGCGCCGGAGTCTCAATTTTTCTCTTCCGGAAAAGAAGGTAGCCAGCTGTCAAAGAAAGGTGATTTGATGGGAAAGGAGAGCAGAGAGGTGTGGGCGAATGTCAGGAGCAGAAAAGATGTTAGGAAAACTAATAGGTCTGGAGACAAAAATAACCTTTCTAGGCTAAGGTCTGAAGTGCGAGAGGAGGTCACAACTCACAAAGGATAAAGGAAAGCAATCCTATGTAAGGAAAACAAAAAAGAGGCCTACTCTTGGAACCTATAGGGAGGGCAAGTTGGATCTTGAGAAGAAGAAATCTTATCATGTTAGAAGAGTAGGGAGTGACAGCTCGACTACATCTTCTGATTCGCAGTCAGAGGAAAGGCAACTGATGGGAGTTGGTAAGTCTAAGGGTGAGTGCTCGAAATGGAGGCTAGTGTCAAAAGGGAGTGAGTCCAGAGGGCGTAATGGGCTAGAAAAGAGTCACAGTGGTCATGGGCTGCAGAAGACAAGGGCTATTGAAAAGAGGTCGACCAAGTTAGGGAAAGCCCAAAGGCATTGGGAGACTTGAGTTCCAGTAAGGGTTCTGTGATGGGGGCTCCTAAGAAGATTTTAGTGAGACACAAAAATCATAAGGTTTTGTCTATCTCGGACCAAGAGGGGAGGGATGTTAATCTTCCTTTAAGAGGCCAAATCTCTTTCCCTTTGCAAGATCCAGATGGTAGTCAGATAAGAGCTGAAGATTTGTTGTCGGTCCCTTTAGCCGTGGATCTTAGTGAAGATGGGAGAAGAGGAAACACAAAAAAGAAGAAGCAGATGGATGACGTTCGATGGAGTTTAGTGGAAGAAATTACCACTAATGGAAGGTGATAAGAACACGTCTTTTTTTCATAGCATTGCGAATGGTAGAATGAGGAGAAATAGGATAACAGAGTTGTCTATGGAAGGGGTCACTATTTCTAACCCTAGAGCTATCAGGGAAGGGGTGTTTAATTATTTTAAGGAGCCTTTTAGAAGAGTTGATTGGCAAAGACCGAATTTGTCATGGGATGGTCTTAACAAGATTTCGGAAGCTCAGAGAGAATAGCCTTAGAAGAAGATTTCAGCGTAGAGGAAGTTCAGATTGCTCTCTCAAATTGCAATGGTAGCAAGGCTCCGGGTCGGATGGATTTAATTTAAATTTCATTAAAGCTCATTGGAAGGACATTCAAGTGGATTTCATGAATTTCATGCATGAATTTCATATGGATGGGTCGTCGGTTAGGGAGATTAATAGAACTTTTATAGCTCTCATTCCTAAGGTGGGTAAGCAGGAGACGATAAAGGATTATAGACCCATTTGTTTAGTAGGATCCTTGTAAAAGATTCTAGCGAAGGTGTTGGCTAATAGATTAAAAAAGACGATGGATTCTATTATTGGTGAAACTCAGATGGCTTTCGTCTCTAATCATCAGATTGCGGATTCGTTTGTGATAGTAGAAGAAGTGATCAATAAATGGAAAAGGGATAATGAGGGGGGTTGTTGGTAAAATTGGAATTCGAGAAGGCTTATGATAGTGTAGATCATGGATATCTAGACTACATGATGGAGGGAATGGGTTTTGGAGCAAAATGGAGATGCTGGATTAAAGAGTGCATCTCTTCTCCGTGGTTGTTAGTCCTCGTGAATAGGGGTCCAACTCCTCAGTTTGGTATGAAAGGGTTAAGGCAAGGAGATCCTATTTCTCCTCCTCTCTTTAATATTGCAGTGGAAGGATTAAATGGACTGTTTCAGAAGGCTTGTAGGTTGGGTTTGATTAAAGGTGAGTGTTTTGATGATTCTAAGGTGTACATATCGCATCTCCAATTCACTGATGATACAATTCTCTTCCTAAAACCCAAGATGGAGTTTGTGCTCAATGCGAAGAGAGTCTTTCGTTGTTTTGAGTTAGCATTGGGGTTAAGAATTAATTTCCATAAGTCATGTATGGTGCAAGTGCGTATTGAGAGAGAGTTGAGGTCTAGTAGGGGGCGGCAACCTTTAATTGTAAGCAAGCCTCGCTGCATATTTCGTACCTTGGCTTTTCATTGGGAGGTAGGCCGGGATTGAAGAATTTTTGGAATCCGTTGATTGCTAAAATAGAGAATCGTTTGATCCTTTTGAAAAGGAAATTCCTTTCCAAAGGTGGGAGATTAGTGTTGATAAAGTCCGTAATCTCGAGCATTCCAACGTATTTTCTTTTCGTTTTCAAAGTCCTGATTGGGGTAGCCAAGAGAATTGAGAAGCTTCAAAGGGGTTTTTTTATGGGGAGATGGGGTTATCAAAAGAAAACTTCATGCGGTTAGGTGGGGGGAGGTTTGTAAGAGGAAATCAAAGGGTGATGTAGGAATAGGGAGGATTATTGATAAGAATAAAGCGATGTTGGTTAAATGGATGTGGAGGTTTAGCAAGAAAAATCAATCCCTCTGGAGAAGAGTCATTTGTTCTAAATACAAGATTGATGATAGATCACTAACTTGGGATTGGCACGGGACGAAATATGCATCTTTTTTTGTTAAGTAAATGCAGGAGTTGTTAAAGGCTGGCTCAAGGTCTGTTGAAGTGATTAAAGAGGGTTTCATTTTGATTGTTGGCTGTGGGAATCGGTTTCAGCTGTGGTCGGATATCTGGGTGGAGGATAGACCTTTGAAGGTTGCTTTTCTGAGATGTTTCGCGCTTGCTGTTTGTAAATTGGGAGTAGTGCAGAGTTTTGGTAGGTGGTTAGGGGAGAATTGGGTGTGGAATATTGAAACTCAAAGGCCTTGTTTTGACTGGCTGGGAGAGGGATCGATGGAGATGCTTCTTAACTTACCCGGAGTGCCTTCCAGTTAGATGCCTTTTTGATGACGTTATGGCCTGGTCTTTCAATCTGAATGGGACATTTACTGTCAGCTCTTTCAGAAGAAAGATTGAGGATGCTAACGGTTCATTGGACAGTATCCTGAAATTCTTATGGAAAGGGATATGCCCTCCCAAGGTAGAGGTGTTTTGTGGCAACTTTGGAGAGGCAAAGTGTTGGTAAAGGAGGTGCTTCATCGTTTTGGTGTGACTCAGCTCCTGGACCTGAGATGCTTGTTCTGTGCTAGTGAGATGGAGACCATTGACCATCTTTTCTTGAATTGTTGGTGGGCGAAGTTGCTGTGGCAGACGTGTATGGCATGGTGGGATGTTCATTGTTGCATGAATAATTCTGTTAGTAATTGGTTGAAAGGTTGGAGTGGCATTTGTCCGGGTTTCAAACAAGAAAGAGCTTGGAGTTTGATGTTTTTTGCAATTGTTTGGACCATTTGGGAGTGTAGAAATCAGGTGGTTTTCGAAGATAAGAAGACGGAGGTTAGTCAAGCTAAGGACTTGGTTAAATTCAGAGTTGTGTGGTGGTTTAAACATTTTGGTAAAGGATCGAATGAGGCGGTGGATTCTTTGTTACTAAATATGAAAGAGTTGTGCTTGGATTTCAAGAAGGTGAGAACTTCCAATATTGCCGACTGGATTCCACCTGTTGCTGGCTGTTTAAAATTCAATGTGGATGGCTCTGTGAAAGGCAAACCAGGGCTGTCGGGAATCGGTGGTGTTCTGAGGGACTTGAACGGTAAAGTGCTATGTCTTTTTTCCTTCCATTTGGGGATTCTGGATTCGAACGCGGCTGAATTATGGGCTATTAAAAGGGCTGCAGAGTTGATTGCTGCCAATCCAAATATTAATGGCCGTGATATTACGGTTGTCAGCGATTCGATGGTGGCAGTGTCGTGGGTTAATCAAGGTGACTTTGGGAACATTGCTCAGGTTAAAGCTATTTACGACATTCGTCAGATTATCAAAGCTTCTGATTCCATTAAGGTGGTGTTCAACTCAATAATCTTCAATTCTTTTGCCGATAGTTTGGCTAAAATGGGAGCTGACATGGTTGGAGATTTAATGGGGGGACCTTTGATGCTTTTGTGGTCGTGGTTGTAGTCTGGTGTAGGCGCTGTGGGTGTTTGTTTTGTTTTTGTTCTTTTGTTTGGGGTTGTTTGGGTTCTGCTTCGCTGTTTGCCTGTCTTTCTTAGGGTGTTTCTCCCAGGTGGCTTGTGCCTGGTGCTGTTCCTTGCGTGTTCTGTTTTTGCTTTGGCTTTTGCCTTTTTATTGGAAGTTTGCCTTTTCAAAAAAATAAGTCATGAATTGCTTTGCAAGTAATATATATTTAATTAATCTCCTTCAATATTTTTCTACGAGAAGATTAGCAGTCTGTAATAATCCAAGTATGCTCTGTGCTTGCCTCTAGTTGAGGATCCTACACATCAGAAAAAGAATTTTAATTCTTTGGCTTAAGGTCCTTATCTGTCTCAGACCAATTACATTGTGAGTATCCCACTTAGACTATAGGTTGCCGTTTTAAGGAGAAAGCATTACAACCGGAAGGAGATAGTTCAAGGCTCCTTGCCACCGCCATCAAAAAATTTGTATTTATTATTGGAGCAATATGAATAAGTGTGTGGATTCTCACTATCATTTTCATATGTAAGTTTATGGGGATGCATGACTGGGGTGAAGCACAATTTTTAGTTGAAAAAAAAAAACAAATATTTATTAAAAACTTGTGTTATTTTACAATAATGGTGAGACCAATCACTTTTTTCACAAATTGTTTATTTATTCCAATACATAATACACACCAATTAGAGCCCACTTTTTACTGATTCAAGTATAATAGAAGATTTTTGGGACTTAATTGCAGACTTTTGAGTTTCAGAGACATGGAGCTCACCATTCCATGAAGAAATGTATGATATGTCTCTTACCAAATGCATGCTCTTAATCACTCAATGTTGCTCAAATTTTGATAGGAATTTCCCCTACAACTGGACCAGTATTCAGCTACAAGCTTCGAAAAGGAGGACTTGGTCTCCATAAGCTTTGAAGGTTCATCATACTCCAGCAATTTTCCTAAAAGTAAACAAATCTTATGATCAGCATAAATCTACACAATGTTAGAAGCATAAGTTTTTTGCTACCGATGATCAACACTGACAAATGCCAAGTCATTCTCTGGTCAGGTTGGTCCTGAATTTTTTTTTTTTTAAAGACCAAAATTACATAACACTATTGAACTAGTTCTACAACGTTACGAAACTAGACATTTAGTTACAACATATTGTGGAATCAGCTAATTCACAATGTTATGTAATTTCGGTCTTGAAAAATTCAGGACGACTAGAGAATTATTAGAAAATGCCAGACTCATATCACATTGTTAGAGAGGATTATCGGGCTACAGATGTTTCCAAACAAGTACAAGTCTTTTCGGATTCAATAGGGTTGATAGACTGCAATAGGCTTTGATCATGAGCATGAAGGCAAGAAATCAATGCATTTGTGTTCCATGAATGTGATTGAAGTAAGAATAGAAAGCTTAATTACCATAAGAGAGGACCATGACCATGTCACTATCAATAACAGTTGGCACTCTGTGAGCTACAGTTATCACGGTGCATCCAGAGAACTCCTGCCTGATAATTCTCTGTAAAATGGCATCTGTTGCAGAATCAATAGAAGCAGTAGCTTCATCCAGAACTAGAACTCTGTTCCTTTTAAGGAGGACTCTTCCAAGGCAAAACAGTTGCCGCTGCCCGGCACTCCAGTTTTCACCCTCATCACTCACTGCTTAACCAACCATAAAATCAGTAGACATTTAATGCAAATGACACAATCTAAAGAAATTCAACTTACCAGACGAGTCTAGCTTATTAGGTAGGCTGCTTATTGTTGTCTTGAGCTGACACTTCTCGAGAGCCTGTACAAATCAAAGGCTTATAATGTGTAATTAAGAATCGATAATCGATAAGATAAATTTTGTGGATAGAGTTGATTGGTCACCTTCCATATTTCATCATCGGAGTAGAGGCCTAGAGGGTCCAAGTTGGTTCGAACACTTCCCCGAAAAAGAGTTGACTCTTGAGGGATGATGCTGAGCTTCAATCTCAAATCTTTTAATCCCATAGAACAAATGTCTAGTTGATCTATCAGAATTCTACCACTTGCAGGCTCTACCAAACGGAACAAGGCGCTTATAAGTGTCGTTTTTCCACTCCCAGTTCTTCCCACAACTCCTACTCTAGTCCGTTCATTGAATGTGCAAGTGATTCCCTTGAGTACTAATGGAGCATTTGGCCGGTATCCGATCTGTAACCGAAGAGAAAAAGAGTAATTGAATTTTAAGTCTCCCAGAATATTCTCTATCGATAATTATAATATATGCATGATCGAGTGATCTGTAAACTCAATAACTATCATATAACATATCTAAAAATGTTCTAAAATGGGGTTATTGAAACATTTTTCACTTGAGATATCAACTTCATTATGTAATATGCATACCTTCAGTTCCTGCAGCTCTATCCTTCCCTTAGAAGGCCAAGAAGACGGTGGCCTGTTGTCTTCCATGATTGCTGGAGGCTCCGGTGGTATGTTCATGAACTGTTTTATCCGTTCGACTGAAATAATATAGTTTGATAAGTTGCAATACCATCGACTCAAGAAAACTTGGGTGCCTGTTAGCGAAAAAGCGTAGGAAAGAGAAAGTCCAACAAGCCCTGCAAACGGAAGGAGAAAAAGAATCAAAATATTTCAACAATTTTGAAATACATAGTATTAGAAATGTAAAGTTTTGATGAATTAATGTTAAATACCTGGAGCTACGTAGCCCTTCGGCATTAAAACAAGGAGAAGAGTAGCGGTGAATAGAGTCACATTTTGAATTGCCTCGATCCTTAGAACAAGCCACTCCATGACGCCGTTAGAATGGAAGAAAAGTATGGCATCTGTATCGACAAGCTTTAGGTAGTTTTGGAAGAACCTATCCACCGTGTTAAAGGCTCTTATTGTGACTAATCCAAGTGATGTCTCAGCTGTATAATTCATAACAGGAGCTTTTGTCATTCCATTGATTCTGATCAACTCCCTGGCAGTTGCTATATAATATTCCTTCAGTGATAAAAGAATGAAATCAGACGACACGAAACTCAACTCAACTCTTTTCTCAAATTAGTGAAAGCAAGATACTGTGACAAACTCAAAAAGTATGCTAAAAAGTGTGTACCAGAACATATTTTACTGCAACCATAGCAAGAATTGCTACAATGAGAACTTGCCATGTAACAAAGGTCATAATTCCAATTGTTACTAAAAGTTCAACGCTGGCAGCAACCACAAAGAGGATGGAGAAAGGTATGTCGAAATCCAGAACACTCAAATCTGATGAAGCCTGGAAAATAACAATATTAACAAATGAATTTTAAGCTGATGAATTTACAGGAGAATACAGTTATATGGCAAATAACTAAGAGAGTCTTACTCGGGTCAGAATCCGGCCAACAGGAGTAGAGTCGAAGAAAAGCATGGGAGCTTTAAAAATCGAATTCATAAAACCTGAGAAGAAGGCTTTAGAAGCTTTTAGCCCCATCTGGGCAGCGTAAAAGGACCTAAAGTAGACAAAGACAGCACAAAGTGTCGAAACTCCAGTGTAAACACCAATTAATAAGCCACTAGTGACTTTAGGAATTTGAATGGCATATGCTAGCCAATAAGTCGAAGCAGCTTGAAGAGAGACAAAACCACACTGAGCCAAAATGACTAAACATAGAACAAGAGTTCCTTTTGACACAAGGAGATAATCCAAGAATGGCTTCCAGCCAACATCACCTGTTCCCTTTTCCTCTTCTTCTGTTAGTTGTATTCCTGGTAAACCCGTCGCAGAAATCTCTCCTTCACTGCTTTCTTTAACCAGGTAAGTTCTACTCGGCTCAGCTGGCCTAACAATCTGGTCCTTGTAAACCTTTTGATCTTCTTCTTGGCCTTCATTTTTTGAAGAACCTAATTCTGTCACTGCATCTCTATGAGCATTCACAATCTGTTCAAAGGCTGTCCCTGCCAACAAGAGTTCTTGATAACTTCCCGATTGAGTAACTTTTCCGCCTTCCAAAACCTATGATAAACCAAGACTATACATGATTGAAATAAATGATTGAATGATTTATTGAAATAAATTTATCAGTCACTGAATAATGCATGATGAGTTGTACAGTTTACCAGAATTTTATCAACTTCGAAGAGAAATTCAACTTGATGAGTCACAAGAATGACGGTCTTCATTCCTAAGGCAGTCATCACACAGTCCTGCAATCAGATCACCCAACTGATGTAAACTATTACGAAAAATCAGGCTGTTTATCATGTTGAATTTTATTCTTATAAAGAAACTAGAACTTGTTTTTTCTTACATTGAACAGTGTTGCAGCTGTATGTGCATCAACCGCACTGAAAGGATCATCAAGGAGATAGATATCAGCATCGTTATAGACAGCTCGAGCAAGTTGAATCCTCTGCTTCTGTCCTCCACTCATGTTAAGTCCTCGCTGACCTATTTCTGTTAGATCACCATGGTCAAAACTATTGATGTCCTTATCTAACGCGCATGCTTTTACAGCCTTATCATATATGGCCTTGTCCATTGCCTTCCCGTAGAGTATATTCTCGCGAATGGTTCCACTTTGGATCCAAGAATTTTGAGATACATAAGCAATGGATCCGTAGACATTAACCTGTTTGAAGGCATCAAAGGAATTATATACTAAAATTAGTGACACCAACTTATGAGATGAAAATGTAATTGACTAATAGAGTGCAACTCACAGTTCCTGAAATTTTCGGTATTTCTCCAAGTATGGCATACAAGAGTGATGACTTCCCAGCCCCAACTGACCCGCAAACTGCAATCTTTTTCCCCCATTTCACTTCTAGATTTACATCTCTCAAAGTTGGAATTGTGAGCTCAGGATCCCAACTGAAATTGCCTTCCTGTATTTTTACACTTCTGTCTGATTTCTGAATCGAAATTATCCTCACATCATTGTTCTTGAGCTCATCATCAAGCAAGAATTTGTTAATCCTATCGAATGAGACCTTTACTTGAATCATAGCAGAAAGAGCCTCGGGGATCATACTGACGGGTGCTCCCATGCTCCTTAGTGTCGCAAGAACTGTGAAGATGGTGCTCGCATTCATCGGGGCACTTTTAAATAGAGCACATCCCAAGAAGATGACCGATGAGATAATAGTTGGAGACATCCAATATAGGACTGTGCAATAAACCTTTTTAAATTGTGCTTCAGACAACCATTTGAATTCTTTGTCACGGCAAGACTCAATCAAGTTCTTAAACTTCTCTTCCCATGATTGCAATTTTATAATCTTCATACTGTTTAGGATCTCAGAAGTGGACCTGAGTCTCTCATCCTGAGCAATCATGACTTCCGATCGACACTTCTGTAGCATCCTTGCAAATGGCGCGTTAAGTAGACCACAAATGAGGAGGGGGATCAAACCCGGAAGAGCACCAAGACCAACGACCCCGAAAAGGACAGCAATGTATAAAAAGAGTTGCAAGGTATAACTCCATGTTGAATGGAACCACCAAGGGAACTCTCCCATTCGATAGGCATCAACCGCGATATAATTCACAATCTCCCCGGTTGAGTGCCTTTTCCTTCCCAAACTAGATAGCTTTAGCTGCTTCTTATAGATTGCCACCATTAAAGCCGATCTCATCCTCGTTCCCGACCTCCTTGAACCAAAGTAAGAATGCCTCTGAGATAATGACTCAACAACCTTGGTAATTATTAGACACCCCACTATAGTGAGACCTTTGCATAGATTTTCCTCATCGCAGTTGGAATAGTTAACAAAAGCATGGAGTAATAGAGGAAGAACCATGGCAGCAATAGTCCTAAGAAATGCACAACTCGCTACAAATATATTTTCTTTCAAGTAAACTTTTCTTATGGCTTGAAGAACCAAGTTCCCGGTATCATTTGACCTTTTCTCTCTTACGAGAGAATCCCAAGCATGAGCAAACTTCTGGTATGCTAAATTGGCTTCATCTTCAGGAACTAGGGAAGGAATGTCTTCTAAAACTAATGGTTTCGAGTAACCTAGAGAAAGCAAAGGATTGATCCAAGAAAATGTCAATTTGCTAGGGAGACTACAGCTACCTAGTTTTGTTTGGTTTTTTTCGGCTTTTTCAACTAATAGAGGTTCAGACTGACCATTATCTTCAATAAGTTCAACATGACTGAAGTTTCTAAAAGCACATAAGAGAAAAAGGAGGTTCACGGGCAAAGGCAAGATGTCGAAAACTCGAATGCTACCTGTTTTTGCTAAGATTTCTATACTAAGACCGCAAATTAATAAAGAAAAGGAAATCCACCAAAGAGAGATGAGAATTTTGATCCATTTAGACTTTTTAACAAGCAGTGAAATTGCCAAGGAGATCCAAATCAGTCCTCTAATGATGTAACTCAACCAACTAGAAATATCGAATCCATCAGTTTTGGCTATAAGAATCCACAAACCATAACCAAAATATGCAATACTAACAAGAGCACAACAGATTGAAACAAATACAGAAAACCAATTCCTTCCATGACTCTCACTAATGTGATTTGTTTTTATAGAACCTACAAGCAAAGACAGATAGAAAACACATACAAACACTAGATTTATAACATCTATGATGGCTCTTTGAATGCAAAAAGAACCCAAATCAAGTTCACCCCCACCACATATCCAAGAGAACTCCCCTGTGTATTCATAGAAATAGAGAAAAACAGAATTAATATTAATGGAAAATTTGTAAATGATCAAAGATGTATTTCATATTTTTCTCTTGAAATGGAAAGAAATCTACAATCTTTATTCACACAACCAATTTTATGTTTAATGATGTAGAAGCAGCAAAATGAAGTATATATTCACTCATGTTACATCAAAACATCCCACAAACAGTATTGTCCCACAAACAGCATTTACACAGAATTTTTTTGGTGTATTCTTGATCAATAACTATGTAAAAGAAAGCAAATAGAAAGCATTGTTATATATTCAAATTAGCAATAATAAAATTATTTGATTTATTTTGTCATTTTACACTCTTTTGTACATATATAGAACTAGGGGTGCACATGGATTGGTTCGGTACGGTTTGGTTTTGGTCAAAACCATATTGAACCGATATATTTTCGGTTTTTAAAAATGTGAATCAGTTTGAACCGTTTTGAAACTGAAAACCGAATTGAACCGAACACCTTTATCTCGGTTTGGTTCGGTTCAGTTCAATTCGGTTTTGAAGTTTTTTTTTTTTTGGCCTTTAAGATGCTTTTTGGCATTTCGGCATTTCGGCATTTCGGCTTTAACTTTTTTAAGTAAAGATAATGTGTAAAAAATAATTTAAACAAAATACAACCCAAATCTAAAATTTCAATCATATTCGTTCTACATCAATTAAAATATAAAATCTTCATAACTTCTATAAAATAGAAGTCCAAAAATGCAGTATATAATGTAGTTGAAAATAAAACATCATCAACAAACAGTCCACAATAAAATCAAACTTTACAAAATAATTCATTAAGACAATTTGGTTTATTCGGTTCGGTTCAATTTTGTACGTTCAAAACTTAAATCAAACCGAATTCAATTCGATTTTCAAATTTCAAATCGGTTTTAACCGAATAGAAGCTATGAACCAAGTCAGACACCCTTTTTGGCTCGGTTCGGTTTTTGTACCCACCCCTATATAGAACAAACATACAAAGGAACAACAAATTGTCATACAAAGATTTGAATAAGAGAAGAAGAAAAACCCATGAACAAGAGCACATACAAACAAACCCACCAAAACATAAACACACGCAGAGAGAAAAAGAGGGAGAGAGATACCAAGTGAGCTCCCCAAGAAAGCCATTGTTGAAGCTTTAAAGGTGTTGTCTTTCTTTGTTGACTCTTAGTAGAACTCTATGTGTATATATATATATATATATATATATATAGGAGGCTCAAGACAACTAAACAACAAAACTCACATTACATGCAAAAGAAACCCTCAAATCATCACACATTTATATAATATTTTTTATTTATTTTTTTCTCTGGGTATGTGTGTTTTGAATGAGTTTCTATGACAGATTTTGGCGTCGGGATATCAATGGTACGGGTTAGGGACGGGTTTTTCATTACCATTCTCGATCCCAATTTTTATGAGAAATTCATCCTCAGTGAATACCCACCTTATAATAAATGGTATGGGTACGTGGATTTTCCAATAGGGAATCGATTCTTTGCCCCATACCATCTCCATCTCCATCTCCATCTCCATCTCATTAATGTACTTTTTTTAATGGAGATCATATCATAATTATTGAATAATATAAAACCGATAGCAATTAACAAACTCTAAATCAATTAAAGCATAACACAGATCATTAACAAACTCTAAAAAGATTGGGAAAATTACACTGAAAGTTATAGGTTTTTTTTTTTTTTGAATAGGAAAGTTATAGTTTTATATATACTATTTTTTAATATTGTATGACGTTCTTCAACATAAATTTATTTATATAATCTTTCCCCTATCAGGTTGGTCCTGAAATAACAATTTTAGGACCACCTCCCATAGCCACATGTTAATTTCAAATGGATCCACAATCACACATTAACAAATACTCACGCGCGATATAAATGTGTGGATGTGGTTGAACATTCTTAACTTACAGTTTCAAGATGTCCTTACTAGAGAACTACCCTAATAGAAGAAAGATTATATATATATATATATATATATATATATAGTGGTTCACTAGTCAGGACACCCTGAAATATTTATTTCAAGATCTCCCATAACCACATGTTCACCTGTAGGGCGCTTTTTTTTTTTTTTTTTTTCTTTCTTTTTTAACAATCATGAGCCTCACATGTGAACATGTGGTTGTGGGAGGAAGTTGTGAAATAAATATTTGAGGATGGACCTGACTAGAGAACTTCTTTATATATATAGTGATTCTCTCTTAAGGGATTCTTTATTTTAATTTTGGTAAGGACCTTGATGTAATCACAACGATTTTTATGAATTTTGAAATAAATTTTTTTGTGGATGATAAACTCAATGAAATATACATGTGAACAAAATTTGAGAAATTTTCAAGTATTATAACTATTTTTCTTGAATTTTCCAATATTTCATCAATTTTCCGATGCCTTCATATTTAAAAAAATTGGGATAAATAGTTTTATTACTTGAAAAATTCTCAAATTTGATTTATATGCATATTTCATTGAACTCATCATTTATAAAAAATTTAGATCAAAATTCATAAAAATCGATATGATTTCATCAAGGTCCTTACCAAATTTAAAATAAATGATCCCTTAGGAGAGAACCACGCTTATATATATATATATATATATATATAGTTTTTCTATTGTCAGTTCGTTATAATATATATTAAGACGAAGAATGTGAATCATAGATTATGGAGAAGTTTTGACAAGTTTTGGCAAGTTCATACACTTTGAGTCAAAGTATGTAAATCTAATGGTCCACATTCTTCGTCTTGATATATTTTATATCAGGACGAACTAATAATGGAAAATATATATATACATACATATATATATATATATATATATATAACGGGTATGGGGATGGGTCGAGGTAGGGAATGAAAATACCAAAACCATATACCAAAAATAAATTGAGGATCGAAAAAATTACCAAACCCATATCACAATATAAATGGTAGAGGAAATATGGGTTTTTGTCACATTTTTAAGTTGGTGTTTCAAGATTATCACCACTTTAATAACTTATGTTTTAAAGGCACCAAAGTAAGTGATTTCCAAAAATACCCTTACTTTACTCTATTTTTTATTTACTTTTCAGTTTTTCTTTTTCTGATTTTATTCTTTCATCTTCTTCATAGAGGTCTGTTTAACAGACCTCCAATGGAAGTCGAAATCGACCTCCAATTGAGGTCAGAATCGACCTTTAATGGATGTCAAAATTGATCTCTATTGGAGGTCGATGAAGAAGAAGATGAATTTTTTTTGGCAAATTTTATTTTTTTTTCCGAGACTTTTCATGTACTTTCTGAGACTTTTCATATTTTTTCGAGACTTTTCAGGTATTTTCCAAGACTTTTCATATTTTTTTGAGAATTTTCATGTATTTTCCAAGAATTTTCATGTTTTTTTTTAGACTTTCATGTTTTTCCAAGACTTTTCATGTATTTCTGAGACTTTTCAGATTACTTCAGAGACATTTCAAGCATTTCTATGACTTTCTGGGCAAAAATGAAATTTTCCGAGACTTTTGGTCATTTCTGAGACTATTTGGTCATTTCCAAGATTCTCCGCATACAAAAGAAATTTTTTGAGACTTCTTTCTGGGTAAAAATGAAAAGTCTCATAAAATTTCATTTTTGCTCTGAGAGTCTCGGAAATTACCAAAAGTCTCGAATGCTTGAAAAGTCTCGAAAATGACCTTCAATTTTTTATTTTTTTATTTTTTTTATAATTTTTTTTTTCATCTTCTTCTTAATTGACCACCAATGGAGGTCGATTTCGACCTCCATTGCTGGCCGATTTCGACCTCCATTGGACGTTGATTTCGACCTCCATTGGTGGCCGATTTCGACCTCCATTGGACATTGATTTTGACCTCTATTGGTGGCCCCTCCAATGGACGTTTATTCTAAGTTGTTGGCTTGTTGCAATTGGACCGGATGTTACATCATCCCTCATGGTGAGTCATTAATTACACATCTACGGTTTTTATTTTGAACAACTTTAATTTATAAAAAGACCAAACAGGTCATCAAGACAACAACAGGCAAAGGAGGCCAATACCAAACCCCCCAACAGCACAGCGAAGGCGCTAACGAGACAAAGACAAGCGAGAACAAAAACAAGCAGAGACAAGCGAGAACAAAAGCGAACTACAAAGGTTACAAGCCTCCCCACTGGATCACATTACCCTGCCCACTACACCCTTGTTTTGCTAATAAGTCAGCTAAAGAATTAAAAGCTCTGGAATCGTGGACCACTATCATCTTCTCCAATGACTTCAGATAACTCGGAATCTCATAGATGGTATCAACAGGGGCCAAGCTACCAAACTCGTCACCATTCACCCATGAAACAGCCATCTTGGAGTCACTAACTATGATGATGTCTCTATTCTCTATCAATCAAGAGAGTAGCTCAACCCCAAAATCATTTTTTATTTTATTTTTATGAATTGTAAATATCCCCCTGAATTTTGATCAAATGCCAAATCAAACCTTTGATTTGAACAATCAGTAAAAAAACCATTACCATTAGTTGACAGTTAGTAGACCGTTAGTTGACTTTAATTAAATCTAATGAAATATAATTATTTAAGTAGTTTTTTCTATAATTGAACTAAAAAAATAATGAAAAAAAATACTAAAAATATGTTAGAAAATAAAAAATAAAAAAATTATTTTAATGAAAATGAAATATAAAAGAATATATTATAACAAAGCAATAAAATCATTATAAATTTCAAACAAAAAAATTATTTTAAAATACAAAAAAAATATTTTTGTATGGGATTGATTTTATTATTATTAGCATATGTTTTTATTTTATTTTCCATTTTTTATTCTATTTATAATAAAGGATTTTAATTGTAATATTTGATATGTATGTGTAAATATATATATATATATATATATATATAAAGTTAATTAACGGTCAATTAACTGTTAACTAATAGTAAGAGGTTTTTTTGCTGATCATTCAAATCAAAGGGTTTGCTTTAACATTTAATCAAAAGTCGGGAGGTTATTTACAATTCTCCCTTTTTTTAATAAAAAATGAGCTTGAAAAATATTACCTTTTAATTGGATGATTTTTTGAATGACATAAAATATATGGTAGTGTTAGTGTCCTTATGACACAGGATAACAACTACATTATTTCTATTAAAAGAAACAAAAAATAGTACTTATTCCATATAAACAGATAAGAAGTTCAAATATAAAATTCTTTATATTCTTTCATTAAACAATATTTAGTAGCTAAACTATTCCTATTGTTTTGTATTGGTTAATAATTAAACCTTTACTCAAATATAAAGGGTCTTTGCCTCAATTAAACATTTAACCACGAGCTTTGGTGCGGTTGGTCACCGTACTCCTAGTGGGGTGAATTGTTCGGGCTCTGTCCGAGTTCGAACCCCACTAAAAGCATATCGTGGCTAGACTTTACTGACTTCTCGACCGAAGTGGGCATTTGTCCTACTCATTAACGATCGGTTGTTAATCGGAATGAAGGATATCTCATGGTCTAACAAAAAAAAATGGAGAATTTGAGATGAATCGAATATTTCTCACTCTATTATTCCGTTTTCTTATCGAGTTATTTTAGGGCCTGTTTGATTGTTCCACATAACATTTAATGGCATTTAATGTGAGTCATTTAGTTGTTTCGTTTGATTTTTTTAAGTTATAAAACTACTGAATGAGCTCCTAAAAGCACTTTTTAAAAAAAGTGATGGTTTCACTTAATGAAAAATAATTGAAATGTATATCAATTTATTACTTCCAAATTTATACTTAAAAATCTTATTTATTTTCAGTTTTTTCTTCTCTCATTACCCTTAACCAGATTAATATATTTTTTTTTCTCACTATTTAAAAAACTTTAGCAGCCTCTTTGAAATTTTTTTTTTTAACATTGATAAAGCATATAGATTTCATTATAAATTTGTTATTATATTATTATAATTCCACATATAAACATTGTAAAGATTATTAGTGGCTGACTGTAATATGTTGTTTTTTCTTAAACTAAACTTCAATTAACTTGTTCAATTTTTGTACTCTAAGGGTTACATTTTATATATCAATTTTTTTATTTATAAATTTGTTATTAAATTATTAAATTACTTTTTTAGTTGTCTTTAGTATATTAAAATATAAATATATAATAAATAATAGTTGAAATGACATAAATGTAAAAGTATTTATTTTCAGATATTTGTAACTTAAAAAAAATAAACAACTTATTACCTATATTCAGTTTTCAATAATAATAAAAAAAAAAAAAAAATTCAGTTTCAGTTTTCAATCACTATTCAGTCTTTTGTACAATTCAGCATCGTTTAGTCTTCGGACGAAAAATCAAATGTAACCTTAGTCTTTAAATTTATAACATTTTATATAATATCAATTAATATAATACTATTATATACTACTATATTTTTGCAGGTAACAGACATGATCCATGAATTTTTTATATTTTCACTAGTTTGTAGGGCAGGTATAGGTCCCCCAAAACCCCCAGGTGAAACCTGCACCCAAAACCGCTTAATTTTCACAGGCTCATTGTCAGGTTTGGGCGGCAAATTGCTTCGTGGGTTTGGTAAAATCCCCCCGAACTCGACCCTTTATCATCCCTTGTATAATGTTCACACTTTTATCAAAATTTAAACATCCGCATTAAATAATTAGAAGGGTCAGTGATTTCTACAGCCACTGATTTGATGAGGTTGTCCCTTGAGAAGTTCGCTTTTTGTGTCGTTATCAAATTGTGATTATCAAAAGATTATTTATATTTAAAAGTTCCTACGCAATGTGCTCTAAACTAGCAAAAGACTAGTAAAGCGGCAAGCGAGGGTATCGTTCCGCAGGGAGGTGGTGTCTGCCAACCGTTTCAAGTTTTAGAATTTATTGGAAGCATTTAAATAGAATGCGGAAATGATGAGAATGTTGTGTGTGAAATGTAAGCATATTGTGGTGTGATGTGTGTGGAAATGTAAAGAAAAGAATGCAAATAAAAACAAAGAGAATATGGATGGGTGAGAAGAGTGTTTAAAGAGACAAATAATAAAATGGTGGCTTGAAGAGATGCATGATAATGATCACACAAGGTTCAATACGTTTACCATACATAAGTGCACAAATAGTGGTTGTTAGGCTTTAAGGACATCCAATTCAAGTTATGGGCTTATTCTTTCAATTAAGAGATTCATAAACACAAATCACTCCCCAAAAGTCATGGCTAAAGCAATTGTGCTTGTAATCTCAACTAAGGGATTCGAGACACGAATCATTCCCCAAAGGTCATGGCTAGAACAATTGTGCCTCAAGTTCCTACCATTAAGCATATAAACATAAGCCAAAACCTACTCTAGCAAAGGTCATGCATAGAATAAGTTTCATCCATTCTTTAGAGCTAAGTGGTTAAGGTTATACCCGGATTGGTCCTCCTAAGCACAACCAAAAACCCACAAACACTCAATACCCATCCATACAAGTTAATTTCGACCTTCCAAAGACATACACACATAAATGGGATATTTGATTACAACTACTCCTATATTTAAGTTAATCTACTCCTAATCCCATCCATGGACACATATCAATTTCTAATCTCCACACACGTGCATATCAAGATAAGAGATTATGCAATAATAACAAGAATAAATCAAAACCCAAGTGAATATAAAAACAACCAACATATATTGAGCACAAATAAGGTTTACAATATTTCCCAAGTGGGGATTACACAATCAAGAAAATATGAAATACAAAGAGAATGAGTTTTAAGGAGACAACCCTTGAAGAAATCCCTCCAAGATCTCCATGAATCCCTAGCTCGAAATTGGTCATAAAACACTCCTATCTCCTTGCAATCAACTCCCAAATGTGGTGGAGGATCTCCTCCATAGGAGCTTTGGAAGCCTCTCTCTCTCTCTCTCTTGATTTAGTGAGAAAAAATGAAGAAGAAGATGAAGTTCAACTGTTGTGGTTTCTTGTCTGAAGAGAAGAGAGGAAAGAGGTGTTTATATTGTTAGGGTAAGTTTGGGAATGAATTTGGGCATGAAAGGACAAGTTTGCCATTTCCAAGCGTAAGGTTAGTGGCTGAGGCGAGTGGTTCAGTTGCCATGAAAGTCTCTATGGCTGCTGTGAAGTTTTAGGCAGAGGTTGTGACGAGTGGGTGAGGCGAGTGATCTCGGTCGCTATGGTCACTCGCCATGAACACTGATGGAATTTTCAACTTTACACACCAGTAACTCAAATAGGTATAACTTCCTCCAGGAAGCTCGAAATCGCAATCCGTCAAATGTTATGGAAACTAAACGTCTAGGGCTTTCTAAATATATATGGATCTCATCGTGGTTCGATATGAGGAGGAAGTTATGGCCTTCACAAGTTGATCATTCAGCACATGCCTATACAATATCAGCCCCTAAGCTTTGGAAAACAGAGTTGACCAGTGCCGCGGACTCAATGCCGCGTTCTGGCTCAGCGGCGGATCCACCACGGAACATTTGATTTTGCTTGCTGTGGTTAGCCATGAATCACACCATGGTTTAGGTCAACGGCGAGGCCGCAACAACTCTATATGATTTCCACTTCTTTATTGTTTTTATCGGTTTGGTTTTCCAAACTTGACTTTAAGCTCAAACACCAATTGTAGGGAACATGTACCTACACATTGCTCACTAAACACATTATATGCAGAAATACGCTAAAAAATGAGCACAAAAGCTAGGAAATGGGGACCTTAATTAGGTATAATTATCATCCGATCAAATACCCCCAGATCTATCTTTTGCCCGTCCTCGAGCAAAACTAAAAAAATAAGAACAAACAAATAAATAAAACATTAGAAAATTAAAAAATAAACTAGTCCACTTTCGTAGGAAACACGATAACACTTAGCACGTGCCACAAGCCTTTCAACCACTAAGCGATCCCTAGATGGAGAAGTTTGGTCTTCTGAGGGCTTACAGTTACGACACCCACAAACGTATACTTTGCAAGATGAGTTGAGATACAATCTAAACATACCAATTAAAGACTACATGCATGCTAGAATCTCATATTATATCATTCAATAAACATGCATCATGCAATGCAAGTATGTCAATACTTAGGATGTTTTCGGTTTACAAAACAACTACGCTCGAATGCCTAAGATTAAATTCGCCTCGACTCTAATCCTCACCTGATTTCAGTCATATTTTCACTCGGAACCTAGGTGATAACACTCATCAACATATGCAAAATAGAGTTTAGTTTGCATATCACATAATTTGAAAGACACTCATATAAGTGTAAAAAAATCTCATGAACGAATCAAACATTAAGAACAAAGATAGTGCACATGCTACTTCACTCTCAAGCAAGCATTACCAAGAGATCCGCTAGGTCTTTCATGGTTTTAATGGGGCCATGGGTGTTGGCTAAGAAAGAATGGGAAAGTGAAAAAAAATAGCTTGTGACCATAACCAAGGATTTTATTGACCATCTACAATGCAATATCAAAATCCTAGGCTGTATTGATTGAGGACTTTGCTGACCATCTACGATGCAATATCAGAGTCCAAAATCCATTATGTGGGTCTATTTCTAGGCTACCCTTTTATTGTTCTAACACTTTTTTTTTTCTTTTCCTACTCCTTTTTCTTTTGAGTAGATATTCAAAAAAAAAAAAAATTCTTTTGATACACCATTCATTTCTTCAAATGACTCATTTACATTCAAGCCTTAATGCAATTGTATTTTACAATTTAACCCAAGAAACTCATTGGTTTCTTCCCAACTATAATAGTAATTACAATACACCCCAAAAACTCAATACATTTTCATCACCAAATAGTCACAAGCTAATTATGTACAGTTTCATTATATATAGTAGCTTGGTTCTTTGGAAGTGTGGGTAATGAAAGAAAAGGCTATGTGTTTGGCTTCAAAGTGGCTTATGGAGCACACACATAGGGTAGGAGTAAGTGTTTAGGCCATATAGTAGTTTAAGCACACATTGCCTAGCATCACTTCTCAAGGATCAACCAACACAAAAGCAAAGTGAACACACATGATATCTTAAAGGGATTGTTCTTTAATATTCAATGAAAAACCTATAGAGATCAATCTATACATTTGAAGAACAAGAAAAGTGTTTAAGAGTAGAAACAGAATACACCCTCTCAAATAAACGTTAAAGGTACAAAAATCTCACAAGGGTAGTCTCCACTATTTTCCTAAGCAAATAAACATAGAGGTCTCATCCACCTCAACATCAAAAGATTGGCAGTGTACAAGCAAATTTAAGCGATGCATGGAGCTAAAAGCATACATGATATGTCTCAATCGACACATAAAGAAAAGCAACTCAACAAAAATGGACTCTATTTCCAAAAAATTTCAAAATTGATGGATTTGTGCAGAGATTTGAAAATTTTCTAAACGTAACAAAAACACATATAAACAACGGAAATGTCCATACCCCCAAACATAAACTCAACATTGTCCTCAATGTTGCTCAACTTATAAAATATGGACAATTTTTAGCAAGATTCAGAGATAAGAACACAACATCACAAACACAACAAACATAGCATTATAACTTTTAAGCACATGGGCAGTTCCGCCCAAATCAACAACTATCCATAAGCACTCCAATTTAGCTCAAAGTTTAGAGGATACCTCTTGTGGTTGCGTCCAATGTGTTCGTTATGGCGCTATCGTTTCACTTGAGGGTTGTTGCGGCACGATACACACACACTTATGGTTCTCATGAGTTGTGCCCTCCATCCGACCTGAAAATTTCCTTTCCTTGCACAAGCACAACTCAAACAACATTAAACGTATATGCTTTTAAAAAATGATAAAATATAAAATCCTAACGACATACATATATATCCGCAAAGCAATTAAATCTAAAATTTACAAAACCTAAACTACATCAAGAAACAACCAACCAATAGGCACCTCCCCTGTAGCGGCGCTATTTTGAGAAGTTCGCTTTTTGTGTCATTACCAAATTGTGATTATCAAAAGATTATTTATATTTAAAAGTTCCTACGCAATGTGCTCTAAACTAGCAAAAGACTAGTAAAGCGGCAAGCGAGGGTATCATTCCGCAGGGAGGTGGTGTCCATCAACAGTTTCAAGTTTTAGAATTTATAAGAAGCATTTAAATAGAATGTGGAAATGGTGAGAATGTTGTGTGTGAAATGTAAGCATATTGTGGTGTGATGTGTGTGGAAATGTAAAGAAAAGAATGCAAATAAAAACAAAGAGAATATGGAGGGGTGAGAGTGGTGTTTAAAGAGACAAATAATAAAATGGTGGCTTGGAGAGATGCATGATAATGATCACATAAGGTTCAATAGGTTTACCATACATAAGTGCACAAATAGTGGTTGTTAGGCTCTAAGGACATCCAATTCAAGTTTTGGGCTTATTCTCTCAATTAAGAGATTCACAAACACAAATCACTCCCCAAAGGTGATGGCTAAAGCAATTGTACTTGTAATCTCAACTAAGGGATTCAAGACATGAATCACTCCCCAAAGGTCATGGCTAGAACAATTGTGCCTCAAGTCCCTACCATTAAGCATATAAACATAAGACAAAACCTACTCTAGCAAAGGTCATGCATAGGATCTCATCCATTCTTTAGAGCTAAGTGGTTAAGGTTATACCAGGATTGGTCCTCCTAGGCACAACCAAAAACCCACAAACACTCAATACCTATCCATACAAGTTAATTTCGACCTTCCAAAGACATACACACACAAATGAGATATTTGATTACAACTACTCATATATTTAAGTTAATCTACTCCTAATCTCATCCATGGACACATATCAATTTTCAATATCCATATATATGCATATCAAGATAAGAGATTATACAATAATAACAAGAATAAATCAAAACCCAAATGAATATAAAAACAACCAACATATATTGAGCACAAATAAGGTTTACAATATTTCCCAAATGGGTATTACACAATCAACAAAACATGAAATACAAAGAGAATGAGTTTTAAGGAGACAACCCTTGAAGAAATCCCACTAAGAGCTCCATGAATCCTAGCTCAAAATTGGTCATAGACCACTCCTAAATGTGGTGGAGGATGTGTAGAAAGTGGTGGTGGTGAGCTTCCCATGGAAGAGAACCTCTATGGGAGCTTTGGAAGCCTCTCTCTCTCTCTTGATTTGGTGAGAAAAAATGAAGAAGAAGAAGATGAAGTGCAGCTGCTGTAGTTTCTTGTTTGAAGAGAAGAGAGGAAATAGGTGTTTATATAGTTAGGGTAAGTTTAGGAACGAATTTGGGCATGAAATAACAAGTTTGCCCTTTCCAGACGTAAGGCAAGTGGCTGAGGCGAGTGGTTCAGTCGCCATGAAAGTCGTTATGGCTGCTGTGAAGTTTTGGGCAGAGGTTGTGGCGAGTTGGTGAGGCGAGTGAGCTCAGTCGCCATGGTCACTCGCCATGAACACTGGTGGAATTTTCAGCTTCTCACACCAGTCACTCAAACAGGCATAACTTCCTCTAGGAAGCTCGAAATCGCAATCCATCAAATGTTCTGGACACTAGACGTTCGAGGATTTCTAAATATATATGGATCTCATTGTGGTTTGATCTGAGGAGGAGGTTATGGCCTCCGCAAGTTGATCATTTAGCACACGCTAATACAATATCAGCCCCTAAGCTTTGGAAAACAGAGTTGACCAGTGCCGCGGTCTCAATATCACGTTCTAGCTCAGCGGGGGATCCACCACGGAACATTTGATTTTGCTTGCCGTGGTTTACCATAAATCACACCACAGTTTGGGTCAACGGTGAGGCCGCGACAACTCTGTATGGTTTCCAATTCTTCATTATTTTGCTCAGTTTGGTTTCCCAAACTTGACTTTAAGCTCAAACACCAATTGTAGTGAACATGTACCTACACATTGCTCACAAAACACATTATATGCAAAAATACGCTCGAAAACGAGCACAAAAGCTAGGAAATGGGAACCTTAATTAGGTATCATTATCATCCGATCATCCCTAAATGGCCATTAATTTTTCAAAATGGCTCAAATTATCCATTTCGTAGAAAGAAAGTATTAATTATTACCACTTTGTCCATTAATTATTTGAAGTCTGTTTTTTTATGTCATAATCCATTAGAATCGAGGTCAAAACAATAAAACAAGAAGGAAAATATTGTAAAATCATCAAGTCACCATCTCAGAAAAAAACCGGTGGCCTAAGAAAAATGCAGAAGACAAACTGAGTTTTGAGTTTTTTAGTCTAAACAGTTTAATATTGAGTTTGGATAGGTTTTTGAACATATTAAATAGTTTAGAACATGTTTTGCACTTGTTTTTGAACTGGTTTTCAACGGGTCTTTAATTGATTTTTTACTTGTATTTTGACTATTTTTTGAATTGATTTTAAATAGTGGCTTTACTCTTAATGAAACTTTTCATGATCACTTTATAAAACATGAAATATTGCCTAAAAAATTCTTATAATCAAATCATTACTTTACATATATATTTAAATAATAAATTAATCAGGAAATAAGTTTGATATCACTCTAAATTAATCAGGAAATAATAATAAGTTTGATGTCACCCGTATACAAGAAATATTGCCCTTAAAAATAATAAATTAATCAAATCATTATTTTATATATATATATAATTAAATAATCAAAATATATAAAATATTGCCCATAAAATTCTGTATAGTTGCCATGTCGGACACATGCTCATTTGAGACTTGGAAGCAGCGATTGGTACATTTGTTGACCTTAACGAGTGTACCAAGCACTCCTCTAAATATTATTACCAACATGAGATTTTGGATGATTTACACAAATCCAACACAATTCTTAATTTCATGAAATAGACCGATACTCCGGTAGATACACCGTGAAGGGTATGTACGAAAAAATATATATATATATATATATATATATATATATTTCGCCCATTTTCTGATGCCTTCATATTTAAAAAAAAATCGGGATAAATAGTTATAGTGCTTGAAAAATTCTCAAATTTGATTCATATATAGATTTCATTGAACTCATCATTCATAAAAAAAATTCAGATCAAAATTCATAAAAATCGATATGATTTCACCAAGGTCCTTACCGAAATTAAAATAAATGAAATATGGGTTTTTGTTACTTTTTTAAGTTGGTGTTTCAAGACTATCACCACTTTAATAAATTATGTTTTAAAGGCATAAAAGTAAGTGATTTCCAAAAATACCCTTACTTTACTCTATTTTTTATTTACTTGTTAGTTTTTTTTTTTTTTTTTGATTTTTTGATTTTATTATTTCATCTTCTTTATAGAGTTCTTTTATAATTCTATTATTTCATCTTAACAGACCTCCAATGGAGGTCGAAATCGACCTCCAACGGAGGTTGAAGTCGTTCGACCTCCGTTAGAAGTTTTTTCGACCTCCATTGAGGTCAAAATTGGCCTTTAATGGATGTCGAAATTGATGTCCGTTGGAGGTCTATAAAGAAGAAGATGAAAAAAAATTGGAAAATTTTATTTTATTTCCGAGACTTTTCATGTACTTTCTGAGACTTTTCATATTTTTTGAGACTTTTCAGGTATTTTTCGAGACTTTTCATGTATTTCCGAGACTTTTCAGGTTATTTTAGAGACATTTCAAGCATTTCCAAGATTTTTGGTAATTTCAAAGACTTTTTGGGTAAAAATGAAATTTTCTAAGACTTTTGATCATTTTCGAGACTTTCTGGTAATTTTCAAAACTCCCTGGGTACAAAAGAAATTTTTTGAGACTTCTTTCTGGGCAAAAATGAAAAGTCTCGTAAAATTTCATTTTTGCCCTGAGAGTCTTGGAAATTACCAAAAGTCTTAGATGCTTGAAAAGTCTCGAAAATGACCTTTTTTTTTCAATTTGTTTTTCATCTTCTTCTTAATCGACCTCTATTGGTGGCCGATTTCAACCTCCATTGGTGGCTCCAATGGACGTTGATTTTGACCTCTATTGGTGGCCCCTCCAATGGACGTTTATTCTAAGTTGTTGGCATGTTGCAATTGAACTAGATGTTACATCATTCCTCACAGTGAGTCATTAATTACACATCTTCGGTTTTTTTTTATTTGAGCAACTGGAATTTATAAAAAGACCAAACAGGTCATCAAGACAACAACAGGCAAAGGAGGCCAATACCAAACCCCCCAACAGCACAGCGAAGGTGCCAACAAGACAAAGAAAAGCGAGAACAAAAGCGAATAACAAGCATCCCAACTGGATCATATTCCCCTGCCCACTAGACCCTTGTTTTGCTAATGTGTCAGCTAAAGAATTAAAAGCTCTAGAATCGTGGACCACTATCATCTTCTCCATTGACTTCAGATGACTCCGAATCTCATAGATGGTATCAACAGGGGCCAAGCTACCAAACTCATCTCCATTCACCCATGAAACAGCCGTCCTGGAGTCACTAACTATGATGATGTCCCTATTCTCTATCAATCAAGAGAGTAGCTCAACCCCAAAATCAGTTTTTTATTTTATTTTATTTTATTTTATTATGAATTGTAAATATCCCTCTGACTTTTGATCAAATGTCAAATCAAACATTTGGTTTCAACAATCGGTAAAAAAAATCTTTACCGTTAGTTGACTTTAATTAAATCTAATGAAATATAATTATTTAAGTGGTTTTTTCTATAATTGAACTAAAAAAAATAATGAAACAAATACTAAAAATATGTTTGAAAATAAAAAATAAAAATAAAATTATTTTAATGAAAATGAAATAAAAATATATATATATTATAACAAAGCAATAAAATCATTATAAATTTTAAACAAAAAAACTATTTTAAAATATATAAAATAAAAAAATTGGTATGGAATTGATTTTATTGTTAGTAGTATATATTTTTATTTTATTTACCATTTTTTATTCTATTTATAATAAATATTTAAATTGTAATAATTTATATATATATATATATAGTCAACTAACTGTCAATTAACTGTTAACTAATAGTAGAAGGTTTTTTGCTAATTATTCAAACCAAAGGGTTTGCTTTGACATTTAATCAAAAGTCAGGAGGTTATTTACAATTCTCCCTTTTTTAATAAAAAATGAGCTTGAAAAATAGTATCCTCTTAATTTGATGATTTTTTGAATGACATAAAATATATGGTAGTATTAACACATGTCCTTAGGACACAAGATAACATCTACATTATTTCTATTAAAAGAAACAAAAATCAGTATTTATTCCATATAAACAAATAAGAAGTTCAAATCTAAAATTCTTTATATTCTTTCATTAAACAATATGGTGTCAACAATATTTAGTAGCTAAACTACTCCTATTGTTTTGTATTGGTAAATAATTAAACCTTTACTCATATATAAAGGACCTTTGCCTCAAGTGAAAGGAGAATTTGAGATGAATATTCGAATATTTCTCACTCTATTATTTTGTTTTCTTATTGAGTTATTTTAGGGCCTGTTTGATTGTTCCACATAACACTTAATGGCAGTTAATGTGTGTCATTAAGTTGTTTTGTTTGATTTTTTAAGTTATAAAACTACTGAATGAGCTCCTAAAATCACTTCTTTTTTGTAAGTGTGGGTTTCACTTAATGAAAAATAACTGAAATATATATCAATTTACTACTTCCAAATCTATACTTACAAATCTTATTTATTTCAGTTTTTTCTTCTCTCATAACCCTTAAACAGATTAATATTTTTTTTCTTCTCACTATATATATATATATATATATATTTCAACATGTTGTGACATTTTAATTTGTATGTACTTTTTTTTTATTTGAATATTTTGCCCTCAATTAATCTCCACTGCTTATTGAGCATAAAATAAAATATGTTACGTCTAAAAATTCTTGATGGATATATTAAATGATTTAGATATTATATAGTTTTGTCAATTAATTGAAACATACACTAAGAAATTTAATATCCATGAAAAAAGAAAATCAGTGTATGATCAACAGAAATGGACCTCTCCACTACCGGTAGCAATATAGCTGGATTTTAAGTTATCCTGATAGAGCACCGATTATCCTTCTTTGTCTACAGGATACTAAACTGATTACTGCTCATGAAAGCACTTTCCAAAAAGTTATTTTTATTGAAGCTAAAGCAGCAGACCACTGTTGGAAAAATGGTGAATGAGTTAATGAGAAATTGATACTCAAAGTGCACCCATTGAATTGGCAAAACAATGAATCCCACATTGGTGGGAAAATAAATGCATAGTCAAGCATATATACAATCACTTGTGTATTAGCTTAAAAGCATGTGTAGCATAGAGGCTCTCTCACGGACCATAGGTTCAACGACTTGTGAGCGAACGCGTCCGGATGCAGATGCGAATGTTTTAATGGTTCGGGTGTGCACCTGTGACTCAGCACATTTTGCTACTTCATTGACTTTTTCAAGTTCAAAAGAAATGGCAGCAATTAATTATGTGATTCAGAATTAATATTTTAGATTCAAAATTGTAATCACCAAATTAATGGTGATTGATTTCCAATTAATATTGTATTTAAATTAAATGGAAATATTTAAATATTGAATGTAAAAGAATAAGAAAATGCCATCTTTTTCCTTTTTTTTTTTTTTTTTTTTTTTTGACACGGCAAAAGTTTATTAAAAAGGCCAAGCTAGGCCAAGGCGCAAAAGCCACACCACACTACAAAGACAAAAGCCAATGAAGGCAAACACCCAAGCAAAGCCTGCAACCCCAATCAAAACAAGCACAAAACAACCCAAACAAGAGACTCAAAACAGCAACCAATAAGCCAACCCACAGAAGAAAACACACGACCAAAATAGCTCATGAACCTCTAGGAATAAACTAGCCTTTGACAACTTCTTTCCCTTCAGCTGTGTTGTCCAAAAACACATCATCTAACACATTGAAGTTGACTCTGCATGCCCCACTTCTAGTCTTCATTTTGTAAAATCTTGAAGGGAAAAACTTCTTCTTACTACCCTTAGCAATAGACGGGCACAAAGAATCCACAAAATTTCCCACCTTACCTTTCCAAACAAAAGATTCCAAATCCCCAAGATCGACAAAAAGATCAATAGCTAGACTATAAAAACTAACCCTTTTCAAATCTTTGCCTTCTTCAAAACTAAAATACACCATTTGGTTACCAGAGACACTCACCACCCCACATGACCCATCTTTCGAACCAAAGACCCTCACACTCCGTCTATTAGCCAAATCACTCTCAACACCTCCTATAGAAGTCACTTGATTATCATCAATATTAACATTACTACATCCTTGCCCAACACAAGACCCCACAATATTAATACTTCTATCTTCTTTCCCAACACTAGACTTCATAACCCCATCAATTGAATCACAAGACTCCATATCACATTTACCAACGGTGCCCTACTCCTTCCTTCCCTCCTTCATTTCGGTGTCCCCACTAGCTTTTCTAAGATTAAGACTAACCCTCACGTTTTGACTTTCTATTTTACCACTTTCCATACTTTTGCTTTGAAAAACCAAACCACACTAATTACCATTTTAATTGCCATCATGAGAATCAATTGTCATGATTCTTGGTTTAATTCCATACGTTTTTCTTCCCTTGAATGAGTTCTATATATATATGGTCTTATTTTATTCATTTCAGACAAAGAAAACCCATGAGAAATCATACCTAGATCATGCTAGATGATGTAAGAACCATGAAAGGAAGATGGGTGATTGTGTTTTGGGTGATAAAAATCAAATCTTGCTTACTTAGCTTGAAAGTTACTTTTTAGCTTTCAAGAAACACAAATTATGAGCTCTAGATTATCAAAGAAGAGAAAGCAACATTTTTATAGAAGCCTCAAAGTAAAGTGGTGTCGTTTTGGTGTTTGGAAAACCAAGGGTCGTCTCGACCGCTACACAGGCAAGGTGTCCGTGCCGCGGTACGCCAAGCGTGTAGGCTCTGGAATGGGTCGCTGTGGAGACTGCTCTAAAGGCAAGGTGCACCCACTACGGTATGCACGGCATAAAAACACCACTGATTGTACATGGTGTAAACCGCGGTCTAAGCAAGTGCACCAGGAGCGGTACACACGGTGGTAAGAGAAAAACTTCTCTTTTTCAAAAAGACCAAGTCACACTTAGTCTATATGCAAGTTGTGCAAGTGTGAGGTGAGTGAATGACATGCATAAGAATCAAACAAAAAAGCACACAAGGATATTCAATACAAGTAAATATATGAGATGTGAGTGTGTGCAATCCAAATTTCTTCAATTAAAAGTCAAGGCAAGTAATCTACCTTCCTTGAAGCACTTGATGTCCACAATGAGGTCCTTTGACATTTGATGAGGATTTCTTCAATCCTAAGCTACCCTTACAAATTTGAACCCCATTGTGGTTTTGTCAACGAAATAAGCTAATCAAAAAGTGAGGTATTTACAATCTCCCCCTTTGGCTATTTCGTGACAAAACCAACACACACATAACAACCTCACAAAAACAAAAACAAAAAACAAAAACAAAAACGGTTGGTCAACAAGTTTTTTCTACATTACAATAAAGTCCTAGTCTAACTCTTGAACATCTTCAAGTCAATTCTAGGCTAGTAGAAAACTCCAACCTACACATAATTAACAAGAAAGATACCTTCCAAGAACAAGTGTGTGAGAGGTGCTCATAACAAGAGCATTTGCATTATCCTTATCAAAGGTAAAACAATATACTAAAAAAAAGGTGCTCATAACAAGAGCATTTGCATTATCCTTGTCAAAGGTAAAACAATACATTAAAAAAATGTAATCATACAATGTAATGCAACTCCCCCTAAATGCAACATCCCAAAACAACTCCCCCTCAACGCAATGCCAAAGATGGCAAATATGGGTTACTTTCTCTCAACTCCCTAACCTTACTCTCTCTCAACTCCCCAACCTTACTCCCCCTTTTTATCATGAGATAGACAAAGGGAGTCTCCCATGATAGGTAAACATTAGAAAGGAGAGTTTGTAGCACAAACACATATGCATAATCATATAAGCAACTTTATGCAACTCAATAAAGTAAGAGATATTCAAGGAGTTTTATTTTAAGAAAAATGTGTGACAAATATGCTTTTCATGCAAGACATGTTGCATTCAAGTTAAAAAACAATGGTATTTGGCAAAGCAAACATCAAAGGTTTCCAATCGAATTTAAACCAATTTCACCATTTGTCATGGAAAAGCAAGAATATAGAGATTAATCATTTCAATTTAAGAGCAACTATATCCAACTTTATAAGCAAAATAAGACATGAGCGACTTTGCACCCTATTTGATTTTTCCTAGAGAGATTCTTGTATGACAGTAGCCTTATTCTACAAATAAAAAAAGTGAGACTTTGGATTTTAAGATCCTTACTTATTTGAGTCTTTATATTGCTTTTGCACACATTTTTGCATTCAAGATTTTGCAATCAAACATTTCACATTTTTTCAACTCATATTTTCCATGTTAAGCATATCCTTAGAAAGAATCATCATGTCATGGAGATCAATTATAGGTCATTCAACAAGTACTCCCAAAGTAAATCTCACTTTCCAAAAATGCATGTTTGAGCATAAATATGACATGGATTACAAGCAATGCAATGTAGCACACTTATTAGGGAAAATACATATAAGCATGTACAACCAATCATCTCAAGCAATTAAGTAAGAGGCATAAAATATATCAATGTAGCACAATGCATGATCATACAACTTTGCTCTTTTTGCTTGGGTTCCTCATATGAGGTCAATACATACCATTTCAACACAGGTGACAAATCCCAATAGATAAGGTTCCCAAATCTAAGAGTGTCTAAGGGCTTTGTAAACAAATCCGTTAGTTGGTCATTTGTTCCCACATGTTCCAATGCAATGGTTTTGCTCTTAACTAGCTCTCTTATGAAATAATGTCTAATGTCAATGTGCTTTGTCCTATAATGTTGGATGGGACTCTTAGAAATGTTAATGGCACTCATGTTGTCATAATACAATGTAAGAGTACCTTGCTCTAAGCTATAATCGGCTAGCATTTGTTTCATCGACATCAATTGAGTGCAAGCACTACCAGCAGTAATGTATTTCGCCTCGGCTGTGGATAGGGAGATTGAGCTTTGCTTCTTGCAAAACCAAGAAACCAAATTGTTCCCAAGGAAGAAGCAACCGCCCGATGTACTCTTCTTATCATCATAATTTTTCGCTCAATCGGCATCACTAAATCTAACAAGACTTGGATTAGTGTCAAAAGAGTACCAAATCTCATGATTTAAGGTACCATTCACAAACTGAATGATTATCTTCACCTCAACAAGGTGAGATTTTTTGGGATGAGCTTGGTACCTAGCACAAACACCCACACCAAATGAAATATCGAACTTACTTGCAGTCAAGTAAAGCAAACTACCTATCATGCCACAATATAAAGTTTGCTCAACATCCTTTCCACTAGCATCTTTGCTTAGTTTCAAGGTGGTGCTCATGGGTGTGTCACAATGTTTGGCATTCTCAAGGCCAAACTTCTTCACTAGGCTCTTAGCATATTTAGCTTGTGATATGAAGATCACATCATGCATTTGCTTAATTTGCAAGCCTAGGTAGTAATTTAGTTCACCAACCATGCTCATTTCAAACTCATGAGACATGACATCAACAAATTGTTGCATTTTAGATTTGTTGGTGGAACCAAATACTAGGGGTGTGCGGCGGATCGGAAGCAATGGATTTACTATGATCCAAGATCCGATATGATCCGATCCGATCCGATATGATAGCGGCATCTGATCCGATCCGATTGTAAAATACTTTGATCCGATCCGATCCAATAAGATCCGATGGATTGAATTAATATAAAGTTGTTCTTAATATATAAAAGTTATAATCTGAAATAAATAAAATCAAACAAATTATTCAAACATTACTAATTAATTCAAATAAAATTAATATTAAAAAATACATGACATAACTTGTAAACTTTATATAATTCAAAAAGTTTATAAACATTATACATCAACTCCAAATATAAACTTAATAAGCTATGATGTTGATGAAGAAGAATAGAAGAAAAGACGATGGTAGATTGTTGGCTATAGAGAAATTGAGAAAAAAAATCTAAAATAGTAACATTAGAAATTATATTTGGGTTTGGCCTTTACAGATATTCAGATAATCAAATTGTATTTGGGTTGGGCCTTTACATTAGAAAGTAGTGAATAAAATAAATTACCCAATATAAAAATAAGGCCTAATATTTTAGGTGGATTGGTGGATTTGGCGGATTTCCAAACAGAAATCCAAGATCCGATCCGATCCAATCCAATGGATTTTAGAATTTAGGATCCAATTCGATCTGATCACCTATCTGGATCCGATCCAATCCAATGGATCGTATTGGATTGGATTGGATCCTGCACACCCTTCCAAATACAATATCATCAACATAAATTTGAGCTATGAATAACTCATCTTTGTTGCACTTGATGAATACAGTCTTGTCAACACTACCTCTAGAGTAGCAATTGTCAACAAGATAAAAAGTGAGGCATTCATACCAAGCCGTCAGTGCTTGTTTCAACCCATATAGAGCCTTCTTGAGGCAATACACATGAAAGGGGTGGTATGGATCCACAAACCCCTTGGGTTGCTTAACAAACACTTCCTCATGCAAGAAGCCATTGAGGAAGGCACTCTTGACATCCATTTGGTGTAATTTGAACTTATACACATAAGAAATGGACAAGAGAGGCCTTATGGACTCAAGGCGGACAATGGGAACAAAAGTCTCCTCAAAGCCAATCCCTTCAATTTGAGAGTATCCTTGTGCAACAAGTCTAGCTTTGTTTCGCACAATATTGCCATATTCATCGGATTTGTTCTTAAACACCCATTTAGTGCCTATGACATTGGTATTTCTATGTCTAGGAACAAAAGTCCAAACCTCATTTCTTTCAAATTAGTTTTGCTCTTCTTGCATGGTAAGAACCCAAAACTCATCCTCCAAGGCTTTATCAACCTTCTTGGGTTCTGTTTGAAAGGTGTAATAAGTGTAGCTAATTTGATTAGCTATTTGACGCCTAGTCCTAACACCCTCTCTAACTTCCAATGATATCATCTTTACCATGGAGTTTCCTAACCCAAGGAGCGGGTTCATTAGAGTCCAAATGAGGAACTCTATCAATAGGCAAATCATCCTCTTCATCTTGGTTTAACTTCACACCACTTGATGTCTCACCACTCTCCTTCAAAGAAAGGTCATCTATCTCACAAACATCCTCATCATGGTCATCATGTTTGGGCCTACAATCATTAAAGACAACATTTGATGATTCCATAACACTTTGAGTCTTTAGATTAAAGACTCTATAGGCATTGCTATTAAATGCATATCCAATAAAAATACCCTCATCACTTTTGGCATCAAACATGCCAAGTTGATCTCAGTCATTAAGTATATAGCACCTGCTTCCAAAGATGTGGAAGTAGCTAGCATGGGTTTCCTATCCTTCCATAACTTATAGGATGTTTGTTTAGTCCCGAGACTATGGAAAACTCTATTCCCTATGTAACAAGCTGTGTTGATAGCTTCTGCCCAAAGGTTCCTAGGGACTTTATTGCTAAGTAACATCACTCATGCCATCTCTTGAAGAACTCTATTCTTCCTCTCAACAACACTATTTTGTTGAAAAGTCCTAGGGGCCGAGAATTTATAGGAAATGCCTACTCTATTACAAAAACTTTCAAAGCTAACATTTTTAAACTCTTTCCCATTATCACTTCTAATTTTCTTAATGCTTTTAATGTGAGAAGTTTTCTCATTTTGAATTTTGACACAAAGCATTTTAAATTTCTCAAAGACTTCAAACTTTTCTCTAAGGAAGTAAGTCCTTGTAAACCTAGAGGTCATCAACAACTATAAGAATGTACCTTCTACCACCTAAGCTTTCGGTTTGAATAGGACCCATAAGGTCCATGTGGAGAAGCTCCAATGGCTCTTTGGTGGAAAGATATTTACCTTTCTTGTGCACACTATTGGTTTGCTTCCCTTATTAGCAAGGTCCACAAACTCCCTATCAACATTCAATCTATCAACGACTTTCAAGTCCCTATAGTTCATGTGGCCAAATCTTTGGTGCCACAATTCAACTTGCTCACAAGTGGACAAGTTACAAGAGATGAGATTAGACTAAAGACAATAACAATTGTCACTTGATCTCTTATATTTCAACAAAACTTGCCAATTTTCTTTAAGAATAGAGTAATCAACTTTGCCAAACATAACCGAAAGCCCTTCATCACTCAAATGTGATATGCTAATGAGATTGGCTTGCAAGCCATCTACATAGAGAGCATTGGGCAAGGAGGATAAATCGGGAATATATATTACCTTTCCCTATGACCTTTTTCTCAAATCCATCACCAAAGGTGAAAAATCCACCATCCTTCATCATAAGAGTTTTAAAGAAACTCTTGTTTCAAGTCATGTGCCTAGAGCACCCATTATTAAGGTACCAAGTGTTTGAGGCATTGGCTTTCAAAGCAACTTGAGCCGCATAGCAAAAATATTCATCATTTCTATTCATCCTAGGTGCAACATGGTCATTCTTAGGAGCCATAGGTCCATTAGATCTAAATTTCCTAGGTGCATGCACTTCGGCTTTTCTAAGCATATTTTTCACAATCATGCTTTCTCTTCTACACAATTTAATATACTTAAAACAATTAGGCCTAATATGGCCTTCAACTCCGCAATAATGACAAGTAGGAGTGAAATAGGAGTTCATACCATAGCCTTGTGTAAGCATTTATGACCTCCTTCTATTTTAAGTTGCTCTTGGATGTTGGGGCAACTCTCTTCTTTGTGGTTGAGCCAAGTTGGCATGTCTCCTTTGTGGTTAAGACATGCATACAACATAGCTATATATGCAAACAACACCCTATATGCAATAGCTATCACAAAAACTCACAAAACATAATTAAAAAGCAATCTTAAAACTAGTTAAGTAATAAAAATGTTATATTGTAAAGCAAGAACATATGAAAAGATGAAGATGATGTTCTAACTATAAGTCATGTGAGTAATAAAGAAAACCCATGAGAAATCATACATAGATCATGCTAGATGATGTATGAACCATGAAAGGAAGATGGGTGATTGTGTTTTGGGTGATAAAAATCGAATCTTACTTACTTTGCTTGAAAGTTACTTTCTAGCTTTCAAGAAACACAAATTATGAGCTCAAGGTTATCAAAGAAGAGAAAGCAACATATTTATAAAAGCCTCAAAGTAAAGTGGTGTCGTTTTGTTGTTTGGAAAACCAAAGGTCGTCTCGACCGCTGCATGTATCGCTACACGGGCAAGGTGTCCATGCCGCGGTATGCCAAGCGTGTAGGCTTTGGAATGGGTCAGTGTGGAGACTGCTCTAAAGGCAAGGTGCACCCACTACGGTATGCATGGCATAAAAACACCACTGATTGTACATGGTGTAAACCGCGGTCCAAGCAAGTGCACCAGGAGCGGTACACACGGTGGTAAGAGAAAAACTTCTCTTTTTCAAAAACACCAAGTCACACTTAGTCTATATGCAAGTTGTGCAAGTGTGAGGTGAGTGAATGACATGCATAAGAATCAAACAAAGAAGCACACAAGGATATTCAATACAAGTAAATATATGAGATGTGAGTGTGTGCAATCCAAATTTCTTCAATTAAAAGTCAAGGCAAGTAATCTACCTTCCTTGAAGCACTTGATGTCCACAATGAGGTCCTTTGACATTTGATGAGGATTTCTTCAATCCTAAGCTACCCTTACAAATTTGAACCCCATTGTGGTTTTATCAACGAAATAAACCAATCAAAAAGTGAGGTATTTACAAACCTTGTTGAAAGGAAAAGATCTAGTGACAATTGTTATTGCCTTGAAGCTAGAGTTGTCTCTTGTAATATGTTTAAGAATGAGCAAATTGAGTTGTGGTATGAAAGATTTGGCCACATGAACTATCAGGATTTAAGGATCTTAGATAAGTTCAATGTTGTGCGTAGCCTTCCCAAGTTTGGAAGGAAAGTTGATGGTGTTTGTGGACTTTGCCACCAAGGGAAATAAACCAAAAGCATGCACAAGAAGGGCAAGTATATCTTCACCACGGAGCCCTAGAGCTTCTGTAAGGTTCTCATTTATTGATTGGCTTATTTCATGGACAATCCACAAATTGGGGTTGATGTAATGGTAGTGAAGATGATAGGTGATCAAGCTCAAAGGCCCTCTCAAGACCTCAAGATTAACAAACACTTCAAAGGTATATCTCTAGTGCTTATTTTTCTTTGAAGATATTTAGTTGCACACACTCATTTGCCATGATTACATACATGTTCATTGCTATTGTGCATTCTCTTCACTTCCACACTTGCACTTCTTTGTTGTATTTTGTGTGTGTGGTTATCTGTTTAAATCCTCCATGCTCTTCCTCATTAAGCTTGTTTTTTGGAAGTTGTCTTCCAAAAGGATTCGGGAATAGAGTCGCATATTTTTGACCAGGTCAAAAATGCATCCTAGTTCTACGGTCGGTGACCGCAGAACAGGGCGTAAAATTGAAGTGTCAAAATACCTGACACTTCTGTGCCCTTGAATTCTGCGGTTAGGGGCCGTAGAACAAGGATGCAAAAAAGGTACGAGAGCGTCAGGTCCAAATCTGCGCCCTCAATTCTGCCACCCATGGCTGTAGAACAAGGCACAAAATTGACCCGTAAGTTGGGGCAATTTTTTCTTTTCACTCTAACTTTTTTGGCCCTCTATAAATACACCACTTTCTCATAGTCTAGGTGTGACTCTTTAATTATCAAGAACCCTAAATTTAAAAGAGAGACTTTTGAGAGAAAAAGCAATCAAGATTGCTCATTTAATCATTTAAACCCATTTTCATATGCATCAAAATATCATCTAAGCATTTTCTAGCATAGTTAGGATGCTTGCTTGCATGGGTCTCGCTCAACACACATCCATTGGTATGTTCTTCACTATTATCATATATAATTAGTGTTTTATTTATCAAGGTATCTCTTAGATTATTTGATTGTTCTTAGATAAAATTCTAATATTCAAGATAGATATTATTGTGTTGATTTGATTGAGTGTTGTATTGTGATAGCTATTTAGGTTTGCTTAATCTATGATTAGCTAAGCTTTATGACATGTCATTTAGCTATAAATATCTAGGATTGTATTAATTGTTATTTCATCATCCTAGATAAGCATCTAAGGCTACCTAGCTTTATTTGCACATTGAATATCATCATATATTCACTTAGATTTTATTATCTCTTCATTAAGAAGTAAGACTTGTGGCTAAGATTGCTTAAGCCACAAGCAAATCGGACTAGGACCACTTTTAAAGGCTTGCAGGTAGAAGTGGGGGGTTATTGACTGTAATGTTTGACGAGGTCTACATGGATTGTAAACTCCATTTCAATTAGTGGTTTCGAGGTTTGAGTGTGGTGCACTTAACAGTCCGTGGTATTTCCTAGTGGTTAGGTTTCCACGTATATATCAAGTGTTATTTAAATTCTGCATCATATTACACTTGCTATATTATATTGACTAGTTAAGGTTATTTTTGTAATCTTAACCATACATGAAAATTGGGTAAAATTAGTTAAATTATATTCACCCCCCCCCCCCCCTCTAGATTAATATTGAACACACCGTAATTAGTTTCAGCTTCTCCACATGGATCTTATGGGTCCTATGCAAACCAAGAATTTATGTGGAAATAGATACATTTTTATTTGTGTAGATAATTTCTCTAGGTTCACATGGACATATTTTCTTAGAGAAAAATCTGAGACTTTTGATAAGTTTAAAATGTTTTGCACTAAAATTCAAAATGAAAAAGACCTAACATTAAAAGCATCAAACAGTTTAGAAGTGACTATGGGAGGAAATTTGAGAATACCAACTTTGAAAGCTATTGCAATAGCTTAGACATATCCCATGAGTTTTCTGCTTCTAGGACACCTTAACAAAATGGAGTTGTTGAGAGGAAAAATAAGGTCTTTCAAGAGATGGCTCATGTGATGTTGCTTAGCAATAATGTCCCTAGGAACCTGTGGGTCGAAGCTGTCCATACGGCTTGCTATATAAGAAATAGAGTCTTCCTAAGGCCCGACACTAGGCAAACCTCTTATGAGTTATGGAGAGGTCGAAAGCCAAATGTTAGTTACTTCCACTCCTTTGGAAGCAAATGCTACATTCTAAATAATTGTGATCAACTTAGTAAGTTTGATGCTAAGAGTGATCACTCGAGGGTATTTTTATTGACTATGCCTTGAATAGTAGAGCATATAGAGTTTTCAACTTGAAAACTCGAAGCGTCATGGAATCATCTAATGTTATGAGAAGGAAATTGTTGTAGTTGATGATTCTCCTTTGGAGAAGGTTATGGAGACTCCTATTGATAGGAGGTCTAACTTTGATGAAGAGGACATATAACCTCTTGATAGAGTTCCTCCTTTGAACTCTAAAGAACATGTTCCATGAGTTAGACATCTTCATAACAAAGATGATGTTATTGGAGATGTCAATGAGGGTGTTAGGACTAGGTTTCAATTAGCTAATATAATTAGCTACACATACTACGCCTCTCAAATTAAACCCAAAAAGATTAATGAAGCCTTAAATGATGAATTTTGGGTTCTTGCCATACAAGAAGAGCTAAACCAATTCAAACGGAATGATGTTTGAACTCTAGTTCTTAGACCTAAGAGCACTAATGTCATAGGCACCAAATGGGTGTATAGGAACAAATCCGATGAGGATGGTAACATTGTGCGTAACAAGGCAAGGCTTGTTGCACAAAGGTACTCTCAAATTGGGGGTATTGACTTTGAGGAGACATTTGCTCCCGTTGCCCGTCTAGAGTTTATAAGGCTTCTCTTATTCATATCTTGTGTACACAAGTTCAAATTGCACCAAATGGATGTGAAGAGTACCTTTCTCAATGGCTTCTTGCAAGAGAAAGTGTTTTTTGAGCAACCCAATGGGGTTTGTGGATGCACACCACCCCAACTATGTCTATTGCCTCAAGATGGCTTTATATGGGTTGAAACAAGCACTGAGGGCTTGGTATGAGTGCCTCATTCAATTTCTTGTTGACAATAACTACACAAGGGGTAGTGTTAATAAGACTTTATTCATCAAGAAAAAAAATAATGAGCTTTTCATAGCTCATATATATGTTGATGATATTGTGTTTGGCTCCACCAACAAATCTAAAGTCCAATAATTTGTTGATGTCATGTCTCATGAATTTGAGATGAGTCTTATTGGTGAGCTTAGTTACTTCCTAGGTTTGCAATTTAAGCAATTGAATGATAGGATTTTTATAACCTAAGCTAAATATGCAAAGAACCTAGTGAAGAAGTTTAGTCTTGAAAATGTTAAACATTGTGATACACCCATGAGTATCACTTTGAAGCTAAGCAAGAATGCTAATGGAAAAGGTATGGAACAAACTCTATATCGGGGCACGATTGATAGCTTGCTTTATTTGACCGCAAGTAGACCCGATATATCTTTTAGTGTGGGAGTATGTGCTAGCTAGGTATTAAGCAAATCCTAAGGAGTCTCATATCTCTTTTGTTAAGAGAATCATTCGCTATGTGAATCGGACATCCAACTATGAGATTTGATACTCTTTTAACACTAATGCTAGTTTAGTTGGCTTTATTGATACGGATTGGGCAAAAAATTATGATGATATGAAGAGTACATCGGGTGGTTGCTTCTTTCTAGGCAACAACTTGGTTTCATGGTTTTGCAAGAAGCAAAATTCCATTTCCTTATCCACGACCGAAGCCGAATATATAGCCATCAGGAGTTGATGCACACAACTCCTTTGGACGAAGCAAATGCTTGTCGAATACGGATTCAATCAAGGTACTCTAACTCTTTTTTTGTGATAACATTAGTACCATTAACATTTCAAAGAATCGGGTGCAACATTCTAGGACAAAGCATATTGACATCCGACATCATTTCATAAGAGAACTAGTTGAGAATAAATGCATTGTACTTGAGCATGTAGATACAAATGATCAACTAGCGGATTTATTTACTAAACCCTTAAATGCAACTAGGTTTAATACACTTAGTAGATCTACTAGGATTTGTCTAGTGGATTGATGTGGAATGGAAATTGACCGCATAAGGGGAGTTCAAGCAAAGAGAGCAAACTTGCATACTTGTCACATGCAAAAATTTGATAAACATTATGCTTATTTATTAATTGCTTGAGTATCTTGATTGCATATATGCTTATATGATATTTTCCTCAATAAGTGTGAATCAATTGCTTTGTTGACAATCCATGTCATATTTATGTTCAAACATGCAATTTTGGACTAGGAAATTTACTTAGGAAGTACTCTTTGAATGACCTATAATTAATCTCCATGACATGATGATTCTTTAAATGACATGCTTAAAATGAAAAGCATGAATTCTAATGACATGCTTAAAAATGAAAAGCATGAATTGTTGATTGCAAATCTTTAAATGCAAAAAATTGTGTGTGAAAAGCAAAGTATGAGACTCAAATGAATAAAGGATCATGTATTCGTTCTAAGGATTTTAAAATCTAATGTCTCTCTTTCTTTATTTGTTAAACATGGCTACTATCATACGGGTATCTTACCTGGAAAAATCGAATAAGGTGCAAAAGTCGCTCATTCCTTGTTTTGCTTATAAAGTTGGATATAATTGTTTCTTGAAATTGAATTATTTATAATTTCTATATCCTTGCTTTGATTCATGAAAAATTGTGAAATTGATTTGAATTCTATTGGAAACTTTGTCATTTGCTTTGCCAAATACCATTGATTTTTGGACTTGAATGCAACATGTCTTGCATACAAAGCATCTTAATCACACATTTTCATAAAATAAATCTCCATGCTTCTCTCCAAATTAATTGATTTGCATAATTTTCTTGTATATGACTATGCAAATTTCTTTTATGCTACTATCTCTCTTTGCTAAAATGACCCGGTTGGTGGATACTCCTTTGCCTATCTCATGACAAAAAGGGGAAGTAGTATGTGGTAAGAGAGTTGAGTAGCAAATTTACATATTGGGGAGATTGCTAATTGAAGAGGAGTAACCCGTTGAGGGGGAGCATTGCATTGCAAATTCATTGCATGATGTTGCTTGTTTTCTTCAATGCATATGCTTGTATTTTGTTTTGATTTTCACTTGATCACCTCACATACACTTGCTTTGGAAAGTGTAATCTTTTTGTTTTGAAGGATTGATTGTTCTACAAGAGATTGAAAACTTAAAGTTCTAGCTTTTAGAAATATCTTTGTAATGTAGAAAATCATTATTGACCTTTAGTTTTATTTTCTGTTGTGATGATCAAATGTGAGTGGTGGTTTTGTCATGAAATAGCCAAAAGGGAAGATTGTAAGTTCCTCATTTTTTATTGGCTTATTTCGGTGACAAACCACAATTGAGGTTTGATAAATAAGGGTAGCTTAGGCTCCTAATTGTTGATGATCAAGTTCAACAAAGGCCCTCTTAAGACCTTACATTGGCTTACTTACATTGAAGAGAATAGTTACAGACACACATCACATCTTGTTTGCATGTGTGTTTGTAAGTTCCTTATATTTTGATTGGCTTATTTCGTTGACAAATCATATTTTGGGATGTCTATGTAATAGGTAGCTGAGGTTCTCGTTGACAAGCTTCCAAGCATCATGGTGCCTTCAAGAGCAAGAGAAAAGGTAAATCACTTGACTTACCTCTTGAAGAGATTAGTTGCACACACACACACACAAACACACTTCTTCATGCATGTTTTATTCATCTTGCATTTGTGCTTCAATTCTTATATGTGTGCATTCTTCACACTTCACACTTACACCTCTTTATTGGATTTTGTTGTGTGATAGTATCTTGTAATTCGTTTCCGTTTGTGTGATTGGAAACTTCTGTGATTGCACGATAGTGTGCATGTCTTATCACGATGGTTGACCATTTGAGAAGGTCATATTCTTCTCTTGGATAAGTGTTAGATTTGATTTGGTTGGTTGGAGTAAATTGTCTAGTTTCAAAATATTAGATTTCAATTATTTAAATAAATTTCAAAACTAACCTTTAAATGATCTTGTGACCATGACTTTTTACACAAAGCTTTAAAATGAGTTTTAAAATTTTTTGTACAAACTAGACACTCATACCTTTCCAACGGTATATTATTCATAATATTTCATAACCGTTTGGATTGGTTTTTAAATCTCCAAAGTGACCACCAAAACAGGGCAACTCTATTGTTATCCGTTTCTGACCTTTGGTCACTCAATTAATTATAACATTTTCTATAGACATCGAAATGTCATTCCGTAAAAAGGAGTGGAAATTAGACAACAATACCTTTCCAATGATATATCATATGAAAGGTTTCGATATCGTTTGGTCATGTTTTGGGTCGTTCAAAATTGGAGCTACAGTGCTATCGCGTGTTTACCCGAGAGCATTGCGACCTCACCTTCCAGATCGCCTTTTGATGCCAAAAATGATTTTTTCCTTCCAAAATAATGTAGTTTCATCTAGGGCTCATATATATATGATGTCTCTCTCTTGTATGCTTCTAAGAATTCAAAATTAAATCTTTGAAAAAGAGAGTATTTCCCAAGAAAGAAAAACTCCCAAGAACTCTTTTTTAACTGTCTAAACCCAAAACCCATCTCCATCTTGCATCATTCAACATCATTGAGCATGGGTCTTCATGGTTTCATGACTAGGTAAGTTAGAATTTCATTGAATATCATTTATTGTTCTTCTTACTCTAGATTAGGTATTTATTGCTTGATTAAATACTTAAACTCTTTTATTGCATATATTTATAAGTCTTGATAATATGATTGGGTTTGTTTATGGTAGCTTACATGATTAGGTTAATTTTCACTAAATAGCTAACCCTAGAACATTCTTGTGAAATTGGTTGATGATTAGGTTGATAGATTAATGTTTATTTGTCTAGTCAAGCTTAATTGAATGTTCTTGTGGATTTAATTGACAAATATGTTGTTAGAAATCCTTCTACAACTAATTGAGACCTCATGTATGTGCATGTAGGCTTGTTTGATAATTAGGTTGTTAGATTTGCATCTTAACATCTAATTAAGCATCTAATGTTTAGTCTAGTACTCTTTGCATTTATGCATCATTATTGCCATATTCACTTAGATTTTTAATTCTCTTCAATGAGTCAAAATCTTGTGGTTTCTAGGTGAAGTTTCACAAGCAAATAAAGTCTTGCAACCAAGTGTGGGTTGGCAAGCATTGGTCAAGTGCCACTGTAAAAGGCCTGAGGGTGGAGTAGAAGGTGCTCACGCCAAGAGTAGTGGATCGAGTTATATCACTAGGGATTGAACCAAGAGTGGTGAGTGGTAGTGTCCATAGCCTGAGGTTGTCTATAGTGAGAGTCTGTGTATCGCTTGAGGGTGTAACCTTTTATTCATATAGTGGATGTCGGTGACCGTGTGTGGCTAGCATAATAGCTTGTGATTTTTCCTTGTTGAAGGTTTCCATGTAAAAATCAAATGTTCATTAATTTCCGCACTTTTCACTTAATTTTATTATTTGTTGAATTAGGTTATTTTTTGTAATATTGACTAATTCGAAAATTTGGTAACTAATCAGATTAACAACTCATTCACCCCCCCCCCCCCCCCTCTAAGTTGTTTTTAGACGCCCACATATTATAATTTGTTTTAGTGTTTATTTCTTTCTATGAGCATTCTCTTCACATCTCACACTAGCACATTTTGCATATAGACTAAGTGTGAATTGTCACTTTGAAAAGAGAAAATTTCTCTTTACCGTTGCCTGTACCACTCCGGGTACACTTGCTTGGGCAGCAGTCCAGCTCAGGTGTAAGACCTGATACTTTTGCGTGGTGCATACTGCTATGGGTGCATTTGCCTCTGGAGTGGTCCCCACAATGGTGGTTCCCAGCCCCTACACGCTTGGCGTACCGCAGCACAGACACCCTGTCCATACCACAGTACGCGCAGCGTTTGTAACGAGGTTTGGTTTTAAAAAAATGACCAAAACGGTGTGGCTTTGAAAGGATCACTTATATAAGTGCCTCTTTGTCTCTAGGTCAGCTAACATGAGTTCAAGATTACATTTTTAACTTAGAACATTTTCTAAGAGAGAATCTTCAAAGAACTCACTTTTGATTACTCAAAATCATTTCCATGTGCATAAAACTTCATCTAGCATCATCTTGGATGCATTCTTGCATGGGTTTTCTTCAACACACATGACTTGGTAAGTTTTCTTCAACACGTATGACTTAGTAAGTTTTTCACTAATTTCATCCATTTTAGTGTCTTACTTAGCAAGAAATCTCATTTATTACTTGTATACATCTAGATTAGATCTTATATACAAGATTGAGATATTTGTGTTAATTGATTGAGATTGTTTGTGATAGTTATTGCATCTAGGATTGTTTTATTTAATATAACTAAGTTGTATGTCATGACATATAGCAATATTGATATCTAGGATTGTTATTATTAACATCTTTAGTTCCTAGATAAGCATTTAGTGTAACCTAGCATTATTTGCATATCGAATACCATGATATTCACTTAGGTTGTTGATCTCTTCCTTGTGAATTGAAACCTTATGACTAAGTTGCTTAGTGCGCAAGCAAGTAGGTCTAGAATCGCTATTAAAGACATGTTGGGTAGTGGTGGTGGGCTAGTGACCGTGTATAGTTTAACGGTGGTCAACCTAAGTTGAAAATATCATTACAAGTAGTGGATTTAAGGACCGTGTGTGGCTAACATAGTAGCCCATGAGTTTTTCCTTGTTGAGGGTTTCTCACGTAAATCAATCAACTTGCAATTTATTGTTTTCCTCACTTAGATTAAGTTGATTATATTTTTGACTAGATTGGGGTTTTTATTGAATATTGACTAATCAAGAAAAATCGGTAATTAATTTGATTAAAACTTATTCACCCCCCTCTAGGTATAATTAGACACGCCTAATTTGTTTCAATATATATATTATTGATACTTGAAAGATTCATGTGATGTGTTCTGAAGATTATCGTCGAGTAGTATTTACTTTTTTTTTCTTTTTCTTCTGGCTAAATAAGTGTGATGTTGGTTAACGGATTAGTAGGTACAAAAGTAATAATTCAAAGAATAGATTCATATATATATACAGTCTTTCTATTATCAGTTCGAACTGACAAAAGATATATCAGTTCCTTGTATGTTGGCCGTTGGATTTAAAAGATACTTTGACAAGTGCATGCCGCCAAGTCAAAGTATTTAAATTCAATAACCCACGTGCAAGGAATTGATATATCTTTTGTCAATTCGAACAGATAATAGAAAATTTGTATATATATATATATAAATACAGTCTTTCTACTATCATTTCGTCCTGATATAAAATATATTAGGACGAAGAATGTGAACCACAGATTATGGAGAAGTTTTGACAATTGCATATACTTTGAGTCAAAGTATGTAAATCTAATAGTCCACATTCTTCGTCCTGATATATTTTATATCATAACGAACTGAAAATAGAAAAATTTTATATATATATTGTTAAATTGTTGGATTCAATCTTGTGATACGTGTATAGGCTTCCTCTACATTTGTGGTACGTGGGGCTTCATTCAGACCATGAATTGTTAACATGCAAAATGAGGAAAGACTAAGAAAGTTAGGGTTTGTGTTGGTTTGAAAGTGTAGCCGAATGTCGAATGTCTAGAAAATTATAATTTTTTTTTAATATATGTTGGATATCGATTTTCATAAAAATAAACCGAACTAAACCGGACAATATAAGAAAATTGGAAAAAAAAAAAATCAATTGGATCGGTTCGGTTCATTAGTTTTTTACCCACCCCTACGAAGATCCATGGATCTCCACCCCCTAAATTCCCCTTCTTTTTTTAATAATTTCACTTCAAATTGTTTGATCTCCATCGTCCATCCATATATATATATATATATATATTGTAAAATAAAGCCTAAAAGCTTATAAAATAATAATATTCATATTAACTAGGAGAGGAGAATGAGAGGAAATTAATTTTATGAATTTATTTATCTATATATTGAATGCTTATACAATGAGCCTATATATAGGCATAGGGAGAATTATCTCTACAATTAAAAGAGAAGATAATAACATAAAGAAATAATAGCTAACAATTATCTAGGTGGTGATAAGTCTATATTATCATAACACTCCCCATTGGACGTATGCCACCTTGATAATAGTCTTTGAGGTTCTTCAAAAAATATATACATAGGACGTGCTTATATACCGTCTCATTAAAAATCTTGTCAGGAAAACCCAGTGGGACAAAACCTGATCAAATGAAAAAGAGTACAGTACACAAATGTCTAAAATATTCTCCCCTTGAAAAATGATTTGTCTTCAATCTTGTAATTTGCTAAGTCGATGCATGTCGATGCCATATATCAATTTCTCTAATGTTGTTGTTGGTAAGGTCTTGGTAAATAGTCCGCAAGGTTATTCGTAGACCGTATCTATTTGACCTCAATTTGTTGACTTTCTTGAAGTTCGTGAGTGTAGAAGAACTTTGGTGATATGTGCTTGGTTATGTCTTCCTTGATATACCATCCTCTGACTTGTGTAAGACAAGCTGCATTATCTTTATATATTATTGTTGCCGAATCTATGATTTGGGGCATTTCACATGTACTCTGGATATGATGAATAACAAACCTCGGCCATACACACTCTCGACTTGCTTCATGAAGCGTAAAGATCTCAGAATGGTTAGAAGAAATAGTAATGAGAGTCTGTTTGGTGGAGCGCCACGAAATTGCTGTACCATTATATGTGAAAACTGATAAGGTCGTTTTGTACTCAACAAGATACGTTTTTATGTGTTCATTTGAAAAGCGAGTTTCACTACTAGAAAATCCACTTAGGATGTAAAATTAATAAAATGGTAAGTAAGGATTCGTTCCACAGGGAATTAGAGTAATTAGTTGAATTAATTAACAAGTCTAAAATGCAATAAAGTAAAATCATGGTAGTTTGAATGGTGTATGGTTTGACAAACCATCAAACATACATGTAAAGTAAATAAAACAAAAATGTAAAGAGAATATGAATAGATAGGAATCCAATATCAACAACCTAGATAAGAGAATGATTTAAATAATTAAGTGGAAGTCTAGGGAAATGATAGAGTAGCTAATGGACTTTGAGTAACTTATACATGGCTTCTTTAACGTACCATTCACATAATTAAGGACCGATCTCATTAGAAAGTGTGTTTAGACCGTCACTACGAACCCTATACAACGTCCCACCAAAATGTCTAACCGATTAAGGAGAGAGGGTCAAGGTGGGATCGGTTAGTGACGATCAAAGGTCTAGGCAATCGTGGTTGATCACCCCTCCAAAAACCTATCATATTCACTATGTGCTATAATCAATCAAGTGTGTCAATAACTTAACCAATTTTATCACAAATAAATCCTACAACATATTGTAATCAACAAGTGTGTCAATACTCAATTAATCACAAAAATACAAGATCTAATTAAAAAGTAAATGGAACTAAAATTATGCAAACATAATATTCAAAGTTTTAATAAATACTCATTGTCCATAAGTTTCTCAAATCATCCCCTAAAATGGGGGTTTAATTACACATAATAACAAACAAGAAAAGGAAGTAAAATGTAGAGAAATCACCCTTAGGTCTCTCTTGTAGGCTTGATCCTCTCTTGAGTTTCCTTGTTGTGGCTAGTGCAAAGATTGGGTGATGAGGATGTGTCTAGATAGGTGGAGTCAAATGGAAAATGACAAAGGGAATGGGTGTAGAAAATGGGTAGAGAGGAGTGTTTGTGGTGAAGTAATCTAGTTGTTTATTGATAAGATTGAAGAGGAGAAATGGTGAGATTATGAATGGTTGAAGAAGGAGGTTTCTTGATAAATCAAGAGTTGTTTTCAAAGGAGAAACTGTGATGTATTTATAGGGTGTTCAAATAAGGTCAGGATGGTTAATTACCAAACTACCCTCTTGCATGGCAAATGACCATTAAGTCTCAGTGGGGTACTCTCCGTAATTTACCCAGCCAATCAGAGTTGGACACAGTGAGCTTCGTGGTGGGGGTTTCACAGAGACGATTTAGGCGACGCAATCAGGTGCTCAATCCACTCTCTGTCGCTATGGGGTCTTTGTGGTGACAACGAAGGTTGAACCGCGACGAGTTGCATAGCATTTTCGAGGTGGGTTTCACGGCGACGGTTGGGCACGACGATGGTTGGGGGCCGGCGAATGAAGAGGAGATCGTGGCTGGAGATCCCGGCGATTTGGAGGACTTAAAAGGACCCCATCTCGGTTGCGTTGAGCTCGCCTTCATTTTGCATTGGAAATCAGCTGGAGATAGGTCAGGAATGGTCGCTTTCTGCTGCTGGAAAACGGCTAGGGTTTGGTCGGTTGGACTGGTTTGCACAGCTGGAGGAAGAAGATGAAGTTGGTGTTGGGCCGGGTTGCACGCGGCCTATTCTTTTTGTCTTCTTTGGGGTGCGCTTAGAAGTGGACTGGGCCTCACTTAGAGTCCCAAACCCACCTCCTAAACGTACAGGATCATTTAATGACGTGGCGCGCTTGCCTGATTTTCTTGGCATATTACAGAACGCCTCTTGATCTCTTCCAGAATTGCGATAACTCCAAACCTTCTTCATAATTTACACTTTTTCCCTAATTCACCAATATTACTCCGGTGCCCCTGAACTTTATAAATCTCTGAAAACACTTGATTTGCAATGTTAAAACACGGGAAATTGCCCGAGAACAAGTCAAAAAGAGAATGAGGGCCAAAATCATATCAATTTTGGTTTGATCAAAAACATATCCAGTGTGTGAACGTGACTTAAGAGTATTGGAGAGATAACCAGCATCAACATAACCGACAAGTCCTGAACTATTTGACCTTGAATAAAATATGTTTGATCTCATTCCAATGTCATCGAGTTCAGAGAATAATCTTGCAAATATATTCACGGAAAATGTAATATCTGGTCACGTACATTGTGCTAAATATAATAAGGCACTGATTGCATTAAGATACGTATTTCTAAACCAAGTATCATTTCAACAATATCCTTAGGTCGAAATGGGTCTTTCTTGGGATCTAAAGACCGAACAACCATATAAGTACTCAAAGGATGAGACTTATCCATATTGAATCTTTTTAGAATCTTCTCAACGTAAGCTGATTGATGGACAAATATTCCATTTGATTTATGCTAGATCTCCAGGCTGAGACAGAATTTTGTTTTCTCCAAACTTTCATCTCAAATTCTCGTTTCAAATATTCAGTAGTTTTAGAAACTCTTCTAGAGTTCCAATTAAATTCATGTCATTGACATATATTGCTTCAATTGCAAATTCGGATTCCGATATCTTTATGAATGCACATGAGGCATATAGGAACTTTAATTTATATGCATTTTATGATGTTTTCTCTAAAACAATCATTCTTCCGAATTGCTTCAAAACACATAAAAATTGTTGTAACTTTATTGAACACAAGTTACGAGAATTTTAATTATATGCTACTGGCATTTTGAATCCTTCAAGGATTATTTTGATCATAGAAATATTAATTATGCAACACAATATTGGCATATGATCAAATATTGGGTTTCTGTAGTAAACCCTTCTTTTCAAGATATTAGTTATCTTGCTATCTTAATTTTCGTACAAATAATTGTTTTAACAAAAAATGTTTGACGTCTTCAAGCATCTACACTATATGTCCTTGAATATAGCTCTGTCTTTTGGACAATAGCATTATGTCGACATTCAACCACAATTTGTTGTTTAAGGTCCTCATCATTTTATAATGCACATAGTAACAATATAAAAGATCTCAATTTTTGTTTACAATACATATTCCTCATCAAGGGCTACTGTAAAATTTTACAGTGGGGAACTGTAATATTTGTATACTTCCAGTATACGTGCCTTTGCATGGGCAATTGAAATCCCTTTAATTTATGAGTCTCAGAGGGGGAGATCACAGTTCATTACTTTGTACCTCTTCAAAAAGGTTTTTGTCTCTTCAAAAACATTTAACTTTTTGGAAGCCATAATGAGGATTACATATAGCCCGAGCAATATTCTTAATTAACATGATCATGATTTTCATATTCTCTTCAAGGAATAGTAACTTTTAAATAAAAGTTGTATTTCACACTTCTACTAAGCAACGAATAATTTATTTGTTGCCATTTGCATAAACTGTTCTTCAAGAACAATCACCCGGGTTAATATATTGGCAATTAATAAATTCATTCGAATATGCAATTTACAAGTGAATAATCCTTTGAACTTGAAACAAGGATCAAGATAAGATAAAGATGATGCATGGCAACTGCAATTTCACGTTTTTTTATTTTTCTAATTGTATCTTTCTCCCCTAATGACGTGAATTTATTTGTTTGTTGGTCTTATTTTGTTATCATTAATGGATTTATTTGCATCATCAAAAAGTCATTTTCAGATATATTTATACTATCACATCATTCTTCAGGGATATATTGTACTATCATATTTTCCTTCAAGGACTTTCACAAAAGAATCTAAAGATTTTATATGATAAACTCAATTGTAATAATGGAATTGTATGCTTCTGGTATGAGACAGTATAGAATAATACAATATTTATTTATGATGTATATTTTTATAACTAAATAAATTCTTCTGGATCTATTAAAATAACAAAGTTTCACATATATGTCATTTTGTTTTCATATATACTTGGTAAAATATCAACATGATATTTACGTATACTTCAGGTACACAACTATTTTCATCACCAATAGTTAACATGTTCTTACTTTGTTTTGTTGTGATTCCACTTCTGGTGGCTAGATTTTCTTATTATGATCACCGATGTCGTAATAATTTTAATTGACCAAAATTTCCACCATGACATATTTTTCGGATTACATACCATTCACCGAGAATTCAAATTTTACGGCTGAAACAGGATCATCTTCTAGCTGTATTATCAATCGTAAGGTGATCATGAATTTGGAAACAGTTCACAAATGCAAATCCCCACAATATGTATATATTCACTGTGTTTCTATCACACGTACACAACACACATTCACTATGTATTTCTGTTGGCATCTAATATACTGTCATCGACACAACCAAAAGCACTGTTCTTCATATGGTTTTGATTGGATAATCCGGAAAATGTGCTAGAAGTCTAATAACCTGCGTCAACAATCTAGAAAATGCAGTATTACGTGTAGAGAATAAGTAAATATGTGACCATCGTGTAGATGCATCAATTAATATCATAAAGTATTTAAATGGTCTACTCACTGGGTGGATAAGCCCACATGTATCCTTGAATTTGTTATAAGAAAGATGGCAACCTTTGTAATGGATGGTCTGATCACTAACTTTCATTGTGAAAAAACAATACACATATTTTCATTGGACAGTAGAATCTTCTGGTTCTGTCCATGAGAATTGTTAATTATCCTACGCATCATAGTAGATCCTAAATGACCGAGACTATCATGCCAAAGTAAAAATATCTTTGGATTTGTGAACTTCTGGTTCATAATTGCTTAGGTTTCAACTGGTCTTATATTTATATAATATAATCCAGATGAATAAGCATTGTGCTTTTCTAAAATGAGCTTCTGGCTTGAGACATGTGATGTAATATAGAGGCACTCTCTATTATCCTCACTTATGGTCTCAATATGATATCCATTATTGCGGATATCTTTGAAACAGCAGATTTCTTCCGGATCTGATAAAATATAAAGCAACATTTATGCTTATTTTGTTTGTTAATATAATTGTGGCTTTTCTAGAGCCTTCTATTAGTTCTACAAGACCGGATATAATGTTTACCTTGGCTTTGATCATGGTTAAATTCAAGTGTTTACTATCTTGAAAAACAGTATGTGTTGTTCCACTGTAAACCAAACATATATCCCCAAAAGGGGATTTCGGTGGTTTAGATTCGATGTGGTTTGGGTATGGCGGCGGATGGTGAATTGTGTGTTTGGATTTGGATGGTGGTTTAACTTGTTTGGATTTTGGGGTTGAGTTAATGTTTGGGTTTCAATGGTGGTTTGACTGGTATAGATTTTGGGTTTTGACTGGTGCGATTTCAGGTTTGTGTGGTGGTGCGATTTCGTGTTTGGGTGGTGGTGCCGATTTCATGTGGTGGTGGAGATCCAGCCCATTATCCCAAAATGGAAATACATGGATGGTTTATTTATTTTTTGTTTCAATTATTTAGTTTTTCAAAAGTTAAATTTATTTTTTAAATATTCTTAATCGTTTTTTTAAGATCTCCAGATCTCTAGGGATGGTTTTATTTTTTTCAATTATTTTGTTTTTGAAAAATTAAATTTATTTTTTAATTTTTTTAATCTTTTTTTTAAGATTTTTAATCTTTTTTATTGGTTTCTAACTTTACATTTAAAATAAAAGGGTAGAATGGTATATTTGGTTAAAAAATGTTAACAGTAGGTTGTTTTTACCTAATAAATTAAAAAGTAGACTGATTTTTGACCAATAATAAAACTAAAGGTAGTTTTTGACCAACAAGTTAAACTAAGAAAGGGGGGGGGGGGGGTGAGGGGGATGGGGGATGAAAATGCCCTTACACTAGTTAAGTTAAGGGAGTTCAATGGAGATTATTTAGATGTTTTTTACCTGTGAATTGATGTATCTCATATAGGTTGTGTGTAATTTCCTCTAATTCAAATGACGCATTTCGATCAAGATTGAGACAATTAAAAGCTCCAAGGGGCTTACGTTTTGTAGCACCTGAGTCTAGATGCTTAACATGATCGTCTACGGTCTTTAGTTTTTGATGATGCAACAAATGCTTTAAATTGATAATTAGAGTTGGTAGCATGCTGATATGACTATGTTCTATTCTCCCATTCTCCCTTCATGGGTTAAAAGAAAACCACACAAATCCTCATAAGTTTGATTAAGAGGTGGCATTAGCTACTATGGCATCATACTCTCATCTCAAACCTCAAGAACATATTGTTTAAGTTATTTCCAAAAACGAACTTCTCAAGATCATAAATCATAAATCATAAACTTCTAAAGTTAGAATATTTTGATTTCTATAAAAGAAGTTGCTTTCAAGTTTAATCAATAAATAATGACCTAATGATTTAGTTAAAGGTTAAGTTTAATGCGAAGAAACTAGATTGTATATGGAATTAGTATTTAAGGGTTTTGATGAGACTGGTTGAATTTTTATCAACCATGGCATATAATCAAATGTGAGCTATTAACAAAATTTACCAAGATCTAGTGTATTGTATCTGTAAAGAAACTAAGCCGACAAACTTACACCTAAATTAAAAAATATAGAGACGTAATGATACTAAATTTAAATAAAATATATTTAATCTCCATCCTCATTCAATATCCGTTGAAACATATCTTTATCACAAAACAACAATACAAAAAAAAAAAAAAAAAATACAATTAGTACACAATGATTTCTTAATCTAATATCTAATTCAATGTCTAATTTATGTGATTATTAGAAGGATGAGATTCAAGTGAGGGCAATTTTAGCATCCACCCGCATCCATGAAGATGGATTTGTCAAATATCCACCATTGTTCAGTCTCAATCCTCTTGTACCATTTTGTTTGTAAAATTCAGATACTCTTACCAAATATCAAAGTAACAATGAACAGTTAAAACCCAATAGCTAAAGTTCAAAAGTCAAAATGGAAATGTTCTAATTTGATAAGTCAAAGGAGATTGCAATTAAAGAAGGTTAAAATCTTTGAAACAACTTGATAACAAAAATTTTAAGAATTAACAAATTTCATTTGGCTTGATCTAAATAACTAAATGGTCAATGCAAAATTTTCTATGTCAATGTGACGATCTACAGCGCACCGGGTGCACCCAGTCATGTAAAAATTGACACATCAACAATATTAAATTAAAAGAAAAAACTCTTTAGGACAAAAGAGAGTGAGAAAACAGGAAATATAATGTGTGAAAACCAAGACAAATAACCGACACATGAATAATTTTATCTTTTATAAAAATAGAACTCATTAGGAGGAAAAAGAAGTGAAAAAACAGGAAAGAGAATGTGAGAAAACCTAGACAAATAACCGACACATGAATAATTTTAACTTTTAAAAAAAATAGAGCTCATTAGGAGGAAAAGGGAAGTGAAAAACAGGAAAGAGAATGTGTGAAAACCTAGACAAATAGTTGATACATTGTTGATGCACCAATCAGCGGGTGCACCAATGATTTTCTCCAATATGACAAGTTCTAATTGGCCATTTCTTTGTTTTCCTTGGGATTCCAAATAAATTCATAAAACATTGGAATAAAAACTATTGTCATAAAATGAACCAAGACAATTACCTGTATTGCACAAACTGCATAAGACTTCTCCATAATTGTTTTTGACATGCCCTGGGGCTGAGGCTGAGGCAAATTCTCTAATATAAATTTCAGATGATACTCAATACTTCTTCATGCTGTCAACAAAATGAATAGATCTTACAATTTGCATCACTAATGGCTAATAATATTTGGCAATTTTGTACGCAAAATAATTGTCATAAACGATAGTCACAAACATCTTATATAACAAAGCTTCCAGTAAGCCACACTACAAATGAATACACTCTTGGCCTTCATCAAGTTTGAACTATTATGAAGCGTAAAGATTATACTTTATAAAATTATTTTTGTATAGGTTCACAAACATATGCCTTTGATATAATGGCATAATCCGTAAACTTTAAGCCTTCAAATTTTTGGGTTTTGAATAGAACGTCAATACGAATAAGAATCTGTGCTTGTGCATCCTAAACAAAAAAATAATAATAATAACATGATCACACATGAGAGCAAATAAGAGACAATCTTGAATAATCATGACATAAAGACTCACAATGGGATCAGTTTCTCTAGTGCCAGCAACGAAACACACTATATTACGTTCATGGATCTGCATACAAACAGAAAACGGCTCAAAACAAAACATTAGATATGTTCTAAGATATAAGATGATGTGTTGGCAGGTGAAACAAAACACACTCACAGTCCACAGATTAGTTCAACTTAACAAAGACTGAATCATATCCGCCATCGAACTCATATTAATTTCCTGCCTATCCAAAGCTCTGCTATGTTAAAAAAAATTGACATTATAACATATTGAGAAAATAAAAACAAACATAATATAATAAGAGATTTCATACCCTAAAGGCACAGCAGTTTTTTTCTTCCAATCTGACACGGCCAACGACACATACTTATCACTAACATCCAAACCCAGCAACCGACCAGGTTTCAAATAATCTTTCTTCTTCAATATATCCTTGAAAATTTCATTGTAGAAGTCCAAGGGATTCAGGTACTTCATCTATAAGTAAACACATGGAGACAAGCCTTCAATATTTATTCTAGTACATTTACTTTCTTTTGTTTAAAGACCAGATTTTTTCCAGAGAAAGCAGAGAATGAACTTATACTGCTTTGATAATAAAAAAAATTGAATTTATATTGTAATTTTTCCATTGCCCATATTATAAAGAAAAAATGCTCAGATAATATTTCACCTGAGTCATTGTGTCGTGCGAAGAAGAGGGCCGCGGGGTCGTGTAAATGCAAAGAGTTGTGTTAGATTCGCTCATTTCATTTGGGAGAGATTTGAAGAAATTTGTAGTGAATTTTGAAGAGAGAGAGAGAGAGAGAGAGAGAGAGAGAGAGAGAGAGAGAGAGAAGAGCGTTCGAAGTTAAGAAGCTGCTAGGGTTCTTTGCTGAACGAGAGATGCTTTTATAGAGCGGTGTTATTGGCATACCTAATCTATTTACGCCTCACTTTTTTAATTATTTAGTATTAATTTTTTTCCTTTATCAAAATAACTAAAAGATACAAGAAAAAAATATATATAAAGTAAATCTAATAAAATACAACATTCCTTTTATAAAATTAAAAAAAAAAAAGAACCCAACATTCTTTTAATCCTTTTCTTGAAATATTTTTTTTTTTTTCATAACTCTCAAACCCTAAAAATACTTGCACTTGATCATATTTAAATAATAAATCAAACATTTTGGGTGCATTAGACAGATGAGATATTGATTATTATTTAATCTCATTACTCTTTTAGAATCTAAAAGTGAAATGATGATAACCAAAACAAATACTTGCTCTTTGCTTCTTGTTTACTTCTCTTTGCTTCTTGTTTCGTTTTGTTTGTGGGTTGTTTCGTTTTGTTTTCTCTGTGTTTTGTCTTGGGTTGCTCTGTTCTTTGTTTTTTTCTTGGGGGTTGTTTGCTTGTTCTTTGTCTTGTGACTTCCTAACATTTTCTATGAAGCTTGATATTTAAAAATAAAAATAAAAACACTAAACAAGAAGAAAAAAAAATCCGTTCATGGGGGGTGAGAGAAAAACAAGACCAAAGATAAAGAGATTTTAGATAGATAAAGATATTAGAGATGAGGTTTATTAAGTTTGAAAAATAAGTAAAATGGTAATTTTGAAAATAAATAAAATTAATTAATAAAAACATTTAACTTTATTTAATTAAATCAAAATTTAAACAAGTGGGGCATAAATAGATCAGTAGGGGTGTGCCAATAGCACCACTCTTGTTGTTTATTTATGACGTCTAAATATCAATACCTGAAAACTAATAACAAGACAATTATGCCCTTATAAATATTAACAGTTTTATGTATTTGTATTTAATATAATTATATTGTTCATATATTTTTAATATTTTTATTTTATTAGACACCATATTTTTATTTTAAATTAAATTAATATTTGAAAACATAATTTAATTAATTTATATTTACAAAAAATAGGAAAACAGTTATTTTAAAAGTAAAATTCATGAATAAATAATAAAATGCAAAGTTCTTAAAAAAATTACAAAGTAAATTAAATTGTACATAAACAAAGTAGTATTTTCCAAAAACTAAAAACAAGATAAGTACCTGTTTCAAAAAAAATATAGTTTTTTTTTAAAAAAAAAATAAATAAATAAAATAAAAAAAGGAGAGAGAGAGAAGTCCAGTAAAAACTAAAAACAAGAGTACTTGTTTCAAAAAAAATTAACAAGAGGCATACCGGGATCAAAAAAAAAAAAAAGAACAAGAGAAGTACATCATAATAAAGTATGTAATTTGTTGAGTTATTCGAAGGCATTTGTGGAAGTAATAATATTGGTGCAAAATACTTCAGACAAAAGTAAGGATTTCTGCCTTAATTTTTTTAGACAACTTTTGCTCCATTTCAGATTTCAGAGGATCTAGAAAAACAAACAAGAAATCTGAAGGTGCTCTTTTCAGACTATTTCAAATATCAGACCAAAAAACAAATAGTCTTGTAGGCTATGTTTGGGATTGCTTTGCTTTTAAAATAATTTACTTTTAGTTTAAGGGTTAGTTTGATATTGTTTTTTAGAAGTTAAAATCAACTTATTTTATAATTTTGACATAAAATGATGTTTGGTAAAACTTTCAAAAATGATTAATTGATAATTTGGCAAGTTTTGACAGTGATTTTGAAAAGTGGGTGAGGATTACTTTTTAAAAGTAATTATGAAATAATCTATTTCAACATTTAATGAATCTTTCAAAATATTATTATTATCCTTATGAAATCAAATTACAATAATTTATATACTTTATTTCATCTTTAAATTGAAGAATCTAATTAAATATTGATTTAATTTATAAAATCTTTTTAAAATATTTTTATTGTTCTTATGGAATTTTTTTTCTAATTTAAATATTCTACTTAAATATTGATTTAATATATATAATTAATGAAAAAAAGAAAGAAATAGATTTTAAAATCATGTCTATTTTAGTTATTGTAACTAATTTCAGTATTTTTGAAAAAAATTACCAAACATATGTATAATGTTTTTGAGCTATACAGTAGTTTTAAAAGTATAATTAGTCAAACATTTGCTAATTAACTTCACAGCAGATTATTCCTTCAGCACAGCTAACAGTGATTATTATAAAAGTTACATCAATACCAAACTGGCCAACTTAAGGAACAATCAACTTACAACATAAGTCGATAGGTGTTTGGTAAATTTACTCTATAAATAATAAGGAAAAAAAAAAGGAAAAAGTTTTCGGTAAACTTTAATTGATTATGGAAAATAACTAAAATGGACATAATTGTTAAAATGTAATATATTATTCAAATAGTTTTTTACTACTTTTTTTTGTTTAAATTGAAAATACAAATATAAAGTATAGAATATATCTATATATATATATATATATAATTTTTTTAATTAGCTTTGATTTTATTCTACTTTCGTGTTCAATATGTATTTATATAAATAAATAGACTCTTTTATTCTTAGTTATTGAAATCGGTTCATAAATATATTGTTTTTATTGTTTCCACTTTCTTAGGTTGTAATTCGATCATATCTAAAAGCAGTTTAATAGTAATTTTATAGATTAATTCTTGTTTGTTGTATGACAAATATTAATTAATATTCTAAGGAATTATAAAATAAGGGACAATAAGCACCTACAATAGCAAGAGGTCAGTGATAACTCTTATTTCTACATATTGTGTAGCCCCTTACTTTCATCTTTTATGCTTATTTTCTAGGTAAAACCGGGTATTTAATATGTTTAAATAATTGTTTCAGGATTTTCTTCAGAAGAGGGGCTTAAGTGCAAAAATATGGAAATTATAGGGCAAAAGTATAATTTCAGGAAATATTCGGTGCCCTTGTAATTGTGTGATTAGGGGCCACCGAAAAGGGACCAGAGGACCTACATTTTGCAATTCGGCAGCCTATGGCCGCAAAATAGGGCGCATTTTTCAAGGGTGGAATTGTGACGAAAGCTTCATGCAGAAGGCTCATGTCTCGAGGGTCATATCTCTCTCTTCCAATCGAACTAGATTTCGTGCTACCTATGGTTGGAAATATTCAGACGTCTTCTTTCCAACAGTTCTTAAAGAATGCGATTCTGATGTTTGTGGAGAAAGTCATGCCCGTTTTCGTAACGGTGCGCGCTGTTGGAAACTCATCCATTAAGCCCCCAAAATCAACCACTTATGAAGGGCATTTTCATCCTTTCCCCTATTTCTGCCTTAAAACTTCCTCTACACTATATATGCCTTCTTTTCTCTCAGTTTTCACAGAATCCATACTCTCCCTCTCTCTCTCTCTCTCTTCCGCCCCAAATCTTTCTCTCTTCCATTTTCTTCATCTTCTTCACGTTCTTCACCAAATGAGAGAGATCCAAGCTCCCATGGAGGTTTTTCCTCCATGGGAGCCCACCATACATCTCCACCACCATCTTTTCACTTCCTACACAACATTTAGGAGAGATTACAAGGAAAAGGAGTGGTCTTTGGACCAAAACCGGGCTAGGAAAACTAGGAGCTTCTTTGAAGGGTTTGTCTTCAAAGGTTGTCTCATTTTTACTCTTTTCTTGTATTTCTTATTTTCCTTTATGTGTAACCACCAATTTGGGGATATTGTAAACCAACACTTATTGCAATATATGTATGATTGTTCTTATATTCTTTGAGTTTTGTTCTACTCTTTGCTTATTCATGATTAAATCTCTTGTTGTGATATTCATATGTGTGATGGGTCTAAATTGATATGTGTCCATAAATGAGATTAGGAATAGTGTAATGTAATCTAGGAGTAGAGTAATTTAGCATCCCATGATTGTTGATTGATTGATGGATGATCCAAAATATCATGTTTAGAATGATTTGAGTATTGAGTATTAGCTCTAAAGAGTGGGAGAAGTTTGATTGATGCATGTACTTGCTAAATTAGACTTTGATTCTATATTCCTGTACTTAATGGGTCTTTGTTTTCAAAGGCACAATTGCTCACACATGGCTTGGGTTGGGTGATGAATTGATTTAGGGAAAATTCTCAAATCAAGAGAATGAACCTTTAACTTACATTGAATGGTCTTAATGAATAACAATCAACTTATTGCATGTAGTTGTTTGGTAAGCTTGTTTCCATTTTTTTGTCATCCTAGAGAGATTGATAAAACCGAATCCATATCTGGAGTAAAGACAAACTAAATTCCTCTTGTGCTCGTGTAGTTATATGGGTATTTCATTGCTCAATGCTTTCACTCGGTTAGCCACCTTGTGGATGATATTTAGGTTGTGTGTTATATATCGCATGGTTCACATTAACATGATTAGCGTGATATCCTCTACATTTGACCAGACAGTTAAAAGATCACTAGGCTGGCATGTAGAGCTCGTATGTGTGTCCCACAGTCCTTAATGAATCCAAGCATTTATGCATGCATATAATCTCTAAGACATCGAGAGAGATTAGAAATTAATTAAAGGGACACGAGCATATAACATACATGTTGTATGGGTATCTCGTATTCTTAATGCTTTCACTTGGTTGTCATCCCGTATTTTGTTAGCTATTGTGAATGAATTATTGGCTGTAGTATGGCCCACGTAGTTGCGCATTACATGCCCAACGAAATAACCACTATATATGACTAGAAAGTGAGAGATACACTAGGCTAGCATATAGGGCTTGTGTGTGTGTGTCCCAAAGTACTTAATGAATCCATGCATTGTGTGGATGCGATTTCTAAGACTCGAGAGAGATTAGAGATCAGAGATCAATTAAAGGGACATGAGCCTATGATATACTTGCACATTAAGGTACTAAGTGAGTCTAGAGCTTAATTAGGAGGATTGTTACAGTTAAGTTGTTCCCTTAATGTAACCACATATCATGCATCTCTCCATTTCATCATATCCATGTAAATATTATAGTAGTTAATTTATCTATTTATAGTATTATCTACACTTTTCCGCAACCCGCAACACACGAGTTCTCTCGGAGTGTTGTAATAATAGCTAGAACCGGTGACAGTTAGTAAATCTCATCTCCCTGCAGAACGATACCCACACTTGCTGCTGTGCTAGTCTCTGTGACTCGCGCGCTAGCGAGGTCGAACTTAAATGTTCATCTTTTGACCTACATCGCAACGACGTGTCATCAGTCAGCCGCAACCAACGGGCATGGATCCACAACCACTACCACTTTCTATTGGCCTGGATATATTTGCACGGCTATGCTATCGAAGACAAGGAAACCTTCGAGCAGAGAGAGGTGGAAAAGCAGGAGGATGGAGTATAGAGCTGAGCAAGGAGCATTTGGGTATGTATGACTACTCAGCCACAAACACACCCATTTCTCCATGCCTTGGTCAAGCATCCTGATTCGATTGTTTGATTCAAATTGCAAACCATGGATGGCAACAAAGATTTTCTGTCGTCGAAATCTAAGGTGTGAGTCATGTTTTAACATTTCAAGTGTAATGATTTTGTATGTTATTGGACTGAAAGAGTAGTACTTAGGACATTATCATGTTGTTGTTGGCCTCAATTGGTGTTGTGATATCAGATATGTAAATATTATTGTGACAAATAAAGAGGCAAATCAAGAATTATAGGCATTTGTCTGTCCTATGTTTATGAAATTTTTCAGATTGCTAAGTTTAGAAAATGCTCGAAGTTATGGATGAATTGGAGGCAAGAATTGAATCTCAAACAAAACAGATAAATTGCAATTATCAATCGAACATGATTCACACATTACAATGTTCAAGAGTTTAGGTTGGCAAGTCCAGAAAATCTTTCGGAGATCTCCCAAATTGACCGGTAGACCTCCATGAATGGGAGTAACATACATGGACCTAGTGATTTTGATGGAGGACTTGGAGGTCGCCAATATGGTCTTGTAGACGCTACTTTCAATGTGGCTGCTAGTTCTCACTTCTCACAGTGATCTATCCAGGTTCATAAATTTAAGTAGGGTCCCTCCACAAACTATCATGCATGCACTCAAGTTGATTGAATACCATTAAACGAAACAGGAGTCTAGGGAAATTCGATATATATATATATATTAATCTGACGAGTATAGTGAGGATGGCACTAAATATTTCAAGTTGCAGCATTTTGATACTTGTTGGATGTGTGCATCGTTAAGAGGAACAAGCGTTGTGCCCTTTATAAAGTGTTGGGAAAACCTTAACCTTCAAAACGACTTTGGGTTAAGTTAGGCCTGTTGGACTCTCTAGTATACTAGACCATTGCAAGATTTTGAAAAGCCTTATCAGATTTAGAAATGCTAGTCAAACAAGTTGAAGAGCTTTAAGTGGCTCAATTTGCAAGGGTACCTGAGGATGTTTTTCCTTGCAGGTTGGTCCTTCACTTAAGAACACTTTCTTGAAATCACTACGAGCAACAGCAAGTTTCTTAAGATTCAGTACTGTGGAAAGGAAACAGGTTGGACAAATAGCAGCTCAAGTGAATTCAAATAGCTTAACTTAAGGTATGTAGATTTTACAATTAAATGACAGAAAAGTAATTCAGATAGCTTAAGGTATGTAGATTTTACAATTAATAACGCATAACCTATGTATGAATCTAATTATTATGTGCGAGAAGTCTATATGTAGGAATTCACAACTATATATATAAGAATCTTAATTGTAATAATTAACAATTTATATTACAATTAAGAAAACCCACAGAAAAACATAAGCAAAGAAAAACTGGTAGGACAGAGGGTGAAACACGAAAGCGAGTAAAAGTGAATAGGCAGAAAGAGTTAACACTAAAGCTGAAATCCAGCAAATGTAGTAGGACATCATCCTCACTTTTATTTATTTTGGAGGTATGTCTTCTTTCTTGTTCTTCAATTCATGATGCAATTAATTAGATCATCGGTCAGACTCATAATAGAACTTTGTCAGAAGCTAAATATACTTAGGCCCCAATTAGTAAAAGTATAACACGTTGGTGGTTTTGAGCCCAAAATGAAATGGATGCTGTTCAAATTAATCTCTATATGAGTGAGTCTCTTATGAAGGATCTCTTATTTTAATTTCGGTAAAGACCATGATAAAAACGCATCAATTTTAATGAATTTTAATCTGATTTTGTTTGTGAATGATGAGTTCATTGAAATCCGCCTACGAATAAAATTTGAGAATTATCCAAATTTTATTAAATATGAAGGTATCGGAAAATAGATGAAATATAGGAAAATTTAAGAAAAATAGTTCTAATAATCGAAAAATTCTCAAATTTTGTTCATATATAGATTTCAATGAACTTATCATCCAAAAAAAAAAAGTCAGATTAAAATTCATTAAATTCAATATGTTTTTATCATGGTCCTTACTGAAATTAAAATAAGGGATCCCTCATGAGAGACTCAATATATATATATATATATTTCTTTTGTATTTTAATGCTGATTTTCCAAATGAATTGCTAATTACAATTCAGTAGCAGAATTAGGTTAATATTTGCCAAATAGTTTAGAGAAATACAAATTGTTCGCTTAGAATATAATAGTTTTTTAAATTTATAATTTTTTTTTTTTTAGTAGAAATCTTCGTCCTCCACTTTTTTTTTTAGTCGTGTTGTAATGAATATTATTAAATCAATTTAATTACAACCAAGGATGTCATTTAAATTGAGTGGTTCTATTGACACACCCTCTACTGATCTATTTATGCCCTATTTATTTAAATTTTGATTTAATTTAATAAAGTTAAATGTTTTTATTAATTTATTTTATTTATTTACAAAACTACCATTTTACTTATTTTTCAAATTTAATAAACTCTATCTCTAATATCTCTATCTATCTCTGGTCTCGTCTTTCTCTCACCTCCCATGAACGAATTTTTTTTTTTCTTTTCTAATGCTTTTTTTTTTTAATATCAAACTTTATAGAAAATGCCTGAAAGTCACAAAGAACAAACAAACAACCCCAAGAAAGAGCAAAGAACAAAGAAACTCAGGACAAACACACAAAGAACAAAACAAAACGGCCCACAAACAAAACGAAACAAGTTCATTTTCAGATTCTAAAATAGTAATGAGATTAAATAATAATTGATATCTCATATGTCTAATGTACCACAAGTGTTTGATTTATTGTTTAAATAAGATTCAGTATAAGTATTTTTAGGGTTTGATAGGTTTTTTTTTTTTTTTTTTTTTTTTGAACTACTGTAATTTTATTAAAGAGCCAAAACAAAGGCAGGAACAACACCATCATTGAAAACTCAAACAACAGCAGAGCCCCAACACAGAAAAGGAGCAAACAAGACCACCCACAACGGGCAAGACAAAGACAACATCAGAGACAAGAGAAAAGGCAAACAGAGAGCAAAACATAAAATACAGAGAACAACACCCTCAACTAGCACCAAACAACCCACACAAAACACAATTAAGTAATCTTTCACCGAATAATATCAACACCAGAGCTAGGATTTGAGAGTTATGAAAAAACAAAATTCAAGAAAAGGATTGAAAGAATGTTGGTCATTTTTTTTTTTCTTTTTTTTTTTTCTTTTTTTTTTGAGAAAGAATGTGGGGTTTTATTAGATTTACTTTATAGAATATATTTTTTTGTTTAAATTGTAAGTCTCTTTTAGTAATTTTAATAAAAGAAAAATAATAATACAAAATAATTAAAAAAGTGGGACATAAATAGATCAATAAGGGGTGTGTCAATAGCACCACCCTTTAAATTTTGTACAATTGTACACATATATAATATAGATTTCGTAGATTTAGTGCAAGCCTGCAACGTATTCTATAATGTTTAAGATATTTTTTGTTTTGATAAAATATAATGTTTAAGATATTATTAATTAATATATTATTAATTAAATTCCATTCTAATATCAATAATAATAAAGCCATCTTATTGTAGTTAATTAATTACAATTTGGTGGCAGAAATTGGGTGAATCGTTGAATGCTCTGTTAGAAGAATTTGGATCCTCTACTGATCTGATCTTTTTCCTGACCTCACATAATCTTATGACACATAAGCATTGCAATGAATGTGTGGTTAAGATGTGATTTGTTTCAATAACTACATTATCAACAACCAATCACATGCTTTAAAAAGGTTGGAAAAAATATTAGACCAGTAGAGGATCCAAATCCCTGTTAGAAACCACATGAATTTAATAGCACTAATGTTTGACAAATGAGTAATTCTACTCCACCCAAATTCCAACCCAAATGTGAGGTGTCATCATCACACAAAATCTTATTTTCTCGCTGATTGTTTCTACATCATAAGGACACAAAGGTAGAGTTTTACATTGATTCATAATAGTCTGGTAAATGAAATAATTATGTGATTGTAATGATTGTAAAATCTGGACAGTTAAATGATTTGATTCCACTGTGAGGGCTCACAAACGTACGGTTGTAATTTAGTTGTAACTTGTAAGATTTGAAATACATACAAATCAGCAGAAGAAACACAATAGTTTTAGAAATCATTCATCTTCTTGTTTGTCCACCACAACTGTGAAAAATACACAAGTAGAGTAACCGCAAAAACTCTGAAAACTGCGACAGCTCTCTGCTCTTGTCATCCATAAGAGGTGCACTCTGTTTCTTTCTTTTAATACTTGTTCTTTGTTCTTCAATTTATTGGCTTTGCTTTGCAATTTGTTTTTCTTTCAGTTTTCGGTTTTTCTTTCTTTTGTTTTTTGCTCTGAGATACAAACAGAGTTGCACTTTGCTCTCAACTTTTCACACCTTTCGTCTTCACTTTGTTACTCTGTTTCCAAATCCTCGCTTTTTCTTTTGTTCATTTGAGTTTATATAACTTGATTACTTTCTTCTTCAAATTAATAGTTTTGTTGGTTTCCATTTTTCTTTTCTCAACCTATTGTCTCTGTTTTTCCTTCATTTTATTGCCTTTGCTTTCATTTTCCAAAATCTCAGTTTTTCTTTCGGTTACTGTGATCTTTCGTTTTTCAGTCATTTGAGTTTATAACTTCTGTTGGATAATTGAAACAAAAAAATCAGTTTTACGGTCTTCTTTTTTACTATTTGTCCCGCTTTTAGAATTATCTGTAGCAGTGATTTATAATTTTATCATTTTGCTTGTTGAATCTTTTTCTTATCAATATCTGTATTCAAGAACATAGCTTTTATTAGTTGGTGTTAGTCTTTCTTTTTTTTCAAAAAATTACTCTGAAATATCGTTTTTTGTTACTTTGTTTCTTGCTAAAAAAAAAATTAAAAAAAAAAACAATAATCATTATTACTACTTGTGAGTTTTTTCTGTTAGTCCATCTCATCAGTTTTTCAGGCCCAATCATATTCAAGCTCAATGATGAAAGGGAAGGTTGAAGCCAGTAGAAGCCCATCAGCATGCTCCCACTAGCCTAGCCCAATCTGGTTGCTCTGTCCATTCTTTACTGATGCGGTGCGTTTCAACTTATCAGTAAAAACTGATAAGGTTTTTGCTTGATAAGGTGGCAACAGATGATTGGCTGAAGGTGGACAGCTGGCCCTCGTTTTCTGATGACTATATATATGAAGCGATGCTGAGAGAAATTGATTCATTTCAGTGTTATTTTTCTCTAGGGTTTGCAATCTCAGAATAGTTCTATTCTCTCTGTTGTTCTTTGTGTTCTTGAGTTCGTTTGTGGATTTCTAGTTTCTCTTCTTTGAATTTGTAAGAGAGATTAGAGAGGAAAAGATAGATCTGTTTGTGATACTTCTATTGATACTATTTTCGGGTATTTCTGGGTTCAGTTGTTTACAGGCATAGTTTGTGTTTGTGGCCTGTGTGGTCGAGTGTTGTTGTATTGGGTTTCTGGGCTCCCTTTTGAGGGTTATCAGGCTGAGTCCTGGATAGATTAGATCTGTATAAACTTTCATATAGTGGAGTGAGTCTCTTGTCCTGACTCAAAGTGGATGTAGGCTTGATTTTAAGCCGAACCACTATAAAATCTTTGTCTCTTTATTCTTTTTACTTTCTTGCTAATATTGATTCTGTTTTTGGTACATCCTTTTATTGTTTCTGTATTACCTGCATTCTATTTAGATCTTGACAGGTTAGGAAGATCAAGAGTGGATCTAGGATCTGGTAAGGGACCTAGATTCACAACAGTGGTATCAGAGCCATCTTCGTACCAACGGCAAACCCGGAGCAAGAAGCTCCTCCGGTTGAAGAGCCTTCAACCTCTGAAGTCTCAACTGGAGTTGAGGAGGAGATCAGCGAACCTGAAAAAGTGAGCAGTGAACCTGCTGGCATTAGTAAAGAGGTAATCGTTCACAACTTTGGTAATTTCAATTCAACGTGCATGTCTATGAAATTTGATATAGATAGATTCGATGGCACTGGGGATTTTGGTATCTGGAGACGAAAGGTGAAAGCCCTTCTGTCTCAGCAAAAAATCCTCAAGGCCATTGAAGGACCTGACAAATTGCCTGAAACTTTAACCCCTGAACAGAAAGATGATATGTTAGAAATGGCTCTAGGAACCATAATTCTGAATCTTTCTGATAATGTTCTTAGAGAAGTAAATGATGAGACCACTGCCTGTAATGTCTGGAAGAAATTAGAAAGTCTATATCTTACTAAATCACTGACAAACAAAATTTATCTTAAAGAAAGACTTTTTAGTTTCAAAATGAACCCTAGCAAGAACCTTGATCAAAATCTTGATGAATTTAAGAAAATGACAATTGAACTAGCTAATGCTGGAGAAAATGAAAAACTGAGTAATGAAAATGAAGCTATTATTCTGCTTAATGCTTTGCCTGATTCCTTTAAAGATGTAAAAGCTGCTATTAAATATGGTAGAACCTCCCTGTCTCTTGAAGAATGTATTTCTGCTTTAAAATCTAAAGACTTAGAACTAAAGATAGAAAATAAAAATTCTGGTGAGAACCTGTTTGTGAGAGGGAGACAGTCTAATAGGAATGGAAATAATAATAGCAATAACTACAATAAGGGCAAAGGGAGGAGTAAGACACCCAACCATCATAGGTCTCAATCTAGGAACAGAAATGGCACTAGAAAGTGCTACTTCTGTGGTAAATAAGGACACATTAAAAAATACTGTTATGAGTTCAAAAGAAAAAATCAGGAAAAGACTCCTAATGATGGAGATGCTGCTGTAGCATCTAGATCTTTTGAACATAGTGAAGTGTTAGCAGTTAGCACAGATGATGTTAAGAATGAGTGGATTCTTGACTCTGGATGTTCCTTTCACATGACACCTAGGAAAGACTGGTTCACAGAGTTCAAAGAACTCAGTGGAGGCAGTGTGCTGATGGGAAACAATCAGCAATGTCCAGTGGAAGGTATAGGATCTGTGGCCATTAGAATGTATGATGACATGGTTAGAGTCTTTAGTAATGTGAGATATGTGCCTAACCTGAAAAGAAACCTAATTTCCTTAGGTGTCCTAGATGAGGAGGGATGTTGTTATAAGGCAGAGAAAGGTGTCCTAAAAGTGTCAAGGGGTTCCTTAGTGATTCTAAAAGGTGACAAGAGAAACAGTCTATATGTCCTAAAGGGTGTGACAGTCACTAATGAGGCAGCTTGCATAGCAACCAAAACTAGTGACATCACATCCCTTTGGCATAAGAGACTTGGTCACATGAGTGAGAGAGGTTTAAATGAACTAAGTAAACAAAACTTGCTTAATGGGGACAGTGTTAATAAACTGGAATTCTGTGAGAACTGTGTCTTAGGAAAACAGCATAGGCTGAGTTTTAGTACAGCTCAACACAACACAAAAGAGATCCTCCAATATGTACACTCGGACCTTTGGGGACCCTCAAAGGTCCCTACACATGGTGGAAACCAGTATTTTCTATCTCTGATAGATGACTATACTAGAAAGGTCTGGGTATACCTATTGAAGTCTAAAGATCTTGCTTTTGAAAGCTTTAAAGCTTGGAAAACTTTGGTTGAGAATCAGACCTCTAAGAAGGTCAAAGTACTAAGAACTGACAATGGTCTAGAATTTTGTAAGGAAGAATTCAACAAATTCTGTAGAGACCATGGCATAGAAAGACACAGGACTGTGAGGTATACACCTCAACAGAATAGGGTAGCTGAGAGGATGAATAGAACCATTCTAGATAAGGTTAGATGTCTCCTAATCAGCTCAGGTTTAAATCAGAAATTCTGGGGTGAGGCAGTTGCTACTGCCACATACCTGATTAACAGATCCCAATCCACTGCTTTAAACCTCCTAACTCCTGAAGAGAAATGGGTTGGCAGGCCACCCTCTCTGAAACACTTGAGAGTGTTTGGCTGTGCTGCTTATGCACACCAGTCTGAAGGTAAACTTGAACCTAGATCCCTAAGAGGAGTCTTCCTAGGATATCCTTTAGGAGTTAAGGGATATAGGGTGTGGCTTAGAGATCAAAAAGGTTTCAGAATTATTGTGAGCAGAGATGTTATTTTTGATGAGGATAGAATGCCTTGTAAAATCAAAGACATCACTGCTGATCCTGTTTCAGATCCTATAAAGGATTTTGAGAACAAAATTGAGGTGGAAATTGGGAGTCAACCTCTCAGCTCTGCCTCTGTTCAGTCCAATTCTAATGAGGATGATAATACCATCCACACTGACCCTAATCAGGTGGAACAAAGTCAGCATCAGCCAGAGATTGACATGGAATCTCTAGCTGATTATGAACTAGTCAGGGATAGGGCTAAAAGGAAAATCAAACCCAACAGTAAATACGCCTATGCTGATGTCATTTCATTTGCTCTGTACACTGGTCAACAATTGGAAAGTCCTGAACCTAGAGATTATGTAGAAGCAGTCAGTTCCACAAATAAATTGAAATGGCTTTATGCCATGAAAGAAGAGATGGAGTCTCTTGAGAAAAATGGAACCTGGTCTCTTGTAAAGAAACCAGAAAAACAGAAAGTTGTTGCTTGCAAGTGGATCTTTAAGATTAAAGAGAGTCTAGAGAAAAATGAACAACCTAGATACAAAGCTAGACTTGTTGCTAAGGGCTTCACACAAAGAGAATGTATTGACTACAATGAAATTTTCTCACCAGTAGTCAAATATAAAACTATCAGAATAGTGCTTGCCCTAGTTAGTATCTATGACCTAGAACTTGAACAACTAGATGTTAAGACTGCCTTCCTGCATGGGGACCTAGATGAGACCATCTACATGTCTCAACCTGAAGGTTTTGAATCTAAATCTAAACCCAATCATGTCTGCCTTCTGAAGAAGTCCTTGTATGGACTGAAACAAGCCCCTAGGCAATGGTATAAGAAGTTTGATAGTTTCATTACCAGTTTAGGTTTCAATAAAAGCAATTATGACACATGTTTTTATTTCACAAGTGAAAATGTTATGAACTCTGTCTATTTGCTATTGTATGTTGATGACATGTTAATTGCTAGTAAAAGCATGCCTAAAATTGAACAACTAAAAAGAAAACTGAAAACTGAATTTGACATGAAGGACTTAGGAATTGCTAAAAGAATTCTAGGGATAGAAATTGTTAGAACCAAAAAAGAATCTTGCCTATACCTTAAACAAGAAAACTATCTGTCTAAACTGGTAGATAGATTCTCTATGAAAAACTGCAAGTCTGCTAATGTCCCTCTATCTCCTAGTTTTATGTTATCAGCTGCTCTCTCCCCTAGATCTATTGAGGAGAGCAGATTCATGGAGAATATTCCTTACTCCAGTGCAGTTGGGTCTGTCATGTATGCCATGATCAGTACCAGACCAGACTTAGCCCAAGCAATCAGTGTCTTATCCAGGTATATGGCCAACCCTGGTAAGGGCCACTGGAATGCCATGAAATGGCTATTAAGATACATTAGTTCAACCACATCAGTTGGACTGATATATGATTGTGCTAATTCTGAAGTTGACCTAGTTGGATATGTAGATTCTGACTATGCTGGTGATAGAGATAAAATGAGGTCCACTTCCTCATATTTCTTCACCATTGCTGGCTGCTGTGTTAGCTGGAAAAGTCAATTACAGTCAGTGGTGGCCTTGTCCACTACTGAAGCTGAATATATAGCAGTTACAGAAGCAATTAAAGAAGCCATTTGGCTTCAAGGTCTTTTAGGTGATATTAAAGTCTTTAGTGGAAAGGCTGTTATTTACACTGACAGACAAAGTGCTCTGCATCTTTGTAAAAATCCTGTTTTCCATGAGAGAACTAAACACATAGAAATTAAATACCACTTTATTAGAGATCAAATCTCTAAAGGTATTGTTGAGGTGGAAAAGATTTCCACTGAAGATAATCCTGCTGATATGGGTACCAAAGTTGTCTCCTATAGTAAGTTTAAGCATTGTTTAAATCTTTTGAAGATAGGTGATTATGGTTGATCTGTTTGTTTGTTTGTTGAGCCAGGTTTGTTAAGATGTTGCTTACTCTGCTATATTAAATGAGATGAACTAAGGTGGAATTTGTGAGTTTTTTCTGTTAGTCCATCTCATCAGTTTTTCAGGCCCAATCATATTCAAGCCCAATGATGAAAGGGAAGGTTGAAGCCAGTAGAAGCCCATCAGCATGCTCCCACTAGCCTAGCCCAATCTGGTTGCTCTGTCCATTCTTTACTGATGCGGTGCGTTTCAACTTATCAGTAAAAACTGATAAGGTTTTTGCTTGATAAGGTGGCAACAGATGATTGGCTGAAGGTGGACAGCTGGCCCTCGTTTTCTGATGACTATATATATGAAGCGATGCTGAGAGAAATTGATTCATTTCAGTGTTATTTTTCTCTAGGGTTTGCAATCTCAGAATAGTTCTATTCTCTCTGTTGTTCTTTGTGTTCTTGAGTTCGTTTGTGGATTTCTAGTTTCTCTTCTTTGAATTTGTAAGAGAGATTAGAGAGGAAAAGATAGATCTGTTTGTGATACTTCTATTGATACTATTTTCGGGTATTTCTGGGTTCAGTTGTTTACAGGCATAGTTTGTGTTTGTGGCCTGTGTGGTCGAGTGTTGTTGTATTGGGTTTCTGGGCTCCCTTTTGAGGGTTATCAGGCTGAGTCCTGGATAGATTAGATCTGTATAAACTTTCATATAGTGGAGTGAGTCTCTTGTCCTGACTCAAAGTGGATGTAGGCTTGATTTTAAGCCGAACCACTATAAAATCTTTGTCTCTTTATTCTTTTTACTTTCTTGCTAATATTGATTCTGTTTTTGGTACATCCTTTTATTGTTTCTGTATTACCTGCATTCTATTTAGATCTTGACAGGTTAGGAAGATCAAGAGTGGATCTAGGATCTGGTAAGGGACCTAGATTCACAACACTACTCTTTCTTTAGCTTCACGGTGTTAAGTTTTTTTTTTTTTTTGTTAAGAGTAACAAAAAAGAAAAAAGAAAGAAAGAAAAACAGATCGAGAGCAAGAGAAAGAAACAGGAATGGCGGAGATAGGTATTTCCATCGCAACAAAAGTTGCAGAGTTGCTGGTTGATCCCATTGGACGGCAGATAATTTATGCTTTCAAATACCAGAGGAACATGGAGGAGCTAAAGAAACAAGTAAAGATGTTGACCAATCAAAGAGAGATTGTGCAGCATTCTGTCGACGAGAACAATAGACAGGGGGATGAGATTGAAAAGCAAGTTCAGGAATGGCTGGATAGCGTCGATGAGTTTGTTAAAAATGACGTCAAACCCATCATTGATGATCAAGTCAAAGTACAGAAGCTGACCCATGAAAGTACAGAAGTTGACGAAGCCAAGAACCCAGGGGATGAAATTGAAAGGCAAGTTCAGGAATGGCTGGATAACGTGGTTGTCAAACCCTTCGCTGATGATAGTGTCCAAGCAAAGAAGCTGTGTTCAATAGGCTTCTGCCCTAATCCGATGACCCGTTACTCTCTCAGCAAGAAAGCACTGAAGACGGCCAAGGATGGGTTCAATCTCTTGGGCCAAGGAAATTTTCAGAAAGTTTCTTACCGTCTTCGCCTTCAAAGAGCAAAATTCCATCTACATCAAAGGCTATGAGGACTTTGCTTCCAGAATGTCACTTTCTGACAGTATTATGAAGGCATTGACAGATACTGATACCGATTTGATTGGAGTATACGGAATGGGCGGTGTGGGTAAAACCACATTAGTCAAAAAAGTTGCTCAGCAAGCCAAAGAGAACAAGTTATTTGATGTTGTTGTTACTGCTGTGATAACCGAGAAACCTGACATCAGAAAAATTCAAGGTCAAATTGCTTATGAACTAGGTCTGGAATTTCGTCAAGAGAGTGAATATGGAAGAGCTGCTCGATTACGTGAGAGGATGAAGAAAGAAAAGAAGATCCTTATAATATTAGATAATGTTTGGGCACAACTTGATTTTGAGTCCATCAGAATTCCTGTAGTAGGTGATGAGAAAAAACGTATCACACTAAAGGTAAATCAAGAGGAGGGAGAAACTGCTAATAAAAGGCAATGCAAAATATTGTTGACATCTAGTCGACTAGATATATTACGCGATGACATGGATATTCAAACTAGATGTATTACGCGATGACATGGATATTCAGAAGAATTTCAAGGTTGAAATTTTATCTAATCCATAAACGGAGAGTTTATTTTGGAAGACCGTGGGGTATATAGAAGAAAAATCTGATTTAAGTCCTACTGTAATTGTTGCAATTAAAACAATTGCAAATGCACTAAAAAATAAGTCTTCCTCTTTGGAAGAATGCTCTGGATCAGCTTAAAAAGGCTAATCCAAAAGACATCAAAGGAATGGATAAAGATGTGTACTGTACCATAGAATTGAGTTTCAATTTATTGGAAAATGAAGAAGCAAAATCACTGTTTCTGTTTTGCAGTCTATGTAATTGAGGTTACGGTGTAGATATTACTGAGTTGTTGATATATAGCATGGGTTTGAGTTTGTTTCAAGATTGTTATACATTTGAAGAAGGAAGAAACAAGCTGCATACGTTGATCGATTATCTCAAAACTTCATGCCTGTAAATGGATGATGATAGCGATCGTGTGAAAATGCACGACATCATTCACGCTGTTGCTATGGCCATATCATCCACAAATAAGCTATGGTTTAATCTCCAAGATGCTGCTTGCTTGAAGGAGGCGTTAGGAAGGAACTGCCAAAATATTCTTATTTAAGTTGAAAAAACAAATAAACTGATTTATCTTAATTTAAGATATAAGAAGTGATTAATCTTATAGTGGAGAGAAGAAGAAAAAAAAAATCCCCTAAAACTTATTAAAAACAAATAGATACCATGATTTTTCTACTAACATTCAACCATTCTAACGTGTACCAAAATGCAAGTGTAAAACCAATAACATCGTCACTACCACTTTTTATACTTTTCGAACATGAGCTTTAATATGATATATTGACACAAACTTTTGAGGGTGCTCACTAGAGGACCTTTACTGGATTGTCTTGCACTGCTTCTGCAGTAATGAAAACAAATCAAACATAATCTAAATCAATAACCATTCATCATAATGCACCTTTAGGAATTCGTTCGAGGAAAAAAACTATACATGGTAGTATTGATGTACATAACTTATATCAAAATATTAGTCTTATTTGAGGCTATATAGAAGTCTTATTGATGTACGTGCCTTTCCCTCGGAATCCTCCCACTCCTCGTCTTTATCCTCCATCTCCTCGTCTTTATCCTCCGACTCCTCGTTTTTATACCCCATCTTTATACTCCTTGTCTTTTCCATATATAGGGTGTTAAAAACATTTAGAAAGGCCTGCCAAAGGTCAAAATAAAAATACAAGTGAGATTTCAAATTCAAAGGCGACTTTGAAACAAATTGAAAGTGTGTCGAAAAGTAAAAATGAAAATGTTCTCAATTTGAACATTCAAAGGAGTTTGAAATTAAACAAGGTAAAAAAATTTGTATCAAATCAATAAATAAAATTTAAACCTTACCAAGTTTTACACTAGCTCAATTTATAAGAAGTTAAATTTATCAACAGAAAGAGAAGTGTTAATTCGCCATTTATTACGTAATCAAATATTGCACATTTGCACAAAAAGAGAAATGTTAATTCGCCATTTAAGAAGCAGTTTTCCTTTGGACTCAAAACAAACTCATAAAATATTAAGACACAAAATATTGTTTCATACTAATAAAATAATCAAATATTCAATGAAGCATGGATACTCCATTTGGTGGAGGTAACTCGTATCGAACTCGTATCCAGCTCCGATACTCCCCGGATACACTAGGATACACTAGGATACGTATCCGATACGCCAAATGGCGTATCTGTTGACTTTTCTAAAAGTCAATGTGGAGGATACGGCATGGATACGTTAGGGATACGTTTGGGGCAAAATCATAAATATTTTAGTACAAAACAGGGTCAAATTATAATTTCAAAAATATATGGGTCAAAATGAAATTTTAAAGAAATATATTTGATTGAGAGTATGGTTCGTTCACTTTCAAATTTTCAATTCAATCAGCCGCAGTGAAAGACAGAAAACGCAGAAAGAAGAAAAGGAGAAGGAGAAGAGAAGAGGAAGAAAAAGAAAAAGAATTTGCAAATAAAAGACCAAGGTTTCAAGAGATCGTGTTCTTCTTTCCATTTCCAGGTAAAAGCACTTAAGTTTTTATACTTTACATGGTGGTAAAACACTTATATAAGCATTTATTTTGTTTGTTGTATACCACACTTTGCTTTGATCTATAGGCAGTGAGGGAAGTTAAAGCCGTGGGAGGATGAAGAATAATAAGAAAGAATGTGATGTAATTACAGCTTGATAATTAATTAATTATAAAATCTTGTTTGCTTTGCTAAGCTTTTAACATTGGGTCTTTAATTAAAACAATTGTAAGGATTGGATTGTGGGTACAGAGCTTTGATGGTTCATTGGTCATATACTATGTGCATGGAGTGTTTTATTATTTTGTTTTAAATTATTCATATGGTGAGACCTTATTTTTTAACTGATGATTTTCGTAGACTGAGTTTTTGTATATATATATATATATATATATATTTACATTTTTGTGTTTACTTAATGGGGTGTTTTGTTGCGTGGTGTTGTTAATTTGTAATGGGTTTGTGAATACTGAATACTGAATACTGAATATGGATATTTATTATTTAGGAGCTGCTATTGGTGAAAATGAGTAATGTACCAAACTCTTTTGAGACTACTAACAGAGCTGAAACTGAAACCAATAGTGTTTCGAATGATCATGCTCCCTTATGGAAGTATGTTACAAAGCTTAAGAAAATGGGGAAAGCTGGGGGAAATATGTCATTTAGGTGTAACCTTTGTGAAAAAACTTATAAAGGATCGTATTTTAGAGTAAAAAATCATTTGTTGAGGACTAAAGGAGGTGGGGTTGCAAGTTGCCCTAAAGTTACGGTTGCTATTTTATCGGAAATGCAAAAAGTAGTGGAAGAAGTTGAATTAAGGGTGAAGCAATCTTTACCTAGGCAAGTTCCTTAACCCACCATCATTGGTTCTTCTAGCGGTTCCGCCACTAACTATTTCCAATTGGATTTAGCATCTTCTGAGACAAAGAAGAAGAAGGGAAAGAGTGGATCTATTGAGAAGGCCTTCAACATTGGTGCTAGAGAACAGTTGGATGGGGAAATTGCAAGAATGTTTTACACGGGTGGCTTGTCATTTCACTTTGCAAGAAATCCCCACTATGTACGTGCCTTCAAAATGGCTTGTAGTAATTCAATTCCGGGTTATCTCCCTCTGGGTTACAATGCATTACGAACTACACTTCTCCAAAAAGAGAGGAGTAACGTTGAGCAGTTGTTAGAGCCAATCAAGCTTTCTTGGAAAAAAAAAGGTGTAATTGTATGTAGTGATGGATGGTCGGATTCTCAAAGAAGACCCATTATTAATATTTTGGCTACTTGTGAGAGTGAACCAATGTTCTTGAAGGCCATAAATTGTGAAGGAGAGTACAAAGACAAGTTTTTCATTTCCAATTTGCTTGTTGAGACTCTTCAAGAAATTGGTCCACAAAATGTGGTGCAAGTGATAACTGATAATGCACCAGTTTGTAAGGCAACGGGGCTTCTTGTTGAGTCACAATTTAAACACATCTTTTGGACACCATGTGTGGTCCATTCCCTTAATCTTGCTTTGAAGAGCATTTGTTCACCATCGGCACATCCAAGGTATGATGATATTATGGAAGAATGCGGTTGGATTGCAAAGATTTCTAGTAATGTTTCGTTCATAAAAATATTTATTGTGAACCATAATATGAGATTGGCCATGTTTAATGATCATTCCAAATTGAAGCTACTATCAGTTGCCGATACACGTTTTGCTTCTACAATTGTGATGCTTAAGAGATTTAAGCAAGTAAAGCAAGGCTTACAGCAGATGGTGATTAGTGAAAGATGGGATGTGTATAAAGAAGATGATGTTGAAAAGGCAAGAGCTGTGAAGGAAAAAATATTAGATGAATACTTTTGGGGTGACATTGATTACATACTTGACTTTACAGCTCCTATATATGAGATGTTTCGGTTGGCTGACACGGACACACCTTGTCTTCACTTGGTTTATGAGTGGTGGGATTCTATAATAGAAAGAGTGAAGATCACAATATTTAAAAAAGAATAGAAACCATTTTACTAAGAATCAAGTTCAAGATTCTTTGATGTGGTGCATGGAATTTTGGTGGAGTGATGGACCAAAAGCAGCACACCACTCCATTGCTTGTCATATTCCTTAAATCCTAGGTAACATTCTTTAAAAGTATCTATTGTTTAAACTTTAGTAAATTTTTTATATTTTGTTTTTATTATTATATTTGTATGATTTGTTTTTACTACTCTATTTCTAGGTATTATAGCGATCAATGGCTTAAAGAGTATCCCGGTCGTATTGCTCCACACCAAGATTTTGATATTACAAGGGAAAGAAACAAATGTTTTGAGAGATATTGTTCTAATGAGAATGACCGAAGAAAGGTCAATGAGGAGTATGCAGCCCTTGCATCGTGCTATGGAGATTTTTCAGGTATTAATTTTATGAGTGATGGAGCTTTAATGGTATTTCTATTTAATGAGTATTAATATTAATTATTGGTTGGGTGGTTTGCTGGAGAGTTGTGTTTTGGAAGTTTTTCCTTTGTTGTTGGTCTGTTTTATTTCCTCTGTTCTGGTGTATTTATAGGTGTAGTGCTTGTTGAGCGATGGGTTTTACTTGGTTAGTTTTTTAGTTTGTTTGTGGGTCTTTGGATGTTGTGGTTGCTTTGTTTGCTATTTGACAGTTTGCTCCAAGGGCGTTCTCTAATAAATATGTTGTTTCAAAAGAAAAAAAAATTATTATTAATTCATTAAAGAAAAAAAAAATAGAGTGTCTCATCTGATTAGATTAGGTGGAGGGAACGTAAACAGTTATGATTGTTTACCAAACAACACTCGGCTGGTGTATTGCATCACTAGCTTATCAAGAATTTATATAGTTTAATTTAGTTAGTAGTAATAGTAGTAGTACTAGTACAACAAGTGTTGGCTGGTGTATATATATGTTTGTTTACCAAACGACACTTGGCCATACTAATAATGCATGCAAAATTGCTATGATTAGCTCTCTTTTTCAGGTATTGATTCTATTAGTGATAGAGCTTTTATGGCTCTAGTGATGTGGTGGGTTAATCATGGAGTTTCCACACCTACTCTCCAATCCATAGCTTTGAAGTTACTCGGACAACCTTGTTCATCCTCGTGTTGTGAAAGAAATTGGAGCACTTACAATTTCATACACTCTATGAGGAGGAACAAGATAACACCCCAAAGAGTTGAAGATTTAGTATATGTGCATAATAATCTTCGTCTTTTATCAAGGAGAAACCCAACTTACAATGAAGGTGCATCTCAATTGTGGGATGTTAGAGGAGATGGTTTTGATTCCATGGACATGTCGTACATAAGTCTAACTTTTCGCATATGTTGTACATAAGATTTTAAATATTCACCGGTGGAGCCTAATAAGAGAAAAAGTAAGGTAAAGAATATAAATAGATAAAAAAGGGAATGAATGAATGAGAGAATCAATGAAAACTCACAACGAAATCATGGACGCTAACAATTATGCCCTCCAACTCATGATCCTTTACCAAAACATAATAGACATGAGACATATATGCTTCATAGAAGAAATTAAGGAAATACATAGAAATCAAAAAACTTTCATAAAGTTCTAAAAGGCTTTGAACACCATCTACCAACTTATCGAACGGAAAGGTTTTGTCTAAGGGATATATACTGCAAGATGGACAAAATTCAAATAACATAAATAGTTAAATACAATAATACATAAAGATTTAAGAAATCATAAACACTAGTTACTACTTACTAGTATATGCATACCCATGTAAACGTGCGGACAAACATAAATCGTCAGATATCGCCATCCTCGCAAATCCATCACTGAAACTCAAAGCTATAAACGAAGCCGATGGCGAATAATAAGTCCTCTTCATAGTTTCCCGAAACAACTGCGACGGCTTCAGGTCTCGATCTACCACTCAATTCAACTCAACTGTTAGAATTGAATCTATATATGAATCAAAGAAAACAGGTGAAGAGGAATATTAATTACCTTGTGCTCTGCTTTGCTGCATGACATCTTGGTCGATAAGGGATTTGAGAGAAGAAGGCTCGACTTTTAGGCGATCGATTTGGGAATTGAGAAATTAGTGCAACAGCACGTATAAAGGGGTTTATAAAGTCCTGAATTAAATACTTGCGGGCCGAGTTCAGTGTAAAAATATTACTTTGTTCATATGGGCTCAACCTGGAACCCAATCCAGTGCAAACTGATACAAAAAATTTGGGATTTTGATTTGATCTGTATTGTTCAATGGAATAGGTGGAGATCCAAAAAGTGGCAATGGAAGGCTCGTTATTCCATTAATTACTCCCTTTCTTCTCATTTACTCTGATTTTTTCTTATTTGCATGTATAGAATGAATACCTTTGATCGCTCATGAGATTCTTTGATCGCTGGAGAGCTCATGGAAGGAATTGTGGTAGTCTAAAGACGTTCCGAGTCTACTTAATTTAGTTGTCATGATAGTTGCTCAACAAGTTTGATCATATCATGTGAAATATGCAAACTTGCCTCACAGTTTAGATAACCAAACCTATTGTTTTTCATTGTATCACAATTGTTTTATTAATTTTTAGATTCATATCAAGTTATTCAATTTATTGCAGCCTCAAGTTCGTCATTTGCCCACTTAGACTTGGGCTTAGGCATAGAAGCCCTATTCTCTAATCTCTCTATAGGAAGTAAGTATCCCTCTTCCGCACAAATCTAAATATGATCATCGATGTCCAACAAAAAGACTTCCATCCTTACTTTCCAAGAGGAGTAGTTATCCTCGGTGAATAATGGTGGTTCAAATATCAACGCACCCTCTAATATCTCAATGCCACTCATAGTGTTTAATGAATGAGATGAATGCAAATAAATGCAATGACTAAAATGCACACAAATGTAAGACACACAAATATGGCAAAGATCTCCTAAATATGTCATTTTTTCCCCTTTTGTGAATTGATTGATGAACTCCTTTTTCTCAGATGTGAATGATTGAGATGAATTGGCCTCTTGTGTCCTTTTTCCCCTTTTTCAATTTTAAAAGGTAAATTTTTCGTCTGAACGTTAGCTTTATTTCCCTCTATGTCCTTGTTTCCCCTTTTGTGAATGACCGATGAATTCCCTTTTTCTCAGATGTGAATGATTGTGATGAATTGCTCTCTTATGTCCTTTTTTCCCTTTTTCAATTTTTAAAAGGTAAACGTTAGCCTTATTTCCCTTTGTGTCCTTTTTTTCCCCTTTTGTGAATGACCGATGAATTCCCTTCTTATATATGAATGATTGTGATGAATTGCCCTCGTGTCCTTTTTTCCCTTTTTCAATTTTTAAAAGGTAAATTTTTTGTTTGCACATTAGCCGTATTTCCCTCTATGTCCTTTTTTTCCCCTTTTGTGAATGAATGATGAATTCTTTTTTTCTTAGATGTGAATGATTGTGATGAATTGCCCTCTTGTGTCCTTTTTTCCCCCTTTTCTCAGATGTGAATCTCTCTTATATGTCAAATCCCCTTTTTTCCTTTGTCCTTTCTCTAATTCAATTTCCCTATGTATCCTTCTTAGATGCGAATCTCTCTCTCATATGACTCGAATTCTACTTTTATATCAAACAACTCTTTCTCATCCACCTCTCTCTCATTCACCATTCAAAGACACAAAGATGACTCTTCATGTGTGATCAATTGTCCAATTTCCATCTATATCCTTTTTTTTACTGCCTTATATTTCCCCTTTTATCCTTTTTTTTTTTTTCTGCCCTTTGTACGTGTCTCACTTATATTATTTGGGATTGAAGGTGGCAAACTTATGCTAGGATATATAAAGATTGGTGTTGTTGGCACCCCCACTACTAAACTATTTATACCCCACTTTTTAAAATTTTTTATTTATTTATATAAAATTAAATAGTTTTATTAATTTTTTTGATTTATTTCTAAGACTATCTTTTTATATATTTTTCAAACTTAATACATCCCATATCTTTTTCCAAAAATAAAAATAAAAACACATTGCATCTCTAATCTTTATATATAGTTTTCTCACATCCATTCGCATGACTTGTTTTTTCTTCTTATTTCATGGTAAAACCATCTTTATTAGATGCGATTTTTTCTGTAATCGATTGGATTGTTGGTGGTAGATTGTGAGCATGATATTAATCGTCCAGTGATTTTTTTTAAGCTATTGAGTTGAATTTTGGTGTTGTTTCATTTCGTTAGAGGTTAGGTTTTATTAGTTGCGATTCTTGGTGCAATTTCATTGCTTTTGTTTTGTTTTGTTTTTTTGTAAATAACATTAAACTAACTTTGGGAAATCTGGAATAAAATCTACAAAAGAAACAAATGATAGTATACCTAGAAGATCTAAAAGAAAATAAACCGACAAAAAAAAAAATAGCAAACATAGTTCTAAAATTTGAAAAAAAAAAAAAAACAAACAAACATGTGAAATAATAAAGTCAATAAATACTAAACATATGAAACATGAAATCGAGATCTAAAAGAAAATATAAACAAAAATAGTAATAAATCAATAAATATTAAACATGGGAAACATGAGATTGAGATCTGAAAGGTGATTTGAAATAATCTATGTCATTAAAGTTTGTCATTAGAGTTTCCACGTTTGAGTTCAAAAAAATTTGTCACTATTTGGGGCGCTTTTTGTAAGACATGCACCACATTACTAATTTAAGTTTAAAAGGCACATATTTATGTGACTAGACAAGAATACCCTTTTTTGTCAGTTTGTGTCTTTTTCAAACGTTAAGAGAAAACCATTGAAAGAGAAAACCCGAGCCTTTTTGAACTTTTTCCAAGCCTTTTATAATAGTCCCCGAGCTTTTTAAAATGTTACCTGAGCCTTTTCAAGGAAAATTCATAGGTTAATTGATTTAGAATCTCCGAGCCTTTTTCCACTATATTCGAGCCTTTTCGAGCCTTTTTACACTAGATTTGAGCCTTTTACACTAGAGTCGAGCATTTTCGTGCATTTTCAATTTGTGCCTTTTTGACCTTTTCGAGCTTTTTTATACTAGAGTCGAGCATTTTCGTGCCTTTTCAATTCATGCCTTTTCGAGCATTTTCGTGCCTTTTCAATTCATGCCTTTTCGAGCATCTTCGAGCCTTTTCGAGTCTTTTTACACTATATTCGAGTATTTTCGTGCATTTTCGTGTCTTTTCAATTCATGCCTTTTCGAGCCTTTTAATACATATTTCGAGTCTTTTAAATAGTTATCCGAGCTTTTTAATAATTTATGAATAGATCAGTGAATTTTGATTATCCGAGACTTTTAAAACTGTTCGAGCCTTTTAATACATAATTCGAACATTTTCATATACTACCTAAGCCTTTTAATGAAGTGTTCGAGCCTTTTCATACATTGTACGTGCCTTTTCATACACTGCCCAAGCATTTTCAATTAATCTCCGAGACTTTTCATTTGTTCTCCGAGCCTTTTCATTTGTTATCCGAGACTTTTCAATTATATTCAAAATTCACACAACCAGCTGGTTTACAAAAGACTCGGAGAATAAATGAAAAAGAACTCAATGAAGGGAAAAAAAAAAGCATTGGGGGCGCTGCCCCCTGCACCCCTGCTGCGTAGCACCACAAAATTAATTATCCGATGGAGATGAATTGATGATGTTATGGTGTTCAACCTCCATTAAAGATCTGTTATAGAGGAAGATGAAAGAAAAAATATCAAAAAACTTTAAAGTAAGAAAGAGAATGTGTAAAATAAGGGCATTTTTGGTAGTTCACCATAATATGTGCCTTTTAAACTTAACTTATTAAAAGAGTGACTTCGTCACCACATGAGTTTAAAAAAGTGACATTTTTCACCATTTCCACGTTTTGAAATAAGAAAAGTGGAGTTTTATTAGTTTTATTTTGTATAAGATTTTTTTAATAAAAATTGTATATCTCTTTAAATAATTTGATAGAGGAAAAAAAAAATACTAAATAATTTTTAAAATGAGGTATAAATAGTTCGGGACTCATGTATAAAAGAGCCTTCAGTTTTTTAAAGGTTAAGTTTACGTTTACACAACTGCCTTATTTCCCCTTCCAATCCAAAGTTTTTTAAAGGGTAAGTTTTCGTCTGCACAATTGCATTATTTCCCTCCGTCTCCTTTCCAATCCATATGTCCATACTTCAATAACGATCCCACCATCCAAACACCACCATTTTTTCTCCCTTATAATCGAGAATGGACTCTGATCTGACTGACCTCCCTATCTCTTCTCTCTCCGTCTCTTCAGTTCCACTCCCAGCAGAAAAAGCCGTGTATGATGACGCGGCCGACGTTCAGATTATGGAAAGAAAAGAGTTTTGTTTTAAGGTTCTATTCTTTCTCTTGTTTCATTTTTTTTTTTTAATCATGAAAAGTTATAGAGATAAAATTTTTTTTTTTTTGTGTGTGAGAGCAGCTTCCTCCCAGATTCGTCAGTTGAGGAGTTTGATGCTATAGTGAATGAGAAATTTGCATGTCTAATATTTCTGCTGGACTTACTATGTGCTTTATTCCTTCAAATTGGTTCGAATTGGAAAATATGGTTTCGCTTAGCATAGTAGAAGATCATTGAATTGAAATTTTGGTGTTTTTTTTATTTTGATTTTCCTTTTTCAATTTTGAGTTGGGGAAGATCATTTTTTTTTGTCCATTGTGCCACTAAAATAGCTCTTGAAATTTGTAAGTCCCTATTTGGAAATCACCACCCTGGTTTATTATGTATTTATAACTAGAAATGATAGCTCTTGAAATTTTTATTCTTGGAGTTTCTTAAATGCGTTTCCAGGTTTTATTTACTTTTTTTTTTTTTTTTTTTTGTAATTAAATTAGAAACTATAACAGAAAATTATTTGGTTTCTGTATGGAAGTTAAATTTGATTTTGTGAAATTTTCAAAGTTGAATTTAATTTGTTGAGCATCATTCTTCTGAATATGTTTAATTATCCTTAGCATCGATCCAGTTTCTGTTCTCTGTCCAATGACTATGATTTGTGCATTTGGAGTTTTGTAACTCCCAATTCTACTTATATTTTAGTTATTATAAGAAATGTGTTATTTCCCCAAGCTCATGCTTTTGCTCTAGAATTTCCCATAAGCTATTTTGATGGTTTCGTTTGCTTTTCAGAAACACGCAGGTTGATCGTTGTTGGTTGATCCAGAGTATAACGTCTCAGAAATAGTTGATGCATGGCGAGTATAATACCCTAGATATATGCACAGGTTGATTATGTTTGACCATAAGCTGTGTTTGACGGTTCCTTTTGATTTCTTATATATTGTTCTGTGTTTCTTTGTTTGCTCGTTGTTTATAGCTTTTTAACCAATCATTGTCTTTGTTTGTACATAGTTATAGCTTTGGTTGTGAGATTATAAGTTTCACATCCGCTTGGCAATATAGAATTTCAGTTTTAGCATTGATTTACTCCTCCCTTTCCCAATAACGATGGGCTAAGTGGATCCATAACCATGCTTAAATAGAAAATTTGGAGTTTGTTATTCTTCTTGAACTCTTTATAGTTCTTGACGTTTGGGAACTCCTATAATGCTCTGTATCCAACTTGGAAATTCTGCTGTAATAATTTCTTCATTAGTAGGATGACTCTTTTGTCTTATGCTTTGCACCGTATCTATCTTCTACACTAATACTTACTCCATAAGTGTTAGGATCCTACCTTTGTTCGACCCTTAAAAATCTGTTTTTGTGATTAACAATTATGTCATTGTATAAACTTAAAGTTCAGTTTGGTTGTCCATCACCATTTCTGCTTCAAATTATAGGACTTGATATGATGTCATTAGATATATAATGGGTGGTAGCCCGCAGCCCTAGCACCTGAAATAATCTATCATGGGTGGCGGACCCTAAGAATAATTCCTGAAGAATACGTGAAGGTTGATTATGGGCGACCATAAGCTGTGTTTGATGGTTCCATTGGCTTTCTTGTATATTGTTGTTTGTTGCTTTCCACATTTTTTTTTAGCTTTTTTAAAGGTTTTTGTTAGCTTGTTACAGCATTGGTTGTGAAATCATGTGATCGAGTTAAACTTTTTGGAATTGTTGTAGATTTCTTTAATGCTTGCTTGGCAGAATCGAATATTGTTAGCATTGATTTGCTACTCCTCTTCCCAATAACAGTGGGCTAAGAGGATCACAACAATGCTTAAATTGAATATTCGGAGTTTGTTAATCTTCTTGAACTCTTTATAGTTCTTGGAGTTCGGAAACTCCTATACTACTCTATTTTGGACTTGAAAATTCTGCAGTAATAATTTTTTCATGAGTAGCTAGGATGATTTTTGTGTATTCTACTTCTACTCATCTGTCTTCTTTAGTGATGCAAGTGTTAGGATCCTACATTTGTCAGGCACACTTTGCCAGTAAATATGTTGTAAATAAGTTTGTATTCATACATAAAAAAATATAAACATATATATATCATATTTACGGTTCAATACTACAAATTTGGCATTTGCATTGCACATGCGTATCATTAAAAGGAGGATACTTCCATTCCATTACCATGTGTTGCTGCTGTACTAATCTAACTTTAACTCTTAGCTCATATTTATCAGGCAATTGTGTAGAATTTATGTGTTTTTTGGAGCCTACTGTAGCCATTATTATCACCGAAACATACCTGAATCCCGTGTGACCCATAAGGTTATACACAGCCTTGTCACCTTCTTAGATTCCCTCCAGAAAAGAAACATCAATTTTTTTTAGTTTTTTATTATTATTGAATTATTACGAAAAATACAAGGTTTGGGATGGGAAAAAACAAATCAGAATTTGTATTTCAACCAAAAATGTAACAATCGATTCACATAACATATGTTAGTAAATTAAATTATTATTAATGTATATTTATTTACCAATTACAACATCATATGTCGGCATTTAAGTTCTGATATTTATATTTATTTATTTGTTTGATTAAAAAAACGACACATATTATTTAGAATTTAAAGGTCTTCAGAGACGTAACCAGTCTTGTACCGGTAAATTACGGTTGATGCTTATCTAATGGGGAGATTGTACCTGTCTACATAAAAATGTTTACCTTAAAATGATAAAAATAATAAGACATGAGCACACGTTAACAAAACCCTTGAAAAATAGCTAGAGCTAAACTATGCTTACAGACGAAATCGGGAATCAAACGGCTGTCAGAAGCGCTTCCGGTCGGAAACCCGAAGGTCTCCCCATAAGGAGGGGAATTTGCCTTGTAAACATTGCTGACATTGAGGAAATTATTGTTTCCAGGATCATACAATGAGTCCCCAAACACAGAGAGAGCAAAATGTGTTGCATTATTTGTCTGCTGATGATGATCATCATCATCAGCCTGGAATGAGGAGGCAAGAATTCTATCAAAGAATAGTGAGATTATTACAACACAAAAGAGAAAACATAAACCTCTCATAGTCGATAACATTTTTACTTTAATTTTTATTTTTGTCTAATATCATTTTGGTTCTTATGTTGAATTTATTGATTTTTTTTTTTTTTCTTTCACTCAATTGTAAGTCCAAGTTTGACTATTGGATATGCTATCTGTTGCCTGCTAAGTGAACCACCATTCTTGATAAGAAAAAGGACCCATAATATATTGTCGGCATTGGCCCATTGAGAAGGGTCCTTTTGTTATAATGCCAAACAAATATCCAACTTAATACGTATCAACATGTATGGAGAGGTTTTTCGCTGATACCATGAGACCAGGCGAAATAATAGAAATAGATTTTCATATCACTCATATAGACATATAGTAATAAATCAAAATTTGAAAACTTACTTGCAAGTCTATTAGATTCAAGGGATCTTAATATGGTACAACGAGCACAATGCATCATCCATTCAAATCACATCATGTGGCATGAGATCGAATAAATATAAATGGTTAAAGGTTACCTATACCATATGACATGATTTGAATGGAAGATTTCCTGAATTTTACGGCATGATTTGAAGGGAAGAATCCCCATATTTTCTCTCTGGTATGACATGTATTCCACTGTTTTTATGGCTCTCTCAAGAGAAAGTACAAGAATTTGAAACCAAACAAACAGGCCCAAGCCCATAGAGGGACAGAAGGTTCAGCAATACAATGAGACCCAAAGTTTTGGCCAATAATATGCCTCCTCTTCTCCTCAGGTACAAATCCGAAATCACGGAAAACTCTGAATTAATGTCTTAATTAGAATGGATCATTTTCTATCTATTTAAGCTTTTAGGTTTAATAATTACCGATAGTCATGATAATTATGTTCATCGGCTATGTCTATGAGACTATGATCACGGAGTTGTTAACATTCAAACTCTCATAATCATGTGTAGTTCAATAAAAGAAAAAAGAAAACTTTCTTCGGAAAAAAAAAAACTCTTGAACGTGTGTGGTAATGATATCAATTTTTTTTCATATCATATCTACAGAAATATAGAAAGATGCACAATAAATATAAAACGATGATGATTTCAAAAATAATAATGCACCACTCACCTCCCACAATATTGGAATACTTTTATAGTTTTATAAAGTATGTAGCCTGATTAAAGATAGATGACAATCAATATATATAAATTAATTTCTTGGAACTCCTAACTTTAATTATATGTAAATCAAAAGGTTTTGGAAATCATCATAAACCCCCTCTAATTTACGGATCAAGATCATTTCCTTATCTTGTTTTTCCTTGACTTTTCATAATCTAATGATACCTAAGCAAAATAAAAAATACATGGTCAAGATTTGATCACTTTTTTCTCTCTCATGCAATTTGGTGTTTTAATTACACTTGAAAAATGCTAAAAAAAACAAAAACCAAGAAGAGGATCTTGATTCCTAATTTACATGGAAATTTCTTAAATAGTTATCAATGTAAAAATAAACTAGTAAAAACCGTTGATATATAATTAAACAGGGTCTTTTTTGGGGAGAAGGTTTGCATTTTATTCGGCCAGAAAATGGACCGATAACTTCTTTAACGACTAATCACAACCATAACAGCTCGTAACAACTCATAATCAAATCTGAATAAATGAATTATACAAATGTCCGAACTTGAGAAACTTTGAACAGACACAACCTTGAAAGAAATATTTCTTCAAGTTCAACCTTTAATTTGAAGCACATCAAACACCTCTCCTGAAAAAAATCATAAATAAGTAATTTTCCTATGAGAGATTTTCCAAACAGAATCGTCAATTGCTATCGGTACCTATTGGATTGCTACCGGTTGCTTTTAATAAATTAACACCGGTAGCAATCGAGGATTCCTTATAGAAAATCCTGCACCTGAAAATTTTCAAATATACATTTAGTTAATCATATTATCCTCTCTAAAAACCTCCTCAAAATTTATCAGAAACTTTTTGTATCTATCTGTGCATTTATAGTTCAATGGAATCTGTACTGTATATACAGTCTATACATACATGTTTCCAGCTTTCTGTGCACATGTGCATTCACATTTCACAGGACCATGATAACCAATGCTTTACTCATGAAATCATAAAAAACTTATCAGTCAGAGAAAAAAAAAACAAAAAAAAAAACCAGAAAAGTTTCTTGACATTTTTCAATCATTGCAAAATTTTACTAAAATAACAAAAAGACATGTTCAAAACTTCACTTCAGGGACTTCACTTTATAGCACTGAATAGGAACATATAATGGCAAATGGCCCCTGTTTTTTTGACCACACTCACAACTCACAGCTCTGCTTGGAATCTCTCTCTCTCTCTCTCTCTCTCTCTCTCTCTCTCTATATATATATATATATGCATGTATAAAGGATCATGACAGATTCAATGCAACTCTGCAAGTTTTTACATTAAAATGTCGCCCCTGCCCCTGCCTTCCATGTTATAGATCAACAATCATGTTTTCATGCATCATATTTTATATATATATATATATATAGAGAGAGAGAGAGAGAGAGAGAGAGAGATTTAGGTTTGGAAAGCTTCTCTAGGGCAAACGTATGCAAATAAAAATTTCAGGATTTTTAATTTTGTATGGCTACAAATTATACATCTTGAATTTGTTTGCCTTACAGACTTTCGCACTAGAGAATTTTCAATCGGATATGAGGTTTGGATTTCAATATAAAATATGGACACAACATAAATATATATATATATATGAAGTTCAATATCGGGTTTGTGATCTTGAAATCAAGTTCCGTAATCTATCAAGTTTGAACATTAATGTGTGACACTAATTGTCAGTGCCGGCCCTAAGTAAATACACCGAGTGCCACAGCCAAGAGACAACATGAAGATGGGAGAAATTTTTTTTTAATGAAAAACCGAATGTTATATTATAAGATGAAGTCTAGAATTTAATGGAAAACTGACTTGTAAATATACATTTAAGTCTTTGAAACTTGATGTAGGGACAAAGTCCCACGTCAGCTGGTTTAACCAGTGTGCCTGGCTTATACGTACGTAGTTTCATCCAAAGTCTTGCAACTTTTATTGTGCATTGGCGCCGGATAAGGTATATATATACATATAAAGGTTCTTCAATATATCTATCGAGTTTGAACGTTACCGTGTAACACTAATCACAAAATCTGTCAAGTTTAACTCAGCTTAATTTCTCAAAAATTTCTGAGGAAGTTTTTAACATATATGGAGAACAAGTATTGGCCCACTCACATGGAGTTACATAATTGAGTTTATCAAATTATATTGCTACATCATGATACAAACACAACCACTCTTCTTCTTCTGAATTCTTTTTTTTTTTATTTTCACATTTAATTTTTGTCTTACTCTCTCTCTCTCTCTCTCTCTGTGTATTTCTTCATTTATTTTGTTTTTAATGAAAAAATAATTAAATGGGCATCATGCTCCTAAAGTCTTATTTCAATATTATTGTCCAAAGAATTGTAATCATTCTTTCTTATGTATGTAGGACTAGATTCCACACATGATTTTAATGCCAGCTAAACCTTTTTCTTAGGCCAAAAAGCATTTGACCCATAAGTGCTTTTAATAAAATTCTGAATTGAATATTCTTGCTTAAGTTATTGTACTCGTCACCTTATCAAAACAATAAAGTTTCGAGTTATATTTACTAAATTAAATAAACAAATAAATGGAAATAACTATCTAGACCGTGTTTGTAATGTAAAACCAAACCCCTGAATCCTGATCTGATTTGATCTCAATAGCGGCATAAAATAAAAAATGGAATGGCTACTATCATTACAAAGAATATGCTTTGTTCATTATCAAGCTGTCAAAGAATTCTTGCTGTCCTCAACTATAATTCCACACATAAAACTCAAAACATGAATGCTTTAATTATTTCTTCTAACATTGTGTCATTTTGTGTAAATGTGATTGATTAGAACTGTCACATTGTATCTACACTGGCTTTTGATGCACTAGTGGATATATTGCATTGAATGGAGGTCTCTTCAAATGAAAAATCAATTCTAATAAGATTGGAATAAAATCATACGTGTCAATTAATTAAATCCAAAATATTTTTACATATCTTGATTGAATTTATAATGTCTGAATTCACAATTTTTTCCTAGATCAATCTTGTCTCTTTTTTCTTTCAAGCTAAATAACAAAAGGGGTTTTTATATATATATAACATACAAATATATATATATATAATAATTCGAGATTTAAGATTTGGGACAAACTTGAACCTACAATCTCATGATGTAGTGTTAAAGAAAAACTACTAGGTCAACTACATCTTGTCTAATAACAAAAGGGGATTTAGTTTCTCATTTGAATTTTTTATATATATATAATCTGACATCAATTGGATCAGAAATCTGTCTGAATCTGACAATTGTTTCTCACCTAAAAATTGATCTCATAATATTGTTTGATATATTTAGTAGGAAAACTCAATTTTGTATATGCTTGTTCTTTATATAAAATGAACCCATGATCCACTTCTATAGAAGCTCCCAAATCAATCAACCCATCATCTCAAAACTAATTAATCAATACACTTCCAATTATCATTACAAAATAATTCTGATTGAAAATCTGATCACATATTCAATATAGAACTAAATAAATGACATCAAGTTTTGATCATGCAATGCAATCAATCATGTGGTCCACATTGATGATGATGACGGTGTTTATTATTAAGATAAGAAAACATGAATTGGACAAGTAGGGCACGGCTCTTATAATGACCAGAAAATGACCTTTTAGAGTGAGCTCATGTGAACATAACCACATCTCCAAACATCTTATCTTCACTTTTTAATGAGATGGTTAATTCAAGTCTTTTGGAATGTGAAGTATGCATGTCTTATTCTACATATGATTTTGAACATTGCTTGTATAAATAAGATTATGTGATTGTTTTGAATTGTCATGTCTGAGCTGAATCAGACATGTAAATTATAGTTTGGGGACCATAGATATTTCAATAAAATACTCCACGCAAGTGTTATTTGCTTTAAGTTCAAAATATATCTACATAATCAATAAATCCAAATTAGTTAGGCTTACTATTATTCTTAGCTTCGGACTTCATGTAATTAAGAGAACATAAAATTTATATTTTATTTTATTTATATAAAATAAAATAAAATAACTTATATTCAATTTAGGATCTCACTAGCTATAATATATGATATCACGAGTATTTATGATAACAAGATCATCAAATTAGATATTTTGTTATATATAATTTGTGTTAAACTACACAAATGTCACTACTATAAAATATTAAAAATTTAATGTATTCACTTGAAGTCCGTTAACATTATATTTATATATATATATATATATATATATATATATGAAAATAAAAAATTATTGTTATATTAGTATTGGGATGGTAACATTACATGTGAATTCCTAAAATAAATCAAGTGTCTAAATTTGATTTATTAATCTGAGGAGGAAGATGATCAAGCAAATTCTATATATTTTTATTTTATTGGACAAAGATTGAGAAGTATCATCTACAGAAATGGCCGAAGTTGGCACTTGGCAAGCAAATAATTAGAACTTTAGAAGTATCATCCAAAAGGGTCCAGCCAAAATGGCATAAGTTTTTTAAAAAATTGCATATATATATATGGGATTTATATACAGATCAATGATTCCGCAATAAAATTCTAGTCATTGGTATGCTTTTTAGGAAAAATATCTTCAACCTTTTACTCTTTGAATGCTTTATAGTATATAGAGATGAGATTTCATATGCATGATTCCTATACTTTAATTTTGTATGGTTAATTTTGTAATGTTTTTTCTTAATCCATTTCCATTTTTAACTAAATCACTATTTAATGTTGTTAAGTCGAACCTGTGCGAAAAAACAAACAGAACTATTACACTTGATAATAATAATAATAATAATTATTATTATTATTATTATATGATTATTCTAATATTTCTCTAATCTTGAAATTAAATTGGTTTTTTTTTCATATATATTTTAGTCAAATATTAATGATCATTGATTTTAGAATATCTCTATAGAAAATATTTTTCTGTAAAAACATTTTTTTTACTGTAAAAACATTTTTTTCTACTAAAAAAAATACATTCTAAAATTATTTTACCTTAAACAAAGATTATTTAAAACCCTTTTTTTTTTTTTTTGTTTGAAAATTTTAATAAACTGTTTTTTAATCTTTATATTTGTGAGGTGATATTTTTAATAATACCACCCACCAAACAATCTATATACAATTCATTAGAAACATATTACACCCATATGACCTTTTAGGTTTCTTCAAGTTCAAATCAATCCTTTTTCTTCAAATAATTAGAACTTTAGAAGTATCATCCAAAAGGGTCCAGCCAAAATGGCATAAATTTTGTGAAATTTTCATTATATAAATATATATATATATATATATATATATATATATATCGGGATTTATCTACTGACCAATGATTTGTCAATAATATTCTAATCATTGGTATGCTTTTAAGGAAAAATATCTTCAACGTTTTACTCTTTGAATGCTTTATATTATATAGAGATGAGATTTCATATGCATGATTCCTATACTTTATTTTTCTACGGTTAATTTTGTAATTTTTTTTAACCCATTTCCATTTTTAACTAGATCACTCTTTAATATTGTAAAGTCGAATCTATATGAAAAAATATAAGGAGCTATTACACCTTATTATTATTATTATTATATATGGTTATTCTAATATTTCTCTAATCTTGAAATTAAATTGGTTTATATATATATATATATAAGTAATGTTACATTGTCCAATTTTAGTGTTAAAATCTGGTGTCCAAATAATATGACAATACTGTAGACCATTCATTTAAATTGTATTAGATTTACTTGATTTAAATGAATGGTCTACAGTGTTGTCACATCATTTGATCACCAAATTTTTATTGTCAGTTCGAACTGATATAAAATATATCAGTTATTTGGATGTGAGTCATTGAATTTAAAAAATGATTTGACAAGTGCATGCAGCCAATTTAAAGCATTTAAATCTAATAACCCACATACAAGGAACTGATATTCGAACTGACAATAGAAAAACTATATATATATTTATTTAGTCAAGTATTAATGATCATTGATTTTAGAATATCTCTATAGAAAATATTTTTCTGTAAAAACGTTTTTTTCTATTTGTAAGGTGGTATTTTTAGTAATACCACCCACCAAACAATCTTTATACATTTCATTATAAACATATTACATCCAGATGACCTTTTAGGTTTCTTCAAGTTCAAATCAATCTTTTTTCGTCAAAAATGTTGTTATCACTTTCTACTGTACTCCAACAAAAATGGCATTTAGATCCCGAAATCAATTTGTTATAACCACTATATATCATATATGTATTCATCGACAATGCATCCCCACCATTAATGGAGGACATCTCAGCTACCTCAAAACTATAATCATCAATCCATTTCCAACATGCATTATAATTAATACAATAAGCGATTCACTTTCATGATTAATCTTATCGATATTGTAAAAGTACAAATCAATCTAGATACGGAAGTAAAGGGCCAATTGATTTCTTTAAACAATTATATATTTAATATTAATTTATAAAATTTTACTTTGGTCCCTCTATATATTATATTTTACTTCATTGGCTCCAAAACAAAATTTACTGGATCCGTTTCTTTATTAATCTCTTGTTATAAAAATAGATATTCGGATCGCACAATATGTACATCGTATTTGATCTAATAGACTTAAACCCAACACAAAAAGATAAAATAAAAATATATTCTTTGAAAGTTAGTATCGAGTGTACATGGACTTTAAAATTTATTAGAAAAGGCTCTATGTTAGTACAATGGTGGTGCATTTAAAAAATAAATAAAAATTTCATTTAACTCCAAAAAAAACCTTAATATAGTTGGAATACCAACAAAAGTTGTCAAAATGATATTTTAATGTTTTCTCTCCCGTTACGAAAAATAGATATCTGTATCGTATTTGTATTGTGTGTGATTTTAATCGATCCCAATTCTCAACAGACTACCGACTCGACATACAAAGATAAAATAAAAATATATTTTTTGATTACTAATTTTGAAAGTTGGTATCAAAAGTTGAAATTTACAAGAAAAAAAGTACAAATTAGTGATATTTAATTCGATCAAAATCATAATATAGTTTGGAATACCATAAAACTGTCTAAATGTGAGTACAATGTTTCCTATTATTAAAAACCTATCCAGCATCCCATTGAAATATCCACACACACTCACAATAATCACATTCAATGCAACACAATTTTTTTTTTTGAAAATAAAATCATTTATTATAATGTTTTCCAACAACAATTTGAAAACAAAAACATGTTTTTCAAAGCATATAATTAACCCTCCTCTATATTAGAGCATTATTGCAGCAATGCAGCCTAACTAGTGGCTACTACTACTAGCTGCAGTAACTGTGACTTCACTTCAGGGACAAGAAATCCCCTGCCACCACTTAATTAATGAACTCTAGGGCATGTTTGATTTTAGTGCCTTCACTTAATTAATTAATTAATAAAGTTTGGAATAAAATCATAATTAATATACAACTATGTAGTATAATAATACATTCTTCCATTATTGCCCAAAAAATCTTATAGGGCAATAGCTACTGATTAACGTTTTGGCCCTCAAAATCAAATTTTAAGTATCAGTATTGTCTTTTTACGAGAGTTTTTATTTCAGTGTTGTGAGAGTAGATATTTTTCATTATAAGAACATGTATTCAGGTAATATATATACTATTTGATATGAGCAAGTTCCGACAGATTTGTGACCAGATTGTTTAGTATTAGAATTTATTGTAATACTTAAAAAAAATGATAGTAAAATCATTGAGTGCTTGCAAAGTGCACATGATTAATTATAATGTGTAGCTAACTTTTTTTGTATGTGATATAGTAAGAGATTTTTTATTTTATATATATAAACAAAAGTTTGAGTGATTTTAATAAGTATATTAAATAGGTTAATTTAATTAACCTAATAAAACATAAATCATAACATTTTGTTTTTATTTCATATAAAATTTTCTTAAAGGAATACAAAATATTTCATCCATTTGAAACTATTATCTAAACCCAACAGGTAATTATTCTCTATATAAAAATTTCAAGTTATTTTATATTGACTCAGTCCATTTTATACCTCTAATTGATTATTCAATGAATTTATTTCGTTCCGGGACAAAAAATGACTAATATTATTGTGGCTTGCTTTTTACTCATTGTTTACCTATAAGTTAAAAACAATTCTCTTGGATCAATTATTAATTAACTTCACTAATTAAGGGTCATTGTCCCCTTAAAAAGAATTTAATCAAGAAACAAACAAAAAAGGACTTTGGACGTGAGTGGCACAAACTTATAAAATTATTGATAAAATCATAAAAATAATTCAATTTTAGAAATGTTTTGATGACCTAATTTTGCATTAATGAAATTAATTAAGCTAAGTTGATAGGGAGACAATCAACCGCGTTGATGTGTGTGCGAATCTGATCCACCGCACACCATTTATACAATTATACTAAACCTCACCTAGATTTTCTACCACCACGAACATTAATAAAATACATATGCATATTAAAATAAATAAATAAAAATCTGACACCAATTAGATCAATTATTTATCGAGATCTAACAAGATTAACCGTTATAAGTACATTATGAAATGTAACTTCCATTACGAAAAGAGGTTTTCATATATTTTACGATTTAATGTGTAAATATGATATTCGAACCATGTCATAAAATTGTACGAAAAATATTCAATCACTTTGCTAATATTGGAAATGAGACCAGATAAGACTGGTTCGATGGTAAAATCTCACACACTTGTACTATGAGGTTGTAGGTTTGAGTTCTTTCTATTCCTAAAAAAATTATATATATATATATATATTTTGGAAATGTAAATACATTATAGTTATGGATATTTTTAAATTACAAAAGAAGTACAAAATGTGGCAATGAGCCAATGATAGGTTTATTATTTAACGTTTGAAATAATAAAAATTCAGAATTCACTCGGCCATATTAGGATTAGAATACGGGAGATTTCATTAACATAAATAAATTTCAAAAAATGAGTTTTTATTTTTATTTTTATTATTATTGTTATTATTTTTTTTTTTTGTAAATAACTATTATTGTTATTGTTATTATTATTTTTTACGTAAAATCATTCAAAAATTAATTTTATATATCTAAATAAGTCAATTCAACATAATTATATAAATTGATTGATTTTGATATACTACAATTATTTGGACGAATTAGACCCACCGCCCACATGACAAAAAACCTATCATTTTCAAAAATATTGTAATTAACAAATTTACACAAAATAAACTTACCATAAATCAATATCTATTTCTTTGATAAATTTGGACTCCACGTTCGAGGAAAAAAAAACTAAAATTTAATCTATTAATATTGTATTGAAATGATTTTGTAAATTATTAAAAAAAAAAACTAATTACATTCACATTATTTGATTTAAACCAAAACATGAATTTGCATTTTATATATACAAACACAAACATGAATAAAATCTGCATAGTTTTTAATTTTTATCAAATCATGATCATAATAACAAGGCAAAATCCATAGTTTAGCACATGAATTAAGTGTCTAAAAAATCGTATTAATTTTTTAATCTACATCAATTTAAAAAACCAAAAACTAATTTTTTAAATAACATAATACTAATCAAAACGAATATTTTGTTTGACAAATTAAAAATAAATAATCGAATATCTTGAGAATACACTATCAAACAAAATTAATTATAATTTAATTAAAGTTAAATAGTTAAAAATTAAAACTTGTCTTAACTCATAAATAATAAAATGTGTAGGAGGTTCGAAAGCCTGTCTGTGGTGGAGACACGATCCGTGGCACGTGGCACAAACCCAGTTGTTTTATCGATTCTACGTGGGGAACTGGGGAGCAGATGCTAACGTGCGCCGCTGGCTGGCTGACAAACGGCAAACGTTAGTTTCGTTGGAAAATGTGAACACGCTGACAGATGAGGAGGTTAAGTTTACTGTCAATGTAATCTGACGGAGATGTGTGACGGCGTGTGGGCCCCACTTAAAGGGTTGTGTGGGGTCTTTGTCCCTCCAGCAGTCCAGCTTCTCAAGTCTCTGTCCGGTGATGCTATCGTGCGCCTGGGGTGTTGAGGTTAAGATTTTAGTTTTTTTTTTTAAGTATTTTTTTTAAATTTTTTTATAAGACTCTCTTGGTTACTTGCTGCTGCATTTATGGCGACGTTGGTTCAAAAATTGAATTTGGGATCAGATAGGGGTTGGAGAAAAGGGCATGATTTTGGGGGTTATTTACAATTGTGGGATTTTTTATTTATTTTTTTAATTTTATTTGTGTCATTGTCATTTGTCACTTATCACAGATCACAGATGACACAGTCTTTTCAAGGTTGATGGTTTTAATTGCTTAACACGGGGAAACAATACACGTGGCAAATGGGCAGTCAATGCATGGTGCATTATTTATTACTTATTAACGTTGAGCTCTGCATAAACTTTACCGTGTATTTTGTAACGTTCGGTGTGTCGGATTGGATTGGATTAAATTGGATTGGATTGGATCGGATATGGATTAAACAGAATTAGATAAAATTAAATATAACCGGTCACGTTCCTATCAAGACATCCTTATATAGCTTTATAAAAATATTGAATGTGAATAACTTATTTATAAAAGTGATTTGACAAGTGCATATATATCAAGTCAAGGTATATAAAACGAGTGATTCACATTCAATATCCTTATATAATTCTATCAGGACATCCTCATATGAAAATTTCCGTAAATATAACACTGTCTATTATTTGATGTAATATGGGATTTGATTAAAATAGTCTAATCTTATGTTTTGATGAATAATTTATATCTTCACTATTATTTTTTACTTTTCTTGATATATTATTTTTATATGATTTTATTATTCAACTAAATTTTAACAAATATTATTTTAATAACATTTTGATTTTCTATCTAATTTTTATGGTCTAACAATTTTCAACTAATTGAATTTATGTGGAAAATATTATATTATGAAGAAAATGAATTACAATTATAGTAAAGTACTATTTTTTTTAGTGCAGTTTTGCTCACCCCCTTAAGTGAGGTAAACAGTTTGAAACACATGTCAATACTTGAAGTGGGAGGTAATGCTTACCTCCAGTTAAGAAAGTAAGCAAAGTTACGCTCATTTTTTTTAACTCATGCAACAATGATTTATGATTCTATTTTCTTTTAAAGAAACCAAATACATACTTGTTTTGAGTAAAGTATTTAAACGGTATTAGTTTCAAGATTTTGAAACTAGTGCATTTGTAAAATCATATTGGTTTCACGTGTAAAATAGTGCATTTGTAAACAATACTAGTTTCACACGTATGAAACTAGTGTATTTATAAAACAAAACTAGGTTCCAAAATAATAATATGTTATGTTGCTATTATTTTATTTTATTGTTATTTTTTTGTAATTTTTGGTATCATTATTTTAATGTCTATGTTATTGTATTTTTAATTTGTAAGTTTTAATGTGACTATATTTTGTCTTTATTTTATTACTCACTTATAATTATTAATAGGGCAATTACCAATTTGGTCCTGGACTTTTTTTTAAAATTTCAAGTTGTTTGCTACTTTTACAAAAGTGACCACATTAAACTTCATATTTTTCTTAAGTGCCAAATTAGTCCCTTTCTTTTTAGAAATGAGTCCCTCTAACGGTGATATATATAACAATTGACTTTAACAATTTTAGTTAAAGTACATAAATACTCTTTATTTGTTATATTAGAGTAAAGTTGTTTTGTCTTTTGTGCATTAAATTCACCATTATAGTTACAACAAAATCCAAAAATATTATTAATGAAACGCCATTTATACACTTTTTAATTAAAATTTTATAATAAAATATAAAAATATTTAATAAGACAATATCAATTATACCCTTATTTTATAATCAAAGTTGCCATTCATTCCTAGTTTAGTCTTTTACCATTTTATATAATTGTTTTTTTTTATTAATATTATACATGCAATATTGTCAAAATTATTCAAAAATCAAAACCCACAAATAAAATAACCAAAAATATATATATGTGTTGAAAAAAAAAAAACTGTGCATATGTCATTATTATATTGTTTAAGAGTAAAGTACAATTTTACCCCTACACAGTTAAAGTTGACTGACGGAACTTAATTAGAAGGACTAATTTTGTACTTGGGAAAAATGTAAGGACTAATTTGGTCACTATTGTAAAAGTCACAAACAACTTGGAATTTTAAAAAAAGTCCAAAAAGTGATAAATTTATAAAGACATTTATAAATGTGACAAATCACCAAAAAGATAGGACTTATGTGAAATTTTGTCTAAATAAAAATATTATTAATAAATATTCAATATTAGTCTCATTTTAAGATTTACATGAGACATTTCTAATGATATAGTTTTTTTGATAATAAAATTTATAAATTAAAACTTATTATATATAAATTGAATTTTTATATAAGGGGGGCTCAGGTGGGGTTGATGATGTAAAAGATAGATGAATTAAATAATGAGGGTCCATGTGTAAAAACAGTCAGAGGATAACTAAAGAGAAGGGGAGAGATGTGTTTATTTTGTTTCATGATCATATGACTAATTTGCTTTTGGGATTACTGGACTAAAGTTGTCCAATCCCAAGCCAATCCTATGCGTCATACACTAAAAATTTTGGGAAATTGAGATATTACTCAAGCCTATAACTTACGTGGTGCAGTTATGGATGAAATGGGTTAGTCACGTGGTCAACCTCTCACATCTATATCGTGAGATTGTAGGTTCTAATCATCCTCTCTCCAATAATACTTAAAAAAAAAAGAAAAAAAGAAAAAAAGAAAAAAGAATACTATAATTGTAAAAGAAATACCACTAGGTCAACCAATCTCATATCTCAATTGAAGTGTAATTTTAAGTGCATCAATATTAACTTATATTTTCTTACCCAATGCAATACAATTCAAACATTGGTTTAAAATCCAACACTTAACAAGTGAGTTAACTTGTATTTTGGTACTAATGTAAATACAATTCACACTTTAGTTTGAAATCCCAAGTGAGTTAATACAAGTTTGAAATCCAAAACTCAAAAGCATAAATTAAAAAGCACAAAATCCAAATCAAATTCAACCCAACATTTTTTTTTGGAATCCTTTTAGACCTAAAGAAACCCCCTTTAATTCAATTCAAGAACATCGTCATCTCCAACTTTAATCTAAATTTTTTGACCCTTCTTTTTCATTTTAAAAAAATAAAAATAAATAAATACAACACACATACATGATACACCTATCTAATCTACCAACACAAAAAGATAAAAAGACTGCCCGTGATCTTGTTCAGTTGTTCCTGTGATTCAAATTAAAGCCCCTCAAAAATTAGAAAAAAAATAAATAAATAAATTAGGGACCACAGAAAGGTCAAATCAGAACCGTGTCCACCGATCACAAAAAAAACTCACCGTCTCTGATTCGTCTGTGACGGATCTCTCTGTCACCGCCGAACCCCAACCATATGTGATTGTGCGCCGCCTAAATTTTCTCAACACTAAAACGACAGCGTAAAACCATGAATTTTTAAATTTTTTTTTTTTAAAAGCTTTTCCTTTGCAATCGCGCCAGCAATTATTTCAAATGTCAGTGAAACGACGTCGGTTAAGGGGGTGAAATGAGGAGGGTATTTTTGAAAATAAAGAGAAGGGTAAGGGTGCTTTATTTATTGGAGATTTATGGGAAGATACTTCAGATAGAGATTTTAAATTTCTTGGAAAATGTTGGATAATTGGATTGTATTGTAAAATTGGTAACCGTACGTGTTTATGTAACTATGTATGGATTTTATAGAAAACGGCAAAAGGATTTTGGAGGAAATGGAAGCAAATTTGTAAAATTTATTTTATTTTGCATGGATTTTTTTTATAGAAGGAAATAGAGAGAAATATAAAAATTAGATGTGTTAAATATTATAGTTAATGTATAGGTTGTTGTGTTATTGTCTCATTGCCTTTTATGTAACTATAAATAGATCTTATCAAATAATAATAAATAAAAAAACGTGTTTACTAATCTTGAATTAAAATAAAAAGGAATTAAATATTAATGGAGTTTTTGGAAGAAAATCAAGAAATTTAATTGAATTCATTAGATATGAGGAGGAATTAAGTTACATTTTCTAACGTAAACTTAATTCCTAATTTATATATGAAGTCCACCTATATATGGCTGGATTAATAAAACCATAACCAGCCCGCTTGACCTGATTCAGTTTAGCGGTTTTTATGGTTTTTTTTTTTTTTTTTTTTACTTAGTCTTATCCAAATTATTTCAATAAATACTATAATCACAAATCAAGAATTAAATTCTCTCTCCCCATAAAACCGTAACCAAGTTGTTTTTTAAATATATAATCAAACTAAAATTAGGGATGACAATTGGGCAAATTTGGGGCGGGTTGCAAGGAGGGGCGGAGTGGCCCTTCCCACACCCTGCCCCCATTTATTTTTTTAAAAACCTCAATCCTATATAAAACCCTACAATATATAGAGTAGGGCGAGAAGAGGTAGGGTATGCTTTACCCATTCCCACCCATTTATCTCCTTTACCCCCATTTATCAAAATTATTAAAATAAAAAATATATAACCTAATTAATATTATATAATATATAAAGTAATTTCAAAAAAATATTGAAAATCATCTCATATACATTAAAAATAAACATAAATCTCATAACTAAATAAATAAATTCAATAATTTTTAAATATAACATTAAAAGAAAAAAATAAACTATATAATAAAAAAATAAAGATTATATTTTAAGCAGGATGGGGTGGGAAGGAAATTATAAAACTCATTCCGGTCCTATATCTAATGCGGGTTTTACTATCTATCTCTATTTCCGTCCGATGTCTATCAAATTGAAATCTATTCCCATCCTATAAGTGCGGATCCTCACGGGACCCTATTCCCGTGAGTTATTTTACCATCTCTAACTTAAATCCGTTCTTTTAAGAACAATGTTAGAAGCACAATTTTAAAAAGATTATAAATTATTTTTTAAAAAAGCAAACAAAAATTGTAAATTACTTAAGTCATGTTCAATTTTTTAAATCTAACACCGAACGAGTAAAGACCTAAAAGTATATAAAGACATACCAAAAGGATCACATGATAGTAAATATCAATTAACTCATATTTTAATCTCAAAAATTAAATTAATCAAATAATATAAAAAATAAAATAGGACCCACAAATTTGTCAATAATTTTATTTCCTCTTTCTCTCTCTTTCCTGTTTCCTTGTGTTTTTTCTTTGTCACCAAACACAATACAGAAAACAAACACAAACTCACAGTGAAAACCAAAATTCATCGTCTCATCTTCTCTCCTCTTCCCTCCATTTCCCTCAGTCAACATAAAAACCCAAAACCAAAAACACCACCCCAGAACACACATCTCGTCACTTCTCATTTCACAACAAACTACAAACCAACCTCAAATTTCCTCTGAAAACAACATATTTTTTTTTTTGAAGATTGTGTTCTACTTCTCTGTAAGAACCCTCTCAATCTCTCTAACTCCATTATTATTTTCTCTCTCTCCCTCTCTCATTTATATCATTTTGATGTGAAAGCTAGATGGAAACAGAGTGGGGTGGTGTTTGAAACTGTTTTTTTTAGTTTATTAGCTGGATTAGTCCGGAGAATCAAAAAAGTGTTTTTGTTGTTTTTTGAAAACAGTGTTTGAGATTGAAGAACAGTTTTTTGTTATTGCTGTTGTTGCTGTTGTGTATACGGTTTGGTTTTCATGGGTTTCTGGGTTTTTTTGTTTTGATTCATATTTTTGGGTTTTAAGTCTTTGAAGCTTAGCTGGTGAAAGAAGATTTTTATATAAACACATTTTATCTGTATATATTCTTCTCTTTTGTTCCCTTCTTCTGTTTGCTTATTGAGAAATTTTTTGTGTGAACATAACCACATAATTTTTTTCCAGTTTTGGATCTTAGTCTGTAACTGTTCTTTTTATTTTATTTATATATATATAGTTTTTGTCTTTTTTTTTTTTTTTTTAATAGTATTAATATTTTCTTGCAGTTTCTACTTTCTAGGCAACCAAACAGTGTTTCCCTTTAATTTAATATTTTTGCTTTCAATGCTAAAACTCTGATCTTGAAATTGTTCTCTATGATTTTGCAGGGCTGAATTTTGTTCTGGGTCATAAAAGAGCTGGAAATTTGTGGTGTTTCAACAGTTGAATCCACTAACACATTCATATATTGAGTATATATAGCTTCTCTCTTGTCATTCATTGATTTGATTGGTCTTTGCCTGGACAAGAGACCAGAGAATCTACCATTTAGCATATTTAGCATATTATATGCTTGGTTCATTATTCTCTTGTCACTCTTTTTTGTTGTTGGATCTCATTTTCACTTTTAAGTGTAGCTACTGTTTCTTTCACCACCCTTTTGACTTTGTGATTTGAATGATCAAAAGCAGAGTTTGCTGTTGCTAGTTGGATTCATATATTGGTGACTAGTGAGTTTTCACTTTGGCTTTTTGAGTGTCAGTTTTTGCTCAAAATTTAGGCATAAAAAGAACTCCATTTATTGTTGTCTGAACCAAAAGGGTGTCTAGATCTTCAAGTTTGAGGCACCCATTTTGGGGGGTTGTATATGTTTTGAAGAATTTTTTGTTTGTGTGATTCCTGAGGGGATTCATGTGAATCAGTGAAAAGGGTCTTGTCATTTTTGAGATTTTGTCTGTTGAAATACCAGAAGAAACTATTGAGCATATCTGTGGTACAAGTTGTCTGAGAGTCCAACATGGTAGGGGCAGACCAATAATGCAAGAGATGTTTATTTGTGTATATATCTTAAATGATGTTGGCATGATGGTTGTGGAGAGTTGATTCTGTTTAAGCAAAGGAAAAAAAAAATGAGTCTAGAAGTGAAGAGAGGGAAGCAGGAGAAAGGTAGTTCAGATGGAGCTGAGAAGGTTGTTGTTGCTGTTAAGGCATCAAAGGAGATTCCCAAGACTGCTCTTGTGTGGGCTTTGACTCATGTTGTTCAACCTGGGGATTGCATTACACTGCTTGTGGTTGTCCCTTCAAATGGTTCTGGTAAATCTTATCTTTTTCTTTCTTTTAGCTGTTCATTGTTGGTTTGATTGTTAAAGCATTTGAGTGAAAAACAGTCGGTGAGGTTTGTTTTGATGCCTTGATTATTGGGTTATTTCGAGCATCTGTTACCATTTTGTTGCTTACAATTCTAATTTCAAAGGTTTTAGCCAATATTGTTGTCTTTCTTGCGGTCCGTTTTGTGACGGTTCCATTACTGAAAGTTCCTTGTGGTTAGTGATTGTGACTCTGAGAGGAAATTATGAAACCTAGATTGTCATCTACCCTGATTTACGGTTTCGTTAAGGAAGAGAACTTTGCTGCACATTAATAATCTTGCTGACTTGTGGGTAAATTTGTTGCTGATAACTGCATGCTTGCTGCAATCTTCAGGTAGAAGATTTTGGGTGTTCCCAAGATTTGCCGGTGACTGTGCCAATGGTAACAAGAAGTCTCATACTGGAACTAGTTCGGAGCAGAAGTGTGATCTCACAGATTCCTGCTCCCAGATGATACTTCAGCTCCATGATGTTTATGATCCAAATAAGGTACACTACTTGACACGAGTTTATCGTTATATATGTTTCCAGAATTCTGTATTGTCTCTTATATTCACTTTATTATGCAGATAAATTTCAAGATAAAAATTGTTTCTGGATCACCTTGTGGGGCAGTAGCTGCAGAGGCCAAAAAAGCGCTAGCCAATTGGGTTGTGTTGGACAAGTAATACACTGATTTTTTTTTCCTTTGCTTCTAATCGTTTCCAGATATGGCACTATAACTAATGTTCATACATGTAATTTATATCTCATTTGTTTGTTTTGTTGGCCCACATTGCAGACAGCTTAAACATGAGGAAAAGCGCTGCATGGAGGAGCTGCAATGCAACATAGTGGCTATGAAGCGTTCCCAGCCCAAAGTTCTTCGGTTGAATTTGGTTGGATCACCTAAGAAAGAAGCTGAAGTTGCCTGTTCATCAACTTCTGACCCTGATGAATCATCTGAAAAGCATCCAAAAGACAAGAATAATTCTTCAGATTCCATTAGAGGGCCGGTTGTGACACCAACTAGTAGTCCAGAGCTAGGTACACCATTTACTCTTACTGAAGCTGGAACTTCATCAGTGTCAAGCTCAGATCCAGGAACTTCACCGTTTTTCATCTCGGAGATTAATGGAGATTTGAAGAAAGATGAATCGTTAGTCATTAGGGAAAAGCAGGATCACGAAGACTCTAGTTCAGATACAGACAGTGAAAATTTATCGTTATCTTCAGTAAGTTTGAGGTTTCAACCATGGATGACAGAATTTCTTAGATCTCATCACCAATCGTCACACCACATGGAAGAAGAATGTTCTAGAAGAACTAATAGTAAGTCTCAGAAATCATCAACCAAAGCTTTGTTAGAGAAGTTCTCAAGACTTGATAGAGAAGCTGGAGTAGGAATGTCAAACTATAGGACTGAATTGGAATTCAGTGGAGATGTTAGAGAAGCAATTTCACTATCCCGAAATGCACCCCCTGGTCCGCCTCCATTGTGTTCAATATGTCAACATAAGGCTCCGGTCTTTGGCAAGCCGCCCAGGTGGTTCAGCTATGCTGAGTTGGAGCTTGCTACTGGTGGATTTTCACAAGCTAATTTCTTGGCAGAAGGTGGGTTTGGATCTGTTCACAGAGGGGTGTTGCCTGATGGCCAGGCAGTTGCTGTCAAGCAGCACAAGCTGGCCAGTTCTCAGGGGGATGTTGAATTTTGCTCGGAAGTGGAAGTTCTGAGCTGTGCTCAGCACAGAAATGTTGTTATGCTCATTGGATTCTGTATCGAGGACAGAAGAAGGTTGCTGGTTTATGAATATATATGCAATGGATCCCTGGATTCACATCTATATGGTAATTTACTGTCTCCTCGGCAAAAAAAAACTTATTACTCGTACGTGCACTGATAGTAAATGACCAGTACATGTTAACATTTCTTGATTGGCATGCACAATTATTAGATCTGTAGGTTTCAATTTTTTGTGCTCAGATATATGGTTCTAGGACCTTTCAAAGTTTGCTTTTGGTTGTTGTAATGACAATGGTATCTTACATAACTACTCAGTGATTGCTATTTGCATTGCCCTGTTCTGCCGATCCACTTTTATGTCCTTCCTAGGCTTTAGTGGTAAATCTTGAAATAAGTGAAAGCTTCATTGTATTTAGCAGCCCATTATCATCATCATTGGTTTAATT